>JAKCOZ010000132.1:5000-746889 GCA_022605955.1 Rallus limicola
GAGGCAAACACAGGCAAAGAGAGGCAAACACAGGCAAAGAGAGGCAAACACAGGCAAAGAGAGGCAAACACAGGCAAAGAGAGGCAAACACAGGCAAAGAGAGGCAAACACAGGCAAAGAGAGGCAAAGAGAGGCAAACACAGGCAAAGAGAGGCAAACACAGGCAAAGAGAGGCAAACACAGGCAAAGAGAGGCAAAGAGAGGCAAACACAGGCAAAGAGAGGCAAAGAGAGGCAAACACAGGCAAAGAGAGGCAAACACAGGCAAAGAGAGGCAAACACAGGCAAAGAGAGGCAAAGAGAGGCAAAGAGAGGCAAAGAGAGGCAAAGAGAGGCAAACACAGGCAAACACAGGCAAACACAGGCAAACACAGGCAAACACAGGCAAACACAGGCAAACACAGGCAAACACAGGCAAACACAGGCAAACACAGGCAAACACAGGCAAACACAGGCAAACGCACCAGTTGAGGCGCAAAAAACCTCCACCGAGACACCTATAATTCTTTATTACAGCTCTACCGTTATTTCATCTCTTTATTTTTAAAATTTTTATTAATCCCTGGAAAACAGATAACAGCTCAGCGCTACAGGGCATGTTGTCACCTGCTAGGCACAAACTTCAGCTAACAGAGGAAGTGACACCTAAAATTACAAGAGAAACGCCACACACACAAGGTTAGCCATGCTTAATCACCGCCACTTGCTCAGCCTACCCTGCCCTGTCAGGCACCTCCAGTGAAAGTGATCCCTGGGGGCCTCTGAAAACATCACCCTGCCTGCCAAAACCCCGTGCCGAGCCCAGTCTGCGCCCAAATTTAGGTGATGACTGTCACCTCGCAGACCGGCCGGGACCGGGGAAAAAAAAACACCCAGCCGGGGGAAAAAAAAAAATAATCCCCCGGCTGGGGTTTTTTTATTATGAAATATCTAATGCCTGAGCAAACCTGAAAGAGAAACGCCACACACACAAGGTTAGCCACGCTTACTCAACACCTCTCGCTCTGTCCCCCCCCTGCTGCAAGGCATCACCCGGGAACGGGGTCCCCGGGGGCCTCCAAAAAGATGGTTCTACCTGCCAAAACCCCGTCCTCAGCACCGTCTGCACCCAAACTGAGGCGACGACAGTTGCCTCGCAGACCGGCCGGGACCGGGGAAAAAAAACACCCAGCCGGGGGAAAAAAAAAAATAATCCCCCGGCTGGGGTTTTTTTATTATGAAATATCTAATGCCTGAGCAAACCTGAAAGAGAAACGCCACACACACAAGGTTAGCCATGCTTACTCACCACCACTCGTTCTGTCCCCCAGCCCTGCCGCAAGGCATCACCCGGGAACGGGATCCCCGGGGGCCCAAAAAAGATGGTTCTGCCTGCCAAAACCCCGTCCTCTGCACCATCTGCGCCCAAACATAGGTGATGACTGTCACCTCGCAGACCGGCCAGGACCGGGGAAAAAAAACACCCAGCCGGGGGAAAAAAAAATAATAATCCCCCGGCTGGGGTTTTTTTATTATGAAATATCTAATGCCTGAGCAAACCTGAAAGAGAAACGCCACACACACAAGGTTAGCCACGCTTACTCAACACCTCTCGCTCTGTCCCCCCCCTGCTGCAAGGCATCACCCAGGAACGGGGTCCCCGGGGGCCTCCAAAAAGATGGTTCTACCTGCCAAAACCCCGTCCTCAGCACCGTCTGCGCCCAAACTTAGGCGACGACAGTTGCCTTGCAGACCGGCCGGGACCGGGGAAAAAAAACACCCAGCCGGGGGAAAAAAAAAAATAATCCCCCGGCTGGGGTTTTTTTATTATGAAATATCTAATGCCTGAGCAAACCTGAAAGAGAAATGCCACACACACAAGGTTAGCCACGCTTACTCAACACCACTCGCTCGGCCTGCCCTGCCCTGTCTTGTCAGGCACCTCCAGCAAACGTGATCCCTGGGGGCCTCTGAAAGATTGCCCTGCCTGCCAAAACCCCATCCTCAGCACCATCTGCGCCCAAACTTAGGTGACGACTGTCACCTCGCAGACCAGCTGGGACTGGAGAAAATAAACACCCAGCCGGGGGAAAAAAAAATAATTCCCCGGCTGGGTGTTTTTTTATATGAAATGGTTTTTTTATTGTAAACTATATAACTCCTGAGCCCAGAGCAAACCTGAAAAGAAACACGTCGCTCACACACACAAGGCTAGCCACAGTAACTCACTGACGGCCTGCCCGCCCCTGCCGATGGACAGCCCTACGTTACGGCCATCCGGCCTCCAGCCGCCACGGGGGGCCATCGCCCAGAGTCTATGGCCGTGCTTGGCACGGTCACGCCCTTTTGACAACGTCACTGCTGTGATGCTAATGTGTAACACCACAAAAAACAAAGCCTGGGAAACAGCTTCGCTACCTGCGGCGCCCTACCTCCTGCTTCTCTTTGAAATTGACGCTCGGGGAAAGGTGCTGCAGAATTTTCTGCGAGAATCCAAATGTCCATGTAGTGCCTGCAAAAAACAGAGCTAGAGAAGACACTGCACAGTCCGAGACTGAGCCCCAAGACAGCGTCATTCAATGCAAGATAAATCAAAAACATAGCTAGACAGCAATTTACAACTCCATGAGATACAACAACGCTATAGATTACACCGTGCCATCGCCGAGCCAGAAAGCACAAAATGCAAAGTACATGTAGATATACAATGCAAATCACCACAGAAATACATGGCAGGGCAACCCAAGATGGCATTCCGGGACGGGACGATATGCTATGAATTACATGGCCCTATTACAGAGTCATACGGCGCAAGACAGTTCGCGTACAGAGGCTGACGGCGCGAGACAGCGTCCCAAGATATGACAATGCTATGGATTACCCCACCCCAGTACAGAGTCATGCGGCGGGAGACACAGTACGAATACAGAGGCTGACGGCGCGAGACGGCATCCCTAGATGTGACAATGCTATGGATTACGCCACCCCAGTACAGAGTCATGCGGCGCACAGAATTTGAGAGTCAACGTTTTGTGAAGCGGAGGGGTCGTTCCAGCTCAGCCTCTGCAAAGGTGACGCCACAGAGATGCTCGCAATGTGAAACGCTTTAGACTGAGAGCGAGCTGACGGCTGGTCGATGGGCTCGGTGACAAAGTGGCGAGGCTCAAACGCGACGATGCTCGCCGAGGGTGGAGAAGGGAGGCGTGCGCGACGTAGCCGGCGACCTAAGGAGTGACACCCAGAGAGAATTGACAATTGTTATGAACGGTAACCCAAACACCCTGCTTATCCAAAAGCTGGTGGCCGTCCGCCGACCCGCTCCTTCCGGAGAGAGACGTGCCGGCGATCGCAGCGTGTGGTGCCTACCGCCCCGTGAGATGCAAAATTACTCTTACCCTTGCGAGAAATCGCTGCTCCCGCAATCGCCTCTTACCCGGCACCCGGCTTTTCTTCCGCCTCACGTCCGCTTCTCCTCCGCTTCCAAAGGTTGCGAATGGCCGTGCGGCACCTGCAAGAACAGAGAGGTGAGAGCTCCGTCTGCCCGCTGTGGCATTAGGAGCCGCCGCAGACGAGGGCCGCCTCACCTTCTCGGTGTCCCGTGTAGGTCCCGCCACCGTCTCCGGGGTCTGAACGAGACGTGTGCCGAGAGACTGCCCGTAACCGGTTCCCACCTTCCGTTACCTTACCCTGACCGGTCGCTCGCCTGGCCTATGCCGTTTACGGGTGGTGGCGTGGAGGCTCGGGCCTGGCCTGTAACACACAAACAAGGGATGCCTATAAAACTCACCTGCGGCGTGACACCGGCCCGCTAGAAATGGCTTACCCGGCCCGAGTCACCGACCCTGGAAATGAATCGGTTTCCTTCTCGCTTCGTACCTACGAAAAACAGCCACACAGAAGTCTTATAGATGGCACAGAGGCGCTGACCATCTCATCGTGCCGACACCATGGGCCAACCTACCTCCTCGTGGTCTTCCCCTCGACAACTCCGTGGCTGCAGCGGTACGCATCCCATCTGGCCCCATCTGAAAAGCCAAACAAAAATGTTACACACGCACACTAGGTTAGCCACGCTAACTGACCGACAGCCTGCCCACCCCTACATCAGAGCCGTCCCGCCTCCAGCCGCCATGGGGGGCCATAGCCCGGGGCTATGGCCATGCTTGGCACGGTCTCGCCTTTCGAGCACCTGCATCGCTGTGATGCTAAAGTGTCAGACCGCAAAAACCAAAGCCTGGGAAACAGCTTCGCTACCTGCGGTGCCCTACCTCCCGCTTCTCTTTGAAATTGACGCTCGGGGAAAGGTGCTGCAGAATTTTCTGCGAGAATCCAAGTGTCCATGTAGTGCCTGCAAAAAACAGAGCTAGAGAAGACACTGCACAGTCCAAGACTGAGCCCCAAGACAGCGTCATACAATGCAAGATAAATCAAAAACATAGCTAGACAGCAATTTACAACTCCATGAGATACAACAACGCTATAGATTACACCGTGCCATCGCCGAGCCAGAAAGCACAAAATGCAAAGTACATGTAGATATACAATGCAAATCACCACAGAAATACATGGCAGGGCAACCCAAGATGGCATTCCGGGACGGGACGATATGCTATGAATTACATGGCCCTATTACAGAGTCATACGGCGCAAGACAGTTCGCGTACAGAGGCTGACGGCGCGAGACAGCGTCCCTAGATGTGACAATGCTATGGATTACCCCAGGCCAGTACAGAGTCATGCAGCGGGAGACACAGTTCGAATACAGAGGCTGACAGCGCGAGACGGCATCCCTAGATGTGACAATGCTATGGATTACGCCACCCCAGTACAGAGTCATGCGGCGCACAGAATTTGAGAGTCAACGTTTTGTGAAGCGGAGGGGTCGTTCCAGCTCAGCCTCTGCAAAGGTGACGCCACAGAGATGCTCGCAATGTGAAACGCTTTAGACTGAGAGCGAGCTGACGGCTGGTCGATGGGCTCGGTGACAAAGTGGCGAGGCTCAAACGCGACGATGCTCGCCGAGGGTGGAGAAGGGAGGCGTGCGCGACGTAGCCGGCGACCTAAGGAGTGACACCCAGAGAGAATTGACAATTGTTATGAACGGTAACCCGAACACCCTGCTTTTCCAAAAGGCGGTGGCGGTCTGCAGACCCGCTCCTTCCGGAGAGAGACGTGCCGGCGATCGTGGCGTGTGACGCCTACCGCCCCGAGAGATGCAAAATTACTCTTACCCTTGCGAGAAATCACTGCTCCCGCAATCGCCTCTTACCCGGCACCCGGCTTTTCTTCCGCCTCACGTCCGCTTCTCCTCCGCTTCCAAAGGTTGCGAATGGCCGTGCGGCACCTGCAAGAACAGAGAGGTGAGAGCTCCGTCTGCCCGCTGTGGCATTAGGAGCCGCCGCAGACGAGGGCCGCCTCACCTTCTCGGTGTCCCGTGTAGGTCCCGCCACCGTCTCCGGGGTCTGAACGAGACGTGTGCCGAGAGACTGCCCGTAACCGGTTCCCACCTTCCGTTACCTTACCCTGACCGGTCGCTCGCCTGGCCTATGCCGTTTACGGGTGGTGGCGTGGAGGCTCGGGCCTGGCCTGTAACACACAAACAAGGGATGCCTATAAAACTCACCTGCGGCGTGACACCGGCCCGCTAGAAATGGCTTACCCGGCCCGAGTCACCGACCCTGGAAATGAACCGGTTTCCTTCTCGCTTTGTACCTACGAAAAACAGCCACACAGAAGTCTTATAGATGGCACAGAGGCGCTGACCATCTCATCGCACCGACACCATTGGCCGACCTACCTCCTTGTGGTCTTCCCCTCGACAACTCCGTGGCTGCAGCGGTACGCATCCCATCTGGCCCCATCTGAAAAACCGAACAATTTACTAAGCGCGTCACCCCGATGCCAACTCATTGCTGCACCGTTCCGGACCTCTCGCTTCCTCTGAAGAACCTTATCTGGAGTGTAACTGCAGGCAGCGGTTTAAATGCAAATGGAAAAGAAACCCCAGGGGGCCTACCTCAGAGCCCCCCAGCCTTACGCCCCTGCAAAATTCCATCTGCTCGTTCTGACTTTGCGGGGCCCCTCCCGGGCGGCTCCCATCATCTCCAGGAAAGGACGGTCCGCGCCCCCTGCTGACGGTACCGCCTTTGCCGAGACCTCCCGGGCAGAATCCCTCACGCTAACCCTGGACTCTTACTGCTATGCCACATCGCCCCGACTCCACAGCCCCGGGCAGAGCAGCTCCGTGCCGAAAACGCACAAAGAATGACACAATGCAGAACCCTGCGGATGACGCGACTCCAAGATGACCGAAAACTGTCGGCGAGAAGGGCTTCCGGATGGGAGATGCCGTCAAACAAAGCCACCGAGGATGGATGGAAGGAAGCTCTACGGCAGCCCCAGAAGAGAGGGGACCGGAACGGCTCGTTGAAGGACTTACTGTCAAAATTGTGACGACGGATGCGCAAGAAGCCCGCCTTCGAGACCTAACGATGGAAAGATGCATGGGAAAAGCCTCAGCCTGTGAAAATGGGTGACCGGAGAGAGGAGCTCCCGAGGGAGCCCTCGATGATGCCGCCAGAGAGGACCGATCGGAAACTTCCGAGATGCGAGGATGAACCGTGCCGCGACCTTGCTAGGCAAATCAAGAAGAGCCCTGTGAGCGCTACGCCGATGAGTGAGCGTGGGCATTCAAGACCCTAGAGACTGCGCCCGAGAGGCACGCTGTGCCCCTTTGAGCGTAAAGAGGATGCCAACACCTGGAAAAGAGCTAAGACGCGGAAAACGCGACACACAACAAGTATAAATGCACATAGAGGCGGGAGCTGCCCTGCCCGGCACACCCTAGCGACATGCTGACAAGCCACCCGCTCCCCGTTTGCCGGCCCGGAAGGGACCGCTCCCAAACAGACCCTTCGCCTACGCTGACTTTCACGGGCAAACGACCCCCCTGCCGTCAGCGTCTTCGCCCCGCCCTTCTCTTCTCCTCCTGCTCCCTCCCCAGACCCGGTCCCTCCGCTTAGCTCTCAGGCGACCGGGGACCGGCATCTGTCCTGGAAGGGAACGCGTGCGATCCCCTGCGTGGGCTGACCGGGACGTGCTGGCGGTTGCCACCTTATTCTTCAGCATCTATAAGAAACAAAAAGCTAATCAAAACTGTGCGGGTGGGCGGTACCGCGCGCCTCGACCCCGAACTCGACTCCCCGTCGCCTTCTGAAAAGGAACGCGGCCTTCGTCTAGCCTGCTCGTTCCAGAGACGGACGTGCTGGTTGCCGTGGCTTGTATTTCCTACCGCGCTTAGAGATGCAAAATTACCGTTATGCTTGGAACTCACCCGGTCGGAGTTTCCTCCCCTGGAAATATCCCTCTTTTCTTCCTGCTTTGCCGCTTCAAAGGAGGAAGACAGACACGTGTGTGAGTCCTGAAACAGCCGGAGCCGCTGACTTTATTAGGAAATCCTAAAAGTCTATATGTGAGCAAGAAGCTTACTCAAACGCTGGCTAAAAGACTCACAGGCTGCAGAGGGGGGGCAGAGGTAGGGGTCCCTCACAAACCCCCCTGTCACCCCCTCCTGCTGCAGACAAACTCCCCCTGCCGCTCGCAGAAGGGGTCCTGGGGAGGGGGGGAGCTTAGGACCCCCCCCCCGAGACATGCAGAGACCCCCCCAGCAACCCACATCCCCCAAAAACCCCTCCCAGCCCCCCTGTACTACCGCAAAACCCCAGCTCTCCCTCAACGCCCCCCCCCAGGAACGCCCCAATTGCCCAAAACACCCTCCCTGCCCCTCAGACCCTCCCCCAAACCCCTCCTCAGGACCTTCCTAGCACCTCCTACCCCTCTCTTCCTGCCAAACTCCCCCCAGACCCCCCTGGAACCCCTCCTAGGAACCCCAGGACCTTCCCCAGCACCTCCTAGGCCCCCTCTACGCCCCCAAAACTGCTCACAGCCCCCCTGCACCTCCCAAAACCCCACTCGACCCCTGTCTGGGACACCCGACCCTCCCAGAACCCCCCCAGAATCCCAAAACCCTCCCCTGGGACCCCCCCGGCACCTCCTAGCTCCCCTGTACCCTCCCAGAACCCTCCGAGACCCCCTTTACCCCCCCGAGACCCCCTCGGACCCCCCCAAAACAGCTCCTAAGCCTCCCAAACTCCCCCGACCCCCCCCCACCACCCCCCTGAACCCTCTATATGTAAGCAAGAAGCTTACTCAAACACTAGCTAGACGAGCTGATCGTTAGGGCTTGTAACAGAACTGGTGCTAACAGCTGGCAAGTTAAAGTCCAAAGTTGTTGAACCCCCCCCAAGAGTCTATTTAGTGCAAAGTCAGGAGTGCTGGTAAAATGCCACGTATCCAGGAAAAAACCCTCAACAGCAATTATATAGGACTGAGTTGCCTTAAAAAGACACTGAAAAGGCAACACAAAATAAACGAGCCAAACATGGGCAAGACTACATTGATAAGTACTTTTGATTAGGGAGACGCTGGTCACTCTTAGCTACTTACAAAACGCTTACCTGAAAAGAATGAACCAAAACAACGGCAGTGACTCCAAGACTCCAACTGCAAAATGAAAACCAGAACAATACAACAGGAGACACAAAGCAGAATGAGCTGCCCTGGGCAAGGCAAGTACCTTATATACCCCAGGCCCCGCCCCCTGCCCCTACCACACCTGCCTGAAAGAGGGAGGTTCCTGATTGCAGAAGGATTAAAAGCAGCTGGAGGAGCAGGTCTGGCTCTTCTGACCAGAGCTGTTTATCAGAGAAGGGATGCTGACTGCAGAAAGGGATTCCTGCTGAAAACAATTTCTACTCTGCTAAACATCCATACTGATGATCAAACCAGGTATGTAAGCATGAGGAGACCACGGGAAGACCCTCTAATCCTGGGGAACAGGGACAGCCGCTTCTGGGGAACCCCCCTAATACTACTCCCCTAATACTACTGTCCTGGGGATTTTTCTAGGCTGGAGAGACCTCTGAGCCCAGAGGGAGATTTCAGGCCATGTATGTCTTTTGGTGCTGGCTGCTCTGGTTTGGGAGCCATTGCTGGACGTTCGGCATGTTTGGAAGGGAAGGCTGCTCCGGCTAGAAAAATCCCAGGCTGAGGGACATGAAGAGGTTTTCTCCGCAGAATAAAGCCCTGAGACCCAGGGTCACAGGGGCTGCTTCAAGGTGCCTTGGGGCGGTTTCAGGCCATGGATGTCTTTTGGTGCTGGCTGCTCTGGTTTGGGAGCCATTGCTGGACGTTCGCCATGTTGGGAATAAAAGGCCCATTGGGCAGAGAAAATGGCCGCTCCCGGCAAGAAAAATCCCTTGGTAAATTGTATTAGGAGGTTTCCTAATACTCCCAGTCCCCTCCCAGTCCCTCTCAGTCCCTCCCAGTGCCCTCCCATTTCCCTCCCATTTCTGTCCCAGGCCCCTCCCAGTCCTCTACCAGTCCATCTCAGTCCCTCCCAGTCCCCTCCCTATTCCCTCCCAGTCCCTTCAAATTCCCTCCCAGTCCCTCCCCCTCCTCTCCCAGTCCCTCCCAGTGCCTCCCAGGTCCCTCCCAGTACCCTCCCAGCCCTTCCTGGTGCCTCCCAGTCCCCTCCCAGTCCCCTAAAAGTCCCCTCCCAGTTCCCTACCAGTCACTGCCCAGTCCCCTCCCAGTCCTCCCCGGCCATTCCAAGTGCCTCCCAGTCCCTCCCAGTCCCCTCCCTATTCCCTCCCAGTCCCTTCAAATTCCCTCCCAGTCCCTCCCCCTCCTCTCCCAGTCCCTCCCAGTGCCTCCCAGGTCCCTCCCAGTCCCCTCCCAGCCCTTCCTGGTGCCTCCCAGTCCCCTCCCAGTCCCCTCCCAGTCCCCTAAAAGTCCCCTCCCAGTTCCCTACCAGTCACTGCCCAGTCCCCTCCCAGTCCTCCCCGGCCATTCCAAGTGCCTCCAGGTCCCTCCCTGTCCCTCCCAGTCCCTCCTAGTCCCCTCCCTGTCTCCTCCCAGTCTCCTCCCTGACCAATCCAGGTACCCTCCCAGTCCCTCCCAGCCCCCACCTAGTCCCTCCCAGTCCCCTCCCTGTCCCCTCCCAATCCCCTCCCAGTCCCATTCCAGGCCCTTCTAAGTCCCTTCCCAGTCCGACACAGTGCCTCTCAGTCCCCTCTCAGTTCCCTCCCAGTCCATCCCAGTGCCTACCAGTTCCCTCCCTCTTCCTCCCCATCATATACCAGTCCCTCCCAGTCCCCTCCCAGTCCTTTTCCAGTCCCTCACAGTCCCCTCCCAGTGCCCCCCAGTACCTCCCAGTTCTCTCGCAGTCCCTCCCCGTCTTCTCCCAGTGCCTCCCAGTTCCTTCCAATTCCCCCACAGTCCCTTCCAGTCCCCTCCCAGTACCTTCCCAGTCTACTCCCAGCCCATCCCAGTGCCTCCCAGTTCCCTCCCTCTCCCTCCCCATCATATACCAGTCCCTCCCAGTCCCCTCCCCATCCCCTCCCACTCCCTGCCCAGACCCCTCCTAGTTCCCACCCAGTCCCCTCCCTATTCGGTCTCATTCCCCTCCCAGTTCCCTACCAGTCACTGCCCAGTCCCCTCCCAGTCCCTCCCAGTCCCCTCCCAGTCCCTCCTAGTCCCCTCCCTGTCTCCTCTCAGTCTCCTCCATGGCTAATCAAGGTGCCCTCCCACTCCCCTCCCGCTCCCCTTCCGCTCCCCTCCCACTCCCATTCAAGTGCCTCCCAGTTCTGAGCCAGTCCCCTCCCAGTCCCCTTTCACTACATCCAAGTCCCCTCCCTATCCCTTCCCAGTCCCCTCCTATTTCTGGTGGAGGACATGAGGGACTGGGAGAGGACTGGGAGGCAGTGGAATAAGACTAGGAGGAGATTGGGAAGGCACTGGGTGGAGACTGGGCAGGGAATGAGAGGCACAGTGAGGGACTGGGATGGGGCTTGGAGTGTTAGGAAGCCTCCAAAAAAAACTTCCCTATGGATTTACCTCGGCAGGAGCGGCCATTTTATTGGCTGAAAAGGCCTTCCCTTCCAAACATGCCGAACGTCCAGCAATAGCTCCCAAACCGAAGCGGCCAGCACCAAAAGACATCCATGGCCTGAAACCGCCCCATGGCACCTACAAGCAGCCCCTGTGACCCTGTGTCTGAGGGAGAGGGTCTCATCTTAGGATGGTCTCTTTGTGGAGGGTCTTAGGCTGGGGGAGTGGCCTGTCTGGGCGATGGGCTATATATTTGGGGCTCATCATGCTGCCTCTGATCTCGCTTTCCTCTCTCTCTCCTCCCTTCCCAGGTCCTCCCTTCCCCATCATATCCATCCCTGCTGCCCCTCCCCCTGTCCTGGCCGCTCCCTAATGTCCTTTCTCCCATCTCTAGCAGTGTCCCTGCTGGATGCTGAGTGAGAGGGGAAGCGCGGGCTGGGAGGGTTTGGAGAAATTTCAAACTTTAGAGGAATTTAAATTATTTTAGGACAGAAAATTTAAATTTATGTGGGAAATTTTGAAATTTACGGTCACGATTTTTCATGGAAATTTCAGAATTTTGCCAGAAAATTGAGACGGTTTTCTCAAATTTCATTATTTTGGGGGAATTTTTTAAAAAATTGAGGAAATGTCTATGAATTGGTTGAAACTTGAAAAGTTTGGAAAGGAATGCAGAGATTTTACAGAAAAAATTAAAAAATTAAAGAAACTTCAGAATTTTAATAGAAATATACAAAATATGATGTGATTTTAGAAAATTAGAAAGGAAATTTCAGATTTTTGGGGATGTTTTTGGATGTTTGTGGGAAAATTATAGAGGAAATATTGGATTTTGTGGGAACTTCAAATGTTTGGGAAAATAGTGTAATTTCGGAGAAAAATACTTGACATTTGGAGAAAAATACTTTAAAATTTGGGACTAATTCAAATGTTTTGGGGGGAAAATACTAATTTTGTGGAAATCTCAAATTTTGGGAAATTGTAGAAAGTTTAGAATGAATTTCAGAATTTTGGGAAACATTGAAATTGTGGTGGAAATTTTAAAAAGTTGGGTGGAAATGTTAGAATTTTTGGTTAAATTTCAGAAATTTTAGGAAAAACTCCAAATTTTATGGGAAATTTGTTCAACTTCTGCAGAATTTTTTTTGAAATGTCTACATTTTGAGTAAAATATTTTGGAAAATTTGCAGAAAAATTTTCAGAATATTTTAGGAGTAAAATCAAATTTGGGGAAAAAATTTCAGTTTTTCAGAAGAAATGTCAAAACTTTCTTGGAAAGTTTTTCAAATTGAACATTTGGGGTGAAATTTCAAGTATTTTTGTAGAAATTTCAGAATTTTGCCAGATCATTGAGAAAGTTTTCTCAAATTAGAAATGTTTGGGGGAATTTTAGAAAAAAAGTGAGGAAATGGCAATAAATTGGTTGAAATGTCAATGTTTTGGAGAGAAATGCAGAGATTTTACAGGATTTTTTTGGAATTCGGGGAAATGTTGGAATTTAATGGAAATTATCAGACATTGTTTGGAAATTTCAGAATTTTTTGTACAATTTCAGTAATTTTAGTGAAAAAAGTCTAAATTTAGGGGAAATTTTTTGAAATTCTGGAGAAGTTTTTGGAAATGTCTACATTTTGTGTAAAATGTTCAGAAAATTTTGAAGAAAAATATTCAGAAAATTTTAGGAGGAAAATCAAATCTGGGGAAATAATTCCATTTTTCAGACAAAATTTCTAAATTTTCTTGGAAAATTTTTCAAATTTTAAGAATAAAATTCAAACTTTGGGGTGAAATTTCAAGAATGTTGGGAAAGAGAATTTTAAGGGAAATTTCCAATTCCTAGAAGAAAAATACTGACACATTAGGGAAAATTTAGACAATTTGGGGAAATATGCCAACATTTGAGGTGGAAACTTCAAAATTTTGGTTGACAGTTTCAAAAAATTTTTCAAATTTTTTAAAATGTTGAGAAAAATAAAAAAAATCCAGATTTTCTGAGAATGCTCAGAATTTTCTTCAAAATTCCAAAGTTCAGAGGAAACTTTTTTATTTCCACATCAGGAAAATGTTTTGCTGCTTTGAAAGTTTCAAGAAAAATTCACAATTTGGGGCAAAATTATAAACTTAATGAAAAATGGAGAAATTTTTAGCCAAAACTCTGAATTTCAACTTGAGTCTGAAAAAATTGCAAAATTTGCTGCAAAATCTGATAAATTTGGCGGAAAATTGAAAATTTAATGAAGAATTTACACATTTTTGACAAGAAATCTCAAATTCTGTAGTAAAAGCTCCCAAATTCTCAGGGGGGGGGGTGTTAAAAATTAAAACAAAAAATTTTAAATCTTCAACTGAAAAACTTTTGAAATTTAATTTTTTGTAAATCAAAATGATAATACTTAATTTTTGAAAAAAACCATTTAGATATTTGACTGGAAGGGGACTGGGGGAGCTGGGAGATCTGTGAGGAGATTGAGAAACACTGGGAGGGACTGGGAGGGAACTGGGAGTCACTGGGAGACACTGGGAGGCCACTAAGAGGGGACTGGAAGGCACTAAGTGGCACTGGGTGGCACTGGGAGGGACTGGAAAGAGAGTGGGAAACAATAAAAGTTGACTGGGAGGGACTGGGAGGGGACTGGGAGTCACTGGAAGGGACAGGGAGGGGACTGGGATGCACTGGGAGAGACTGAGGGGCACTGGGAGGCACTAAAGATATATGGGAGGGGACTGGGTAGGACTGTGAGGGGACTGGGTAGGACTGGGAGGGGACTGGGAGGGCACTGGGAGGGGACTGGGAGGGCACTGGGAGAGACTGGGTGGGGACTGGGAGGCACTGGAAGACACTGAGAGGCACTGGGAGACATTGGGTGGGGACTAGGAGGCAACTGAAAGACACTGTGAGCGACTGTGAGTGGACATGGAGGGACTGGGAGGGGAATGGGAGGCATTGAAAGGGGACTGGGAGGGACTGGGAGGGGACTGGGAGGGACTGAGAGGGACTGGGAGGGACTGGAAGGGTTAGGGTTAGGGTTAGGGTTAGGGTTAGGGTTAGGACCCCTTGGTCCTTCTGCGCTGTGGCTGATGGTGGGATGGAACTGGCAGGACAGGAGCTGGGCACACTTTTTCCTACTAGATTTAACAGCATCTGAGGTGTTTCCACCCTGCAGTTTATGCAGCACCCGGAACCAAAGTCACAGGGTCACATTGTCCGAGGGAAGGTTTTCAGTGCAGCACAGCCCGGAACCCAAAGCACCCGGAACCAAAGTCACAGGTTCACTTCTTTGCAGGGGGAACTGTTTTCAGTGCAGCACAGCCTGGAACCAAAAGCGCCCGGAACCAAAGTCACAGGTTCACATAGTCCGAGGGAAGGTTTTCAGTGCAGCACAGCCCGGAACCAAAAGCACCCGGAACCAAAGTAACAGGGTCACATTCTCCGAGGGAACTGTTTTTAGTGCACCACACCCCGGAACCAAAAGCACCCGGAACCAAAGTCACAGGGTCACATTCTCCGAGGGAACTGTTTTCAGTGCACCACACCCCGGAACCAAAAGCACCCGGAACCAAAGTCACAGGTTCACTTCTTTGCGGGGGAAATCTTTTCAGTGCAGCACAGCCCGGAACCAAAAGCACCCGGAACCAAAGTTATAGGGTCACTTCTTTCCGGGGGAACTGTTTTCAGCGAAGCACAGCCCGGAACCAAAAGCACCCGGAACCAAATTCACAGGGTCACATTGTCCGAGGGAAGGTTTTCAGTGCAGCACAGCCCGGAACCGAAAGCACCCGGAACCAAAGTCACAGGGTCACCTCTTTCCGGGGGAACAATTTTCAGTGAAGCACAGCCCGGAACCAAAAGCACCCGGAACCAAAGTCACAGGGTCACCACTTTCCGGGGGAACTGTTTTCAGCGAAGCACAGCCCGGAACCAAAAGCGCCCGGAACCAAAGTAACAGGGTCACTTCTTTGCGGGGGAACTGTTTTCAGTGCACCACACCCCGGAACCAAAAGCACCCGGAACCAAAGTCACAGGGTCACATTCTCCGAGGGAAGGACTTCAGTGCAGCACAGCCCGGAACCAAAAGCACCCGGAACCAAAGTCACAGGGTCACTTCTTTGCGGGGAAACTGTTTTCAGTGCAGCACACCCCGGAACCGAAAGCACCCGGAACCAAAGTCACAGGTTCACTTCTTTGCGGGGAAACTGTTTTCAGTGCAGCACACCCCGGAACCGAAATTACCCGGAACCAAAGTCTCCCTGGTTAAACCGTGTCAAGAAGAGTGGAGAACTATATTCCACTTCATAGTAGTCCCAGTGGTATTTGTCCCTTTCAATTCTAAGAGACAGAGGGAGGTACAAGGAAGAGGAGAGGCACAAGGAAGTACAGCACCTACAGGAAGGAGGAACCAAAGAAAGGGGTAGAAGGAACTTATTGCCAAAGCAAAGACGCAAAGGAAGAGGAATCAAGAAGAGGGAAACAAAGAAAAGAGCATGGTGAAGGAGGGAACACCACCATAAACAGGGGAGACCATGAAGAGGACACACACCTCAGGGGTGCAAAGCAGACCAATGAACAAAAGTGGAATACAGAGAGGAAGAAAACCAGGTAATGGCTGGGACACAAAGGAGGGAGGACAAGGACCACAGCTGGGGGAGGAGAGAATAGGGCAACTGAAAAGAGGGGATAACACAGTGAAGGGGCAAAAGCACCCGGAACCAAAGTCACAGGTTCACTTCTTTGCGGGGGAACTGTTTTCAGCGAAGCACAGCCCGGAACCAAAAGCACCCGGAACCAAATTCACAGGGTCACATTGTCCGAGGGAAGGTTTTCAGTGCAGCACAGCCCGGAACCGAAAGCACCCGGAACCAAAGTCACAGGGTCACCTCTTTCCGGGGGAACAATTTTCAGTGAAGCACAGCCCGGAACCAAAAGCACCCGGAACCAAAGTCACAGGGTCACCACTTTCCGGGGGAACTGTTTTCAGCGAAGCACAGCCCGGAACCAAAAGCACCCGGAACCAAAGTCACAGGGTCACTTCTTTGCGGGGGAACTGTTTTCAGTGCACCACACCCCGGAACCAAAAGCACCCGGAACCAAAGTCACAGGGTCACATTGTCCGAGGGAAGGACTTCAGTGCAGCACACCCCGGAATCAAAAGCACCCGGAACCAAAGTCACAGGTTCACTTCTTTGCGGGGGAACTCTTTTCAGTGCAGCACAGCCCGGAACCAAAAGCACCCGGAACCAAAGTTATAGGGTCACTTCTTTCCGGGGGAACTGTTTTCAGCGAAGCACAGCCCGGAACCAAAAGCACCCGGAACCAAAGTCACAGGGTCACATTGTCCGAGGGAAGGTTTTCAGTGCAGCATAGCCCGGAACCGAAAGCACCCGGAACCAAAGTCACAGGGTCACCTCTTTCCGGGGGAACAATTTTCAGTGAAGCACAGCCCGGAACCAAAAGCACCCGGAACCAAAGTCACAGGGTCACCACTTTCCGGGGGAACTGTTTTCAGCGAAGCACAGCCCGGAACCAAAAGCACCCGGAACCAAAGTCACAGGGTCACTTCTTTGCGGGGGAACTCTTTTCAGTGCAGCACAGCCCGGAACCAAAAGCACCCGGAACCAAAGTCACAGGGTCACATCTTTGCGGGGAAACTGTTTTCAGTGCAGCACAGTCCGGAACCAAAAGCACCCGGAACCAAAGTCACAGGGTCACTTCTTTGCGGGGGAACTCTTTTCAGTGCAGCACACCCCGGAACCAAAAGCACCCGGAACCAAAGTCACAGGGTCACTTCTTTGCGGGGAAACTGTTTTCAGTGCAGCACACCCCGGAACTGAAATTACCCGGAACCAAAGGCTCCCTGGTTAAACCGTGTCAAGAAGAGTGGAGAACTATATTCCACTTCATAGTAGTCCCAGTGGTATTTGTCCCTTTCAATTCTAAGAGACAGAGGGAGGTACAAGGAAGAGGAGAGGCACAAGGAAGTACAGCACCTACAGGAAGGAGGAACCAAAGAAAGGGGTAGAAGGAACTTATTGCCAAAGCAAAGACGCAAAGGAAGAGGAATCAAGAAGAGGGGAACAAAGAAAAGAGCATGGTGAAGGAGGGAACACCACCATAAACAGGGGAGACCATGAAGAGGACACACACCTCAGGGGTGCAAAGCAGACCAATGAACAAAAGTGGAATACAGAGAGGAAGAAAACCAGGTAATGGCTGGGACACAAAGGAGGGAGGACAAGGACCACAGCTGGGGGAGGAGAGAATAGGGCAACTGAAAAGAGGGGATAACACAGTGAAGGGGCAAAAACGGGGGAATAAATAGGGGGGGGAACACAAATTGCGGGGACATTACAGAGGCAAGTGACGATGAAGGGGCAGGGGGACCAAAGTTGGGGGGGGGGGCGACTAATGACAGAACAAGACAGACCCCAGCAATGGTGAGATGTCAGGAAAAGAAAAAGGGAAGGGAAAGAGAGAGGAACACTAAGACGAGGGCAGAAACTGTAGAAAATGCTGGGAAATGTTGCTTTTAAAAACAGAAAAGCCTTGTTGTATTTTGTAGAGGACAAAGGCTGCCTTACTAGAAATCCTTTTACAGAATTTAGGATACAACAGAGAGTACATAATATAAGAGGGAATACTATTAAAGAAGTTTTGCTGTTGTGTTAGAAGATGTATAAAATTTAAACTTTCTGATAACAGAACTGTGTACTTGAGAGATACAGTTATTTAGAAAATTTAGACAAAGAATCATAGAAAAGGGTTGAAGACTTCACATGAATCCCAACTTTACTAATACAATATAGTAAAAGGATGCTTGATAGCAAGATGCCTGTTTAAGGGGGGGCCTACTAGAGGAGGCTTTTAAGTGACAAAGTAGTTATTTCAGAGGTCACCGCACATCAAAAATGTGTCACGTGAACAACTCCAGTCCTTCTAGGGTAGTTATTTCTGACTGATTAATGCTCTGGAATAATTGGAAGCTGATGGAGGACTGATAAGAAGGAAACATCCCAAGGCTAACTGTGCCCATCTGCAACAATTACAACTACACACATTCCAGAGGAAGGAGGGGGAAAAGTTCACCTTAAGTAAGACTTGAAACTTTCATGACTGAGACCCCCTGACAACCATGACCATGAGACACTGTGCAGACGCAATTGGGAGGAGTTAATGGAAATCACTTCCTGGGACTTATACAGCCATACATATTTGTAACCTGTCCTCCTTCGTATTAAAATGCGATATACCTTATGTCAGTCTGAAACCATTAGGTTAAAATTGCCACAAACTCTGACTGAAATTGGGCCTACTTGATTAGGCCACCTATTCTTGCAAGCACATATAATAAATTATTGCTTCGCTAACATATCTACCTTAAGTCATTTCATATAACCTTTGGAATTTCTAACAAAACTAAGAGAGGGCAGGAAGACAAATCCAGGAGGCAAACTAGACAGGAACAAACAAGGAGGGGCATGTAAGACAGACAGAACGAACATGGGGGAACCAAACAGTTGTGGGTGAATGTGGGGGTGACACTTATAAACAGACAGACAAGGTTACTGTAGTCCTCTCTCTCTCCCCCTACTTTGAAGAAAGAGAGAAAGGAGGTCAGAGAGTGCGTAACAAAACCGGGGGGGGGGGGAGGGGGGCCAGAAAAAGATGGAAAAAACAAACAGCAGTGACACAAAGACACAGATGAAGACCAGTAAGTGAGACATATGGCTGCTAGGTAATAAGACAAAAGAAAGAAAGAGACACAAACAGGACAGTCAGACAGACAGCCAAACACAACAGCAGAAAGAAACACTATCATCTCTCTCTATGTATTGGTATTTCTCTGGTCCATTCCTGTGTCTCAGACACACAGGAAAAGACAACAACAGTCTAACTCTGACTACTACAAATAAGTCACCAAAGCTGCACAAAAAATTGACACTCAAGAAAGACCAAAAAATACGGTATTATGTCTCAATTTTACAACTAATAACACTGTAATTTTATGATCTTTCTCTCTTCAAACAGACACTTTACAGGGCTTATAAACACTGAAATATCGTATCCAATGCTACTAAAACACACAGACATATTAACATATCTTATGCTCTACCAAAATAAATCATGATAATATTCCTTAAACTGCAGCAACTGCAATGGGCCATCAGTCCAAGACGGCGCACGGCAAGCCCTACGATCCCGAGGCAGATGGCTGTCACAATCCACCACCAGGTAGAATAATTTGGCAGAGGTTAAACCCCCTTGCGTTCCAACCCACCTCAGATTGCTCTGGGTGGCTGGGGGCGGCTGGGCTTAACTCCTGAGGCATGTCCAATTAGGTGCTTTGGTGGGACCAGGGCTTGCCAACCCTCAGGAACACAGTTAAGACTCAGAACAGCGTCAGGGTTCCAGTCGCTGTATTGGGCCTACAAGCAGCGGGCAAGAGAATGGGGGACCGAAAGAGAAAAGTGTGGAAAAGAGAGCCTGCTTGAGAGCAAGGGAGAGCGCAACCACACGCTTGACAGCAAGCGTGCGAATGACCGCGACTGCCATACCTACCAGCACACAGCTGCAGCCTGCCATCAGTCCGAAGCGACTGCACATCAGGTGGGGAATTCCATTTCTTGCTCATTGTCACGGTTCAGCGCCTGGTGCACAAGGGACGACCGATCCGCTGCAGACGCACCCACTTACGTGCCAGTTCTTCTGCGTTCTACTCTCTCCAATGATACAGATTCATAACCAGGTCCCCACTGCGTATTAGAATGAATTCCAAGAGCAGATTTCCAAAATCCCCTGCCTTGCAACAAAACTAAGGGCAGCACGCTACACTTTCCACCACCAAAACACCCAGGCACACCACGTGAGACAAACCCAACACAAACGCACAAGCTGCATGACTAGCCTGATACAGAGACGATGGCTTCACCTTCTCGATGCGCTCGCACAGGTCGCAGTGTCCCACCGATGCTGCCCGCATAGCCTGCCAAAGCAAAAGCCAAAGTCACAGGACAAGGAACTGCCAAAACCCATTCCCCACTCTCCATTCTCTTTACCTTGACCAATAGTTCGCCTTAGCTCCGTCACATAGGGGTGGCCACGCTGAGGCAAGTCCCCCGGACGCCATCTCGTCGCTGCACAGTTCCAGAGCTTATGTTGCTGTTTAGCGCGAGGCACGGAGAGCTGCAGCAACTGCAATGGGCCATCAGTCCAAGACGGTGCACGGCAAGCCCTACGATCCCGAGGCAGATGGCTGTCACAATCCACCACCAGGTAGACTAATTTGGCAGAGGTTAAACCCCCTTGCGTTCCAACCCACCTCAGATTGCTCTGGGTGGCTGGGGGCGGCTGGGCTTAACTCCTGAGGCATGTCCAATTAGGTGCTTTGGTGGGACCAGGGCTTGCCAACCCTCAGGAACACAGTTAAGACTCAGAACAGCGTCAGGGTTCCAGTCGCTGTATTGGGCCAACTAGCAGCGGGCAAGAGAATGGGGGACCGAAAGAGAAAAGTGTGGAAAAGAGAGCGTACTTGAGAGCAAGGGAGACCGCAACCACACGCTTGACAGCAAGCGTGCGAATGACTGCGACTGCCATACCTTCCATCACACAGCTGCAGCCTGCCATCAGTCCGAAGTGACTGCACATCAGGTGGGGAATTCCATTTGTTGCTAGTTGTCACAGTTCAGCGCTGGGTGCACAGGGGACGACCGATCCGCTGCAGACGCACCCACTTACGTGCCAGTTCTTCTGCGTTCTACTCTCTCCAATGATACAGATTCATAACCCGGTCCCCACTGCGTATTAGAATGAATTCCAAGAGCTGATTTCCAAAATACCCTGCCTTGCAACAAAACTAAGGACAGCACGCTACACTTTCCACCACCAAAACACCCAGGCACACCACGTGAGACAAGCCCAACACAAACGCACAAGCTGCATGACTAGCCTGATACAGAGACGATGGCTTCATTTTCTTGATGAGCTCGCACAGGTCGCAGTGTCCCACCGATGCTGCCCGCATAGCCTGCCAAAGCAAAAGCCAAAGTCACAGGACAAGGAACAGCCAAAACCCATTCCCCACTCTCCATTCTCCTACCTTGACCAATAGTTCGCCTTAGCTCCGTCACATAGGGGTGGCAACGCCGAGGCAAGTCCCCCGGATGCCATCTGGTCGCTGCACAGTTCCAGAGCTTATGGTGCTGTTTAGCGCGGGGCACGGAAACGTCAGGGCACTTAAGCAACTCTCCCCGCTGCCATCCCATGGCGGGCAGAGGCGTGCAGTCACAACAGTCAACTCTCAGTGCAGCCAGCAGCAGGAGACAAAGAAACTACTGGGCCTGCAGAAGATCAACTGAAAATCCCCTGGCTGCGTTTGTTGTAGAAGGTTTACTCACGTCTCAGCTCTTAGCTTTGGAAAAAAATCATTTCACACACACACAGTTAGCCATGCTAACTGCCCACCACCCTGGCTACACCGGCTGACACACACCTAAAGCAGAGCCAGCCAAGCTGCAGCAACTGCAATGGGCCATCAGTCCATGACAGCGAACGGCAAGCCCCACGATCCCGAGGCAGATGACTGTCGCAATCCACCACCAGGTAGACTAATTTGGCAGAGGTTAAACCCCCTTGCGTTCCAACCCACCTCAGATTGCTCTGGGTGGCTGGGGGCGGCTGGGCTTAACTCCTGAGGCATGTCCAATTAGGTGCTTTGGTGGGACCAGGGCTTCCCAACCCTCAGGAACACAGTTAAGACTCAGAACAGCGTCAGGGTTCCAGTCGCTGTATTGGGCCAACTGGCAGCGGCCAAGAGAATGGGGGACCGAAAGAGAAAAGTGTGGAAAAGAGAGCGTGCTTGAGAGCAAGGGAGAGCGCAACTACACGCTTGACAGCAAGCGTGCGAATGACTGCGACTGCCATACCTACCAGTACACAGCTGCAGCCTGCCATCAGTCGAAGTGACTGCACATCAGGTGGGGAATTCCATTTGTTGCTCATTGTCACGGTTCAGCGCTGGGTGCACAGGGGACGACCGATCCGCTGCAGACGCACCCACTTACGTGCCAGTTCTTCTGCGTTCTACTCTCTCCAATGATACAGATTCATTACCCGGTCCCCACTGCGTATTAGAATGAATTCCAAGAGCTGATTCCCAAAATCCCCTGCCTTTCAACAAAACTAAGGACAGCACGCTACACTTTCCACCACCAAAACACCCAGGCACACCACGTGAGACAAACCCAACACAAACGCACAAGCTGCATGACTAGCCTGATACAGAGACGATGGCTTCACCTTCTCGATGCGCTCGCACAGGTCGCAGTGTCCCACCGATGCTGCCCGCATAGCCTGCCAAAGCAAAAGCCAAAGTCACAGGACAAGGAACTGCCAAAACCCATTCCCCACTCTCCATTCTCCTACCTTGACCAATAGTTCCCCTTAGCTCCGTCACATAGGGGTGGCCACGCCGAGGCAAGTCCCCCGGATGCCATCTGGTCGCTGCACAGTTCCAGAGCTTATGGTGCTGTTTAGCGCGGGGCACGGAGAGGTCAGGGCACTTAAGCAACTCTCCCCGCTGCCATCCCATGGCGGGCAGAGGCGTGCAGTCACAACAGTCAACTCTCAGTGCAGCCAGCAGCAGGAGACAAAGAAACTACTGGGCCTGCAGAAGATCAACTGAAAATCCCCTGGCTGCGTTAGTTGTAGAAGGTTTACTCAAGTCTCAGCTCTTAGGTTTGGAATAAAAACATTTCACACACACACACAGTTAGCCATGCTAACTGCCCACCACCCTGGCTACACCGGCTGACACCCACCTAAATCAGAGCCAGCCAAGCTGCAGCAACTGCAATGGGCCATCAGTCCAAGACGGCGCACGGCAAGCCCTACGATCCCGAGGCAGATGGCTGTCACAATCCACCACCAGGTAGACTAATTTGGCAAAGGTTAAACCCCCTTGCGTTCCAACCCACCTCAGATTGCTCTGGGTGGCTGGGGGCGGCTGGGCTTAACTCCTGAGGCATGTCCAATTAGGTGCTTTGGTGGGACCAGGGCTTCCCAACCCTCAGGAACACAGTTAAGACTCAGAACAGCGTCAGGGTTCCAGTCGCTGTATTGGGCCTACAAGCAGCGGGCAAGAGAATGGGGGACCGAAAGAGAAAAGTGTGGAAAAGAGAGCGTGCTTGAGAGCAAGGGAGAGCGCAACCACACGCTTGACAGCAAGCGTGCGAATGACTGCGACTGCCATACCTTCCATCACACAGCTGCAGCCCGCCATCAGTCGAAGTGACTGCACATGAGGTGGGGAATTCCATTTCTTGCTAGTTGTCACAGTTCAGCGCTGGGTGCACATGGGACGACCGATCCGCTGCAGACGCACCCACTTACGTGCCAGTTCTTCTGCGTTCTACTCTCTCCAATGATACAGATTCATTACCCGGTCCCCACTGCGTATTAGAATGAATTCCAAGAGCTGATTCCCAAAATCCCCTGCCTTTCAACAAAACTGAGGACAGCACGCTACACTTTCCACCACCAAAACACCCAGGCACACCACGTGAGACAAACCCAACACAATTGCACAAGCTGCATGACTAGCCTGATAAAGAGACGATGGCTTCACCTTCTCGATGCGCTCGCACAGGTCGCAGTGTCCCACCGATGCTGCCCGCATAGCCTGCCAAAGCAAAAGCCAGAGTCACAGGACAAGGAACTGCCAAAACCCATTCCCCACCCTCCATTCTCTTTACCTTGACCAATAGTTCGCCTTAGCTCCGTCACATAGGGGTGGCCACGCCGAGGCAAGTCCCCCGGATGCCATCTCGTTGCTGCACAGTTCCAGAGCTTATGTTGCTGTTTAGCGTGGGGCACGGAGAGCTGCAGCAACTGCAATGGGCCATCAGTCCATGACAGCGAACGGCAAGCCCCACGATCCCGAGGCAGATGGCTGTCACAATCCACCACCAGGTAGACTAATTTGGCAGAGGTTAAACCCCCTTGCGTTCTAACCCACCTCAGATTGCTCTGGGTGGCTGGGGGCGGCTGGGCTTAACTCCTGAGGCATGTCCAATTAGGTGCTTTGGTGGGACCAGGGCTTCCCAACCCTCAGGAACACAGTTAAGACTCAGAACAGCGTCAGGGTTCCAGTCGCTGTATTGGGCCAACTGGCAGCGGCCAAGAGAATGGGGGACCGAAAGAGAAAAGTGTGGAAAAGAGAGCGTGCTTGAGAGCAAGGGAGAGCGCAACCACACGCTTGACAGCAAGCGTGCGAATGACTGCGACTGCCATACCTTCCATCACACAGCTGCAGCCCGCCATCAGTCGAAGTGACTGCACATCAGGTGGGGAATTCCATTTCTTGCTAGTTGTCACAGTTCAGCGCTGGGTGCACAGGGGACGACCGATCCGCTGCAGACGGACCCACTTACGTGCCAGTTCTTCTGCGTTGTACTCTCTCCAATGATACAGATTCATAACCAGGTCCCCACTGCGTATTAGAATGAATTCCAAGAGCCGATTTCCAAAATACCCTGCCTTGCAACAAAACTAAGGGCAGCACGCTACACTTTCCACCACCAAAACACCCAGGCACACCACGTGAGACAAGCCCAACACAGACGCACAAGCTGCATGACTAGCCTGATACAGAGACGGTGGCTTCACCTTCTCGATGCGCTCGCACAGGTCGCAGTGTCCCACCGATGCTGCCCGCATAGCCTGCCAAAGCAAAAGCCAAAGTCACAGGACAAGGAACTGCCAAAACCCATTCCCCACCCTCCATTCTCTTTACCTTGACCAATAGTTCGCCTTAGCTCCGTCACATAGGGGTGGTCAAGCCGAGGCAAGTCCCCCGGATGCCATCTCGTCGCTGCACAGTTCCAGAGCTTATGTTGCTGTTTAGCACGGGGCACAAAGAGCTGCAGCAACTGCAATGGGCCATCAGTCCAAGACGGCGCACGGCAAGCCCTACGATGCCGAGGCAGATGGCTGTCACAATCCACCACCAGGTAGACTAATTTGGCAGAGGTTAAACCCCCTTGCGTTCCAACCCACCTCAGATTGCTCTGAGCGGCTGGGGGCGGCTCGGCTTAACTCCTGAGACACTTCCAATTAGGTGCTTTGTTGGGACCAGGTCTTCCCAATCCTCAGGAACACAGTTAAGACTCAAAAGGGAGTCGGGGTTCCAGTCACTGTATTGGGCCTACAAGCAGCGGGCAAGAGAATCGGGGAAATGTAAAAGAGAAGCGTGGGAAAAAGAGCGTACTTGAGAGCGAGGGCGAGCTCAACCACACCCTTCATAGAAATACTGTATCGTTTGTTCCAAAGTAGAATATCAACATATTACCGCTACACATTGCTACTCCTATCTTTACTATGCCTTCACTTCTAAGCACGGCAGCTCATACCCTAAGAGGGAGCACAAAAAACAGAAACGTGACTCTGAATCACAAACAGCCTCAAGTGATAAAAATGCCTACTAGAGCAAAGAGGTGGCCTTACGGCACAGGGACAGTGCAGATGCTATGCAGCTGTACCATGGAAGAGGCAGTATCGGTATCCTATAAGAAAAAGCAACTGCGCAACCACACGCTTGACAGCAAGCGTGCGAATGACTGCGACTGCCAGACCTACCATCACATAGCTGCAGCCTGCCATCAGTCCGAAGTGACTGCACATCAGGTGGGGAATTCCATTTGTTGCTCGTTGTCACGGTTCAGCGCTGGGTGCACAGGGGACGACCGATCCGCTGCAGACGCACCCACTTACGTGCCAGTTCTTCTGCGTTCTACTCTCTCCAATTATACAGATTCATAACCCGGTCCCCACTGCGTATTAGAATGAATTCCAAGAGCCGATTTCCAAAATCCCCTGCCTTGCAACAAAACTAAGGACAGCACGCTACACTTTCCACCACCAAAACACCCAGGCACACCACGTGAGACAAGCCCAACACAAACGCACAAGCTACATGACTAGCCTGATACAGAGATGATGGCTTCACCTTCTCGATGCGCTCGCACAGGTCGCAGTGTCCCACTGATGCTGCCCGCATAGCCTGCCAAAGCAAAAGCCAAAGTCCCAGGACAAGGAACTGCCAAAACCCATTCCCCACCCTCCATTCTCTTACCTTGACCAATAGTTTGCCTTAGCTCCGTCACATAGGGGTGGCCACGCCGAGGCAAGTCCCCCGGATGCCATCTCGTCGCTGCACAGTTCTAGAGCTTATGTTGCTTTTTAGCACGGGGCATGGAGAGCTGTAGCAACTGCAATGGGCCATCAGTCCATGACGGCGCACGGCAAGCCCCACGATCCCGAGGCAGATGGCTGTCGCAATCCACCACCAGGTAGACTAATTTGGCAGAGGTTAAACCCCCTTGCGTTCCAACCCACCTCAGATTTCTCTGGGTGGCTGGGGGCGGCTGGGCGTAACTCCTGAGGCATGTCCAATTAGGTGCTTTGGTGGGACCAGGGCTTCCCAACCCTCAGGAACACAGTTAAGACTCAGAACAGCGTCAGGGTTCCAGTCGCTGTATTGGGCCAACAAGCAGCAGGCAAGAGAATGGGGGACCGAAAGAGAAAGGTGTGGAAAACACAGCGTGCTTGAGAGCAAGGGAGAGCGCAACCACACGCTTGACAGCAAGCGTGCGAATGACTGAGACTGCCATACCTACCAGCACACAGCTGCAGCCTGCCATCAGTCCGAAGCGACTGCACATCAGGTGGGGAATTCCATTTGTTGCTAGTTGTCACGCTTCAGCGCTGGGTGCACAGGGGACTCAAAAAAAAAACGGAAAAAAACCGGAAAAAAAAACGGCGAGGGGACTCAAAAAAAACCGGAAAAAAACCGGAAAAAAAAACCGGAAAAAAAACCGGAAAAAAAAACGGAAAAAAAACCCCGAAAAAAAACACGGAAAAAAAAAACGGAAAAAAAAAAACGGAAAAAAAAAAACGGCGAGGGGACTCAAAAAAAAACCGGAAAAAAAAAAAACGGAAAAAAAACCGGAAAAAAAAAACGGAAAAAAAACCGGAAAAAAAAACGGCGAGGGGACTCAAAAAAAAAAACCGGAAAAAAAACCGGAAAAAAAACCGGAAAAAAAAACCGAAAAAAAAACGGAAAAAAAAACCGGAAAAAAAAACCGGAAAAAAAAAAACGGTGAGGGGACTCAAAAAAAAAAACCGAAAAAAAAACCGGAAAAAAAAACGAAAAAAAAAACGGAAAAAAAACCGGAAAAAAAACCGGAAAAAAAACCGGAAAAAAAACCGGAAAAAAAACCGGCGAGGGGACTCAAAAAAAACCGGAAAAAAAACCGGAAAAATAACCGGAAAATAAACCGGAAAAAAAAGCGGAAAAAAAAGCGGAAAAAAAACACGGAAAAAAAACACGGAAAAAAAACACCGGAAAAAAAAAAAAACGAAAAAAAAAACGGCGAGGGGACTCAAAAAAAAAAGGAAAAAAAAACGGAAAAAAAAACGGAAAAAAAAACGGCGAGGGGACTCAAAAAAAAAAAGGGAAAAAAAACCGGAAAAAAAACCGGAAAAAAAAACGGAAAAAAAAACGGAAAAAAAAACGGAAAAAAAAACGGAAAAAAAAACGGAAAAAAAAACGGAAAAAAAAACGGAAAAAAAAACAGAAAAAAAAAACGGAGAGGGGACTCAAAAAAAAAACCGGAAAAAAAACCGGAAAAAAAACCGGAAAAAAAAAACGGAAAATAAAACGGCGAGGGGACTCAAAAAAAAAACGGAAAAAAAAACGGAAAAAAAAACGGGAAAAAAAACCGGTGAGGGGACTCAAAAAAAAAAAACGGAAAGAAAAATGGAAAAAAAACCGGAAAAAAAACCGGAAAAAAAACCGGAAAAAAAACCGGAAAAAAAACCGGAAAAAAAACCGGAAAAAAAACGGTGAGAGGACTCGGAAAAAAAAAACGGAAAAAAAAGGCATAGGGACTCAAAAAAAAAAAGGGAAAAAAAAGGAAAAAAAACGGAAAAAAAACCGGATAAAAAAACCGAAAAAAAAACGGAAAAAAACCCGGAAAAAAACCCGGAAAAAAACCCGGAAAAAAAAACGGAAAAAAAAACGGAAAAAAAAACGGAAAAAAAAAACGGAGAGGGGACTCAAAAAAAAAAAAACGGAAAAAAAAACGGAAAAAAAAACGGAAAAAAAAACGGAAAAAAAAACGGAAAAAAAACCGGCGAGTGGACTCAAAAAAAAAACGGAAAAAAAAACGGAAAAAAAAAACGGAAAAAAAACCGGAAAAAAAAACGTGAAAAAAAAAACGGAAAAAAAAACGGAAAAAAAAACGGAAAAAAAACCGGAAAAAAAAACGGAAAAAAAAAACGGTGAGGGGACACGGAAAAAAAAACGGAAAAAAAAACGAAAAAAAAAACGAAAAACAAAACGGAAAAAAAACGGAAAAAAAAACCGGAGAGGGGACTCAAAAAAAAAAAAACGGAAAAAAAACCGGAAAAAAAACGGTGAGGGGACTCAAAAAAAAAAAAACGGAAAAAAAACCGGAAAAAAAACCGGAAAAAAACCGGAAAAAAAAACGGAAAAAAAAACGGAAAAAAAAACGGAGAGGGGACTCAAAAAAAAAAAACGGAAAAAAAACGGAAAAAAAACGGAAAAAAAACGGAAAAAAAAACGGAAAAAAAAACGGAAAAAAAAACCGGAAAAAAAAACGGAAAAAAAAACGGAAAAAAAAAGGCAAAGGGACTCAAAAAAAAAAGAAAAAAAAAAACGAAAAAAAACCGGAAAAAAAAACGGAAAAAAAAAAAAAAAAAAAACGGAAAAAAACCGGAAAAAAAAACGGAAAAAAAACGGAAAACAAACCCGAAAAAAAAACGAAAAAAAAAAGGCGAGGGGACTCAAAAAAAAAAACCAAAAAAAAACGGAAAAAAAAACGGAAAAAAAAACGGAAAAAAAAACGGAAAAAAAAACGGAAAAAAAACCGGAAAAAAAACCGGAAAAAAAAACGGAAAAAAAAACGGAAAAAAAAGCGGAAAAAAAAGCGGAAAAAAAACCGGAAAAAAAACCGGAAAAAAACCGGAAAAAAAAACGGAAAAAAAACCGGAGAGGGGACTCAAAAAAAAAAACCGGAAAAAAAAACGGAAAAAAAACCGGAAAAAAAACCGGAAAAAAAACCGGAAAAAAAAAACGGAAAAAAAAACGGTGAGGGGACTCGGAAAAAAAAACGGAAAAAAAAAACGGAAAAAAAACGGAAAAAAAAAGGAAAAAAACCCGAAGAGGGGACTCAATAAAAAAAACCGGAAAAAAAACCGGAAAAAAAACCGGAAAAAAAAACGGAAAAAAAACCGGAAAAAAAACCGGAAAAAAAACCGGAAAAAAAACCGGAGAGGGGACTCAAAAAAAAAAACCGGAAAAAAAAACGGAAAAAAAACCGGAAAAAAAACCGGAAAAAAAACGGAAAAAAAAACGGAAAAAAAAACGGAAAAAAAAACGGAAAAAAAAACGGCGAGGGGACTAAAAAAAAACGGAAAAAAAAACGGAAAAAAAACCGGAGAGGGGACTCAAAAAAAAAAAAACGGAAAAAAAACCGGAAAAATAACGGAAAAAAAACCGGAAAAAAAACCGGAAAAAAAAACGGAAAAAAAAACGGAAAAAAAAACGGAAAAAAAAACGGAAAAAAAAACGGTGAGAGGACTCGGAAAAAAAAAACGGAAAAAAAAGGCAAAGGGACTCAAAAAAAAAAGAAAAAAAAAAAACGAAAAAAAACCGGAAAAAAAACCGGAAAAAAAAACAAAAAAAAAAAAAATGGAAAAAAACCGGAAAAAAAAACGGAAAAAAACCGGAAAACAAACCCGAAAAAAAAACGAAAAAAAAAAGGCGAGGGGACTCAAAAAAAACGGAAAAAAAAACGGAAAAAAAAACGGAAAAAAAAACGGAAAAAAAAACGGAAAAAAAAACGGAGAGGGGACTCAAAAAAAAAAACCGGAAAAAAAACCGGAAAAAAAACCGGAAATAAAACCGGAAATAAAACCGGAAAAAAAAACGGAAAAAAAACCGGAAAAAAAACCGGTGAGGGGACTCGGAAAAAAAAACGGAAAAAAAAACGGAAAAAAAAAACGGAAAAAAAAAACGGAAAAAAAAAAAAAAAAACGGAAAAAAAACGGAAAAAAAACCGGAGAGGACTCAAAAAAAAAAAACGGAAAAAAAACCAAAAAAACCTAAAAAAAAACGGAAAAAAAAAACGGAAAAAAAACCCGAAAAAAAACCGAAAAAATAAAGGCGAGGGGACTCAAAAAAAAAAAAAACGAAAAAAAAACGAAAAAAAAACGGAAAAAAAAAACGGAAAAAAAACCGGAAAAAAAACCGGAAAAATAAACGGAAAAAAAAACGGAAAAAAAACCGGAAAAATAAACGGAAAAATAAACGGAAAAATAAACGGAAAAATAAACGGAAAAATAAACGGAAAAATAAACGGAAAAAAAACGGAGAGGGGACTCAAAAAAAAAAACCGGAAAAAAAAACGGAAAAAAAACCGGAAAAAAAACCGGAAAAAAAAACGGAAAAAAAAACGGAAAAAAAAACGGTGAGGGGACTCGGAAAAAAAAAACGGAAAAAAAAACGGAAAAAAAAACGGAAAAAAAAAGGAAAAAAACCCGAAGAGGGGACTCAATAAAAAAAACCGGAAAAAAAACCGGAAAAAAAACCGGAAAAAAAACCGGAAAAAAAACCGGAAAAAAAACCGGAGAGGGGACTCAAAAAAAAAAACCGGAAAAAAAAACGGAAAAAAAACCGGAAAAAAAACCGGAAAAAAAAACGGAAAAAAAAACGGAAAAAAAACCGGAAAAAAAAACGGCGAGGGGACTAAAAAAAAACGGAAAAAAAAACGGAAAAAAAAACGGAGAGGGGACTCAAAAAAAAAAAAAACGGAAAAAAAACCGGAAAAATAACGGAAAAAAAAACCGGAAAAAAAACCGGAAAAAAAAAACGGAAAAAAAAACGGAAAAAAAACCGAAAAAAAACCGGAAAAAAAACCGGAGAGGGGACTAAAAAAAAAAAACCGGAAAAAAAACCGGAAAAAAAACCGGAAAAAAAAACCGGAAAAAAAAAAACGGTGAGGGGACTAAAAAAAAAAAAACGGAAAAAAAACCGGAAAAAAAACCGGAAAAAAAAACGGAAAAAAAAACGGAAAAAAAAACGGAAAAAAAAACGGAAAAAAAAACGGAAAAAAAAAACGGAAAAAAAAAACGGAAAAAAAAACGGAAAAAAAAACGGAGAGGGGACTCAAAAAAACGGAAAAAAAACCGGCGATGGGACTAAAGAAAACGGAAAAGAAAACGGAAAAGAAAACGGAAAAGAAAACGGAAAAGAAAACGGAAAAGAAAACGGAAAAGAAAACGGAAAAGAAAACGGAAAAGAAAACGGCAAAGGGACTCAAAAAAAAAAAACGGAAAAACAAACGGAAAAAAAAACCGGAAAGAAAACCGGAAAAACAAACGGAAAAAAAACCGGAAAAAAAAGGCAAAGGGACTCGGAAAAAAAACCGGAAAAACAAACGGAAAAAAAAACGGAAAAAAAAGGCAAAGGGACTCGGAAAAAAACCGGAAAAACAAACGGAAAAAAAACCGGAAAAAAAAGGCAAAGGGACTCGGAAAAAAAACCGGAAAAACAAACGGAAAAAAAACCGGAAAAAAAAGGCAAAGGGACTCGGAAAAAAAACCGGAAAAACAAACGGAAAAAAAACCGGAAAAAAAAGGCAAAGGGACTCGGAAAAAAAACCGGAAAAACAAACGGAAAAAAAAACGGAAAAAAAAGGCAAAGGGACTCGGAAAAAAAACCGGAAAAACAAACGGAAAAAAAACCGGAAAAAAAAGGCAAAGGGACTCGGAAAAAAAACCGGAAAAACAAACGGAAAAAAACCGGAAAAAAAAGGCAAAGGGACTTAAAAAAAGAAAAATAACGGAAAAAAAAGAAAAGAAACCAAACCCGGAAACCAAACCCGGAAACCAAACCCGGAAACCAAACCCGGAAACCAAACCCGGAAACCAAACCCGGAAACCAAACCCGGGACAGTAAGACACATGTAGCAACCAAGAGAGCAGACAAAGAGGAATCCAGGAGGAAAACTACACCAGACCAAACAAGGAGGGGTAGGGAGGAGAGACCAGAGAAGTAGACAAACAAGGGAGAGGGGAAACCAAACAATTGGGTGGGATGAGGGATAGTGAAGATAGAGAGATAAACAAAGAGGGTGAAAGCAGAGAGACAGAGAAATGAGGGAGACAAAGGGGGTCAGAGATAGTGTGACAGAAGGAGTGTACAGAAAGACTGAGAAACAAACAGCACTGCGACAGAGACAGGCAAAGACCAGGGACTGAGAGAGACCGGGAGAAAACTGAGGGGCTGAGAGAAGGGCAGACAAGAGACGGCCTGAAAGAGAAGGAGACAAAGAAAGAGAGCACACGCTGGGTGCCATTGAGCACAAAGAGGATGCTGGCACCCAGAGAAGAACTAAACACAGAACACATGCCAAACAACAAGCGTGAAGACAGACGTGGACTACAGCTGCCCTGCCCGACACACCCTGGCATTGCCCTAGCAAGTGACCTGCTCCTCCCTGTGCGGCCTTACCCAGCCTCTCCCAGCCTCCTCTCCATCCTTCCTCTCTTCTACAGCTCCTTCTACTTAGCTTTGAGGAGTCCAGGGATCCAAAAGCCTTTCTTGACAGGCTCTTACTGCCTGTAAAGCAAGAGAGATAGTTAGAACTTCACTGACAAGACCACACCTGAAAAATTTATTGCTGCTTTAGCCCGCTAATCTCAGAACACCTGAACGAGGTCACCACCGGTGCTGAGATCTGGCACTTAGTTACTTCAAAAAAAATTACAGACCAAAATGGATAAAATAGTCATATGCCCACTAGTCACATTGTACCTTACATAATGTGTGCAGACACATTTTCTTATGGCACTCTGCTCCTCCCTCTACATCTGCAAAGAGCATCAAGTGAGTCACCTAGATGCAGACTGACAGTTTACCGACCCGGTTGCACAGTTCCCCAAAAACTACCTTTGCAAGGCATAACTCGTCTTTTGCAGATAACTGCTATGTTCTGTCTCCTACCAAACTCTGGTTGGTAGGAGGGACCCATGAGGGACCTGCTGCAACCTCTAAATGAGCTAGAAAAAACCCACAGCATTCTGGGAACCATTAGGAAGTCTGTGAGCAGCCGTGGCACTGGGAAAATGCTATGTATTGAATCCCTGTTACTTTAATGGGGAAAGCTAAAGCTCTATAAGCAGACAAAATGCTCACCCTGACAACAGCTAGATAATCTCATCATTGGGCCTGTTGGGAGAAGTGATGCTCGCAACTTACGCGTCATAGAGAAAAGCTGGTTAATAAAAGGTGAGGTTCTATCTTCTGTACAGTCAGGAATATCAGAAAAATACCACACGCTTAGAACCGATAGATATCTGGATAAGGTCATCTTAAAAATGCCTAAAAATGCAATCCAAAAAAAGTTAAAAAAAACAAACCAAAACCACCTATGAGAACACTTTCTATTATCTATGTGCTGCTTAACACTGAGTACTCCTTAAGCTCTTACCTCAGGTGCATCTTCCTAAAAAGCAAAGCAGAATACAAAGCTTCATCTGCTGAATGAAAGCCAGAGCACTGATGCTGGAGAAAGCCGGCAGGAGAATGAGCTGCCTAGGGGAAGACTGCTGGCTTATATACCCCAGGCCCCACCCACCACCCTTCCCATGGGCCCTTGGGAAAGGGGAGGGGCCTGCCTGCAGAAGCTATAAAAGCACTGGAGGAGCAGAAGAGTGTTTCCTGTCTTGAGTTAGCTCTGTGGGATGTGGGCTGCTGAATGGAGAAAGCAACTCTCACCGATAACAATGATACTGTTTCTTTCTGCAACTGCACCTGTTGTGCTGGTATGTAAATAGTTTTAATCTTTCTGGCTGTAAATAGGAACAGATAAACATTAGATGACACTTGGTAGAAAAATGGCTACTACTATTGTTATAGTCTATGTGTGTGTCATAGTTTTGTGTAGCTGGTTGCTGACATAGACAGCCAAGACTGCAGAAAATAGCTGCTGAAATGCTCTGCCATTTGCAAAAAGTGTAAACATTGGGCAATTTGGGGCCAAAGTTGCTCTGACCAGGGCTGAGCCACTCAAAGATGGATGCATAGTGCCTCCAGGAATCGCATATAGGAGAAAAAACCCGGGAAGCAGCAGTATTTTGCCACTGGAGAAGGGAATGAGAAGATGCAATGAGCTGTGCAGACAGCAACGCCAGGGATAGTGGGGGAGGAGGCACCCCAGGAGCCGGAAAGGAAAATGCCCCTGCAGCCTTGGGGAGAAACCTATGGTGCAGCAGATTCCACACCCCACACCCCCCACACCCCCCCCCCCCCCAGTCCATAGAAAAGGCTTAGACCCCATATGTATCCTGTGGAGAGGCTCCACGCTTGTTAGAGAAGGTGGAGACATAGAGAAGATGGTGTGACCCTATGTTGGGATAAGCCCCTGCCAGCACTTGCAGACATGAAGAGAATCACGAACACCAAGATGAGCGAGAGAGAGTTTTGCACTGGAACAGGTTTGCTGGAGGGGGAGCGGGAGGAGGCCTTGTAACCATGTGGAGGACTGGGATGGAGAGATATTGTGATTTATGACTGCCCACCATAGCGGTGACCCACGGCAGAGCAGCTGACAAACAGATAAAGCTCTGAGGGCGGAAACTCATGTTGGAGAAAGTTTGTGGAGAACTGTCTCTCATGGGTGAAACCCTACGGTGCAGCAGGGGGACGGTGTATGGAATGAATGCCGCCCCCCTCCCAGCTGAGAATGAAACCGGCTGGCAATGGACTAACCAAATCTCCCCATCTCCCACTCTCTGCCCCCCTGTGCTGCGAGTACAGGGAAGAAGGCAGTGAAATCACAGGTAGAGTGAACTCTGCTAAGAAGGAAGTGGGGGGCTGAGAAGAGGTAGAGGTGTTTTAAGAGCTGGAAAAGGAAAACAGCTTATGAAAAAGTAACCGAGAACCCCTGGTACCCGCAAAAAACTGCTTTGCCTCGAGGCTTCTCTCCCTGCCTCTGTTGTATCCTCCTCTGCACTCTGGCTGCCTAAACTTCACCCGGCCAAGAGATGTTGATGAGTGCCTCGACACTCTTCTCCTTCAGGTCCCTCCTCATCCTCTTTTATCAAGTTTTCTCATCTCTTGTGTTGGTCTTTCAAAGTTCCTGAGTGGAGCTCAAGTGCCGGGGACCAACCGCCCTGGGCGAGAGGAAAACTTTTCCAAGACCGTGTGCTAGGTCCTTGGAGAAACATAATGCCATGTTAGCCTGGAAAACACCATTTTATTCGGGGCGGAGGGGAAATCATCCCATTAACCACCAATTTTATCCTATACAATCCAATTTTTATCATACAGAACCACTGCTTTATTATCTAAAAAAACAGTGTTTTTTTCCTATAAAACACCAATTTATTCTAAAAAGCACCCTTTTTTCCCCTACAAAATCCACCTGTTTTATTCTACATAAACTGCTTTTTGTCATACAAAATGCTATTTCTATGCTGTAAAATACAGGTTTAATATCCAGTTTTATTCAGTAAAATACAATTTTGATCCTATAAAGTACCATTTTAGTCTATAAACCCACCAATTTCCCTCTGTGTGCAAGGGTCATTTGGGGGTGTGGGTGTGACAAGGGCACTTTCCCTGCTGATCCTGGTCCAGCGACAGCTCCCAAACTATAGGTGTCAGCACTGAAAGATGGTCCCATCCTGAAATCTCCTGAGGCCTTCCACAGGGAGATGGATTAATGGAAAATTAGAGACAGAGAGAGAGGGGAGGCAAGGGTGGGTGAACAGACAGAGGAGCAGAGCTGAAAGACAGGGGGTATGAAATGGAGAGAGAATCAGGAGGAGAAAGGAATCAGAGCACAGCACTATAAAGGGAGGAATGAAGAGAGACAAGCAGCCATACAAACTGAGATGGGGAAAGAAAAAGGTAGCAACAGGCTGCAGTATATAGAGGGGAAACTTTAATAAATTCTGCACAGTGAACGAGACAGAGGGGAAAAATTCAAAATTGAGTGGATCGGAAAAGAAATAAATCAATTGCCAATGTGTTTCTATGATCACCAATGACAGGTCTGCCGAACCAGAGACAGAAATACCAACAGGCTACAGAACTGAAGTTGGAATGCCAAAATAGGAACTAAAGTCCAGCCAGAAATAAAGAGAGAAATGGAGAAGGAAAATAAGAGCCCAATTGAGCCTCAATCTGAGTGTTTATAGTGAATATTAGATCCAGGAGTGTCAAATTGACTATCAAAAAGACCAAAATTGCACAGAACAACATATGGACACTGTTTCCAGGAGACTGTTACCCGTGACACACACCCCGAAACCAAAAGCACCCGGAACCAAAATCACAGGGTCACTTGTTTGCGGGGGAACTGTTTTCAGTGCAGCACACCACGGAACCAAAAGCACCCGGAACCAAAGTCACAGGGGCACTTGTTTGCGGGGGAACTGTTTTCAGTGCAGCACACCCCGGAACCGGAAGCACCCGGAACCAAAGTCACAGGGTCACTTCTTTGCAGGGGAACTGTTTTCATAGCAGCACAGCCCGGAACCGAAAGCACCCGAAACCAAAGTCACAGGGTCACATTCGCCGAGGGAAGGTTTTCAGGGCACCATAGCCCGGAACCAAAAGCACCCGGAACCAAAGTCACAGGGTCATATTCTCCGAGGGAAAGTTTTCAGTGCAGCACACCCCGGAACCAAAAGCACCCGGAACCAAAGTCACAGGGTCCCTTCTTTCCGGGGGAACTGTTTTCAGTGCAGCACACCCCAGAACCGAAAGCACCCGGAACCAAAGACACAGGGTCACATTCTCCGAGGGAAGGTTTTCAGTGCAGCACAGCCCGGAACCAAAAGCACCCGGAACCAAAGTCACAGGGTCCCTTCTTTCCGAGGGAACTGTTTTCAGTGCAGCACACCCCGGAACCAAAAGCACCCGGAACCAAAGTCACAGGGTCCCTACTTTCTGGAGGAACTGTTTTCAGTGCAGCACAGCACGGAACAAAAAGCACCCGGAACCAAAGTCACAGGGTCACTTCTTTGCAGGGGAACTGTTTTCAGTGCAGCACAGCCCGGAACCAAAAGCACCCGGAACCAAAGTCACAGGGTCACATTGTCCGAAGGATGGTTTTCAGTGCAGCACAGCCCGGAACCGAAAGCACCCGGAACCAAAATCACAGGGTCACATTCTCCGAGGGAACTGTTTTCAGTGCAGCACAGCCCGGAACCGAAAGCACACGGAACCAAAGTCACGGGGTCACATTGTCCGAAGGATGCTTTTCAGTGCAGCACACCCCGGAACCGAAAGCACCCGGAACCAAAGTCACAGGGTCCCTTCTTTCCGGAGGAACTGTTTTCAGTGCAGCACAGCACGGAACAAAAAGCACCCGGAACCAAAGTCACAGGGTCACTTCTTTGCAGGGGAGCTGTTTTCAGTGCAGCACAGCCCGGAATCAAAATCACCCGGAACCAAAGTCACGGGGTCACATTGTCCGAGGGAAGGTTTTCAGTGCAGCACACCCCGGAACCAAAAGCACCCGGAACCAAAGTCACAGGGTCACTTCTTTGCGGGGGAACTGTTTTCAGTGCAGCACAGCCCGGAACAAAAAGCACCCGGAACCAAAGTCACAGGGTCACTTCTTTGCAGGGGAACTGTTTTCAGTGCAGCACAGCCCGGAACCAAAATCACCCGGAACCAAAGTCACGGGGTCACATTGTCCGAAGGATGGTTTTCAGTGCAGCACACCCCGGAACCAAAAGCACCCGGAACCAAAGTCACAGGGTCACTTCTTTGCGGGGGAACTGTTTTCAGTGCAGCACAGCCCGGAACAAAAAGCACCCGGAACCAAAGTCACAGGGTCACTTCTTTGCAGGGGAACTGTTTTCAGTGCAGCACAGCCCGGAACCAAAAGCACCCGGAACCGAAGTCGCGGGGTCACTTTCTCCGAGGGAAGGTTTTCCGTCACCTCACCCCGGAACCAAAAGCACCCGGAACCAAAGTCGCGGGGTCACTTTCTCGGAGGGAAGGTTTTGCGGGCAGCACACCCCGTTACCAAAAGCACCCGGAACCAAAGTCGCGGGGTCACGTTCTCCGAGGGAAGGTTTTCCGGGCACCTCACCCTGGAACCAAAAGCACCCGGAACCAAAGTCGCGGGGTCACGTTCTCCGAAGGAAGGTTTTGCGGGCAGCACACCCCGGAACCAAAAGCACCCGGAACCAAAGTCGCGGGGTCACGTTCTCCGAAGGAAGGTTTTGCGGGCAGCACACCCCGGAACCAAAAGCACCCGGAACCAAAGTCGCGGGGTCACTTTGTCCGAAGGAAGGTTTTCTGGGCAGCACACCCCGGAACCAAAATCACCCGGAACCAAAGTCGCGGGGTCACTTTGTCCGAGGGAAGGTTTTGCGGGCATCACACCCCGGAACCAAAAGCACCCGGAACCAATGTCGCGGGGTCACTTTCTCCGAGGGAAGGTTTTCCGGGCAGCACACCCCGGAACCAAAAGCACCCGGAACCAAAGTCGCGGGGTCACTTTCTCCGAGGGAAGGTTTTCCGTCACCTCACCCCGGAACCAAAAGCACCCGGAACCAAAGTCGCGGGGTCACTTTCTCCGAGGGAAGGTTTTCCGTCACCTCACCCCGGAACCAAAAGCACCCGGAACCAAAGTCGCGGGGTCACTTTCTCCGAGGGAAGGTTTTGCGGGCAGCACACCCCGGAACCAAAAGCACCCGGAACCAAAGTCGCAGGGTCACGTTCTCCGAAGGAAGGTTTTCCGGGCATATCACCCCGGAACCAAAAGCACCCGGAACCAAAGTCGCGGGGTCACTTTGTCCGAGGGAAGGTTTTGCGGGCAGCACATCCCGGAACCAAAAGCACCCGGAACCAAAGTCGCGCGGTCACTTTCTCCGAGGGAAGGTTTTCCGGGCAGCACACCCCGGAACCAAAAGCACCCGGAACCAAAGTCGCGGGGTCACTTTGTCCGAGGGAAGGTTTTGCGGGCATCACACCCCGGAACCAAAAGCACCCGGAACCAATGTCGCGGGGTCACTTTCTCCGAGGGAAGGTTTTCCGGGCAGCACACCCCGGAACCAAAATCACCCGGAACCAAAGTCGCGGGGTCACTTTGTCCGAGGGAAGGTTTTGCGGGCATCACACCCCGGAACCAAAAGCACCCGGAACCAATGTCGCGGGGTCACTTTCTCCGAGGGAAGGTTTTCCGGGCAGCACACCCCGGAACCAAAAGCACCCGGAACCAAAGTCGCGGGGTCACTTTGTCCGAGGGAAGGTTTTCCGTCACCTCACCCCGGAACCAAAAGCACCCGGAACCAAAGTCGCGGGGTCACTTTCTCCGAGGGAAGGTTTTCCGTCACCTCACCCCGGAACCAAAAGCACCCGGAACCAAAGTCGCGGGGTCACTTTCTCCGAGGGAAGGTTTTGCGGGCAGCACACCCCGGAACCAAAAGCACCCGGAACCAAAGTCGCAGGGTCACGTTCTCCGAAGGAAGGTTTTCCGGGCATATCACCCCGGAACCAAAAGCACCCGGAACCAAAGTCGCGGGGTCACTTTGTCCGAGGGAAGGTTTTGCGGGCAGCACACCCCGGAACCAAAAGCACCCGGAACCAATGTCGCGGGGTCACGTTCTCCGAGGGAAGGTTTTGCGGGCAGCACACCCCGGAACCAAAAGCACCCGGAACGAAAGGCTCCGGTGGTAAGCTGTGTGAGACCTAAGTTGCGCTTTATAGTTGTCCCTTTCAATTCTAAGAGACAGAGGGAGATACAAGGAAGTGGAGAGGCACAAGGAAGGGCAGCACCTACAGGAAGGAGGGACTAAGAAAGGGGTAGAAGGACGTTATTGCCAAAGCAAAGACACAAAGCAGGAGAAATCAAGAGCAGCAGGGGAATGAAGAAGAGAACATGGTGAAGGTGGGAACGGCACCAGAAACAGCAGAGACCATGAAGAGGACACACACCACAGGTGCAGAGCAGACCAAGAAAGGAAAGTGGACTACAGAGAGAGAGGGAATCAAGGGGACACAAAGAAGGAAGTACAAGGACCACAGCAGGGGGAGGAGATAATGAGGCAACTGAAAAGAGGTGATAACACAGTGAAGGGGCAAAAACAGGGGAACAAAGAGGGGGAGGGACAAAGTGGGGGGACATTACAGAGGCAAGTGACGATGAAGGGGCAAGGGGACCACAGTGGCGGGTGCTAATGACAGGACAACACAGGCCCCAGCAAAGGTGAGAGGGCAGGAAAAGAGAAAGTAGAGGGAGAGAGAGTGGAACACTAAGACGAGGACAAAAACTGTAGAAAATGCTGGGAAATGTTGCTTTTTGAAACAGAAAAGCCTTGTTGTATTTTGTAGAGGAAAAAGGCTGCCTTATTAGAAATCCTTTTAGAGAATTTAGGATACAACAGAGAGTACATAAGATAAGAGGGAATACTATTAAAGAATTTTTGTTGTGGTATCACAAAGTTTCTCTCTCAAGTACACAGTTCTGTTAGCAGATATAGATAAAATTTACAGTTATTTTGAAAAGTTAGTAAAGTCTTCAACCTTTTTCTATGATTCTTTGTCTAACACAATAAGGTTAGGATTAATGTATAGTAAAAGGGTGCTTGATAGCAAGATGCCTGTTTAAGGGGGGCTTACTATGGGAGGCTTTTAAGTGCCAGAGTAGTTATGTCAGAGGTGACCTCACATCAAAAATCTCTCACTTGAACAACTCTAGTGCTTCTAGGGTAGTTAGTTCTGACTGATTAATGCGCTGGAATAATTTGAAGCTGATTCAAGAAGGAAACATCCCAAGGATAACTGTGCCCACCTGCAACAATTACATGTTCCAGGGGAAGGAGGGGAAAAGTTCAACCTGAGGAAGACTTCAAACTTTCATGACTGAGACCCCCTGAGAACCAGGACCATGAGACACTGTGCAGACGCAATTGGGAGGAGTTTATGGAAATCACTTCCTGGGACTCATTTTAATACAAAGCAGGACAGGTTACAAATATGTATGGCTGTATGAGATATACCTTATATCAGTCTGAAATCATTAGGTTAAAATTGCCACAAACTCTGACCGAAATCAGGCCTACTTGATGAGGCCACCTGCTCATGCAAGCACATAAAATAAATTACTGCTTCACTAACATATCTACCTTGAGTCCTTTCATAGAAGCTTTGGCATTTCTAACAAAACTAAGAGAGGGCAGGAAGAGAAATCCAGGAGGCAAACTAGACAGGAACAAACAAGGAGGGGCAGGTAAGACAGACCAGAGAGATAGACAAAGAATGAACACGGGGGAACCAAACAATTATGGATGAATGTGGGGGTGAGACTTATAAACAGACAGACAAGGTTTAAGTAGGGGGAGACAGAGAGGGGACTACAGTAAAGACAGAGACAGGAGGTCAGAGATTGCATAACAAAACCGGGGGGGGGGGGGGGGGGGAGTGGGCTAGAAAAAGATGGAAAAACAAACAGCAGTGAGACAAAGACACAGACAAAGACCAGGGAGTGAGACAGATGAGGAGAAGAGTAAATGGCTGCTAGGTAACAAGACAAAAGAAAGAAAGAGACACAAACAGGAGAGTCAGAGAGACAGCCAAACACAACAGCAGAAAGAAACACTATCATCTTTCTCTGTGTGTGTCTCAGACATAGGACAGGAACAGAGAAAGACCAATATACAAAAGAAAAGACAACAACAGTCTAACTCTGTTCAGGTTCAATTTTTTGTGCAGCTTTGGTGATTTATTTGTAGTAGTCAAAGTCCAAAAAATACGGTATTATGTCTAAATTTTACAACTAATAACACTACAATTTTATGAACATTCTCTCTTCAAACAGACAATTTACAGGGCTTCTAAACACTCAAATGTCATATCCAATGCTGCTAAAACGCACAGGCAGATCAACATACCATCACTTCTTTTGGTAGATGCATAAGATAATTTTCCTTGAACTGCCCATATGACTCTATAACCTAAACATGACAGACTGATATCTTTCCATTAAACTGAAAAACAACAAGAGCTCTGGAATGACAAAAAAGTTTTTAAAAAATGTACCTAGACTTAACAAGAAAAATATAGTACAAAATTAAAACTACAACCACAAAGCATCTCCAGTGTACATTATATATAAATCAAATCACATAAGGTGGGTAATTCCATTTGTTGCTAGTTGTCACGGTTCAGTGCTGGGTGCACAGGGGAGGACTGATCCGCTGCAGAGGCACCCACTTAGGTGCCAGTTCTACTCTCTCCAATGATACATATTCACAGGTCGCAGTGTCCCACCAAGGCTGCCCACGTAGCCTGCCAAAGAAAAACCCAAAGTCACAGACCAAGGAACTGCCAAAACCCATTCCCCACCCTCCATTCTCTTACCTTGACCAATTGTGCACCTTAGCTCCGTCACATAGGGGTGGTCTCGCTGAGGCTCGAGCCTTGCCTAGACAGCCGAAAAAGGTAGGCCAGTAATTGATTCTGCAGTGACACACCGGACACCTCAGAACAGCTCACCTGCCGAGCATCACCCTCACTGGAAAATTGCCCACTCTCCTCCTTGCTTTGCACTGTCAAAGAGACACAGGGAAATCTTGAAGAACTCAGAGCCGCCAACCTCCTCGTGCGGCCAAATCCACCTGCAAACATACCTTCTTGTGGAGCTCCACTGCACGCTTCTGTCCCTGGATGGGAAGGCCTGGACGGCGGCCCAGCTGGAAAGCCACACAGATTCTAAGGCAAGTCCCCCCGATGCCATCTCGTCGCTGCACAGTTCCAGAGCTGATGCTGCTGTTTAGCGCAGGGCACGGAGAGGTCAGGGCACATAAGCAGGTCTCCCCGCTGCCATCCCATGGCGGGCAGAGGCGTGCAGTCACAACAGTCAACTCTCAGTGCAGCCAGCACCAGGAGACAAAGAAACTCCTGGGCCAGCAGAAGATCAACTGAAAATCCCCTGGCTGCGTTTTCTTTATTCCAAACCTAAGACCTGAGACTTGAGTAAACCTTCCACAACAATTTCACACACACACACACACACACAGTTAGCCATGCTCACTGCCCAACACCCTGGCCATACCTGATGACACATGCCTAAATCAGAGCCAGCCAAGCTGCCAAAACTGCAATGGGCCATCAGTCCAAGAGGGCGCACGGCAAGCCCTACGATCCCGAGGCAGACAGCTGTCACAATCCACCACCAGGTAGACTAATTTGGCAGAGGTTAAACTCCGTTGCGTTCCAACCCACCTCAGATTGCTCTGGGTGGCTGGGGGCGGCTGGGCTTAACTCCTGAGGCATGTCCAGTTAGGTGCTTTGGTGGGACCAGGGCTTCTCAACCCTCAGGAACAGAGCTAAGACTCAAAACAGCGTCAGGGTTCCAGTCGCTCTATTGGGCCTACAAGCAGCAGGCAAGAGAATGGGGGACCGAAAGAGAAAAGTGTGGCAAAGAGAGCCTGCTTGAGAGCAAGGGAGAGCGCAAGCACACGCTTGACAGCGAGCGTGCACATGACTGTGACTGCCATACCTACCATCACACAGCTGCAGCCTGCCATCAGTCCAAAGCGACTGCACATCAGGTGGGGAATTCCATTTCTTGCTAGTTGTCACGCTTCAGCGCTGGGTGCACAGGGGACGACCGATCCGCTGCAGACGCGCCCACTTACGTGCCCGTTCTTCCACGTTCTACTCTCTCCAAGGATACAGATTCATAACCCGGTCCCCACTGCCTATTAGAATGAGTTCCAAGAGCTGGTTTCCAAAATCCCCTGCCTTGGAGCAAAACTAAGGACAGCACGCTACACTTTCCACCACCAAAACACCCAGGCACACCACGTGAGACAAGCCTAACACAAACGCACAAGCTGCATGACTAGCCCGATACAGAGACGATCGCTTCAACTTCTCGATGCGCTCGCACAGGTCGCAGTGTCCCACCGATGCTGCCCGCATAGCCTGCCAAAGCAAAAGCCAAAGTCACAGGCCAAGGAACTGCCAAAACCCATTCCCCACCCTCCATTTTCTTACCTTGACCAATTGTTCTCCTTAGCTCCGTCACATAGGGGTGGCCACGCCGAGGCAAGTCCCCCCCGATGCCATCTCGTCGCTGCACAGTTCCAGAGCTGATGCTGCTGTTTAGCACGAGGCCACGGAGAGGTCAGGGCACTTAAGCCATCCCGACGCCATCCCATGGCGGGCAGAGGTGTGCAGTCACAATTGTCAACTCTCAGTGCAGCCAGCACCAGGAGACAAAGAAACTCCTGGGCCAGCAGAAGATCAACTGAAAATCCCCTGGCTGTGTTTTCTTTATTCCAAACCTAAGACCTGAGACTTGAGTAAACCTTCCACAACAATTTCACACACACACACACAGTTAGCCATGCTCACTGCCCAACACCCTGGCCACACCTGCTGACACACGCCTACATCAGAGCCAGCCAAGCTGCCAAAACTGCAATGGGCCATCACTCCAAGAGGGCGCACGGCAAGCCCTACGATCCCGAGGCAGACGGCCGTCACAATCCACCACCAGGTAGACTAATTTGGCAGAGGTTAAACCCCCTTGCGTTCCAACCCACCTCAGATTGCTCTGGGTGGCTGGGGGCGGCTGGGCTTAACTCCTGAGGCATGTCCAATTAGGTGCTTTGGTGGGACCAGGGCTTCCCAACCCTCAGGAACAGAGCTAAGACTCAAAACAGCGTCAGGGTTCCAGTCGCTCTATTGGGCCTACAAGCAGCGGGCAAGAGAATGGGGGACCGAAAGAGAAAAGTGTGGCAAAGAGAGCCTGCTTGAGAGCAAGGGAGAGCGCAAGCACACGCTTGACAGCGAGCGTGCACATGACTGTGACTGCCATACCTACCATCACACAGCTGCAGCCTGCCATCAGTCCAAAGCGACTGCACATCAGGTGGGGAATTCCATTTCTTGCTAGTTGTCACGCTTCAGCGCTGGGTGCACAGGGGACGACCGATCCGCTTCAGACGCGCCCACTTACGTGCCCGTTCTTCCGCGTTCTACTCTCTCCAAGGGTACAGATTCATAACCCGGTCCCCACTGCCTATTAGAATGAGTTTCAAGAGCTGGTTTCCAAAATCCCCTGCCTTGGAGCAAAGCTAAGGACAGCACGCTACACTTTCCACCACCAAAACACCCAGGCACACCACGTGAGACAAGCCCAACACAAACGCACAAGCTGCATGACTAGCCCGATACAGAGACGATCGCTTCACCTTCTCGATGCGCTCGCACAGGTCGCAGTGTCCCACCGATGCTGCCCGCATAGCCTGCCAAAACAAAAGCCAAAGTCACAGGCCAAGGAACTGCCAAAACCCATTCCCCACCCTCCATTCTCTTACCTTGACCAATTATTCGCCTTAGCTCCGTCACATAGGGGTGGCCACGCCGAGGCAAGTCCCCCCGATGCCATCTCGTCGCTGCACAGATCCAGAGCTGATGCTGCTGTTCAGCGCGGGGCACGGAGAGGTCAGGGCACTTAAGCAACTCTCCCCGACGCCATCCCATGGCGGGCAGAGGTGTGCAGTCACAATTGTCAACTCTCAGTGCAGCCAGCACCAGGAGACAAAGAAACTCCTGGGCCAGCAGAAGATCAACTGAAAATCCCCTGGCTGCGTTTTCTTTATTCCAAACCTAAGACCTGAGACTTGAGTAAACCTTCCACAACAATTTCACACACACACACACAGTTAGCCATGCTCACTGCCCAACACCCTGGCCACACCTGCTGACACACGCCTAAATCAGAGCCAGCCAAGCTGCCAAAACTGCAATGGGCCATCAGTCCAAGAGGGCGCACGGCAAGCCCTACGATCCCGAGGCAGACAGCTGTCACAATCCACCACCAGGTAGACTAATTTGGCAGAGGTTAAACCCCCTTGCGTTCCAACCCACCTCAGATTGCTCTGGGTGGCTGGGGGCGGCTGGGCTTAACTCCTGAGGCATGTCCAATTAGGTGCTTTGGTGGGACCAGGGCTTGCCAACCCTCAGGAACACAGTTAAGACTCAGAACAGCGTCAGGGTTCCAGTCGCTGTATTGGGCCTACAAGCAGCGGGCAAGAGAATGGGGGACCGAAAGAGAAAAGTGTGGAAAAGAGAGCCTGCTTGAGAGCAAGGGAGAGCGCAACGACACGCTTGACAGCAAGCGTGCGAATGACCGCGACTGCCATACCTACCAGCACACAGCTGCAGCCTGCCATCAGTCCGAAGCGACTGCACATCTGGTGGGGAATTCCATTTGTTGCTCATTGTCACAGTTCAGCGCCTGGTGCACAAGGGACGACCGATCCGCTGCAGACGCACCCACTTACGTGCCAGTTCTTCTGCGTTCTACTCGCTCCAATGATACAGATGCATGAGGTACCTCACACACCTATACAGATTCATAACCCGGTCCCCACTGCGTATTAGAATGAATTCCAAGAGCTGATTCCCAAAATCCCCTGCCTTTCAACAAAACTAAGGACAGCACGCTACACTTTCCACCACCAAAACACCCAGGCACACCACGTGAGACAAACCCAACACAAACGCACAAGCTGCATGACTAGCCTGATACAGAGACGATGGCTTCATTTTCTCGATGTGCTCGCACAGGTCGCAGTGTCCCACCGATGCTGCCCGCATAGCCTGCCAAAGCAAAAGCCAAAGTCACAGGACAAGGAACTGCCAAAACCCATTCCCCACCCTCCATTCTCCTACCTTGACCAATAGTTCGCCTTAGCTCCGTCACATAAGGGTGGCCACGCCGAGGCAAGTCCCCCGGATGCCATCTCGTCGCTGCACAGTTCCAGAGCTTATGCTGCTGTTTAGCACGGGGCACGGAGTGGTCAGGACACTTAAGCAACTCTCCCTGCTGCCATCCCATGGCTGGCAGAGGCGTGCAGTCACAACAGTCAACTCTCAGTGCAGCCAGCAGCAGGAGACAAAGAAACTACTGGGCCAGCAGAAGATCAACTGAAAATCCCCTGGCTGCGTTTCTTGTATAAGGTTTACTCACGTCTCAGCTCTTAGCTTTGGAAAAAAAACATTTCACACACACACAGTTAGCCATGCTAACTGCCCACCACCCTGGCTACACCGGCTGACACCCACCTAAATCAGAGCCAGCCAAGCTGCAGCAACTGCAATGGGCCATCAGTCCAAGACGGCGCACGGCAAGCCCTACGATCCCGAGGCAGATGGCTGTCACAATCCACCACCAGGTAGACTAATTTGGCAGAGGTTAAACCCCCTTGCGTTCCAACCCACCTCAGATTGCTCTGGGTGGCTGGGGGCGGCTGGGCTTAACTCCTGAGGCATGTCCAATTAGGTGCTTTGGTGGGACCAGGGCTTGCCAACCCTCAGGAACACAATTAAGACTCAGAACAGCGTCAGGGTTCCAGTCGCTGTATTGGGCCTACAAGCAGCAGGCAAGAGAATGGGGGACCAAAAGAGAAAAGTGTGGAAAAGAGAGCGTGCTTGAGAGCAAGGGAGAGCGCAACCACACGCTTGACAGCAAGCGTGCGAATGACTGCGACTGCCATACCTACCAGTACACAGCTGCAGCCCGGATCAGTCCGAAGCGACTGCACATCAGGTGGGGAATTCCATTTGTTGCTCATTTTTACGGTTCAGCGCTGGGTGCAAAGGGGACGACCGATCCGCTGCAGACGCACCCACTTATGTGCCAGTTCTTCTGCGTTCTACACCCTCCAATGATACAGATTCATTACCCGGTCCCCACTGCGTATTAGAATGAATTCCAAGAGCTGATTCCCAAAATCCCCTGCCTTTCAACAAAACTAAGGACAGCACGCTACACTTTCCACCACCAAAACACCCAGGCACACCACGTGAGACAAACCCAACACAAACGCACAAGCTGCATGACTAGCCTGATACAGAGACGATGGCTTCACCTTCTCGATGCGCTCGCAAAGGTCGCAGTGTCCCACCGATGCTGCCCGCATAGCCTGCCAAAGCAAAAGCCAAAGTCACAGGACAAGGAACTGCCAAAACCCATTCCCCACCCTCCATTCTCTTACCTTGACCAATAGTTCGCCTTAGCTCCGTCACATAAGGGTGGCCACGCCGAGGCAAGTACCCCGGATGCCAACTCGTCGCTGCACAGTTCCAGAGCTTATGTTGCTGTTTAGCGCGGGGCACGGAGAGCTGCAGCAACTGCAATGGGCCATCAGTCCAAGACGGCGCACGGCAAGCCCTACGATCCCGAGGCAGATGGCTGTCACAATCCACCACCAGGTAGACTAATTTGGCAAAGGTTAAACCCCCTTGCGTTCCAACCCACCTCAGATTGCTCTGGGTGGCTGGGGGCGGCTGGGCTTAACTTTTGAGGCATGTCCAATTAGGTGCTTTGGTGGGACCAGGGCTTCCCAACCCTCAGGAACACAGTTAAGACTCAGAACAGCGTCAGGGTTCCAGTCGCTGTATTGGGCCTACAAGCAGCGGGCAAGAGAATGGGGGACCGAAAGAGAAAAGTGTGGAAAAGAGAGCCTGCTTGAGAGCAAGGGAGAGCGCAACCACACGCTTGACAGCAAGCGTGCGAATGACCGCGACTGCCATACCTACCAGCACACAGCTGCAGCCTGCCATCAGTCCGAAGCGACTGCACATCAGGTGGGGAATTCCATTTGTTGCTCATTGTCACAGTTCAGTGCCTGGTGCACAAGGGACGACCGATCCGCTGCAGACGCACCCACTTACGTGCCAGTTCTTCTGCGTTCTACTCTCTCCAATGATACAGATTCATAACCAGGTCCCCACTGCGTATTAGAATGAATTCCAAGAGCAGATTTCCAAAATCCCCTGCCTTGCAACAAAACTAAGGACAGCACGCTACACTTTCCACCACCAAAACACCCAGGCACACCACGTGAGACAAACCCAACACAAACGCACAAGCTGCATGACTAGCCTGATACAGAGACGATGGCTTCACCTTCTCGATGCGCTCGCACAGGTCGCAGTGTCCCACCGATGCTGCCCGCATAGCCTGCCAAAGCAAAAGCCAAAGTCACAGGACAAGGAACTGCCAAAACCCATTCCCCACTCTCCATTCTCTTTACCTTGACCAATAGTTCGCCTTAGCTCCGTCACATAGGGGTGGCCACGCCAAGGCAAGTCCCCCGGATGCCATCTCGTCGCTGCACAGTTCCAGAGCTTATGTTGCTGTTTAGCGCGGGGCACGGAGAGCTGCAGCAACTGCAATGGGCCATCAGTCCATGACAGCGAACGGCAAGCCCCACGATCCCGAGGCAGATGGCTGTCGCAATCCACCACCAGGTAGACTAATTTGGCAGAGGTTAAACCCCCTTGCGTTCCAACCCACCTCAGATTGCTCTGGGTGGCTGGGGGCGGCTGGGCTTAACTCCTGAGGCATGTCCAATTAGGTGCTTTGGTGGGACCAGGGCTTGCCAACCCTCAGGAACACAGTTAAGACTCAGAACAGCGTCAGGGTTCCAGTCGCTGTATTGGGCCAACTAGCAGCGGGCAAGAGAATGGGGGACCGAAAGAGAAAAGTGTTGAAAAGAGAGCGTGATTGAGAGCAAGGGAGAGCGCAACCACACGCTTGACAGCAAGCGTGCGAATGACTGCGACTGCCATACCTTCCATCACACAGCTGCAGCCCGCCATCAGTCGAAGTGACTGCACACCAGGTGGGGAATTCCATTTCTTGCTAGTTGTCACGCTTCAGCGCTGGGTGCACAGGGGACGACCGATCCGCTGCAGACGCACCCACTTACGTGCCAGTTCTTCTGCGTTCTACTCTCTCCAATGATACAGATTCATTACCCGGTCCCCACTGCATATTAGAATGAATTCCAAGAGCTGATTCCCAAAATACCCTGCCTTTCAACAAAACTAAGGACAGCACGCTACACTTTCCACCACCAAAACACCCAGGTACACCACGTGAGACAAACCCAACACAAACACACAAGCTGCATGACTAGCCTGATACAGACACGATGGCTTCACCTTCTCGATGCGCTCGCACAGGTCGCAGTGTCCCACCGATGCTGCCGGCATAGCCTGCCAAAGCAAAAGCCAGAGTCACAGGACAAGGAACTGCCAAAACCCATTCCCCACTCTCCATTCTCTTTACCTTGACCAATAGTTTGCCTTAGCTCCGTCACATAGGGGTGGCCACGCCGAGGCAAGTCCCCCGGATGCCATCTGGTCGCTGCACAGTTCCAGAGCTTATGGTTCTCTTTAGCGCGGGGCACGGAAAGGTCAGGGCACTTAAGCAACTCTCCCCGCTGCCATCCCATGGCGGGCAGAGGCGTGCAGTCACAACAGTCAACTCTCAGTGCAGCCAGCAGCAGGAGACAAAGAAACTACTGGGCCAGCAGAAGATCAACTGAAAATCCCCTGGCTGCGTTTGTTGTAGAAGGTTTACTCAAGTCTCAGCTCTTAGGTTTGGAATAAAAACATTTCACACACACACACAGTTAGCCATGCTAACTGCCCACCACCCTGGCTACACCGGCTGACACCCACCTAAATCAGAGCCAGCCAAGCTGCAGCAACTGCAATGGGCCATCAGTCCAAGACGGCGCACGGCAAGCCCTACGATCCCGAGGCAGATGGCTGTCACAATCCACCACCAGGTAGACTAATTTGGCAGAGGTTAAACCCCCTTGCGTTCCAACCCACTTCAGATTGCTCTGGGTGGCTGGGGGCGGCTGGGCTTAACTCCTGAGGCATGTCCAATTAGGTGCTTTGGTGGGAACAGGGCTTCCCAACCCTCAGGAACACAGTTAAGACTCAGAACAGCGTCAGGGTTCCAGTCGCTGTATTGGGCCTACAAGCGGCAGGCAAGAGAATGGGGGACCGAAAGAGAAAAGTGTGGAAAAGAGAGCGTGCTTGAGAGCAAAGGAGACCGCAACCACACGCTTGACAGCAAGCGTGCGAATGACTGCGACTGCCATACCTACCAGTACACAGCTGCAGCCCGGATCAGTCCGAAGCGACTGCACATCAGGTGGGGAATTCCATTTGTTGCTCATTTTTACGGTTCAGCGCTGGGTGCACAGGGGACGACCGATCCGCTGCAGATGCACCCACTTACGTGCCAGTTCTTCTGCGTTCTACTCTCTCCAATGATACAGATTCATTACCCGGTCCCCACTGCGTATTAGAATGAATTCCAAGAGCTGATTCCCAAAATCCCCTGCCTTTCAACAAAACTAAGGACAGCACGCTACACTTTCCACCACCAAAACACCCAGGCACACCACGTGAGACAAACCCAACACAAACGCACAAGCTGCATGACTAGCCTGATACAGAGACGATGGCTTCACCTTCTCGATGCGCTCGCACAGGTCGCAGTGTCCCACCGATGCTGCCCGCATAGCCTGCCAAACAAAAGCCAAAGTCACAGGACAAGGAACTGCCAAAACCCATTCCCCACCTTCCATTCTCTTACCTTGACCAATAGTTCGCCTTAGGTCCGTCACATAGGGGTGGCCACGCCGAGGCAAGTCCCCCGGAGTCCAACTAGTCGCTGCACAGTTCCAGAGCTTATGTTGCTGTTTAGCGCGGGGCACGGAGAGCTGCAGCAACTGCAATGGGCCATCAGTCCAAGACGGCGCACGGCAAGCCCTACGATCCCGAGGCAGATGGCTGTCACAATCCACCACCAGGTAGACTAATTTGGCAAAGGTTAAACCCCCTTGCGTTCCAACCCACCTCAGATTGCTCTGGGTGGCTGGGGGCGGCTGGGCTTAACTCCTGAGGCATGTCCAATTAGGTGCTTTGGTGGGACCAGGGCTTCCCAACCCTCAGGAACACAGTTAAGACTCAGAACAGCATCAGGGTTCCAGTCACTGTATCTGGCCAACTAGCAGCGGGCAAGAGAATGGGGGACCGAAAGAGAAAAGTGTGGAAAAGAGAGCGTGCTTGAGAGCAAGGGAGAGCGCAACCACACGCTTGACAGCAAGCGTGCAAATGACTGCGACTTCCGTACCTACCAGCACACAGCTGCAGCCTGCCATCAGTCCGAAGCGACTGCACATCAGGTGGGGAATTCCATTTGTTGCTCATTGTCACAGTTCAGCGCCTGGTGCACAAGGGACGACCGATCCGCTGCAGACGCACCCACTTACGTGCCAGTTCTTCTGTGTTCTACTCTCTCCAATGATACAGATTCATAACCAGGTCCCCACTGCGTATTAGAATGAATTCCAAGAGCAGATTTCCAAAATCCCCTGCCTTTCAACAAAACTAAGGACAGCACGCTACACTTTCCACCACCAAAACACCCAGGCACACCACGTGAGACAAACCCAACACAAACGCACAAGCTGCATGACTAGCCTGATACAGAGACGATGGCTTCACCTTCTCGATGCGCTCGCACAGGTCGCAGTGTCCCACTGATGCTGCCCGCATAGCCTGCCAAAGCAAAAGCCAAAGTCACAGGACAAGGAACTGCCAAAACCCATTCCCCACTCTCCATTCTCTTTACCTTGACCAATAGTTCGCCTTAGCTCTGTCACAGAGGGGTGGCCACGCCGAGGCAAGTCCCCCGGATGCCATCTCGTCGCTGCACAGTTCCAGAGCTTATGTTGCTTTTTAGCGTGGGGCACGGAGAGCTGTAGCAACTGCAATGGGCCATCAGTCCATGACAGCGAACGGCAAGCCCTACGATCCCGAGGCAGATGACTGTCGCAATCCACCACCAGGTAGACTAATTTGGCAGAGGTTAAACCCCCTTGCGTTCCAACCCACCTCAGATTGCTCTGGGTGGCTGGGGGCGGCTGGGCTTAACTCCTGAGGCATGTCCAATTAGGTGCTTTGGTGGGACCAGGGCTTGCCAACCCTCAGGAACACAGTTAAGACTCAGAACAGCGTCAGGGTTCCAGTCGATGTATTGGGCCAACTAGCAGCGGGCAAGAGAATGGGGGACCAAAAGAGAAAAGTGTGGAAAAGAGAGCGTGCTTGAGAGCAAGGTAGAGCGCAACCACACGCTTGACAGCAAGCGTGCGAATGACTGCGACTGCCATACCTTCCATCACACAGCTGCAGCCCGCCATCAGTCGAAGTGACTGCACACCAGGTGGGGAATTCCATTTGTTGCTAGTTGTCACAGTTCAGCGCTGGGTGCACAGGGGACGACCGATCCGCTGCAGACGCACCCACTTACGTGCCAGTTCTTCTGCGTTCTACTCGCTCCAATGATACAGATGCATGAGGTTACCTCACACACCTATACTGATTCATAACCAGGTCCCCACTGCGTATTAGAATGAATTCCAAGAGCCGATTTCCAAAATCCCCTGCCTTGCAACAAAACTAAGGACAGCACGCTACACTTTCCACCACCAAAACACCCAGGCACACCACGTGAGACAAGCCCAACACAAACGCACAAGCTGCATGACTAGCCTGATACAGAGACGGTGGCTTCACCTTCTCGATGCGCTCGCACAGGTCACAGTGTCCCACCGATGCTGCCCGCATAGCCTGCCAAAGCAAAAGCCAAAGTCACAGGACAAGGAACTGCCAAAACCCATTCCCCACTCTCCATTCTCTTTACCTTGACCAATAGTTCGCCTTAGCTCAGTCACATAGGGGTGGCCACGCCGAGGCAAGTCCCCCGGATGCCATCTCGTCGCTGCACAGTTCCAGAGCTTATGGTGCTGTTTAGCGCGGGGCACGGAGAGGTCAGGGCACTTAAGCAACTCTCCCCGCTGCCATCCCATGGCGGGCAGAGGCGTGCAGTCACAACAGTCAACTCTCAGTGCAGCCAGCACCAGGAGACAAAGAAACTCCTGGGCCAGCAGACGATCAACTGAAAATCCCCTGGCTGCGTTTGTTGTAGAAGGTTTACTCAAGTCTCAGCTCTTCGGTTTGGAATAAAAACATTTCACACACACACACAGTTAGCCATGCTAACTGCCCACCACCCTGGCTACACCGTCTGACACCCACCTAAATCAGAGCCAGCCAAGCTGCAGCAACTGCAATGGGCCATCAGTCCAAGACGGCGCACGGCAAGCCCTACGATCCCGAGGCAGACGGCCGTCACAATCCACCACCAGGTAGACTAATTTGGCAGAGGTTAAACCCCCTTGCGTTCCAACCCACCTCAGATTGCTCTGGGTGGCTGGGGGCGGCTGGGCTTAACTCCTGAGGCATGTCCAATTAGGTGCTTTGGTGGGACCAGGGCTTGCCAACCCTCAGGAACACAATTAAGACTCAGAACAGCGTCAGGGTTCCAGTCGCTGTATTGGGCCAACTAGCAGCGGGCAAGAGAATGGGGGACCGAAAGAGAAAAGTGTGGAAAAGAGAGCGTGCTTGAGAGCAAGGAAGAGCGCAACCACACTCTTGACAGCAAGCGTGCGAATGACTGCGACTGCCATACCTATCAGCACACAGCTGCAGCCCACTATCAGTCGAAGCGACTGCACATCAGGTGGGGAATTCCATTTGTTGCTCATTTTTACGGTTCAGCGCTGGGTGCACAGGGGACGACTGATCCGCTGCAGATGCACCCACGTATGTGCCAGTCTACTCTCTCCAATGATACAGATTCATAACCAGGTCCCCACTGTGTATTAGAATGAATTCCAAGAGCCGATTTCCAAAATCCCCTGCCTTGCAACAAAACTAAGGACAGCACGCTACACTTTCCACCAACAAAACACCCAGGCACACCACGTGAGACAAGCCCAACACAGACGCACAAGCTGCATGACTAGCCTGATACAGAGACGGTGGCTTCACCTTCTCGATGCGCTCGCACAGGTCGCAGTGTCCCACCGATGCTGCCCGCATAGCCTGCCAAAGCAAAAGCCAAAGTCACAGGACAAGGAACTGCCAAAACCCATTCCCCACTCTCCATTCTCTTTACCTTGACCAATTGTTCGCCTTAGCTCCGTCACATAGGGGTGGCCACGCCGAGGCAAGTCCCCCGGATGCCATCTCGTCGCTGCACAGTTCCAGAGCTTATGTTGCTGTTTAGCGCGGGGCACGGAGAGCTGCAGCAACTGCAATGGGCCATCAGTCCAAGACGGCGCACGGCAAGCCCTACGATGCCGAGGCAGATGGCTGTCACAATCCACCACCAGGTAGACTAATTTGGCAGAGGTTAAACCCCCTTGCGTTCCAACCCACCTCAGATTGCTCTGGGCGGCTGGGGGCGGCTCGGCTTAACTCCTGAGACACTTCCAATTAGGTGCTTTGTTGGGACTAGGTCTTCCCAATCCTCAGGAACACAGTTAAGACTCAAAAGGGAGTCGGGGTTCCAGTCACTGTATTGGGCCTACAAGCAGCGGGCAAGAGAATGGGGGAAATGTAAAAGAGATGCGTGGGAAAAAGAGCGTACTTGAGAGCGAGGGCGAGCTCAACCACACCCTTCATAGAAACACTGTATCGTTTGTTCCAAAGTAGAATATCAACATATTACCGCTACACATTGCTACTCCTATCTTTACTATGCCTTCACTTCCAAGCACGGCAGCTCTTACCCTAAGAGGGAGCACAAAAAACAGAAACGTGACTCTGAATCACAAACAGCCTCAAGTGATAAAAATGCCTACTAGAGCAAAGAGGTGGCCTTACGGCACAGGGACAGTGCAGATGCTATGCAGCTGTACCATGGAAGAGGCAGTATCGGTATCCTATAAGAAAAAGCAACTGTAAAATCTAATGCCTGGCATCTTAATCAGGCATGACTATAAGACCATTCAATATGCAGCAATTAAATCCCAAAAGACACATGTGAACAGAGAAAGTTGGGTGGACCTGCACCTGAGACCCAGCTTATTGCCACGAGACACATCCACACAAAAGTATCTACAACAATGCAAGCCAAACAAAGCTCTGCTTGAACCTGCAACTGTGGGAGACTAAACACTCAACAGGAAGAAAGCTGAGCCCATTCAAGACTCAAAAGGTCAAATTACTGATTTGCAAATGAAGATCCAACAGGTAAAAGGTCTAAGTTGTACCGCAGAACTTAAAAAAACACTGCAACCGACAAGCGTAGCAAAGGCTGTAACTGCCCTGCCTGCTGCACCCTAGCATGGTACTGATGAGCACCTCCCCAAAGGACACTGCACCTTCTCGGTGCACTGTGGCTATGTCCTGCCACTGCCTCCAGGACATGAAAAAGACATTTGAGAAAAGACTGCCCTAAAGCAGTTCCCACCATCCGTTACCTTACCTTGACCGATGAGGCATGGCTGATGGCCTATGCCATTTATTGCTGGCTGCACTAAGGCTCAGGCCTGGCCTATAACACACAAAAAAGGGATGTCGATAAAACTCACCTGCAATGCAACACTAGCCCGCTAGGAATGGCTTCCTTGGCCTGAGGCACCTCCCTTGGAAGTGGCCTGCTTTCCTCCTCTCTTCGTACCTACAAAAAGCAGCCACACACACAAATCTTAAAGATGGCACAGAGCCACTGAGCATCTCATCACACCGACACCACCGGCCAACCTACCTCCTTGTGCTCTTCCCCTCGATAACTCTGTCACTGCAGCAGTATCACAACTGGCCCCATCTGAGAAATCCAAAATTTTATTGAGGAAGTCACCCCAATGCCAACTCATGTCCACGCCATTCCAAACATCTTGCTTCGAAAAAAAAACGGAAAAAAAAAGGAAAAAAAAAGAAAAAAAAAAGGAAAAAAAAGGAAAAAAACGGGGAAAAAAAAGGCAAAAAACGGAAAAAGAAAAGGCAAAAAACGGAAAAAAAAAGGCAAAAACGGAAAAAAAAAAGGCGAGGGGACTAAAAAAAACCGGAAAAAAAACGAAAAAAAAAACCGGAAAAAAAAACGGAAAAAAAAAAAGGCAAAAAACGGAAAAAAAAAGGCAAAAACGGAAAAAAAAAAAGGCGAGGGGACTCAAAAAAAACGGAAAAAAAACCGGAAAAAAAAACCGGAAAAAAAAAAGGCAAAAAACGGAAAAAAAAAAGGAAAAAAACGGAAAAAAGGCAAAAAATGGAAAAAAAAACGGAAAAAAAAAAAGGCGAGGGGACTAAAAAAAAACCGGAAAAAAACACGGAAAAAAACACGGAAAAAAACACGGAAAAAAACACGGAAAAAAACACGGAAAAAAACACGGAAAAAAACACGGAAAAAAACACGGAAAAAAACACGGAAAAAAACAACGGAAAAAAAAGGCAAAGGGACTCAAAAAAAAAAAGAAAAAAAAAGAAAAAAAAAAAGAAAAAAAAACGGAAAAAAAAACGAAAAAAAAAAGAAAAAAACGGGAAAAAAAAGGCGAGTGGACTCAAAAAAAAAAAAAAAAACGAAAAAAAAACCGAAAAAAAATCGAAAAAAAAAACGGAAAAAAAAAAGAAAAAAAAACCCGGAAAAAAAACCGGAAAAAAACGGAAAAAAAACCGGAAAAAAAAACCGGAAAAAAAAACCGGAAAAAAAAACCGGAAAAAAAAACCGGAAAAAAAAACGGCGAGTGGACTAAAAAAAAAAGAAAAAAAAAACGGAAAAAAAGGAAAAAAAAAGTAAAAAAAAGAAAAAAAAAAGAAAAAAAAAGGCGAGGGGACTCAAAAAAAAAAACGGAAAAAAGACGGAAAAAAACCGGAAAAAAACCGGAAAAAAAACCGGGAAAAAAACCGGAAAAAAACCGGAAAAAAAACCGGAAAAAAAACCGGAAAAAAAACCGGAAAAAAAACGTCGAGGGGACTCGGAAAAAAAAACGGAAAAAAAAACGGAAAAAAAAACGGAAAAAAAAACGGAAAAAAAAACGGAAAAAAAAACGGAAAAAAAACCGGAAAAAAAACCGGAAAAAAAACCGGCGAGAGGACTAAAAAAAAAAAACGGAAAAAAACCGGGAAAAAAAGGGAAAAAAAACGGAAAAAAAACCGGAAAAAAACCCGGAAAAAAACAGGCGAGGGGACTCGAAAAAAAAACGGAAAAAAAACGGAAAAAAAAACGGAAAAAAAAACGGAAAAAAAACCGGAAAAAAAAACGGAAAAAAAAACGGCGAGGGGACTCAAAAATAAAAACGAAAAAAAAAGGAAAAAAACCGGAAAAAAAAACGGAAAAAAAAACGGAATAAAAACCGGAAAAAAAACCGGAAAAAAAAACGGAAAAAAAAAGCGGCGAGGGGACTCAAAAAAAAAAACGAAAAAAAACGGAAAAAAGACGGAAAAAAACCGGGAAAAAAAAGGCGAGGGGACTCAAAAAAAAAAAAAAGAAAAAAACCGGAAAAAAAAGGGAAAAAAAAACGGAAAAAAAAACGGAAAAAAAAACCGGAAAAAAACACGGAAAAAAACACGGAAAAAAAAACGGCGAGGGGACTCAAAAAAAAAAAACGGAAAAAAAAACGGCGAGGGGACTCGGAAAAAAAAAACGGAAAAAAAAATAGGCGAGGGGACTCGGGAAAAAAAACGGAAAAAAAAACGGAAAAAAAAACGGCGAGGGGACTCAAAAAAACAACGGAAAAAAAACGGAAAAAAAAACGGAAAAAAAAACGGCGAGGGGACTCAAAAATAAAAACGAAAAAAAAAGGAAAAAAAACGGAAAAAAAAACGGAAAAAAAACCGGAAAAAAAACCGGAAAAAAAACCGGAAAAAGAAACGGAAAAAAAAACGGAAAAAAAAAGCGGCGAGGGGACTCAAAAAAAAAAACGAAAAAAAACGGAAAAAAGACGGAAAAAAACCGGGAAAAAAAAGGCGAGGGGACTCAAAAAAAAAAAAAAAAGAAAAAAACCGGAAAAAAAACGGGAAAAAAAACGGGAAAAAAAACGGGAAAAAAAATAGGCGAGGGAACTCAAAAAAAACCGGAAAAAAAACCGGAAAAAAAAACGGCGAGGGGACTCAAAAAAAAAAACGAAAAAAAACGGAAAAAAAAACGGAAAAAAAAACGGAAAAAAAAACGGAAAAAAAAACGGAAAAAAAAACGGAAAAAAAAACGGAAAAAAAAACGGAAAAAAAAACGGAAAAAAAAACCGGAAAAAAAACCGGAAAAAAAACCGGAAAAAAAACCGGGAAAAAACCGGGAAAAGAACGGAAAAAAAAACGGAAAAAAAAAAGGAAAAAAAAACGGAAAAAAAAGGAAAAAAAACGGAAAAAAAAAGGAAAAAAAACCGGAAAAAAAAACGGAAAAAAAACGGCGAGGGGACTTCAAAAAAAAAAAAACGGAAAAAAACCGAAAAAAAAAGGGAAAAAAAACGGAAAAAAAACCGGAAAAAAAACCGGAAAAAAACAGGCGAGGGGACTCGAAAAAAAAACGGAAAAAAAACGGAAAAAAAACGGAAAAAAAACGGAAAAAAAACGGAAAAAAAAACGGAAAAAAAAACGGCGAGGGGACTCAAAAATAAAAACGAAAAAAAAAGGAAAAAAAACGGAAAAAAAAACGGAAAAAAAACCGGAAAAAAAACCGGAAAAAAAACCGGAAAAAAAACCGGAAAAAAAAACCGGAAAAAAAAAACGGAAAAAAAAACGGAAAAAAAAAGCGGCGAGGGGACTCAAAAAAAAAAACGAAAAAAAACGGAAAAAAGACGGAAAAAAACCGGGAAAAAAAAGGCGAGGGGACTCAAAAAAAAAAAAAAGAAAAAAACCGGAAAAAAAACGGAAAAAAAAACGGAAAAAAAAAACGGAAAAAAAAAACGGAAAAAAACACGGAAAAAAACACGGAAAAAAACACGGAAAAAAACACGGAAAAAAACACGGAAAAAAACACGGAAAAAAACACGGCGAGGGGACTCGGAAAAAAAAAACGGAAAAAAAAACGGCGAGGGGACTCGGAAAAAAAAAACGGAAAAAAAAATAGGCGAGGGGACTCGGGAAAAAAACGGAAAAAAAAACGGCGAGGGGACTCAAAAAAACAACGGAAAAAAACGGAAAAAAAAACGGAAAAAAAAACGGCGAGGGGACTCAAAAAAAAAAAAACGGAAAAAAAACCGGAAAAAAAACCGGAAAAAAAACGGAAAAAAAAACGGAAAAAAAAACGGCGAGTGGACTAAAAAAAAACGGAAAAAAAAAACGGAAAAAAAGGAAAAAAAAAAGTAAAAAAAAGTAAAAAAAAAAAGAAAAAAAAAGGAGGGGACTCAAAAAAAAAAAACGGAAAAAAGACGGAAAAAAACGGAAAAAAACCGGAAAAAAACCCGGAAACCAAAACGGAAAAGAACCGGAAAAAAAACGGAAAAAAACCGGAAAAAAAAAACGGAAAAAAAAACGGAAAAAAAACCGGCGAGGGGACTCAAAAAAAAAAAACCGGAAAAAAGACGGAAAAAAAACGGGAAAAAAAACGGAAAAAAAACGGAAAACAACGGAAAAAAAACGGAAAAAAAAAACGGAAAAAAAAAACGGCGAGGGGACTCAAAAAAAAACGGAAAAAAAAACGGAAAAAAAAAACGGAAAAAAACCGGAAAAAAAAACGGAAAAAAAAACGGCGAGTGGACTAAAAAAAAAAGAAAAAAAACGGAAAAAAAGGAAAAAAAAAAAGTAAAAAAAAGTAAAAAAAAAAAGAAAAAAAAAGGCGAGGGGACTCAAAAAAAAAAAAACGGAAAAAAGACGGAAAAAAACCGGAAAAAAAAACGGAAAAAAAACCGGAAAAAAAACCGGAAAAAAAACCGGAAAAAAAACCGGAAAAAAAACCGGAAAAAAAACCGGAAAAAAAACCGGAAAAAAAACCGGAAAAAAAACCGGAAAAAAAACGTCGAGGGGACTCGGAAAAAAAAACTGAAAAAAAAACGGAAAAAAACCGGCAAAGGGACTCAAAAAAAAAAAAAACGAAAAAAAACCGGCAAAGGGACTCAAATAAAAAACGGAAAAAAACCGAAAAAAAAACACGGAAAAAAACACGGAAAAAAAAACGGAAAAAAAAGGCAAAGGGACTCAAAAAAAAAAAGAAAAAAAAAGAAAAAAAAACCAAAAAAAACCGGAAAAAAAAACGGAAAAAAAACCGGAAAAAAAAACGGAAAAAAAAACGGAAAAAAAAACGGAAAAAAAAACGGAAAAAAAACCGGAAAAAAAACCGGAAAAAAAACCGGAAAAAAAACCGGAAAAAAAACCGGAAAAAAAACCGGAAAAAAAACCGGAAAAAAAAACGGCGAGGGGACTCAAAAAAAAAAACGGAAAAAAAAACGGAAAAAAAAACCGGAAAAAAAACCGAAAAAAAAACGGAAAAAAACCCGGAAAAAAAAACGGAAAAAAAAACGGAAAAAAAAACGGAAAAAAAAAACGGCGAGGGGACTCAAAAAAAAAAAACGGAAAAAAAAACCGGAAAAAAAACCGGAAAAAAAACGGGAAAAAAAACGGAAAAAAAAACGGCGAGTGGACTAAAAAAAAACGGAAAAAAAAACGGAAAAAAAGGAAAAAAAAAAGTAAAAAAAAGTAAAAAAAAAAAGAAAAAAAAAGGAGGGGACTCAAAAAAAAAAAACGGAAAAAAGACGGAAAAAAAAACGGAAAAAAACCGGAAAAAAACCCGGAAACCAAAACGGAAAAGAACCGGAAAAAAACGGAAAAAAAACGGAAAAAAAAAACGGAAAAAAACACGGAAAAAAAAACGGCGAGGGGACTCAAAAAAAAAAAACCGGAAAAAAGACGGAAAAAAAACGGGAAAAAAAACGGAAAAAAAACGGAAAACAACGGAAAAAAAACGGAAAAAAAAACGGAAAAAAAAACGGCGAGGGGACTCAAAAAAAAACGGAAAAAAAAACGGAAAAAAAAAACGGAAAAAAACCGGAAAAAAAAACGGAAAAAAAAACGGCGAGTGGACTAAAAAAAAAAGAAAAAAAACGGAAAAAAAGGAAAAAAAAAAAGTAAAAAAAAGTAAAAAAAAAAAGAAAAAAAAAGGCGAGGGGACTCAAAAAAAAAAAACGGAAAAAAGACGGAAAAAAACCGGAAAAAAAACCGGAAAAAAAAACGGAAAAAAAAACCGGAAAAAAAACCGGAAAAAAAACCGGAAAAAAAACCGGAAAAAAAACCGGAAAAAAAAACGGAAAAAAAACCGGAAAAAAAACGTCGAGGGGACTCGGAAAAAAAAACGGAAAAAAAAACGGAAAAAAACCGGCAAAGGGACTCAAAAAAAAAAAAACGAAAAAAAACCGGCAAAGGGACTCAAATAAAAAACGGAAAAAAACCGAAAAAAAAACACGGAAAAAAACACGGAAAAAAAAACGGAAAAAAAAGGCAAAGGGACTCAAAAAAAAAAAGAAAAAAAAAGAAAAAAAACCCAAAAAAAAACGGAAAAAAAAACGGAAAAAAAAACGGAAAAAAAAACGGAAAAAAAAACGGAAAAAAAAACGGCGAGGGGACTCAAAAAAAAAACGGAAAAAAAACCGGAAAAAAAAACGGAAAAAAAACCGGAAAAAAAACCGGAAAAAAAAACGGCGAGGGGACTCAAAAAAAAAAACGGAAAAAAAAACGGAAAAAAAACCGGAAAAAAAACCGGAAAAAAAAACGGAAAAAAAACCGGAAAAAAAACCGGAAAAAAAACCGGAAAAAAAACCGGAAAAAAAACCGGAAAAAAAACCGGAAAAAAAACCGGAAAAAAAAACGGAAAAAAAAAGGAAAAAAAAACGGAAAAAAAAACGGAAAAAAAATAGGCGAGGGGACTCGGAAAAAAAAGCGGAAAAAAAAGCGGAAAAAAAAGCGGAAAAAAAAGCGAAAAAAAAGCGGAAAAAAAAGCGGAAAAAAAAGCGGAAAAAAAAGCGGAAAAAAAAGCGGAAAAAAAAGCGGAAAAAAAAGCGGAAAAAAAAGCGGCGAGGGGACTCAAAAAAAAAAACAAAAAAAACGGTAAAAAAACGGAAAAAAAACGGGAAAAAAACCGGAAAAAAAAAGGCGAGGGGACTCAAAAAAAAAAAAAAAAGAAAAAAACCGGGAAAAAAACCGGGAAAAAAAACGGAAAAAAAACCGGAAAAAAAAACGGAAAAAAAAACGGAAAAAAAAACGGAAAATAAAAACGGCGAGGGGACTCAAAAAAAAAAAACGGAAAAAAAAACGGAAAAAAAAACGGAAAAAAAAACGGAAAAAAAAACGGAAAAAAAAACGGAAAAAAAAACGGAAAAAAAAACGGAAAAAAAAACGGAAAAAAAAACGGAAAAAAAAACGGAAAAAAAAACGGAAAAAAAAAACGGAAAAAAAAACGGAAAAAAAACCGGCGAGGGGACTCAAAAAAAAAAAAACGAAAAAAAAGGAAAAAAAACGGAAAAAAAAAACGGAAAAAAAAAACGGGAAAAAATACCGGAAAAAAAAACTGAAAAAAAAACCGGCAAAGGGACTCAAAAAAAAAAAACGAAAAAAAACTGGCAAAGGGACTCAAAAAAAAAAAACACGAAAAAAAACCGGCAAAGGGACTCAAAAAAAAAACGGAAAAAAAAACGGAAAAAAAAAAACGGCGAGGGGACTCAAAAAAAAACGGAAAAAAAAACGGAAAAAAAAACGGAAAAAAAAACGGAAAAAAAAACGGAAAAAAAAACGGAAAAAAAAACGGAAAAAAAAACCGGGAAAAAAAACCGGGAAAAAAAACCGGGAAAAAAAACCGGGAAAAAAAACGGAAAAAAACCGGCGAGGGGACTCAAAAAAAAAAACGAAAAAAAACGGGAAAAAAAAGGAAAAAAAAACGGAAAAAAAACGGAAAAAAAAAACGGAAAAAAAACGGAAAAAAAACCGGAAAAAAAACCGGAAAAAAAACCGGAAAAAAAACCGGAAAAAAAACCGGAAAAAAAAACGGAAAAAAAAGGCGAGGGGACTCAAAAAAAAAAAAACGGGAAAAAATCCGGAAAAAAAAACGGGAAAAAAAAGGCGAGGGGACTCAAAAAAAAAAAAACGGGAAAAAATCCGGAAAAAAAACGGGAAAAAAAACGGCGAGGGGACTCAAAAAAAAAAAACGGGAAAAAATCCGGAAAAAAAAACGGGAAAAAAAACCGGCAAAGGGACCCAAAAAAAAAAAAAACGAAAAAAAAAACGGCGAGGGGACTCAAAAAAAAAAAACGGGAAAAAATCCGGAAAAAAAACGGGAAAAAAAACCGGCAAAGGGACCCAAAAAAAAAAAAAACGAAAAAAAACCGGCAAAGGGACCCAAAAAAAAAAAAAAACGAAAAAAAACCGGCAAAGGGACCCAAAAAAAAAAAAAACGAAAAAAAACCGGCAAAGGGACCCAAAAAAAAAAAAAACGAAAAAAAACCGGCAAAGGGACCCAAAAAAAAAAAAAAACGAAAAAAAACCGGCAAAGGGACCCAAAAAAAAAAAAAACGAAAAAAAACCGGCTGAGATCTGGCACTTTGTGACTTCATAAAAAGTTACAGACTCAAAAAAAAAAGAAGGAAACCAAACCCGGAAACCAAACCCGGAAACCAAACCCGGAAACCAAACCCGGAAACCAAACCCGGAAACCAAACCCGGAAACCAAACCCGGAAACCAAACCCGGAAACCAAACCCGGAAACCAAACCCGGAAACCAAACCCGGAAACCAAACCCGGAAACCAAACCCGGAAACCTTCCTTTGCAAGGCATAACTCGTCTTTTGCAGATAACTGCTATGTTCTGTCTCCTACCAAACTCTGGTTGGTAGGAGGGACCCATGAGGGACCTGCTGCAACCTCTAAAGGAGCTAGAAAAAACCCACAGCATTCTGGGAACCATTAGGAATCTGTGAGCAGCCGTGGCACTGGGAAAATGCTATGTATTGAATCCCTGTTACTTTAATGGGGAAAGCTAAAGCTCTATAAGCAGACAAAATGTTCACCCTGACAACAGCTAGATAATCTCATCATTGGGCCTGTTGGGAGAAGTGATGCTCGCAACTTACGCATCATAGATAAAAGCTGGTTAATAAAAGGTGAGGTTCTATCTTCTGTACAGTCAGGAATATCAGAAAAATACCACACGCTTAGAACCAATAGATATCTGGATAAGGTCATCTTAAAAATGCCTAAAAATGCAATCCAAAAAAAGTTAAAAAAAACAAACCAAAACCACCTATGAGAACACTTTCTATTATCTATGTGCTGCTTAACACTGAGTACTCCTTAAGCTCTTACCTCAGGTGCATCTTCCTAAAAAGCAAAGCAGAATACAAAGCTTCATCTGCTGAATGAAAGCCAGAGCACTGATGCTGGAGAAAGCCGGCAGGAGAATGAGCTGCCTAGGGGAAGACTGCTGGCTTATATACCCCAGGCCCCACCCACCACCCTTCCCATGGGCCCTTGGGAAAGGGGAGGGGCCTGCCTGCAGAAGCTATAAAAGCACTGGAGGAGCAGAAGAGTGTTTCCTGTCTTGAGTTAGCTCTGTGGGATGTGGGCTGCTGAATGGAGAAAGCAACTCTCACCGATAACAATGATACTGTTTCTTTCTGCAACTGCACCTGTTGTGCTGGTATGTAAATAGTTTTAATCTTTCTGGCTGTAAATAGGAACAGATAAACATTAGATGACACTTGGTAGAAAAATGGCTACTACTATTGTTATAGTCTATGTGTGTGTCATAGTTTTGTGTAGCTGGTTGCTGACATAGACAGCCAAGACTGCAGAAAATAGCTGCTGGAATGCTCTGCCATTTGCAAAAAGTGTAAACATTGGGCAATTTGGGGCCAAAGTTGCTCTGACCAGGGCTGAGCCACTCAAAGATGGATGCATAGTGCCTCCAGGAATCGCATATAGGAGAAAAAACCCGGGAAGCAGCAGTATTTTGCCACTGGAGAAGGGAATGAGAAGATGCAATGAGCTGTGCAGACAGCAACGCCAGGGATAGTGGGGGAGGAGGCGCCCCAGGAGCCGGAAAGGAAAATGCCCCTGCAGCCTTGGGGAGAAACCTATGGTGCAGCAGATTCCACACCCCACAACCACCCCCCCACCCCCCCCCACCCCCCCCCCCAGTCCATAGAAAAGGCTTAGACCCCATATGTATCCTGTGGAGAGGCTCCACGCTTGTTAGAGAAGGTGGAGACATAGAGAAGATGGTGTGACCCTATGTTGGGATAAGCCCCTGCCAGCACTTGCAGACATGAAGAGAATCACGAACACCAAGATGAGCGAGAGAGAGTTTTGCACTGGAACAGGTTTGCTGGAGGGGGAGCGGGAGGAGGCCTTGTAACCATGTGGAGGACTGGGATGGAGAGATATTGTGATTTATGACTGCCCACCATAGCGGTGACCCACGGCAGAGCAGCTGACAAACAGATAAAGCTCTGAGGGCGGAAACTCATGTTGGAGAAAGTTTGTGGAGAACTGTCTCTCATGGGTGAAACCCTACGGTGCAGCAGGGGGACGGTGTATGGAATGAATGCCGCCCCCCTCCCAGCTGAGAATGAAACCGGCTGGCAATGGACTAACCAAATCTCCCCATCTCCCACTCTCTGCCCCCCTGTGCTGCGAGTACAGGGAAGAAGGCAGTGAAATCACAGGTAGAGTGAACTCTGCTAAGAAGGAAGTGGGGGGCTGAGAAGAGGTAGAGGTGTTTTAAGAGCTGGAAAAGGAAAACAGCTTATGAAAAAGTAACCGAGAACCCCTGGTACCCGCAAAAAACTGCTTTGCCTCGAGGCTTCTCTCCCTGCCTCTGTTGTATCCTCCTCTGCACTCTGGCTGCCTAAACTTCACCCGGCCAAGAGATGTTGATGAGTGCCTCGACACTCTTCTCCTTCAGGTCCCTCCTCATCCTCTTTTATCAAGTTTTCTCATCTCTTGTGTTGGTCTTTCAAAGTTCCTGAGTGGAGCTCAAGTGCCGGGGACCAACCGCCCTGGGCGAGAGGAAAACTTTTCCAAGACCGTGTGCTAGGTCCTTGGAGAAACATAATGCCATGTTAGCCTGGAAAACACCATTTTATTCGGGGCGGAGGGGAAATCATCCCATTAACCACCAATTTTATCCTATACAATCCAATTTTTATCATACAGAACCACTGCTTTATTATCTAAAAAAACAGTGTTTTTTTCCTATAAAACACCAATTTATTCTAAAAAGCACCCTTTTTTCCCCTACAAAATCCACCTGTTTTATTCTACATAAACTGCTTTTTGTCATACAAAATGCTATTTCTATGCTGTAAAATACAGGTTTAATATCCAGTTTTATTCAGTAAAATACAATTTTGATCCTATAAAGTACCATTTTAGTCTATAAACCCACCAATTTCCCTCTGTGTGCAAGGGTCATTTGGGGGTGTGGGTGTGACAAGGGCACTTTCCCTGCTGATCCTGGTCCAGCGACAGCTCCCAAACTATAGGTGTCAGCACTGAAAGATGGTCCCATCCTGAAATCTCCTGAGGCCTTCCACAGGGAGATGGATTAATGGAAAATTAGAGACAGAGAGAGAGGGGAGGCAAGGGTGGGTGAACAGACAGAGGAGCAGAGCTGAAAGACAGGGGGTATGAAATGGAGAGAGAATCAGGAGGAGAAAGGAATCAGAGCACAGCACTATAAAGGGAGGAATGAAGAGAGACAAGCAGCCATACAAACTGAGATGGGGAAAGAAAAAGGTAGCAACAGGCTGCAGTATATAGAGGGGAAACTTTAATAAATTCTGCACAGTGAACGAGACAGAGGGGAAAAATTCAAAATTGAGTGGATCGGAAAAGAAATAAATCAATTGCCAATGTGTTTCTATGATCACCAATGACAGGTCTGCCGAACCAGAGACAGAAATACCAACAGGCTACAGAACTGAAGTTGGAATGCCAAAATAGGAACTAAAGTCCAGCCAGAAATAAAGAGAGAAATGGAGAAGGAAAATAAGAGCCCAATTGAGCCTCAATCTGAGTGTTTATAGTGAATATTAGATCCAGGAGTGTCAAATTGACTATCAAAAAGACCAAAATTGCACAGAACAAAATATGGACACTGTTTCCAGGAGACTGTTACCCGTGACACACACCCCGAAACCAAAAGCACCCGGAACCAAAATCACAGGGTCACTTGTTTGCGGGGGAACTGTTTTCAGTGCAGCACACCACGGAACCAAAAGCACCCGGAACCAAAGTCACAGGGGCACTTGTTTGCGGGGGAACTGTTTTCAGTGCAGCACACCCCGGAACCGGAAGCACCCGGAACCAAAGTCACAGGGTCACTTCTTTGCAGGGGAACTGTTTTCATAGCAGCACACCCCGGAACCGAAAGCACCCGGAACCAAAGACACAGGGTCACATTCTCCGAGGGAAGGTTTTCAGTGCAGCACACCCCGGAACCAAAAGCACCCGGAACCAAAGTCACAGGGTCCCTTCTTTCCGAGGGAACTGTTTTCAGTGCAGCACACCCCGGAACCAAAAGCACCCGGAACCAAAGTCACAGGGTCCCTACTTTCTGGAGGAACTGTTTTCAGTGCAGCACAGCCCGGAACAAAAAGCACCCGGAACCAAAGTCACAGGGTCACTTCTTTGCAGGGGAACTGTTTTCAGTGCAGCACAGCCCGGAACCAAAAGCACCCGGAACCAAAGTCACAGGGTCACATTGTCCGAAGGATGGTTTTCAGTGCAGCACAGCCCGGAACCGAAAGCACCCGGAACCAAAGTCACGGGGTCACATTGTCCGAAGGATGCTTTTCAGTGCAGCACACCCCGGAACCGAAAGCACCCGGAACCAAAGTCACAGGGTCACATTCTCCGAGGGAACTGTTTTCAGTGCAGCACAGCCCGGAACAGAAAGCACACGGAACCAAAGTCACGGGGTCACATTGTCCGAAGGATGCTTTTCAGTGCAGCACACCCCGGAACCGAAAGCACCCGGAACCAAAGTCACAGGGTCCCTTCTTTCCGGAGGAACTGTTTTCAGTGCAGCACAGCACGGAACAAAAAGCACCCGGAACCAAAGTCACAGGGTCATTTCTTTGCAGGGGAGCTGTTTTCAGTGCAGCACAGCCCGGAATCAAAATCACCCGGAACCAAAGTCACGGGGTCACATTGTCCGAGGGAAGGTTTTCAGTGCAGCACACCCCGGAACCAAAAGCACCCGGAACCAAAGTCACAGGGTCACTTCTTTGCGGGGGAACTGTTTTCAGTGCAGCACAGCCCGGAACAAAAAGCACCCGGAACCAAAGTCACAGCGTCACTTCTTTGCAGGGGAACTGTTTTCAGAGCAGCACAGCCCGGAACCAAAATCACCCGGAACCAAAGTCATGGGGTCACATTGTCCGAGGGAAGGTTTTCAGTGCAGCACAGCCCGGAACCAAAAGCACCCGGAACCGAAGTCGCGGGGTCACTTTCTCGGAGGGAAGGTTTTGCGGGCAGCACAGCCCGGAACCAAAAGCACCCGGAACCAAAGTCGCGGGGTCACGTTCTCCGAGGGAAGGTTTTCCGGGCACCTCACCCCGGAACCAAAAGCACCCGGAACCAAAGTCGCGGGGTCACTTTCTCCGAAGGAAGGTTTTGCGGGCAGCACACCCCGGAACCAAAAGCACCCGGAACCAAAGTCGCGGGGTCACGTTCTCCGAAGGAAGGTTTTGCGGGCAGCACACCCCGGAACCAAAAGCACCCGGAACCAAAGTCGCGGGGTCACGTTCTCCGAAGGAAGGTTTTCTGGGCAGCACACCCCGGAACCAAAATCACCCGGAACCAAAGTCGCGGGGTCACTTTGTCCGAGGGAATGTTTTGCGGGCATCACACCCCGGAACCAAAAGCACCCGGAACCAATGTCGCGGGGTCACTTTCTCCGAGGGAAGGTTTTCCGGGCAGCACACCCCGGAACCAAAAGCACCCGGAACCAAAGTCGCGGGGTCACTTTCTCCGAGGGAAGGTTTTCCGTCACCTCACCCCGGAACCAAAAGCACCCGGAACCAAAGTCGCGGGGTCACTTTCTCCGAGGGAAGGTTTTCCGTCACCTCACCCCGGAACCAAAAGCACCCGGAACCAAAGTCGCGGGGTCACTTTCTCCGAGGGAAGGTTTTCCGTCACCTCACCCCGGAACCAAAAGCACCCGGAACCAAAGTCGCGGGGTCACTTTCTCCGAGGGAAGGTTTTCCGGCAGCACACCCCGGAACCAAAAGCACCCGGAACCGAAGTCGCAGGGTCACGTTCTCCGAAGGAAGGTTTTCCGGGCATATCACCCCGGAACCAAAAGCACCCGGAACCAAAGTCGCGGGGTCACTTTCTCCGAGGGAAGGTTTTGCGGGCAGCACATCCCGGAACCAAAAGCACCCGGAACCAAAGTCGCGCGGTCACTTTGTCGGAGTGAAGGTTTTGCGGGCAGCACACCCCGGAACCAAAAGCACCCGGAACCAATGTCGCGGGGTCACTTTGTCCGAGGGAAGGTTTTCAGTGCAGCACAGCCCGGAACCAAAAGCACCCGGAACCAAAGTCGCGGGGTCACTTACTCCGAAGGAAGGTTTTGCGGGCATCACACCCCGGAACCAAAAGCACCCGGAACCAATTTCGCGGGGTCACTTTCTCCGAGGGAAGGTTTTGCGGGCAGCACACCCCGGAACCAAAAGCACCCGGAAACAAAGTCGCTGGGTCACTTTCTCCGAAGAAAGTTTTTCAGGGCATCACACCCCGGAACCAAAAGCACCCGGAACGAAAGGCTCCGGTGGTAAGCTGTGTGAGACCTAAGTTGCGCTTTATAGTTGTCCCTTTCAATTCTAAGAGACAGAGGGAGATACAAGGAAGTGGAGAGGCACAAGGAAGGGCAGCACCTACAGGAAGGAGGGACTAAGAAAGGGGTAGAAGGACGTTATTGCCAAAGCAAAGACACAAAGCAGGAGAAATCAAGAGCAGCAGGGGAATGAAGAAGAGAACATGGTGAAGGTGGGAACGGCACCAGAAACAGCAGAGACCATGAAGAAGACACACACCACAGGTGCAGAGCAGACCAAGAAAGGAAAGTGGACTACAGAGAGAGAGGGAATCAAGGGGACACAAAGAAGGAAGTACAAGGACCACAGCAGGGGGAGGAGATAATGAGGCAACTGAAAAGAGGTGATAACACAGTGAAGGGGCAAAAACAGGGGAACAAAGAGGGGGAGGGACAAAGTGGGGGGACATTACAGAGGCAAGTGACGATGAAGGGGCAAGGGGACCACAGTGGCGGGTGCTAATGACAGGACAACACAGGCCCCAGCAAAGGTGAGAGGGCAGGAAAAGAGAAAGTAGAGGGAGAGAGAGTGGAACACTAAGACGAGGACAAAAACTGTAGAAAATGCTGGGAAATGTTGCTTTTTGAAACAGAAAAGCCTTGTTGTATTTTGTAGAGGAAAAAGGCTGCCTTATTAGAAATCCTTTTAGAGAATTTAGGATACAACAGAGAGTACATAAGATAAGAGGGAATACTATTAAAGAATTTTTGTTGTGGTATCACAAAGTTTCTCTCTCAAGTACACAGTTCTGTTAGCAGATATAGATAAAATTTACAGTTATTTTGAAAAGTTAGTAAAGTCTTCAACCTTTTTCTATGATTCTTTGTCTAACACAATAAGGTTAGGATTAATGTATAGTAAAAGGGTGCTTGATAGCAAGATGCCTGTTTAAGGGGGGCTTACTATGGGAGGCTTTTAAGTGCCAGAGTAGTTATGTCAGAGGTGACCTCACATCAAAAATCTCTCACTTGAACAACTCTAGTGCTTCTAGGGTAGTTAGTTCTGACTGATTAATGCGCTGGAATAATTTGAAGCTGATTCAGGACTGATAAGAAGGAAACATCCCAAGGATAACTGTGCCCACCTGCAACAATTACATGTTCCAGGGGAAGGAGGGGAAAAGTTCAACCTGAGGAAGACTTCAAACTTTCATGACTGAGACCCCCTGAGAACCAGGACCATGAGACACTGTGCAGACGCAATTGGGAGGAGTTTATGGAAATCACTTCCTGGGACTCATTTTAATACAAAGCAGGACAGGTTACAAATATGTATGGCTGTATGAGATATACCTTATATCAGTCTGAAATCATTAGGTTAAAATTGCCACAAACTCTGACCGAAATCAGGCCTACTTGATGAGGCCACCTGCTCATGCAAGCACATAAAATAAATTACTGCTTCACTAACATATCTACCTTGAGTCCTTTCATAGAAGCTTTGGCATTTCTAACAAAACTAAGAGAGGGCAGGAAGAGAAATCCAGGAGGCAAACTAGACAGGAACAAACAAGGAGGGGCAGGTAAGACAGACCAGAGAGATAGACAAAGAATGAACACGGGGGAACCAAACAATTATGGATGAATGTGGGGGTGAGACTTATAAACAGACAGACAAGGTTTAAGTAGGGGGAGACAGAGAGGGGACTACAGTAAAGACAGAGACAGGAGGTCAGAGATTGCATAACAAAACCGGGGGGGGGGGGGGGGGGAGTGGGCTAGAAAAAGATGGAAAAACAAACAGCAGTGAGACAAAGACACAGACAAAGACCAGGGAGTGAGACAGATGGGGAGAAGAGTAAATGGCTGCTAGGTAACAAGACAAAAGAAAGAAAGAGACACAAACAGGAGAGTCAGAGAGACAGCCAAACACAACAGCAGAAAGAAACACTATCATCTTTCTCTGTGTGTGTCTCAGACATAGGACAGGAACAGAGAAAGACCAATATACAAAAGAAAAGACAACAACAGTCTAACTCTGTTCAGGTTCAATTTTTTGTGCAGCTTTGGTGATTTATTTGTAGTAGTCAAAGTCCAAAAAATACGGTATTATGTCTAAATTTTACAACTAATAACACTACAATTTTATGAACATTCTCTCTTCAAACAGACAATTTACAGGGCTTCTAAACACTCAAATGTCATATCCAATGCTGCTAAAACGCACAGGCAGATCAACATACCATCACTTCTTTTGGTAGATGCATAAGATAATTTTCCTTGAACTGCCCATATGACTCTATAACCTAAACATGACAGACTGATATCTTTCCATTAAACTGAAAAACAACAAGAGCTCTGGAATGACAAAAAAGTTTTTAAAAAATGTACCTAGACTTAACAAGAAAAATATAGTACAAAATTAAAACTACAACCACAAAGCATCTCCAGTGTACATTATATATAAATCAAATCACATAAGGTGGGTAATTCCATTTGTTGCTAGTTGTCACGGTTCAGTGCTGGGTGCACAGGGGAGGACTGATCCGCTGCAGAGGCACCCACTTAGGTGCCAGTTCTACTCTCTCCAATGATACATATTCACAGGTCGCAGTGTCCCACCAAGGCTGCCCACGTAGCCTGCCAAAGAAAAACCCAAAGTCACAGACCAAGGAACTGCCAAAACCCATTCCCCACCCTCCATTCTCTTACCTTGACCAATTGTGCACCTTAGCTCCGTCACATAGGGGTGGTCTCGCTGAGGCTCGAGCCTTGCCTAGACAGCCGAAAAAGGTAGGCCAGTAATTGATTCTGCAGTGACACACCGGACACCTCAGAACAGCTCACCTGCCGAGCATCACCCTCACTGGAAAATTGCCCACTCTCCTCCTTGCTTTGCACTGTCAAAGAGACACAGGGAAATCTTGAAGAACTCAGAGCCGCCAACCTCCTCGTGCGGCCAAATCCACCTGCAAACATACCTTCTTGTGGAGCTCCACTGCACGCTTCTGTCCCTGGATGGGAAGGCCTGGACAGCGGCCCAGCTGGAAAGCCACACAGATTCTAAGGCAAGTCCCCCCGATGCCATCTCGTCGCTGCACAGTTCCAGAGCTGATGCTGCTGTTTAGCGCAGGGCACGGAGAGGTCAGGGCACTTAAGCAGGTCTCCCCGCTGCCATCCCATGGCGGGCAGAGGCGTGCAGTCACAACAGTCAACTCTCAGTGCAGCCAGCACCAGGAGACAAAGAAACTCCTGGGCCAGCAGAAGATCAACTGAAAATCCCCTGGCTGCGTTTTCTTTATTCCAAACCTAAGACCTGAGACTTGAGTAAACCTTCCACAACAATTTCACACACACACACACACAGTTAGCCATGCTCACTGCCCAACACCCTGGCCATACCTGATGACACATGCCTAAATCAGAGCCAGCCAAGCTGCCAAAACTGCAATGGGCCATCAGTCCAAGAGGGCGCACGGCAAGCCCTACGATCCCGAGGCAGACAGCTGTCACAATCCACCACCAGGTAGACTAATTTGGCAGAGGTTAAACTCCGTTGCGTTCCAACCCACCTCAGATTGCTCTGGGTGGCTGGGGGCGGCTGGGCTTAACTCCTGAGGCATGTCCAGTTAGGTGCTTTGGTGGGACCAGGGCTTCTCAACCCTCAGGAACAGAGCTAAGACTCAAAACAGCGTCAGGGTTCCAGTCGCTGTATTGGGCCTACAAGCAGCAGGCAAGAGAATGGGGGACCGAAAGAGAAAAGTGTGGCAAAGAGAGCCTGCTTGAGAGCAAGGGAGAGCGCAAGCACACGCTTGACAGCGAGCGTGCACATGACTGTGACTGCCATACCTACCATCACACAGCTGCAGCCTGCCATCAGTCCAAAGCGACTGCACATCAGGTAGGGAATTCCATTTCTTGCTAGTTGTCACGCTTCAGCGCTGGGTGCACAGGGGACGACCGATCCGCTGCAGACGCGCCCACTTACGTGCCCGTTCTTCCACGTTCTACTCTCTCCAAGGATACAGATTCATAACCCGGTCCCCACTGCCTATTAGAATGAGTTCCAAGAGCTGGTTTCCAAAATCCCCTGCCTTGGAGCAAAACTAAGGACAGCACGCTACACTTTCCACCACCAAAACACCCAGGCACACCACGTGAGACAAGCCCAACACAAACGCACAAGCTGCATGACTAGCCTGATACAGAGACGATGGCTTCACCTTCTCGATGCGCTCGCACAGGTCGCAGTGTCCCACCAATGCTGCCCGCATAGCCTGCCAAAGCAAAAGCCAAAGTCACAGGCCAAGGAACTGCCAAAACCCATTCCCCACCCTCCATTTTCTTACCTTGACCAATTGTTCTCCTTAGCTCCGTCACATAGGGGTGGCCACGCCGAGGCAAGTCCCCCCCGATGCCATCTCGTCGCTGCACAGTTCCAGAGCTGATGCTGCTGTTTAGCACGAGGCCACGGAGAGGTCAGGGCACTTAAGCAACTCTCCCCGACGCCATCCCATGGCGGGCAGAGGTGTGCAGTCACAATTGTCAACTCTCAGTGCAGCCAGCACCAGGAGACAAAGAAACTCCTGGGCCAGCAGAAGATCAACTGAAAATCCCCTGGCTGCGTTTTCTTTATTCCAAACCTAAGACCTGAGACTTGAGTAAACCTTCCACAACAATTTCACACACACACACACACACACAGTTAGCCATGCTCACTGCCCAACACCCTGGCCACACCTGCTGACACACGCCTAAATCAGAGCCAGCCAAGCTGCCAAAACTGCAATGGGCCATCAGTCCAAGAGGGCGCACGGCAAGCCCTACGATCCCGAGGCAGACAGCTGTCACAATCCACCACCAGGTAGACTAATTTGGCAGAGGTTAAACCCCCTTGCGTTCCAACCCACCTCAGATTGCTCTGGGTGGCTGGGGGCGGCTGGGCTTAACTCCTGAGGCATGTCCAATTAGGTGCTTTGGTGGGACCAGGGCTTCCCAACCCTCAGGAACAGAGCTAAGACTCAAAACAGCGTCAGGGTTCCAGTCGCTCTATTGGGCCTACAAGCAGCGGGCAAGAGAATGGGGGACCGAAAGAGAAAAGTGTGGCAAAGAGAGCCTGCTTGAGAGCAAGGGAGAGCGCAACCACACGCTTGACAGCGAGCGTGCACATGACTGTGACTGCCATACCTACCATCACACAGCTGCAGCCTGCCATCAGTCCAAAGCGACTGCACATCAGGTGGGGAATTCCATTTCTTGCTAGTTGTCACGCTTCAGTGCTGGGTGCACAGGGGACGACCGATCCGCTGCAGACGCGCCCACTTACGTGCCCGTTCTTCCGCGTTCTACTCTCTCCAAGGATACAGATTGATAACCCGGTCCCCACTGCCTATTAGAATGAGTTCCAAGAGCTGGTTTCCAAAATCCCCTGCCTTGGAGCAAAACTAAGGACAGCACGCTACACTTTCCACCACCGAAACACCCAGGCACACCACGTGAGACAAACCCAACACAAACGCACAAGCTGCATGACTAGCCCGATACAGAGACGATCGCTTCACCTTCTCGATGCGCTCGCACAGGTCGCAGTGTCCCACCGATGCTGCCCGCATAGCCTGCCAAAACAAAAGCCAAAGTCACAGGCCAAGGAACTGCCAAAACCCATTCCCCACCCTCCATTCTCTTACCTTGACCAATTATTCGCCTTAGCTCCGTCACATAGGGGTGGCCACGCCGAGGCAAGTCCCCCCGATGCCATCTCGTCGCTGCACAGATCCAGAGCTGATGCTGCTGTTCAGCGCAGGGCACGGAGAGGTCAGGGCACTTAAGCAACTCTCCCCGACGCCATCCCATGGCGGGCAGAGGTGTGCAGTCACAATTGTCAACTCTCAGTGCAGCCAGCACCAGGAGACAAAGAAACTCCTGGGCCAGCAGAAGATCAACTGAAAATCCCCTGGCTGCGTTTTCTTTATTCCAAACCTAAGACCTGAGACTTGAGTAAACCTTCCACAACAATTTCACACACACACACACACACACACACACACAGTTAGCCATGCTCACTGCCCAACACCCTGGCCACACCTGCTGACACACGCCTAAATCAGAGCCAGCCAAGCTGCCAAAACTGCAATGGGCCATCAGTCCAAGAGGGCGCACGGCAAGCCCTACGATCCCGAGGCAGACAGCTGTCACAATCCACCACCAGGTAGACTAATTTGGCAGAGGTTAAACCCCCTTGCGTTCCAACCCACCTCAGATTGCTCTGGGTGGCTGGGGGTGGCTGGGCTTAACTCCTGAGGCATGTCCAATTAGGTGCTTTGGTGGGACCAGGGCTTGCCAACCCTCAGGAACACAGTTAAGACTCAGAACAGCGTCAGGGTTCCAGTCGCTGTATTGGGCCAACTAGCAGCAGGCAAGAGAATGGGGGACCGAAAGAGAAAAGTGTGGAAAAGAGAGCCTGCTTGAGAGCAAGGGAGAGCGCAACGACACGCTTGACAGCAAGCGTGCGAATGACCGCGACTGCCATACCTACCAGCACACAGCTGCAGCCTGCCATCTGTCCGAAGCGACTGCACATCAGGTGGGGAATTCCATTTGTTGCTCATTGTCACAGTTCAGCGCCTGGTGCACAAGGGACGACCGATCCGCTGCAGACGCACCCACTTACGTGCCAGTTCTTCTGCGTTCTACTCGCTCCAATGATACAGATGCATGAGGTTACCTCACACACCTATACAGATTCATAACCAGGTCCCCACTGCGTATTAGAATGAATTCCAAGAGCTGATTCCCAAAATCCCCTGCCTTTCAACAAAACTAAGGACAGCACGCTACACTTTCCACCACCAAAACACCCAGGCACACCACGTGAGACAAACCCAACACAAACGCACCAGCTGAATGACTAGCCTGATACAGAGACGATGGCTTCATTTTCTCTATGTGCTCGCACAGGTCGCAGTGTCCCACCGATGCTGCCCGCATAGCCTTCCAAAGCAAAAGCCAAAGTCACAGGACAAGGAACTGCCAAAACCCATTCCCCACCCTCCATTCTCCTACCTTGACCAATAGTTCGCCTTAGCTCCGTCACATAAGGGTGGCCACGCCGAGGCAAGTCCCCCGGATGCCATCTCGTCGCTGCACAGTTCCAGAGCTTATGCTGCTGTTTAGCACGGGGCACGGAGTGGTCAGGACACTTAAGCAACTCTCCCTGCTGCCATCCCATGGCTGGCAGAGGCGTGCAGTCACAACAGTCAACTCTCAGTGCAGCCAGCAGCAGGAGACAAAGAAACTACTGGGCCAGCAGAAGATCAACTGAAAATCCCCTGGCTGCGTTTCTTGTACAAGGTTTACTCACGTCTCAGCTCTTAGCTTTGGAAAAAAAACATTTCACACACACACAGTTAGCCATGCTAACTGCCCACCACCCTGGCTACACCGGCTGACACCCACCTAAATCAGAGCCAGCCAAGCTGCAGCAACTGCAATGGGCCATCAGTCCAAGACGGCGCACGGCAAGCCCTACGATCCCGAGGCAGATGGCTGTCACAATCCACCACCAGGTAGACTAATTTGGCAGAGGTTAAACCCCCTTGCGTTCCAACCCACCTCAGATTGCTCTGGGTGGCTGGGGGCGGCTGGGCTTAACTCCTGAGGCATGTCCAATTAGGTGCTTTGGTGGGACCAGGGCTTGCCAACCCTCAGGAACACAATTAAGACTCAGAACAGCGTCAGGGTTCCAGTCGCTGTATTGGGCCTACAAGCAGCAGGCAAGAGAATGGGGGACCAAAAGAGAAAAGTGTGGAAAAGAGAGCGTGCTTGAGAGCAAGGGAGAGCGCAACCACACGCTTGACAGCAAGCGTGCAAATGACTGCGACTGCCATACCTAACAGTACACAGCTGCAGCCCGGATCAGTCCGAAGCGACTGCACATCAGGTGGGGAATTCCATTTGTTGCTCATTTTTACGGTTCAGCGTTGGGTGCACAGGGGACGACCGATCCGCTGCAGATGCACCCACTTACGTGCCAGTTCTTCTGCGTTCTACACCCTCCAATGATACAGATTCATTACCCGGTCCCCACTGCGTATTAGAATGAATTCCAAGAGCTGATTCCCAAAATCCCCTGCCTTTCAACATGTCCTGGTTTCAGTCAGGATAGAGTTAATTTCATTTGTAGCAGCGGATGGAATGCTGTGTTTGGGAGTTAAAATGAAAGCAGTGCTGATAACACCCTGATGTTTTTAGTTGCAGTCAGACAGTCAATGCCAGGACAGGTGACCCAGATGGGCCAAAGAGAGTATTCCATGCCAATTACGTCCTGCCCAGGATAAAGGGGGGCTGATGGGAGGAAGAAGGGGCGGTTCCGGGACGCGAGCGGCCGGGACGCGAGGGTCTTGGGGGACGGTCGGGTTCCGGGACGGCTCTGGGTGGTACGGCCTGAGTTGTGTGGTTCGGTGAGAAACTGCATTGTGTATCAATATTTTCATATTCTTTTGCTCTATAGTCCTGTTAGCATTGTATATATTTTATTTTTCTGTTATCTTAGTAAACTATCCTTATCCCAACCCACGGGCCTCTTAGTTTCTTGGTTTTGGAGTTATTTGCCCCTTCCTTTTCCCTTCCCTTGTTTCCCCCCTCCCCTTTTTCCCTTTTCTCCTGCTCTTTTACTTTAAGGAGCAGGCAGCTGCGTGGATCTCGGCCCAAGCCGGGGTGAAACCACGACAGTCTTTTTGGCGCCCAACGTGGGGCCCGAAAGGTTGGGATAACGGTAGATCTGACCCTGACGCGGCTGCAATTAAGACAAAGTTGTGATAAGAACTGTTGTTTAAGCAGTCTCCGATCACGATGCTGTGGTATTTATTCACATGGCTGTGGTCACTGCTGTGGCAGCAAAACTACCGTATGCTGTATGCAGTCCTGACAGGATTTTCTACCATGTCGAAGCTGCGTCTCCTGTTCTTGTATATTATGATAACAGTCTATGATTCAGTAATATCGAGGATCGTGAACTTTTTCTGGTATTTATATGAGATCTTGCTGCCCTGTCCATTCCTTGGACAGGGAGGGTTTAAAAACGGCAGCTGGTATGGTGGGAGTACTGCTTTCTTTTCCTTCGGGCTAAATACAACAACTCTGCTAGCAGTTTTTAAAAACTTCCAATATCCCTGGGATATTCAAACTAGCATTTTGTTGTTTTTAGCTTTGGTGCAGATGGTTCAGTTGTTGTCAAACATTAAGCAGAGGTTTATGAATACCACTCAAGAGTTTTCTGCGAGGCCAGATAAACATGAGTGGCAGGGCATGTGGCAGAGCATGGGCAGGTACCTAGGTACTTTCTCACTTCCAATGGCTTGGAGTTTCACTCCTGAGCAGTTACAGGACCCTGGTAAAGTTACTGCATATCTGAAAAGGAATTGCTGTAAGTTTACCAGAGAAGCACACCTTACTGCACTGTGCTGGGCCCTGGCCACTATTTACAAAACACTGCTTGATAACAGGCAGTACTGTCAGCACTGTCAGAGGGAAAGGAATGAAAACAAACCAGCAAAGACTGCAGCTGCTGCAACCCCTATGACTGGCACTGCAGCTACTGTAACTTCTGTGACTAGTACTGTGGCTACCGCAACTAGTCCAACCAATGCTGCAGCTGCTGCAACCCCTATGACTGGCACTGCAGCCACTGTAACTTCTGTGACTAGCACTGTGGCTACTGCCACTAGTCCAACCAATGCTGCAGCTACTGCCACCCCTACAGCAGATACTGCTGATAAAACAAAAAACCAACCCCCGCCAGTGTCTGTTGCTCCCGTACAAAAGAGGAAACACACAAAGAAATCAGTTCGTGTAGTGAAGGATGATGATGATGAAGCAGGGCCATCTGGAGCATGTCAGGATGGAGCAGGGCCATCTAAGGCATCTCAGGCAGAGGCAGAACCAGAGATTGTCACACGATCCCTGACCCTGAGTGAGCTGCGTGAGGTTCGAAAAGATTTCAGCCGCCGCCCAGGTGAGCACATCATCACCTGGTTGCTCCGATGCTGGGATCAAGGGGCCAGTAGTCTGGAATTAGATGGCAGGGAGGCCAAGCAGTTGGGATCCCTAGCTAGAGAAGGAGGCATTGACAAGGAAATTGGGAAAAAGCCAGAAATCCTCAGCCTCTGGAGGCGACTACTGTCAAGTGTGGAGGAAAGGTATCCCATAAAGGAATATATTACATGTCACTCACCCAAGTGTAACAGCATAGAGGCAGTTATCCAGTACCTGAGAGAATTAGCTGTACGGGAGATCATTTATTATGATCTGGACAATACACAGAATCCCTCTGATCCTGATGAAGTTATATGCACCCCAGATATGTGGCGTAAGGTTGTACGAAGTGCACCAGCAGGGCACACCAATTCACTAGCATCAATAGACTGGGAGGATGCATATCCACCAACTGTAGAACAAGTGTCCTGGCGACTCCGGAAATATGAGGACAATGTTTCCCACTCTATGATCGCAGCGGTAGAGAAACTGGTCAAACGATTTGACCGACATATGTGCAACTCCCAACCCCTATGGGGCAATGTTGCAGCTACTAGGAGAAAGCGTCCATCATCCCAGAAGGGAGGATACAGAAGGTACACACCACGAGACACGGTGCGAGGGCAGCTGTGGTCTTACCTGCGTGACCATGGTGAGGACATGAGGAAGTGGCATATGCAGCCCACCTCAGCCCTCCAGGCACGAGTAGATGAGCTTCGAGGTAAAAGAATCGCACAACGCAATGTTGTCAGGAAGAAGGCTGCACCAGTGAGCAGCCAATACGATCAGCAACAATAGAGGGGCCCTGCCTCCAGCCAGGTGGAGGAGAGGGATAACCGTGTTTATTGGACTGTGTGGATCAGATGGCCTGGCATGTCAGACCCACAAGAGTACAAGGCTCTGGTGGATACTGGTGCCCAGTGTACGATAATGCCATCGAATCATGTAGGGACAGAACCTGTCAGCATTTCTGGAGTGACAGGTGGATCCCAACAATTGACTGTGTTAGAGGCTGAAGTGAGCTTAACTGGGAAGGACTGGGAGAAACACCCAATTGTGACTGGCCCAGAAGCTCCATGCATTTTAGGTATAGATTACCTCCGTAGAGGTTATTTTAAGGACCCAAAAGGGTACCGGTGGGCTTTTGGAATAGCTGCTTTGGAGACAGAAGGCACTGAGCAATTGCGTGCCTTGCCTGGACTCTCTGATGATCCTTCTGTTGTGGGGTTATTGAAGGTTGAAGAACAGCAGGTGCCAATTGCTACAACGACGGTGCACAGGAGACAATACCGTACTAACAGGGATTCCCTGATCCCCATCCATAAGCTGATTCGTCAACTAGAGAGTCAAGGGGTGATCAGCCGAACCCGCTCACCCTTTAACAGTCCCATATGGCCAGTGCGGAAGTCCGATGGAGAGTGGAGGCTGACAGTGGATTATCGTGGCCTAAACGAAGTCACTCCAGGTATGAGTGCTGCTGTACCAGACATGCTGGAACTGCAGTATGAATTGGAGTCAAAGGCAGCCAAGTGGTATGCCACAATTGACATTGCAAATGCTTTCTTCTCAATACCACTGGCGCCAGAGTGCAGGCCACAATTTGCTTTCACTTGGAGGGGCATCCAATACACGTGGAATCGTCTGCCCCAGGGGTGGAAACACAGCCCCACCATTTGCCATGGACTAATCCAGACCACACTGGAAAAGGGTGAAGCCCCAGAGCACCTGCAGTATATTGATGACATCATTGTATGGGGCAATACAGCAGAGGAAGTATTTGAGAAAGGAAAAAGGATAATTCAAATCCTTTTGGAAGCTGGTTTTGCTATAAAGCAAAGTAAAGTCAAGGGGCCTACCCGAGAAATCCAGTTTTTAGGAATAAAATGGCAGGATGGGCGTCGTCAGATCCCAATGGACATTATCAATAAAATAGCAGCTATGTCTCCACCAAGCAACAAAAAGGAAACACAAGCTTTCTTAGGTGTTATAGGTTTTTGGCGAATGCATGTCCCAAACTACAGTCTCATTGTGAGCCCACTCTACCACGTAACTCGGAAGAAGAATGATTTCCAATGGGGCCCTGAGCAGCAGCAAGCCTTTGAACAGATCAAACGCGAGATAGTCCACGCAGTAGCCCTTGGGCCTGTCCGGACAGGGACAGATGTTAAAAATGTGCTTTACACTGCAGCCGGGGAGAATGGCCCTACCTGGAGTCTCTGGCAGAAAGCACAAGGGGAGACTAGAGGTCGACCACTGGGGTTTTGGAGTCGGGCCTACAAAGGATCTGAGGCCAATTATACTCCAACAGAAAAGGAAATACTGGCCGCCTATGAAGGGGTTCGAGCCGCTTCAGAAGTGATTGGAACTGAAGCTCAACTCCTCCTGGCACCCCGACTGCCGGTGCTGGGCTGGATGTTCAAAGGGAAGGTCCCTTCTACACACCATGCCACTGATGCTACGTGGAGCAAGTGGGTTGCACTAATTACTCAGCGGGCTCGAATAGGAAACCCTAATCGCCCAGGAATCGTGGAAGTGATCACAGACTGGCCAGAAGGCAAAGATTTTGGGATGTCACCAGAGGACGAGGAGGTGACACGTGCTGAAGAAGCCCCACCTTACAACAAACTGCCAGAGAATGAGAAGCGATATGCCCTGTTCACCGATGGCTCCTGTCGCCTTGTGGGAAGGCAGCGAAGATGGAAAGCTGCTGTATGGAGTCCTACCAGACAAGTAGCAGAAGCCACTGAAGGAAAAGGTGAATCAAGCCAATTTGCTGAGGTGAAGGCCATCCAGTTGGCCTTGGACATTGCTGAGAGAGAAAAGTGGCCAATGCTCTATCTTTATACTGACTCATGGATGGTAGCTAATGCCCTGTGGGGTTGGTTGCAACAGTGGAAAAAGAACAACTGGCAGCGTAGAGGCAAACCCATATGGGCTGCTGACTTATGGCAAGACATTGCTACCCGATTAGAGAGGCTTGTTGTAAAGGTACGTCATGTTGATGCCCATGTACCTAAGAGTCGAGCCATGGAGGAACATCAAAACAACCATCAGGTAGATAAGGCTGCTAGGATTGAAGTGGCTCAGGTAGATCTAGACTGGCAACATAAAGGTGAATTATTCATAGCTCGATGGGCTCATGATTCCTCAGGTCATCAAGGGAGAGATGCAACATATAGATGGGCTCGAGATCGAGGGGTGGACTTAACCATGGATGCTATTGCACAAGTTATCCATGAATGTGAGACGTGTGCCGCAATTAAGCAGGCGAAGCGGTTGAAGCCGCTTTGGTATGGGGGACGGTGGATGAAATATAAATATGGGGAGGCCTGGCAGATTGATTACATCACCCTCCCACAAACCCGCCATGGCAAACGCTATGTGCTTACAATGGTGGAGGCTACCACTGGCTGGCTAGAAACATATCCGGTACCCCATGCTACTGCCCGGAATACAATCCTGGGCCTTGAAAGGCAAGTCCTATGGCGACACGGCACCCCAGAAAGAATCGAGTCAGACAACGGGACTCATTTCCGAAATGCTCTCATAGACACCTGGGCCAAAGAGCATGGCATTGAATGGGTGTACCACATTCCTTATCATGCACCAGCCTCTGGGAAAATTGAACGATATAATGGACTCTTAAAGACCACCCTGAAAGCAATGGGTGGTGGAACATTCAAACATTGGGATACAAATTTGGCAAAAGCCACGTGGTTAGTTAACTCTAGGGGTTCTACCAATCGGGCTGGCCCTGCCCAGTCAAAATTTCCATGTACTGTAGAAGGAGACAGAGTCCCAGTGGTGCACATGAAAAGTATATTAGGGAAGACAGTTTGGGTCATCCCTGCTTCAGGTAAAGGTAAACCTATGTCGGGAATTGTTTTTGCTCAAGGACCTGGTTCTACTTGGTGGGTAATGCAGAAGGATGGAGAAACTCGATGTGTACCTCAAAGGGATTTGATTTTAGGTGAGAATAGCCAATGTAATTAGTAAGGTAGAAATTGTATTATAATAAGTGCTAAATAACCCATTACAGTATATACATTATTACTTTAATTTCTGTATATATAATTGTTGTTGTGTGTTGTACCAATGGAGTTACAGCCGGAAACATACACGTCAATGAAGGAAGACTGCCACGATGATGGGATCAAGACCTACCATCACAAGAACTCTTTCCTCTTCCCCTTTGAAAATGAACACTTTTGATTCACAGACCATGACCATGGACCATGTCAGATGCAGTGGTCGAGAGCCCGAGATGCAGTATGCAACGATCCAATGGTGCATACTGACACCATGAGAGACTGTTACAACGAATGAAGCCTGAAAGTCATGGACTAAATCATTTACTCAACAAAACTCAGAAGAATGGTCCATAGACTAAGGGAATAATACAGATATGTGTGTCTGAAACATTGGTTGTACCCAAAAGAAATGGTTGGATCTGGTCATGACGTAAATGGTATGGAATAAGGGGTGGATAATGTCCTGGTTTCAGTCAGGATAGAGTTAATTTCATTTGTAGCAGCGGATGGAATGCTGTGTTTGGGAGTTAAAATGAAAGCAGTGCTGATAACACCCTGATGTTTTTAGTTGCAGTCAGACAGTCAATGCCAGGACAGGTGACCCAGATGGGCCAAAGAGAGTATTCCATGCCAATTACGTCCTGCCCAGGATAAAGGGGGGCTGATGGGAGGAAGAAGGGGCGGTTCCGGGACGCGAGCGGCCGGGACGCGAGGGTCTTGGGGGACGGTCGGGTTCCGGGACGGCTCTGGGTGGTACGGCCTGAGTTGTGTGGTTCGGTGAGAAACTGCATTGTGTATCAATATTTTCATATTCTTTTGCTCTATAGTCCTGTTAGCATTGTATATATTTTATTTTTCTGTTATCTTAGTAAACTATCCTTATCCCAACCCACGGGCCTCTTAGTTTCTTGGTTTTGGAGTTATTTGCCCCTTCCTTTTCCCTTCCCTTGTTTCCCCCCTCCCCTTTTTCCCTTTTCTCCTGCTCTTTTACTTTAAGGAGCAGGCAGCTGCGTGGATCTCGGCCCAAGCCGGGGTGAAACCACGACACAACAAAACTAAGGACAGCACGCTACACTTTCCACCACCAAAACACCCAGGCACACCACGTGAGACAAACCCAACACAAACGCACAAGCTGCATGACTAGCCTGATACAGAGACGATGGCTTCACCTTCTCGATGCGCTCGCAAAGGTCGCAGTGTCCCACCGATGCTGCCCGCATAGCCTGCCAAAGCAAAAGCCAAAGTCACAGGACAAGGAACTGCCAAAACCCATTCCCCACCCTCCATTCTCTTACCTTGACCAATAGTTCGCCTTAGCTCCGTCACATAAGGGTGGCCACGCCGAGGCAAGTCCCCCGGATGCCAACACGTCGCTGCACAGTTCCAGAGCTTATGTTGCTGTTTAGCGCGGGGCACGGAGAGCTGCAGCAACTGCAATGGGCCATCAGTCCAAGACGGCGCACGGCAAGCCCTACGATCCCGAGGCAGATGGCTGTCACAATCCACCACCAGGTAGACTAATTTGGCAAAGGTTAAACCCCCTTGCGTTCCAACCCACCTCAGATTGCTCTGGGTGGCTGGGGGCGGCTGGGCTTAACTCCTGAGGCATGTCCAATTAGGTGCTTTGGTGGGACCAGGGCTTGCCAACCCTCAGGAACACAGTTAAGACTCAGAACAGCGTCAGGGTTCCAGTCGCTGTATTGGGCCTACAAGCAGCGGGCAAGAGAATGGGGGACCGAAAGAGAAAAGTGTGGAAAAGAGAGCCTGCTTGAGAGCAAGGGAGAGCGCAACCACACGCTTGACAGCAAGCGTGCGAATGACCGCGACTGCCATACCTACCAGCACACAGCTGCAGCCTGCCATCAGTCCGAAGCGACTGCACATCAGGTGGGGAATTCCATTTGTTGCTCATTGTCACAGTTCAGCGCCTGGTGCACAAGGGACGACCGATCCGCTGCAGACGCACCCACTTACGTGCCAGTTCTTCTGCGTTCTACTCTCTCCAATGATACAGATTCATAACCAGGTCCCCACTGCGTATTAGAATGAATTCCAAGAGCAGATTTCCAAAATCCCCTGCCTTTCAACAAAACTAAGGACAGCACGCTACACTTTCCACCACCAAAACACCCAGGCACACCACGTGAGACAAACCCAACACAAACGCACAAGCTGCATGACTAGCCTGATACAGAGACGATGGCTTCACCTTCTCGATGCGCTCGCAAAGGTCGCAGTGTCCCACTGATGCTGCCCGCATAGCCTGCCAAAGCAAAAGCCAATGTCACAGGACAAGGAACTGCCAAAACCCATTCCCCACTCTCCATTCTCTTTACCTTGACCAATAGTTCGCCTTAGCTCTGTCACAGAGGGGTGGCCACGCCGAGGCAAGTCCCCCGGATGCCATCTCGTCGCTGCACAGTTCCAGAGCTTATGTTGCTTTTTAGCGTGGGGCACGGAGAGCTGTAGCAACTGCAATGGGCCATCAGTCCATGACGGCAAACGGCAAGCCCTACGATCCCGAGGCAGATGACTGTCGCAATCCACCACCAGGTAGACTAATTTGGCAGAGGTTAAACCCCCTTGCGTTCCAACCCACCTCAGATTGCTCTGGGTGGCTGGGGGCGGCTGGGCTTAACTCCTGAGGCATGTCCAATTAGGTGCTTTGGTGGGACCAGGGCTTGCCAACCCTCAGGAACACAGTTAAGACTCAGAACAGCGTCAGGGTTCCAGTCGATGTATTGGGCCAACTAGCAGCGGGCAAGAGAATGGGGGACCAAAAGAGAAAAGTGTGGAAAAGAGAGCGTGCTTGAGAGCAAGGTAGAGCGCAACCACACGCTTGACAGCAAGCGTGCGAATGACTGCGACTGCCATACCTTCCATCACACAGCTGCAGCCCGCCATCAGTCGAAGTGACTGCACACCAGGTGGGGAATTCCATTTGTTGCTAGTTGTCACAGTTCAGCGCTGGGTGCACAGGGGACGACCGATCCGCTGCAGACGCACCCACTTACGTGCCAGTTCTTCTGCGTTCTACTCGCTCCAATGATACAGATGCATGAGGTTACCTCACACACCTATACTGATTCATAACCAGGTCCCCACTGCGTATTAGAATGAATTCCAAGAGCCGATTTCCAAAATCCCCTGCCTTGCAACAAAACTAAGGACAGCACGCTACACTTTCCACCACCAAAACACCCAGGCACACCACGTGAGACAAGCCCAACACAAACGCACAAGCTGCATGACTAGCCTGATACAGAGACGGTGGCTTCACCTTCTCGATGCGCTCGCACAGGTCGCAGTGTCCCACCGATGCTGCCCGCATAGCCTGCCAAAGCAAAAGCCAAAGTCACAGGACAAGGAACTGCCAAAACCCATTCCCCACTCTCCATTCTCCTACCTTGACCAATAGTTCGCCTTAGCTCAGTCACATAGGGGTGGCCACGCCGAGGCAAGTCCCCCGGATGCCATCTCGTCGCTGCACAGTTCCAGAGCTTATGTTGCTTTTTAGCGCGGGGCACGGAGAGGTCAGGGCACTTAAGCAACTCTCCCCGATGCCATCCCATGGCGGGCAGAGGCGTGCAGTCACAACAGTCAACTCTCAGTGCAGCCAGCAGCAGGAGACAAAGAAACTACTGGGCCAGCAGACGATCAACTGAAAATCCCCTGGCTGCGTTTGTTGTAGAAGGTTTACTCAAGTCTCAGCTCTTCGGTTTGGAATAAAAACATTTCACACACACACACAGTTAGCCATGCTAACTGCCCACCACCCTGGCTACACCGTCTGACACCCACCTAAATCAGAGCCAGCCAAGCTGCAGCAACTGCAATGGGCCATCAGTCCAAGACGGCGCACGGCAAGCCCTACGATCCCGAGGCAGACGGCCGTCACAATCCACCACCAGGTAGACTAATTTGGCAGAGGTTAAACCCCCTTGCGTTCCAACCCACCTCAGATTGCTCTGGGTGGCTGGGGGCGGCTGGGCTTAACTCCTGAGGCATGTCCAATTAGGTGCTTTGGTGAGACCAGGGCTTGCCAACCCTCAGGAACACAGTTAAGACTCAGAACAGCGTCAGGGTTCCAGTCGCTGTATTGGGCCAACTAGCAGCGGGCAAGAGAATGGGGGACCGAAAGAGAAAAGTGTGGAAAAGAGAGCGTGCTTGAGAGCAAGGAAGAGCGCAACCACATTCTTGACAGCAAGCGTGCGAATGACTGCGACTGCCATACCTTCCATCACACAGCTGCAGCCCACTATCAGTCGAAGCGACTGCACATCAGGTGGAGAATTCCATTTGTTGCTCATTGTCACGGTTCAGCGCTGGGTGCACAGGGGACGACTGATCCGCTGCAGATGCACCCACGTATGTGCCAGTCTACTCTCTCCAGTGATACAGATTCATAACCAGGTCCCCACTGCGTATTAGAATGAATTCCAAGAGCCGATTTCCAAAATCCCCTGCCTTTCAACAAAACTAAGGACAGCACGCTACACTTTCCACCAACAAAACACCCAGGCACACCACGTGAGACAAGCCCAACACAGACGCACAAGCTGCATGACTAGCCTGATACAGAGACGGTGGCTTCACCTTCTCGATGCGCTCGCACAGGTCGCAGTGTCCCACCGATGCTGCCCGCATAGCCTGCCAAAGCAAAAGCCAAAGTCACAGGACAAGGAACTGCCAAAACCCATTCCCCACTCTCCATTCTCTTTACCTTGACCAATTGTTCGCCTTAGCTCCGTCACATAGGGGTGGCCACGCCGAGGCAAGTCCCCCGGATGCCATCTCGTCGCTGCACAGTTCCAGAGCTTATGTTGCTGTTTAGCGCGGGGCACGGAGAGCTGCAGCAACTGCAATGGGCCATCAGTCCAAGACGGCGCACGGCAAGCCCTACGATGCCGAGGCAGATGGCTGTCACAATCCACCACCAGGTAGACTAATTTGGCAGAGGTTAAACCCCCTTGCGTTCCAACCCACCTCAGATTGCTCTGGGCGGCTGGGGGCGGCTCGGCTTAACTCCTGAGACACTTCCAATTAGGTGCTTTGTTGGGACTAGGTCTTCCCAATCCTCAGGAACACAGTTAAGACTCAAAAGGGAGTCGGGGTTCCAGTCACTGTATTGGGCCTACAAGCAGCGGGCAAGAGAATGGGGGAAATGTAAAAGAGATGCGTGGGAAAAAGAGCGTACTTGAGAGCGAGGGCGAGCTCAACCACACCCTTCATAGAAACACTGTATCGTTTGTTCCAAAGTAGAATATCAACATATTACCGCTACACATTGCTACTCCTATCTTTACTATGCCTTCACTTCCAAGCACGGCAGCTCTTACCCTAAGAGGGAGCACAAAAAACAGAAACGTGACTCTGAATCACAAACAGCCTCAAGTGATAAAAATGCCTACTAGAGCAAAGAGGTGGCCTTACGGCACAGGGACAGTGCAGATGCTATGCAGCTGTACCATGGAAGAGGCAGTATCGGTATCCTATAAGAAAAAGCAACTGTAAAATCTAATGCCTGGCATCTTAATCAGGCATGACTATAAGACCATTCAATATGCAGCAATTAAATCCCAAAAGACACATGTGAACAGAGAAAGTTGGGTGGACCTGCACCTGAGACCCAGCTTATTGCCACGAGACACATCCACACAAAAGTATCTACAACAATGCAAGCCAAACAAAGCTCTGCTTGAACCTGCAACTGTGGGAGACTAAACACTCAACAGGAAGAAAGCTGAGCCCATTCAAGACTCAAAAGGTCAAATTACTGATTTGCAAATGAAGATCCAACAGGTAAAAGGTCTAAGTTGTACCGCAGAACTTAAAAAAACACTGCAACCGACAAGCGTAGCAAAGGCTGTAACTGCCCTGCCTGCTGCACCCTAGCATGGTACTGATGAGCACCTCCCCAAAGGACACTGCACCTTCTCGGTGCACTGTGGCTATGTCCTGCCACTGCCTCCAGGACATGAAAAAGACATTTGAGAAAAGACTGCCCTAAAGCAGTTCCCACCATCCGTTACCTTACCTTGACCGATGAGGCATGGCTGATGGCCTATGCCATTTATTGCTGGCTGCACTAAGGCTCAGGCCTGGCCTATAACACACAAAAAAGGGATGTCGATAAAACTCACCTGCAATGCAACACTAGCCCGCTAGGAATGGCTTCCTTGGCCTGAGGCACCTCCCTTGGAAGTGGCCTGCTTTCCTCCTCTCTTCGTACCTACAAAAAGCAGCCACACACACAAATCTTAAAGATGGCACAGAGCCACTGAGCATCTCATCACACCGACACCACCGGCCAACCTACCTCCTTGTGCTCTTCCCCTCGATAACTCTGTCACTGCAGCAGTATCACAACTGGCCCCATCTGAGAAATCCAAAATTTTATTGAGGAAGTCACCCCAATGCCAACTCATGTCCACGCCATTCCAAACATCTTGCTTCGAAAAAAAAACGGAAAAAAAAAGGAAAAAAAAAGAAAAAAAAAAGGAAAAAAAAGGAAAAAAACGGGGAAAAAAAAGGCAAAAAACGGAAAAAGAAAAGGCAAAAAACGGAAAAAAAAAGGCAAAAACGGAAAAAAAAAAGGCGAGGGGACTAAAAAAAACCGGAAAAAAAACGAAAAAAAAAACCGGAAAAAAAAACGGAAAAAAAAAAAGGCAAAAAACGGAAAAAAAAAAGGCAAAAACGGAAAAAAAAAAAGGCGAGGGGACTCAAAAAAAACGGAAAAAAAACCGGAAAAAAAAACCGGAAAAAAAAAAGGCAAAAAACGGAAAAAAAAAAGGAAAAAAAACGGAAAAAAAGGCAAAAAATGGAAAAAAAAACGGAAAAAAAAAAAGGCGAGGGGACTAAAAAAAAACCGGAAAAAAACACGGAAAAAAACACGGAAAAAAACACGGAAAAAAACACGGAAAAAAACACGGAAAAAAACACGGAAAAAAACACGGAAAAAAACAACGGAAAAAAAAGGCAAAGGGACTCAAAAAAAAAAAGAAAAAAAAAGAAAAAAAAAAAAGAAAAAAAAACGGAAAAAAAAACGAAAAAAAAAAGAAAAAAACGGGAAAAAAAGGCGAGTGGACTCAAAAAAAAAAAAAAAACGAAAAAAAAACCGAAAAAAAATCGAAAAAAAAAACGGAAAAAAAAAAGAAAAAAAAACCCGGAAAAAAAACCGGAAAAAAACGGAAAAAAAACCGGAAAAAAAAACCGGAAAAAAAAACCGGAAAAAAAAACCGGAAAAAAAAACGGCGAGTGGACTAAAAAAAAAAGAAAAAAAAAACGGAAAAAAAGGAAAAAAAAAGTAAAAAAAAGAAAAAAAAAAGAAAAAAAAAGGCGAGGGGACTCAAAAAAAAAAACGGAAAAAAGACGGAAAAAAACCGGAAAAAAACCGGAAAAAAAACCGGAAAAAAAACCGGAAAAAAAACCGGAAAAAAAACCGGCGAGGGGACTCAAAAAAAAAAACGAAAAAAAAACGGAAAAAAAAAAACGGAAAAAAACCCGGAAACCAAAACGGAAAAAAAACGGAAAAAAACCGGAAAAAAAAACGGAAAAAAAAACGGCGAGGGGACTCAAAAAAAAAAACGGAAAAAAAACGGAAAAAAGACGGAAAAAAACCGGAAAAAAACCGGAAAAAAAAACGGAAAAAAAACCGGAAAAAAAACGTCGAGGGGACTCGGAAAAAAAAACGGAAAAAAAAACGGAAAAAAAACCGGAAAAAAAAGGCGAGGGGACTCAAAAAAAAAAAAAAAAAGAAAAAAAACCGGAAAAAAAAACCGGAAAAAAAAACGGGAAAAAATACCGGAAAAAAAAACTGAAAAAAAAACCGGCAAAGGGACTCAAAAAAAAAAAAACGAAAAAAAACCGGCAAAGGGACTCAAAAAAAAAAACCGAAAAAAACCCGGCAAAGGGACTCAAAAAAAAAACGGAAAAAAAACGAAAAAAAAAACGGAAAAAAAACGGAAAAAAAAAACGGAAAAAAAAACGGAAAAAAAACGGAAAAAAAACGGAAAAAAAACGGAAAAAAAACGGAAAAAAAAACGGAAAAAAAAACGGAAAAAAAAACGGCGAGGGGACTCAAAAAAAAAAAAACGGAAAAAAACCGGAAAAAAAAGGGAAAAAAAAGGGAAAAAAAACCGGAAAAAAAACCGGAAAAAAAAAACGGAAAAAAAACCGGAAAAAAAACCGGCGAGGGGACTCAAAAAAAAAAACGAAAAAAAAACGGAAAAAAAAACGGAAAAAAAAACGGAAATAAAACGGAAAAAAAAACGGAAAAAAAAACGGAAAAAAAAACGGAAAAAAAAAACGGCGAGGGGACTCAAAAAAAAAAAACGAAAAAAAAAGGAAAAAAAAACGGAAAAAAAACGGAAAAAAAAACGGAAAAAAAACCGGCAAAGGGACTCAAAAAAAAAAAACGAAAAAAAACCGGCAAAGGGACTCAAAAAAAAAAAACCGAAAAAAAACCGGCAAAGGGACTCAAAAAAAAAAAAACGAAAAAAAACCGGCAAAGGGACTCAAAAAAAAAACGGAAAAAAAAACCGGAAAAAAACCCGGAAAAAAAACCGGAAAAAAACCCGGAAAAAAACCCGGAAAAAAACCCGGAAAAAAAACCGGAAAAAAAAAGGAAAAAAAAAACGGAAAAAAAAACGGCGAGGGGACTCGGAAAAAAAAACGGAAAAAAAAATAGGCGAGGGGACTCGGAAAAAAAACGGGAAAAAAAACGGGAAAAAAAACCGGAAAAAAAACCGGAAAAAAAACCGGAAAAAAAACCGGAAAAAAAACCGGAAAAAAAACCGGCGAGGGGACTCAAAAAAAAAAACCGGAAAAAAACCGGAAAAAAAAGGGAAAAAAAACGGAAAAAAAAACGGAAAAAAAAACGGAAAAAAAAACGGAAAAAAAAACGGAAAAAAAAACGGAAAAAAAAACGGAAAAAAAACCGGAAAAAAACCGGCGAGGGGACTCAAAAAAAAAAATGGAAAAAAACCGGAAAAAAAACCGGAAAAAAAACCGGAAAAAAAACCGGAAAAAAAACCGGAAAAAAAAACGGAAAAAAAACCGGCGAGGGGACTCAAAAAAAAAACGAAAAAAAACGGAAAGAAAACGGAAAAAAAAGGGAAAAAAACCGGAAAAAAAAAGGCGAGGGGACTCAAAAAAAGAAAAAAGAAAAAAAACCGGAAAAAAAACCGGAAAAAAAACCGGAAAAAAAACGGCGAGGGGACTCAAAAAAAAAAAAAGGAAAAAAAGCGGAAAAAAAAGCGGAAAAAAAAAGCGGAAAAAAAAAGCGGAAAAAAAAGCGGAAAAAAAAAGCGGAAAAAAAAGCGGAAAAAAAAGCGGCGAGGGGACTCGGAAAAAAACACGGCGAGGGGACTCGGAAAAAAACACGGCGAGGGGACTCGGAAAAAAACACGGCGAGGGGACTCGGAAAAAAACACGGCGAGGGGACTCGGAAAAAAACACGGCGAGGGGACTCGGAAAAAAACACGGCGAGGGGACTCGGAAAAAAACACGGCGAGGGGACTCGGAAAAAAACACGGCGAGGGGACTCGGAAAAAAACACGGCGAGGGGACTCGGAAAAAAACACGGCGAGGGGACTCGGAAAAAAACACGGCGAGGGGACTCGGAAAAAAACACGGCGAGGGGACTCGGAAAAAAACACGGAAAAAAACACGGAAAAAAACACGGAAAAAAACACGGAAAAAAACACGGAAAAAAACACGGAAAAAAACACGGAAAAAAACACGGAAAAAAACACGGAAAAAAACACGGAAAAAAACACGGAAAAAAACGGCAAAGGGACTCAAAAAAAAAAAGAAAAAAAAAAAGAAAAAAAACGGGAAAAAAAAGGCGAGTGGACTCAAAAAAAAAAAAACGAAAAAAAAACGGAAAAAAAAAGAAAAAAAACCGGAAAAAAAAAACCGGAAAAAAAAAACCGGAAAAAAAAAACCGGAAAAAAAAACCGGAAAAAAAAAACGGAAAAAAAAAACGGAAAAAAAAACGGAAAAAAAAACGGGAAAAAAACGGAAAAAAAAACGGAAAAAAAAACGGAAAAAAAAACCGGCGAGGGGACTCAAAAAAAAAACGGAAAAAAAAACGGAAAAAAAAAACCGGAAAAAAAACCGGAAAAAAAACCGGCGAGTGGACTAAAAAAAAAAGAAAAAAAAAACGGAAAAAAAGGAAAAAAAAAGTAAAAAAAAGTAAAAAAAAAGGAAAAAAAAGGCGAGGGGACTCAAAAAAAAAAAACGGAAAAAAGACGGAAAAAAACCGGAAAAAAACACGGAAAAAAAAAACGGAAAAAAAACCGGAAAAAAAACGTCGAGGGGACTCGGAAAAAAAAACGGAAAAAAAACCGGAAAAAAAACCGGCAAAGGGACTCAAAAAAAAAAAAAGAAAAAAAACCGGCAAAGGGACTCAAAAAAAAAACGGAAAAAAAAACGGAAAAAAAAACGGAAAAAAAAACGGCGAGGGGACTCAAAAAAAAAAAACGAAAAAAAAGGAAAAAAAACGGAAAAAAAAAACGGAAAAAAACCGGAAAAAAACCGGAAAAAAAACCGGAAAAAAAACCGGCGAGGGGACTCAAAAAAAAAAATGAAAAAAAACGGAAACAAAACGGAAAAAAAACGGGAAAAAAACCGGAAAAAAAAACTGAAAAAAAAACCGGCAAAGGGACTCAAAAAAAAAAAAACGAAAAAAAACCGGCAAAGGGACTCAAAAAAAAAACGGAAAAAAAACGAAAAAAAAAAACGGAAAAAAAACACGGAAAAAAAAAACGGCGAGGGGACTCAAAAAAAAAAACGGAAAAAAAAACGGAAAAAAAAACCGGAAAAAAACCGGAAAAAAAAACGGAAAAAAAAACGGCGAGTGGACTAAAAAAAAAAGAAAAAAAAAACGGAAAAAAAGGAAAAAAAAAGTAAAAAAAAGTAAAAAAAAAGAAAAAAAAAGGCGAGGGGACTCAAAAAAAAAAAACGGAAAAAAGACGGAAAAAAACCGGAAAAAAAACCGGAAAAAAAAACGGAAAAAAAACCGGAAAAAAAACGTCGAGGGGACTCGGAAAAAAAAACGGAAAAAAAAACGGAAAAAAAACCGGCAAAGGGACTCAAAAAAAAAAAAAAGAAAAAAACCGGCAAAGGGACTCAAAAAAAAAACGGAAAAAAAACGGAAAAAAAAACGGAAAAAAAAACGGAAAAAAAAACGGAAAAAAAAACGGCGAGGGGACTCAAAAAAAAAAAACGAAAAAAAAGGAAAAAAAACGGAAAAAAAAAACGGAAAAAAACCGGAAAAAAAACCGGAAAAAAAACCGGAAAAAAAACCGGCGAGGGGACTCAAAAAAAAAAATGAAAAAAAACGGAAACAAAACGGAAAAAAAACGGGAAAAAAACCGGAAAAAAAAACTGAAAAAAAAACCGGCAAAGGGACTCAAAAAAAAACCGGCAAAGGGACTCAAAAAAAAAACGGAAAAAAAAAAACGGAAAAAAAACACGGAAAAAAAACACGGAAAAAAAACACGGAAAAAAAACACGGAAAAAAAAACGGCGAGGGGACTCAAAAAAAAAAACGGAAAAAAAAACGGAAAAAAAAAACGGCGAGGGGACTCAAAAAAAAAAAACGAAAAAAAAACGGCGAGGGGACTCGGAAAAAAAAACGGAAAAAAAAATAGGCGAGGGGACTCGGAAAAAAAAACCGGAAAAAAAAACGGGAAAAAAAACGGAAAAAAAAAACGGAAAAAAAAACGGCGAGGGGACTCAAAAAAAAAAACGAAAAAAAAGGAAAAAAAACGGGAAAAAAAAAGGAAAAAAAAACGGGAAAAAAAAAGGAAAAAAAAAAGGAAAAAAAAACGGAAAAAAAAACGGAAAAAAAAACGGAAAAAAAAACGGAAAAAAAAACGGAAAAAAAAACGGAAAAAAAAACGGAAAAAAAAACGGAAAAAAAAACGGAAAAAAAAACGGAAAAAAAAACGGAAAAAAAAACGGAAAAAAAAACGGGAAAAAAAATAGGCGAGGGGACTCGGAAAAAAAAACGGAAAAAAAAAACGGAAAAAAAAACGGAAAAAAAAACGGAAAAAAAAATAGGCGAGGGGACTCAAAACAAAAAACGGAAAAAAAAACGGAAAAAAAAACGGAAAAAAAAACGGAAAAAAAAACGGAAAAAAAAACGGAAAAAAAAGCGGGAAAAAAAAGCGGGAAAAAAAAGCGGGAAAAAAAAGCGGGAAAAAAAAGCGGGAAAAAAAAGCGGGAAAAAAAAGCGGGAAAAAAAAGCGGGAAAAAAAAGCGGGAAAAAAAAGCGGGAAAAAAAAGCGGGAAAAAAAAGCGGGAAAAAAAAGCGGAAAAAAAAGCGGAAAAAAAAGCGGCGAGGGGACTCAAAAAAAAAAACGAAAAAAAACGGTAAAAAAACGGAAAAAAAACGGGAAAAAAACCGGAAAAAAAAAGGCGAGGGGACTCAAAAAAAAAAAAAAGAAAAAAACCGGAAAAAAAACCGGAAAAAAAACCGGAAAAAAAACCGGAAAAAAAACCGGAAAAAAAACCGGAAAAAAAAAACGGAAAAAAAAACGGAAAAAAAAACGGAAAAAAAAACGGAAAAAAAAACGGAAAAAAAAACGGAAAAAAAAACGGAAAAAAAAACGGAAAAAAAACGGCGAGGGGACTCAAAAAAAAAAACGAAAAAAAAGGAAAAAAAACGGAAAAAAAAAACGGAAAAAAAAAACGGGAAAAAAAAACGGGAAAAAATACCGGAAAAAAAAACTGAAAAAAAAACCGGCAAAGGGACTCAAAAAAAAAAAACACGAAAAAAAACCGGCAAAGGGACTCAAAAAAAAAACGAAAAAAAAAACGGAAAAAAAAACGGAAAAAAAAACCGGAAAAAAAAACCGGAAAAAAAAACCGGAAAAAAAAACCGGAAAAAAAAACCGGAAAAAAAAACCGGAACAAAAAAGGAAAAAAAAAACGGAAAAAAAAAACGGAAAAAAAAAACGGAAAAAAAAAACGGAAAAAAAAAACGGAAAAAAAAAACGGAAAAAAAAAACGGAAAAAAAAAACGGAAAAAAAAAACGGAAAAAAAAAAACGGAAAAAAAAAACGGAAAAAAAAAACGGAAAAAAAAGGCGAGGGGACTCAAAAAAAAAAAAACGGGAAAAAATCCGGAAAAAAAAACGGGAAAAAAAACGGCGAGGGGACTCAAAAAAAAAAAAACGGGAAAAAATCCGGAAAAAAAAACGGGAAAAAAAACGGCGAGGGGACTCAAAAAAAAAAAAACGGGAAAAAATCCGGAAAAAAAAACGGGAAAAAAAACGGCGAGGGGACTCAAAAAAAAAAAAACGGGAAAAAATCCGGAAAAAAAAACGGGAAAAAAAACCGGCAAAGGGACCCAAAAAAAAAAAAAAACGAAAAAAAACCGGCAAAGGGACCCAAAAAAAAAAAAAAACGAAAAAAAACCGGCAAAGGGACCCAAAAAAAAAAAAAAAGAAAAAAAACCGGCAAAGGGACCCAAAAAAAAAAAAAACGAAAAAAAACCGGCTGAGATCTGGCACTTTGTGACTTCATAAAAAGTTACAGACTCAAAAAAAAAAGAAGGAAACCAAACCCGGAAACCAAACCCGGAAACCAAACCCGGAAACCAAACCCGGAAACCTTCCTTTGCAAGGCATAACTCATCTTTTGCAGATAACTGCTATGTTCTGTCTCCTACCAAACTCTGGTTGGTAGGAGGGACCCATGAGGGACCTGCTGCAACCTCTAAAGGAGCTAGAAAAAACCCACAGCATTCTGGGAACCATTAGGAATCTGTGAGCAGCCGTGGCACTGGGAAAATGCTATGTATTGAATCCCTGTTACTTTAATGGGGAAAGCTAAAGCTCTATAAGCAGACAAAATGTTCACCCTGACAACAGCTAGATAATCTCATCATTGGGCCTGTTGGGAGAAGTGATGCTCGCAACTTACGCATCATAGATAAAAGCTGGTTAATAAAAGGTGAGGTTCTATCTTCTGTACAGTCAGGAATATCAGAAAAATACCACACGCTTAGAACCAATAGATATCTGGATAAGGTCATCTTAAAAATGCCTAAAAATGCAATCCAAAAAAAGTTAAAAAAAACAAACCAAAACCACCTATGAGAACACTTTCTATTATCTATGTGCTGCTTAACACTGAGTACTCCTTAAGCTCTTACCTCAGGTGCATCTTCCTAAAAAGCAAAGCAGAATACAAAGCTTCATCTGCTGAATGAAAGCCAGAGCACTGATGCTGGAGAAAGCCGGCAGGAGAATGAGCTGCCTAGGGGAAGACTGCTGGCTTATATACCCCAGGCCCCACCCACCACCCTTCCCATGGGCCCTTGGGAAAGGGGAGGGGCCTGCCTGCAGAAGCTATAAAAGCACTGGAGGAGCAGAAGAGTGTTTCCTGTCTTGAGTTAGCTCTGTGGGATGTGGGCTGCTGAATGGAGAAAGCAACTCTCACCGATAACAATGATACTGTTTCTTTCTGCAACTGCACCTGTTGTGCTGGTATGTAAATAGTTTTAATCTTTCTGGCTGTAAATAGGAACAGATAAACATTAGATGACACTTGGTAGAAAAATGGCTACTACTATTGTTATAGTCTATGTGTGTGTCATAGTTTTGTGTAGCTGGTTGCTGACATAGACAGCCAAGACTGCAGAAAATAGCTGCTGGAATGCTCTGCCATTTGCAAAAAGTGTAAACATTGGGCAATTTGGGGCCAAAGTTGCTCTGACCAGGGCTGAGCCACTCAAAGATGGATGCATAGTGCCTCCAGGAATCGCATATAGGAGAAAAAACCCGGGAAGCAGCAGTATTTTGCCACTGGAGAAGGGAATGAGAAGATGCAATGAGCTGTGCAGACAGCAACGCCAGGGATAGTGGGGGAGGAGGCGCCCCAGGAGCCGGAAAGGAAAATGCCCCTGCAGCCTTGGGGAGAAACCTATGGTGCAGCAGATTCCACACCCCACAACCACCCACCCACCCCCCCCCCCCCCCCCCCCCCCCCAGTCCATAGAAAAGGCTTAGACCCCATATGTATCCTGTGGAGAGGCTCCACGCTTGTTAGAGAAGGTGGAGACATAGAGAAGATGGTGTGACCCTATGTTGGGATAAGCCCCTGCCAGCACTTGCAGACATGAAGAGAATCACGAACACCAAGATGAGCGAGAGAGAGTTTTGCACTGGAACAGGTTTGCTGGAGGGGGAGCGGGAGGAGGCCTTGTAACCATGTGGAGGACTGGGATGGAGAGATATTGTGATTTATGACTGCCCACCATAGCGGTGACCCACGGCAGAGCAGCTGACAAACAGATAAAGCTCTGAGGGCGGAAACTCATGTTGGAGAAAGTTTGTGGAGAACTGTCTCTCATGGGTGAAACCCTACGGTGCAGCAGGGGGACGGTGTATGGAATGAATGCCGCCCCCCTCCCAGCTGAGAATGAAACCGGCTGGCAATGGACTAACCAAATCTCCCCATCTCCCACTCTCTGCCCCCCTGTGCTGCGAGTACAGGGAAGAAGGCAGTGAAATCACAGGTAGAGTGAACTCTGCTAAGAAGGAAGTGGGGGGCTGAGAAGAGGTAGAGGTGTTTTAAGAGCTGGAAAAGGAAAACAGCTTATGAAAAAGTAACCGAGAACCCCTGGTACCCGCAAAAAACTGCTTTGCCTCGAGGCTTCTCTCCCTGCCTCTGTTGTATCCTCCTCTGCACTCTGGCTGCCTAAACTTCACCCGGCCAAGAGATGTTGATGAGTGCCTCGACACTCTTCTCCTTCAGGTCCCTCCTCATCCTCTTTTATCAAGTTTTCTCATCTCTTGTGTTGGTCTTTCAAAGTTCCTGAGTGGAGCTCAAGTGCCGGGGACCAACCGCCCTGGGCGAGAGGAAAACTTTTCCAAGACCGTGTGCTAGGTCCTTGGAGAAACATAATGCCATGTTAGCCTGGAAAACACCATTTTATTCGGGGCGGAGGGGAAATCATCCCATTAACCACCAATTTTATCCTATACAATCCAATTTTTATCATACAGAACCACTGCTTTATTATCTAAAAAAACAGTGTTTTTTTCCTATAAAACACCAATTTATTCTAAAAAGCACCCTTTTTTCCCCTACAAAATCCACCTGTTTTATTCTACATAAACTGCTTTTTGTCATACAAAATGCTATTTCTATGCTGTAAAATACAGGTTTAATATCCAGTTTTATTCAGTAAAATACAATTTTGATCCTATAAAGTACCATTTTAGTCTATAAACCCACCAATTTCCCTCTGTGTGCAAGGGTCATTTGGGGGTGTGGGTGTGACAAGGGCACTTTCCCTGCTGATCCTGGTCCAGCGACAGCTCCCAAACTATAGGTGTCAGCACTGAAAGATGGTCCCATCCTGAAATCTCCTGAGGCCTTCCACAGGGAGATGGATTAATGGAAAATTAGAGACAGAGAGAGAGGGGAGGCAAGGGTGGGTGAACAGACAGAGGAGCAGAGCTGAAAGACAGGGGGTATGAAATGGAGAGAGAATCAGGAGGAGAAAGGAATCAGAGCACAGCACTATAAAGGGAGGAATGAAGAGAGACAAGCAGCCATACAAACTGAGATGGGGAAAGAAAAAGGTAGCAACAGGCTGCAGTATATAGAGGGGAAACTTTAATAAATTCTGCACAGTGAACGAGACAGAGGGGAAAAATTCAAAATTGAGTGGATCGGAAAAGAAATAAATCAATTGCCAATGTGTTTCTATGATCACCAATGACAGGTCTGCCGAACCAGAGACAGAAATACCAACAGGCTACAGAACTGAAGTTGGAATGCCAAAATAGGAACTAAAGTCCAGCCAGAAATAAAGAGAGAAATGGAGAAGGAAAATAAGAGCCCAATTGAGCCTCAATCTGAGTGTTTATAGTGAATATTAGATCCAGGAGTGTCAAATTGACTATCAAAAAGACCAAAATTGCACAGAACAACATATGGACACTGTTTCCAGGAGACTGTTACCCGTGACACACACCCCGAAACCAAAAGCACCCGGAACCAAAATCACAGGGTCACTTGTTTGCGGGGGAACTGTTTTCAGTGCAGCACACCACGGAACCAAAAGCACCCGGAACCAAAGTCACAGGGGCACTTGTTTGCAGGGGAACTGTTTTCAGTGCAGCACACCCCGGAACCGGAAGCACCCGGAACCAAAGTCACAGGGTCACTTCTTTGCAGGGGAACTGTTTTCATAGCAGCACAGCCCGGAACCGAAAGCACCCGGAACCAAAGTCACAGGGTCACATTCGCCGAGGGAAGGTTTTCAGGGCACCATAGCCCGGAACCAAAAGCACCCGGAACCAAAATCACAGGGTCATATTCTCCGAGGGAAAGTTTTCAGTGCAGCACACCCCGGAACCAAAAGCACCCGGAACCAAAGTCACAGGGTCCCTTCTTTCCGGGGGAACTGTTTTCAGTGCAGCACACCCCAGAACCGAAAGCACCCGGAACCAAAGACACAGGGTCACATTCTCCGAGGGAAGGTTTTCAGTGCAGCACACCCCGGAACCAAAAGCACCCGGAACCAAAGTAACAGGGTCCCTTCTTTCCGAGGGAACTGTTTTCAGTGCAGCACACCCCGGAACCAAAAGCACCCGGAACCAAAGTCACAGGGGCACTTGTTTGCGGGGGAACTGTTTTCAGTGCAGCACAGCCCGGAACAAAAAGCACCCGGAACCAAAGTCACAGGGTCACTTCTTTGCAGGGGAACTGTTTTCAGTGCAGCACAGCCCGGAACCAAAAGCACCCGGAACCAAAGTCACAGGGTCACATTGTCCGAAGGATGGTTTTCAGTGCAGCACACCCCGGAACCGAAAGCACCCGGAACCAAAATCACAGGGTCACATTCTCCGAGGGAACTGTTTTCAGTGCAGCACAGCCCGGAACAAAAAGCACCCGGAACCAAAGTCACAGGGTCACTTCTTTGCAGGGGAACTGTTTTCAGTGCAGCACAGCCCGGAACCGAAAGCACCCGGAACCAAAGTCACGGGGTCACATTGTCCGAAGGATGGTTTTCAGTGCAGCACACCCCGGAACCGAAAGCACCAGGAACCAAAGTCACAGGGTCACTTCTTTGCAGGGGAACTGTTTTCAGTGCAGCACAGCCCGGAACCAAAATCACCCGGAACCAAAGTCATGGGGTCACATTGTCCGAGGGAAGGTTTTCAGTGCAGCACAGCCCGGAACCAAAAGCACCCGGAACCGAAGTCGCGGGGTCACTTTCTCGGAGGGAAGGTTTTGCGGGCAGCACAGCCCGGAACCAAAAGCACCCGGAACCAATGTCGCGGGGTCACTTTCTCGGAGGGAAGGTTTTGCGGGCAGCACAGCCCGGAACCAAAAGCACCCGGAACCAAAGTCGCGGGGTCACTTTCTCGGAGGGAAGGTTTTGCGGGCAGCACAGCCCGTTACCAAAAGCACCCGGAACCAAAGTCGCGGGGTCACGTTCTCCGAGGGAAGGTTTTCCGGGCACCTCACCCCGGAACCAAAAGCACCCGGAACCAAAGTCGCGGGGTCACTTTCTCCGAAGGAAGGTTTTGCGGGCAGCACACCCCGGAACCAAAAGCACCCGGAACCAAAGTCGCGGGGTCACGTTCTCCGAAGGAAGGTTTTCCGGGCAGCACACCCCGGAACCAAAAGCACCCGGAACCAAAGTCGCGGGGTCACGTTCTCCGAAGGAAGGTTTTCTGGGCAGCACACCCCGGAACCAAAATCACCCGGAACCAAAGTCGCGGGGTCACTTTGTCCGAGGGAAGGTTTTGCGGGCAGCACACCCCGGAACCAAAAGCACCCGGAACCAATGTCGCGGGGTCACTTTCTCCGAGGGAAGGTTTTCCGGGCAGCACACCCCGGAACCAAAAGCACCCGGAACCAATGTCGCGGGGTCACTTTCTCGGAGGGAAGGTTTTGCGGGCAGCACAGCCCGGAACCAAAAGCACCCGGAACCAAAGTCGCGGGGTCACTTTCTCGGAGGGAAGGTTTTGCGGGCAGCACAGCCCGTTACCAAAAGCACCCGGAACCAAAGTCGCGGGGTCACGTTCTCCGAGGGAAGGTTTTCCGGGCACCTCACCCCGGAACCAAAAGCACCCGGAACCAAAGTCGCGGGGTCACGTTCTCCGAAGGAAGGTTTTCCGGGCAGCACACCCCGGAACCAAAAGCACCCGGAACCAAAGTCGCGGGGTCACGTTCTCCGAAGGAAGGTTTTCTGGGCAGCACACCCCGGAACCAAAATCACCCGGAACCAAAGTTGCGGGGTCACTTTGTCCGAGGGAAGGTTTTCCGGGCACCTCACCCCGGAACCAAAAGCACCCGGAACCAATGTCGCGGGGTCACTTTCTCCGAGGGAAGGTTTTCCGGGCAGCACACCCCGGAACCAAAAGCACCCGGAACCAAAGTCGCGGGGTCACTTTCTCCGAGGGAAGGTTTTCCGTCACCTCACCCCGGAACCAAAAGCACCCGGAACCAAAGTCGCGGGGTCACTTTCTCCGAGGGAAGGTTTTCCGTCACCTCACCCCGGAACCAAAAGCACCCGGAACCAAAGTCGCGGGGTCACTTTCTCCGAGGGAAGGTTTTGCGGGCAGCACATCCCGGAACCAAAAGCACCCGGAACCAAAGTCGCAGGGTCACGTTCTCCGAAGGAAGGTTTTCCGGGCATATCACCCCGGAACCAAAAGCACCCGGAACCAAAGTCGCGGGGTCACTTTGTCCGAGGGAAGGTTTTGCGGGCAGCACACCCCGGAACCAAAAGCACCCGGAACCAAAGTCGCGGGGTCACGTTCTCCGAAGGAAGGTTTTGCGGGCATCACACCCCGGAACCAAAAGCACCCGGAACCAATTTCGCGGGGTCACTTTCTCCGAGGGAAGGTTTTGCGGGCAGCACACCCCGGAACCAAAAGCACCCGGAAACAAAGTCGCTGGGTCACTTTCTCCGAAGAAAGTTTTTCAGGGCATCACACCCCGGAACCAAAAGCACCCGGAACGAAAGGCTCCGGTGGTAAGCTGTGTGAGACCTAAGTTGCGCTTTATAGTTGTCCCTTTCAATTCTAAGAGACAGAGGGAGATACAAGGAAGTGGAGAGGCACAAGGAAGGGCAGCACCTACAGGAAGGAGGGACTAAGAAAGGGGTAGAAGGACGTTATTGCCAAAGCAAAGACACAAAGCAGGAGAAATCAAGAGCAGCAGGGGAATGAAGAAGAGAACATGGTGAAGGTGGGAACGGCACCAGAAACAGCAGAGACCATGAAGAGGACACACACCACAGGTGCAGAGCAGACCAAGAAAGGAAAGTGGACTACAGAGAGAGAGGGAATCAAGGGGACACAAAGAAGGAAGTACAAGGACCACAGCAGGGGGAGGAGATAATGAGGCAACTGAAAAGAGGTGATAACACAGTGAAGGGGCAAAAACAGGGGAACAAAGAGGGGGAGGGACAAAGTGGGGGGACATTACAGAGGCAAGTGACGATGAAGGGGCAAGGGGACCACAGTGGCGGGTGCTAATGACAGGACAACACAGGCCCCAGCAAAGGTGAGAGGGCAGGAAAAGAGAAAGTAGAGGGAGAGAGAGTGGAACACTAAGACGAGGACAAAAACTGTAGAAAATGCTGGGAAATGTTGCTTTTTGAAACAGAAAAGCCTTGTTGTATTTTGTAGAGGAAAAAGGCTGCCTTATTAGAAATCCTTTTAGAGAATTTAGGATACAACAGAGAGTACATAAGATAAGAGGGAATACTATTAAAGAATTTTTGTTGTGGTATCACAAAGTTTCTCTCTCAAGTACACAGTTCTGTTAGCAGATATAGATAAAATTTACAGTTATTTTGAAAAGTTAGTAAAGTCTTCAACCTTTTTCTATGATTCTTTGTCTAACACAATAAGGTTAGGATTAATGTATAGTAAAAGGGTGCTTGATAGCAAGATGCCTGTTTAAGGGGGGCTTACTATGGGAGGCTTTTAAGTGCCAGAGTAGTTATGTCAGAGGTGACCTCACATCAAAAATCTCTCACTTGAACAACTCTAGTGCTTCTAGGGTAGTTAGTTCTGACTGATTAATGCGCTGGAATAATTTGAAGCTGATTCAGGACTGATAAGAAGGAAACATCCCAAGGATAACTGTGCCCACCTGCAACAATTACATGTTCCAGGGGAAGGAGGGGAAAAGTTCAACCTGAGGAAGACTTCAAACTTTCATGACTGAGACCCCCTGAGAACCAGGACCATGAGACACTGTGCAGACGCAATTGGGAGGAGTTTATGGAAATCACTTCCTGGGACTCATTTTAATACAAAGCAGGACAGGTTACAAATATGTATGGCTGTATGAGATATACCTTATATCAGTCTGAAATCATTAGGTTAAAATTGCCACAAACTCTGACCGAAATCAGGCCTACTTGATGAGGCCACCTGCTCATGCAAGCACATAAAATAAATTACTGCTTCACTAACATATCTACCTTGAGTCCTTTCATAGAACCTTTGGCATTTCTAACAAAACTAAGAGAGGGCAGGAAGAGAAATCCAGGAGGCAAACTAGACAGGAACAAACAAGGAGGGGCAGGTAAGACAGACCAGAGAGATAGACAAAGAATGAACACGGGGGAACCAAACAATTATGGATGAATGTGGGGGTGAGACTTATAAACAGACAGACAAGGTTTAAGTAGGGGGAGACAGAGAGGGGACTACAGTAAAGACAGAGACAGGAGGTCAGAGATTGCATAACAAAACCGGGGGGGGGGGGGGGGGGGAGTGGGCTAGAAAAAGATGGAAAAACAAACAGCAGTGAGACAAAGACACAGACAAAGACCAGGGAGTGAGACAGATGGGGAGAAGAGTAAAGGGCTGCTAGGTAACAAGACAAAAGAAAGAAAGAGACACAAACAGGAGAGTCAGAGAGACAGCCAAACACAACAGCAGAAAGAAACACTATCATCTTTCTCTGTGTGTGTCTCAGACATAGGACAGGAACAGAGAAAGACCAATATACAAAAGAAAAGACAACAACAGTCTAACTCTGTTCAGGTTCAATTTTTTGTGCAGCTTTGGTGATTTATTTGTAGTAGTCAAAGTCCAAAAAATACGGTATTATGTCTAAATTTTACAACTAATAACACTACAATTTTATGAACATTCTCTCTTCAAACAGACAATTTACAGGGCTTCTAAACACTCAAATGTCATATCCAATGCTGCTAAAACGCACAGGCAGATCAACATACCATCACTTCTTTTGGTAGATGCATAAGATAATTTTCCTTGAACTGCCCATATGACTCTATAACCTAAACATGACAGACTGATATCTTTCCATTAAACTGAAAAACAACAAGAGCTCTGGAATGACAAAAAAGTTTTTAAAAAATGTACCTAGACTTAACAAGAAAAATATAGTACAAAATTAAAACTACAACCACAAAGCATCTCCAGTGTACATTATATATAAATCAAATCACATAAGGTGGGTAATTCCATTTGTTGCTAGTTGTCACGGTTCAGTGCTGGGTGCACAGGGGAGGACTGATCCGCTGCAGAGGCACCCACTTAGGTGCCAGTTCTACTCTCTCCAATGATACATATTCACAGGTCGCAGTGTCCCACCAAGGCTGCCCACGTAGCCTGCCAAAGAAAAACCCAAAGTCACAGACCAAGGAACTGCCAAAACCCATTCCCCACCCTCCATTCTCTTACCTTGACCAATTGTGCACCTTAGCTCCGTCACATAGGGGTGGTCTCGCTGAGGCTCGAGCCTTGCCTAGACAGCCGAAAAAGGTAGGCCAGTAATTGATTCTGCAGTGACACACCGGACACCTCAGAACAGCTCACCTGCCGAGCATCACCCTCACTGGAAAATTGCCCACTCTCCTCCTTGCTTTGCACTGTCAAAGAGACACAGGGAAATCTTGAAGTACTCAGAGCCGCCAACCTCCTCGTGCGGCCAAATCCACCTGCAAACATACCTTCTTGTGGAGCTCCACTGCACGCTTCTGTCCCTGGATGGGAAGGCCTGGACGGCGGCCCAGCTGGAAAGCCACACAGATTCTAAGGCAAGTCCCCCCGATGCCATCTCGTCGCTGCACAGATCCAGAGCTGATGCTGCTGTTTAGCGCAGGGCACGGAGAGGTCAGGGCACATAAGCAGGTCTCCCCGCTGCCATCCCATGGCGGGCAGAGGCGTGCAGTCACAACAGTCAACTCTCAGTGCAGCCAGCACCAGGAGACAAAGAAACTCCTGGGCCAGCAGAAGATCAACTGAAAATCCCCTGGCTGCGTTTTCTTTATTCCAAACCTAAGACCTGAGACTTGAGTAAACCTTCCACAACAATTTCACACACACACACACACGCACAGTTAGCCATGCTCACTGCCCAACACCCTGGCCATACCTGATGACACATGCCTAAATCAGAGCCAGCCAAGCTGCCAAAACTGCAATGGGCCATCAGTCCAAGAGGGCGCACGGCAAGCCCTACGATCCCGAGGCAGACAGCTGTCACAATCCACCACCAGGTAGACTAATTTGGCAGAGGTTAAACTCCGTTGCGTTCCAACCCACCTCAGATTGCTCTGGGTGGCTGGGGGCGGCTGGGCTTAACTCCTGAGGCATGTCCAGTTAGGTGCTTTGGTGGGACCAGGGCTTCTCAACCCTCAGGAACAGAGCTAAGACTCAAAACAGCGTCAGGGTTCCAGTCGCTCTATTGGGCCTACAAGCAGCAGGCAAGAGAATGGGGGACCGAAAGAGAAAAGTGTGGCAAAGAGAGCCTGCTTGAGAGCAAGGGAGAGCGCAAGCACACGCTTGACAGCAAGCGTGCACATGACCGCAACTGCCATACCTACCATCACACAGTTGCAGCCTGCCATCAGTCCGAAGCGACTGCACATCAGGTGGGGAATTCCATTTCTTGCTAGTTGTCACGCTTCAGCGCTGGGTGCACAGGGGACGACCGATCCGCTGCAGACGCGCCCACTTACGTGCCAGTTCTTCTGCGTTCTACTCTCTCCAAGGATACAGATTCATAACCCGGTCCCCACTGCCTATTAGAATGAGTTCCAAGAGCTGGTTTCCAAAATCCCCTGCCTTGGAGCAAAACTAAGGACAGCACGCTACACTTTCCACCACCAAAGCACCCAGGCACACCACGTGAGACAAGCCCAACACAAACGCACAAGCTGCATGACTAGACCGATACAGAGACGATCGCTTCAACTTCTCGATGCGCTCGCACAGGTCGCAGTGTCCCACCGATGCTGCCCGCATAGCCTGCCAAAGCAAAAGCCAAAGTCACAGGCCAAGGAACTGCCAAAACCCATTCCCCACCCTCCATTTTCTTACCTTGACCAATTGTTCTCCTTAGCTCCGTCACATAGGGGTGGCCACGCCGAGGCAAGTCCCCCCCGATGCCATCTCGTCGCTGCACAGTTCCAGAGCTGATGCTGCTGTTTAGCACGAGGCCACGGAGAGGTCAGGGCACTTAAGCCATCCCGACGCCATCCCATGGCGGGCAGAGGTGTGCAGTCATAATTGTCAACTCTCAGTGCAGCCAGCACCAGGAGACAAAGAAACTCCTGGGCCAGCAGAAGATCAACTGAAAATCCCCTGGCTGCGTTTTCTTTATTCCAAACCTAAGACCTGAGACTTGAGTAAACCTTCCACAACAATTTCACACACACACACACACACACACACAGTTAGCCATGCTCACTGCCCAACACCCTGGCCACACCTGCTGACACACGCCTACATCAGAGCCAGCCAAGCTGCCAAAACTGCAATGGGCCATCACTCCAAGAGGGCGCACGGCAAGCCCTACGATCCCGAGGCAGACGGCCGTCACAATCCACCACCAGGTAGACTAATTTGGCAGAGGTTAAACCCCCTTGCGTTCCAACCCACCTCAGATTGCTCTGGGTGGCTGGGGGCGGCTGGGCTTAACTCCTGAGGCATGTCCAATTAGGTGCTTTGGTGGGACCAGGGCTTCCCAACCCTCAGGAACAGAGCTAAGACTCAAAACAGCGTCAGGGTTCCAGTCGCTCTATTGGGCCTACAAGCAGCGGGCAAGAGAATGGGGGACCGAAAGAGAAAAGTGTGGCAAAGAGAGCCTGCTTGAGAGCAAGGGAGAGCGCAAGCACACGCTTGACAGCGAGCATGCACATGACTGTGACTGCCATACCTACCATCACACAGCTGCAGCCTGCCATCAGTCCAAAGCGACTGCACATCAGGTGGGGAATTCCATTTGTTGCTAGTTGTCACGGTTCAGCGCTGGGTGCACAGGGGACGACCGATCCGCTGCAGACGCGCCCACTTACGTGCCCGTTCTTCCGCGTTCTACTCTCTCCAAGGATACAGATTCATAACCCGGTCCCCACTGCCTATTAGAATGAGTTCCAAGAGCTGGTTTCCAAAATCCCCTGCCTTGGAGCAAAACTAAGGACAGTACGCTACACTTTCCACCACCAAAGCACCCAGGCACACCACGTGAGACAAGCCCAACACAAACGCACAAGCTGCATGACTAGCCCGATACAGAGACGATCGCTTCACCTTCTCGATGCGCTCGCACAGGTCGCAGTGTCCCACCGATGCTGCCCGCATAGCCTGCCAAAGCAAAAGCCAAAGTCACAGGCCAAGGAACTGCCAAAACCCATTCCCCACCCTCCATTCTCTTACCTTGACCAATTGTTCGCCTTAGCTCCGTCACATAGGGGTGGCCACGCCGAGGCAAGTCCCCCCGATGCCATCTCATCGCTGCACAGTTCCAGAGCTGATGCTGCTGTTTAGCGCGGGGCACGGAGAGGTCAGGGCACTTAAGCAGCTCTCCCCGACGCCATCCCATGGCGGGCAGAGGCGTGCAGTCACAACAGTCAACTCTCAGTGCAGCCAGCACCAGGAGACAAAGAAACTCCTGGGCCAGCAGAAGATCAACTGAAAATCCCCTGGCTGCGTTTTCTTTATTCCAAACCTAAGACCTGAGACTTGAGTAAACCTTCCACAACAATTTCACACACACACACACACAGTTAGCCATGCTCACTGCCCAACACCCTGGCCACACCTGCTGACACACGCCTAAATCAGAGCCAGCCAAGCTGCCAAAACTGCAATGGGCCATTAGTCCAAGAGGGCGCACGGCAAGCCCTACGATCCCGAGGCAGACGGCCGTCACAATCCACCACCAGGTAGACTAATTTGGCAGAGGTTAAACCCCCTTGCGTTCCAACCCACCTCAGATTGCTCTGGGTGGCTGGGGGCGGCTGGGCTTAACTCCTGAGGCATGTCCAATTAGGTGCTTTGGTGGGACCAGGGCTTCCCAACCCTCAGGAACAGAGCTAAGACTCAAAACAGCGTCAGGGTTCCAGTCGCTCTATTGGGCCAACTAGCAGCGGGCAAGAGAATAGGGGACCGAAAGAGAAAAGTGTGGCAAAGAGAGCCTGCTTGAGAGCAAGGGAGAGCGCAAGCACACGCTTGACAGCAAGCGTGCACATGACCGCGACTGCCATACCTACCATCACACAGCTGCAGCCTGCCATCAGTCAAAAGCGACTGCACATCAGGTGGGGAATTCCATTTCTTGCTAGTTGTCACGCTTCAGCGCTGGGTGCACAGGGGACGACCGATCCGCTGCAGACGCGCCCACTTACGTGCCCGTTCTTCTGCGTTCTACTCTCTCCAAGGAGACAGATTCATAACCCGGTCCCCATTGCGTATTAGAATGAGTTCCAAGAGCTGGTTTCCAAAATCCCCTGCCTTGGAGCAAAACTAAGGACAGTACGCTACACTTTCCACCACCAAAGCACCCAGGCACACCACGTGAGACAAGCCCAACACAAACGCACAAGCTGCATGACTAGCCCGATACAGAGACGATCGCTTCACCTTCTCGATGCGCTCGCACAGGTCGCAGTGTCCCACCGATGCTGCCCGCATAGCCTGCCAAAGCAAAAGCCAAAGTCACAGGCCAAGGAACTGCCAAAACCCATTCCCCACCCTCCATTCTCTTACCTTGACCAATTGTTCGCCTTAGCTCCATCACATAGGGGTGGCCACGCCGAGGTAAGTCCCCCCGATGCCATCTCGTAGCTGCACAGATCCAGAGATGATGCTGCTGTTTAGCGCGGGGCACGGAGAGGTCAGGGCACTTAAGCAGCTCTCCCCGCTGCCATCCCATGGCGGGCAGAGGCATGCAGTCACAACAGTCAACTCTCAGTGCAGCCAGCACCAGGAGACAAAGAAACTCCTGGGCCAGCAGAAGATCAACTGAAAATCCCCTGGCTGCGTTTTCTTTATTCCAAACCTAAGACCTGAGACTTGAGTAAACCTTCCACAACAATTTCACACACACACACACACAGTTAGCCATGCTCACTGCCCAACACCCTGGCCACACCTGCTGACACACGCCTAAATCAGAGCCAGCCAAGCTGCCAAAACTGCAATGGGCCATCAGTCCAAGAGGGCGCACGGCAAGCCCAGCCCGATCCCGAGGCAGACGGCTGTCACAATCCACCACCAGGTAGACTAATTTGGCAGAGGTTAAACCCCCTTGCGTTCCAACCCACCTCAGATTGCTCTGGGTGGCTGGGGGCGGCTGGGCTTAACTCCTGAGGCATGTCCAATTAGGTGCTTTGGTGGGACCAGGGCTTCCCAACCCTCAGGAACACAGTTAAGACTCAGAACAGCGTCAGGGTTCCAGTCGCTGTATTGGGCCAACTAGCAGCTGGCAAGAGAATGGGGGACCGAAATAGATAATTGTGGAAAAGAGAGCGTGCTTGAGAGCAAGGGAGAGCGCAACCACACGCTTGACAGCAAGCGTGCGAATGACTGAGACTGCCATACCTACCATCACACAGCTGCAGCCTGCCATCAGTCCGAAGCGACTGCACATCAGGTGGGGAATTCCATTTGTTGCTCGTTGTCACGGTTCAGCACTGGGTGCACAGGGGACGACCGATCCGCTGCAGACGCACCCACTTACGTGCCAGTTCTTCTGCGTTCTACTCTCTCCAATGATACAGATTCATAACCCGGTCCCCACTGCCTATTAGAATGAATTCCAAGAGCCAATTTCCAAAATCCCCTGCCTTGCAACAAAACTAAGGACAGCACGCTACACTTTCCACCACCAAAACACCCAGGCACACCACGTGAGACAAGCCCACCACAAACGCACAAGCTGCATGACTAGCCTGATACAGAGACGATGGCTTCACCTTCTCGATGCACTCGCACAGGTCGCAGTGTCCCACCGATGCTGCCCGCATAGCCTGCCAAAGCAAAAGCCAAAGTCACAGGACAAGGAACTGCCAAAACCCATTCCCCACCCTCCATTCTCTTACCTTGACCAATAGTTCGCCTTAGCTCTGTCACATAGGGGTGGCCACGCCGAGGCAAGTCCCCCGGATGCCATCTCGTCGCTGCACAGTTCCAGAGCTTATGCTGCTTTTTAGCGCGGGGCACGGAGAGGTCAGGGCACTTAAGCAACTCTCCCCGATGCCATCCCATGGCGGGCAGAGGCGTGCAGTCACAACAGTCAACTCTCAGTGCAGCCAGCACCAGGAGACAAAGAAACTACTGGGCCAGCAGAAGATCAACTGAAAATCCCCTGGCTGCGTTTGTTGTAGAAGGTTTACTCAAGTCTCAGCTCTTAGGTTTGGAATAAAAATATTTCACACACACACACAGTTAGCCGTGCTAACTGCCCAACACCCTGGCTACACCGGCTGACACACACGTAAATCAGAGCCAGCCAAGCTGCAGCAACTGCAATGGGCCATCAGTCCAAGACGGCGCACGGCAAGCCCCACGATCCCAAGGCAGATGGCTGTCACAATCCACCACCAGGTAGACTAATTTGGCAGAGGTTAAACCCCCTTGCGTTCCAACCCACCTCAGATTGCTCTGGGTGGCTGGGGGCGGCTGGGCTTAACTCCTGAGGCATGTCCAATTAGGTGCTTTGGTGGGACCAGGGCTTCCCAACCCTCAGGAACACAGTTAAGACTCAGAACAGCGTCAGGGTTCCAGTCGCTGTATTGGGCCAACTAGCAGCAGGCAAGAGAATGGGGGACCGAAAGAGAAAAGTGTGGAAAAGACAGCGTGCTTGAGAGCAAGGGAGAGCGCAACCACACGCTTGACAGCAAGCGTGCGAATGACTGCGACTGCCAGACCTACCATCACACAGCTGCAGCCTGCCATCAGTCCGAAGCGACTGCACATCTGGTGGGGAATTCCATTTGTTGCTCGTTGTCACGGTTCAGCGCTGGGTGCACAGGGGACGACCGATCCGCTGCAGACGCACCCACTTACGTGCCAGTTCTTCTGCGTTCTACTCTCTCCAATGATACAGATTCATGAGGTTACCTCACACACCTATACAGATTCATAACCCGGTCCCCACTGCGTATTAGAATGAATTCCAAGAGCTGATTTCCAAAATCCCCTGCCTTGCAACAAAACTAAGGACAGCACGCTACACTTTCCACCACCAAAACACCCAGGCACACCACGTGAGACAAGCCCAACACAAACGCACAAGCTGCATGACTAGCCTGATACAGAGACGATGGCTTCACCTTCTCGATGCGCTCGCACAGGTCGCAGTGTCCCACCAATGCTGCCCGCATAGCCTGCCAAAGCAAAAGCCAAAGTCACAGGCCAAGGAACTGCCAAAACCCATTCCCCACCCTCCATTCTCTTACCTTGACCAATAGTTTGCCTTAGCTCCGTCACATAGGGGTGGCCACGCCGAGGCAAGTCCCCCAGATGCCATCTCGTCGCTGCACAGTTCCAGAGCTTATGTTGCTTTTTAGCGCGGGGCATGGAGAGCTGCAGCAACTGCAATGGGCCATCAGTCCCTGACAGCAAACGGCAAGCCCCATGATCCCGAGGCAGATGGCTGTTGCAATCCACCACCGGGTAGACTAATTTGGCAGAGGTTAAACCCCCTTGCGTTCCAACCCACCTCAGATTGCTCTGGGTGGCTGGGGGCGGCTGGGCTTAACTCCTGAGGCATGTCCAATTAGGTGCTTTGGTGGGACCAGGGCTTCCCAACCCTCAGGAACACAGTTAAGACTCAGTACAGCGTCAGGGTTCCAGTCGCTCTATTGGGCCTACATGCAGCGGGCAAGAGAACGGGGGACCGAAAGTGCAAAGTGTGGAGAAGAGAGCGTGATTGAGAGCAAGGGAGAGCGCAAGCACACGCTTGACAGCAAGCGTGCGAATGACTGCGACTGCCATACCTACCATCACACAGCTGCAGCCTGCCATCAGTCCGAAGCGACTGCACATCTGGTGGGGAATTCCATTTGTTGCTCGTTGTCATGGTTCAGCGCTGGGTGCACAGGGGACGACCGATCTGCTGCAGACGCACCCACTGACGTGCCAGTTCTTCTGCGTTCTACTCTCTCCAATGATACAGATTCATGAGGTTACCTCACACACCTATACAGATTCATAACCCGGTCCCCACTGCGTATTAGAATGAATTCCAAGAGCTGATTTCCAAAATCCCCTGCCTTGCAACAAAACTAAGGACAGCACGCTACACTTTCCACCACCAAAACACCCAGGCACACCACGTGAGACAAGCCCAACACAAACGCACAAGCTGCATGACTAGCCTGATACAGAGACGATGGCTTCACCTTCTCGATGCGCTCGCACAGGTCGCAGTGTCCCACCGATGCTGCCCGCATAGCCTGCCAAAGCAAAAGCCAAAGTCACAGGCCAAGGAACTGCCAAAACCCATTCCCCACCCTCCATTCTCTTACCTTGACCAATTGTTTGCCTTAGATCCGTCACATAGGGGTGGCCACGCCGAGGCAAGTCCCCCGGATGCCATCTCGTCGCTGCACAGTTCCAGAGCTTATGCTGCTGTTCAGCGCGGGGCATGGAGTGGTCAGGGCACTTAAGCAACTCTCCCCGATGCCATCTCATGGCGGGCAGAGGCGTGCAGTCACAACAGTCAACTCTCAGTGCAGCCAGCACCAGGAGACAAAGAAACTCCTGGGCCAGCAGAAGATCAACTGAAAATCCCCTGGCTGCGTTTTCTTTATTCCAAACCTAAGACCTGAGACTTGAGTAAACCTTCCACAACAATTTCACACACACACACAGTTAGCCATGCTCACTGCCCAACACCCTGGCCACACCTGCTGACACACGCCTACATCAGAGCCAGCCAAGCTGCCAAAACTGCAATGGGCCATCAGTCCAAGAGGGCGCACGGCAAGCCCTACGATCCCGAGGCAGACGGCCGTCACAATCCACCACCAGGTAGACTAATTTGGCAGAGGTTAAACCCCCTTGCGTTCCAACCCACCTCAGATTGCTCTGGGTGGCTGGGGGCGGCTGGGCTTAACTCCTGAGGCATGTCCAATTAGGTGCTTTGGTGGGACCAGGGCTTCCCAACCCTCAGGAACAGAGCTAAGACTCAAAACAGCGTCAGGGTTCCAGTCGCTCTATTGGGCCTACAAGCAGCGGGCAAGAGAATGGGGGACCGAAAGAGAAAAGTGTGGCAAAGAGAGCGTGCTTGAGAGCAAGGGAGAGCGCAAGCACACGCTTGACAGCGAGCGTGCACATGACTGTGACTGCCATACCTACCATCACACAGCTGCAGCCTGCCATCAGTCCAAAGCGACTGCACATCAGGTGGGGAATTCCATTTCTTGCTAGTTGTCACGCTTCAGCGCTGGGTGCACAGGGGACGACCGATCCGCTGCAGACGCGCCCACTTACGTGCCCGTTCTTCCGCGTTCTACTCTCTCCAAGGATACAGATTCATAACCCGGTCCCCACTGCCTATTAGAATGAGTTCCAAGAGCTGGTTTCCAAAATCCCCTGCCTTGGAGCAAAACTAAGGACAGCACGCTACACTTTCCACCACCAAAACACCCAGGCACACCACGTGAGACAAGCCCAACACAAACGCACAAGCTGCATGACTAGCCCGATACAGAGACGATCGCTTCACCTTCTCGATGCGCTCGCACAGGTCGCAGTGTCCCACCGATGCTGCCCGCATAGCCTGCCAAAACAAAAGCCAAAGTCACAGGCCAAGGAACTGCCAAAACCCATTCCCCACCCTCCATTCTCTTACCTTGACCAATTATTCGCCTTAGCTCCGTCACATAGGGGTGGCCACGCCGAGGCAAGTCCCCCCCGATGCCATCTCGTCGCTGCACAGTTCCAGAGCTGATGCTGCTGTTTAGCACGAGGCCACGGAGAGGTCAGGGCACTTAAGCCATCCCGACGCCATCCCATGGCGGGCAGAGGTGTGCAGTCATAATTGTCAACTCTCAGTGCAGCCAGCACCAGGAGACAAAGAAACTCCTGGGCCAGCAGAAGATCAACTGAAAATCCCCTGGCTGCGTTTTCTTTATTCCAAACCTAAGACCTGAGACTTGAGTAAACCTTCCATAACAATTTCACACACACTCACACACAGTTAGCCATGCTCACTGCCCAACACCCTGGCCACACCTGCTGACACACGCCTACATCAGAGCCAGCCAAGCTTTCAAAACTGCAATGGGCCATCAGTCCAAGAGGGCGCACGGCAAGCCCTACGATCCCGAGGCAGACAGCCGTCACAATCCACCACCAGGTAGACTAATTTGGCAGAGGTTAAACCCCCTTGCGTTCCAACCCACCTCAGATTGCTCTGGGTGGCTGGGGGCGGCTGGGCTTAACTCCTGAGGCATGTCCAATTAGGTGCTTTGGTGGGACCAGGGCTTCCCAACCCTCAGGAACAGAGCTAAGACTCAAAACAGCGTCAGGGTTCCAGTCGCTCTATTGGGCCTACAAGCAGCGGGCAAGAGAATGGGGGACCGAAAGAGAAAAGTGTGGCAAAGAGAGCCTGCTTGAGAGCAAGGGAGAGCGCAAGCACACGCTTGACAGCAAGCGTGCACATGACCGCGACTGCCATACCTACCATCACACAGCTGCAGCCTGCCATCAGTCCGAAGCAACTGCACATCAGGAGGGGAATTCCATTTCTTGCTAGTTGTCACGCTTCAGCGCTGGGTGCACAGGGGACGACCGATCCGCTGCAGACGCGCCCACTTACGTGCCCGTTCTTCTGCGTTCTACTCTCTCCAAGGATACAGATTCATAACCCGGCCCCCACTGCCTATTAGAATGAGTTCCAAGAGCTGGTTTCCAAAATCCCCTGCCTTGGAGCAAAAGTAAGGACAGCACGCTACACTTTCCACCACCAAAACACCCAGGCACACCACGTGAGACAAGCCCAACACAAACGCACAAGCTGCATGACTAGCCCGATACAGAGACGATCGCTTCACCTTCTCGATGCGCTCGCACAGGTCGCACTGTCCCACCGATGCTGCCCGCATAGCCTGCCAAAGCAAAAGCCAAAGTCACAGGCCAAGGAACTGCCAAAACCCATTCCCCACCCTCCATTCTCTTACCTTGACCAATTGTTCGCCTTAGCTCCGTCACATAGGGGTGGCCACGCCGAGGCAAGTCCCCCCCGATGCCATCTCGTCGCTGCACAGTTCCAGAGCTTATGCTGCTGTTTAGCGCGAGGCCACGGAGAGGTCAGGGCACTTAAGCAGCTCTCCCCGCTGCCATCCCATGGCAGGCAGAGGCGTGCAGTCACAACAGTCAACTCTCAGTGCAGCCAGCACCAGGAGACAAAGAAACTCCTGGGCCAGCAGAAGATCAACTGAAAATCCCCTGGCTGCGTTTTCTTTATTCCAAACCTAAGACCTGAGACTTGAGTAAACCTTCCACAACAATTTCACACACACACACACACAGTTAGCCATGCTCACTGCCCAACACCCTGGCCACACCTGCTGACACACGCCTAAATCAGAGCCAGCCAAGCTGCCAAAACTGCAATGGGCCATTAGTCCAAGAGGGCGCACGGCAAGCCCTACGATCCCGAGGCAGACGGCCGTCACAATCCACCACCAGGTAGACTAATTTGGCAGAGGTTAAACCCCCTTGCGTTCCAACCCACCTCAGATTGCTCTGGGTGGCTGGGGGCGGCTGGGCTTAACTCCTGAGGCATGTCCAATTAGGTGCTTTGGTGGGACCAGGGCTTCCCAACCCTCAGGAACAGAGCTAAGACTCAAAACAGCGTCAGGGTTCCAGTCGCTCTATTGGGCCTACAAGCAGCGGGCAAGAGAATGGGGGACCGAAAGAGAAAAGTGTGGCAAAGAGAGCCTGCTTGAGAGCAAGGGAGAGCGCAAGCACACGCTTGACAGCAAGCGTGCACATGACCGCGACTGCCATACCTACCATCACACAGCTGCAGCCTGCCATCAGTCAAAAGCGACTGCACATCAGGTGGGGAATTCCATTTCTTGCTAGTTGTCACGGTTCAGCGCTGGGTGCACAGGGGACGACCGATCCGCTGCAGACGCGCCCACTTACGTGCCCGTTCTTCTGCGTGCTACTCTCTCCAAGGAGACAGATTCATAACCCGGTCCCCATTGCGTATTAGAATGAGTTCCAAGAGCTGGTTTCCAAAATCCCCTGCCTTGGAGCAAAACTAAGGACAGTACGCTACACTTTCCACCACCAAAGCACCCAGGCACACCACGTGAGACAAGCCCAACACAAACGCACAAGCTGCATGACTAGCCCGATACAGAGACGATCGCTTCACCTTCTCGATGCGCTCGCACAGGTCGCAGTGTCCCACCGATGCTGCCCGCATAGCCTGCCAAAGCAAAAGCCAAAGTCACAGGCCAAGGAACTGCCAAAACCCATTCCCCACCCTCCATTCTCTTACCTTGACCAATTGTTCGCCTTAGCTCCATCACATAGGGGTGGCCACGCCGAGGTAAGTCCCCCCGATGCCATCTCGTAGCTGCACAGATCCAGAGATGATGCTGCTGTTTAGCGCAGGGCACGGAGAGGTCAGGGCACTTAAGCAGCTCTCCCCGCTGCCATCCCATGGCGGGCAGAGGCATGCAGTCACAACAGTCAACTCTCAGTGCAGCCAGCACCAGGAGACAAAGAAACTCCTGGGCCAGCAGAAGATCAACTGAAAATCCCCTGGCTGCGTTTTCTTTATTCCAAACCTAAGACCTGAGACTTGAGTAAACCTTCCACAACAATTTCACACACACACACACACAGTTAGCCATGCTCACTGCCCAACACCCTGGCCACACCTGCTGACACACGCCTAAATCAGAGCCAGCCAAGCTGCCAAAACTGCAATGGGCCATCAGTCCAAGAGGGCGCACGGCAAGCCCAGCCCGATCCCGAGGCAGACGGCTGTCACAATCCACCACCAGGTAGACTAATTTGGCAGAGGTTAAACCCCCTTGCGTTCCAACCCACCTCAGATTGCTCTGGGTGGCTGGGGGCGGCTGGGCTTAACTCCTGAGGAATGTCCAATTAGGTGCTTTGGTGGGACCAGGGCTTCCCAACCCTCAGGAACACAGTTAAGACTCAGAACAGCGTCAGGGTTCCAGTCGCTGTATTGGGCCAACTAGCAGCTGGCAAGAGAATGGGGGACCGAAATAGATAATTGTGGAAAAGAGAGCGTGCTTGAGAGCAAGGGAGAGCGCAACCACACGCTTGACAGCAAGCGTGCGAATGACTGAGACTGCCATACCTACCATCACACAGCTGCAGCCTGCCATCAGTCCGAAGCGACTGCACATCAGGTGGGGAATTCCATTTGTTGCTCGTTGTCACGGTTCAGCACTGGGTGCACAGGGGACGACCGATCCGCTGCAGACGCACCCACTTACGTGCCAGTTCTTCTGCGTTCTACTCTCTCCAATGATACAGATTCATAACCCGGTCCCCACTGCGTATTAGAATGAATTCCAAGAGCCAATTTCCAAAATCCCCTGCCTTGCAACAAAACTAAGGACAGCACGCTACACTTTCCACCACCAAAACACCCAGGCACACCACGTGAGACAAGCCCAACACAAACGCACAAGCTGCATGACTAGCCTGATACAGAGACGATGGCTTCACCTTCTCGATGCGCTCGCACAGGTCGCAGTGTCCCACCGATGCTGCCCGCATAGCCTGCCAAAGCAAAAGCCAAAGTCACAGGACAAGGAACTGCCAAAACCCATTCCCCACCCTCCATTCTCTTACCTTGACCAATTGTTCGCCTTAGCTCCGTCACATAGGGGTGGCCACGCCGAGGCAAGTCCCCCGGATGCCATCTCGTCGCTGCACAGTTCCAGAGCTTATGCTGCTTTTTAGCGCGGGGCATGGAGAGCTGCAGCAACTGCAATGGGCCATCAGTCCCTGACAGCAAACTGCAAGCCCCATGATCCCAAGGCAGATGGCTGTTGCAATCCACCACCGGGTAGACTAATTTGGCAGAGGTTAAACCCCCTTGCGTTCCAACCGACCTCAGATTGCTCTGGGTGGCTGGGGGCGGCTGGGCTTAACTCCTGAGGCATGTCCAATTAGGTGCTTTGGTGGGACCAGGGCTTCCCAACCCTCAGGAACAGAGCTAAGACTCAAAACAGCGTCAGGGTTCCAGTCGCTCTATTGGGCCTACAAGCAGCGGGCAAGAGAATGGGGGACCGAAAGAGAAAAGTGTGGCAAAGAGAGCCTGCTTGAGAGCAAGGGAGAGCGCAAGCACACGCTTGACAGCAAGCGTGCACATGACCGCGACTGCCATACCTACCATCACACAGCTGCAGCCTGCCATCAGTCAAAAGCGACTGCACATCAGGTGGGGAATTCCATTTCTTGCTAGTTGTCACGCTTCAGCGCTGGGTGCACAGGGGACGACCGATCCGCTGCAGACGCGCCCACTTACGTGCCCGTTCTTCTGCGTTCTACTCTCTCCAAGGAGACAGATTCATAACCCGGTCCCCATTGCGTATTAGAATGAGTTCCAAGAGCTGGTTTCCAAAATCCCCTGCCTTGGAGCAAAACTAAGGACAGTACGCTACACTTTCCACCACCAAAGCACCCAGGCACACCACGTGAGACAAGCCCAACACAAACGCACAAGCTGCATGACTAGCCCGATACAGAGACGATCGCTTCAACTTCTCGATGCGCTCGCACAGGTCGCAGTGTCCCACCGATGCTGCCCGCATAGCCTGCCAAAGCAAAAGCCAAAGTCACAGGCCAAGGAACTGCCAAAACCCATTCCCCACCCTCCATTCTCTTACCTTGACCAATTGTTCGCCTTAGCTCCATCACATAGGGGTGGCCACGCCGAGGTAAGTCCCCCCGATGCCATCTCGTAGCTGCACAGATCCAGAGATGATGCTGCTGTTTAGCGCGGGGCACGGAGAGGTCAGGGCACTTAAGCAGCTCTCCCCGCTGCCATCCCATGGCGGGCAGAGGCATGCAGTCACAACAGTCAACTCTCAGTGCAGCCAGCACCAGGAGACAAAGAAACTCCTGGGCCAGCAGAAGATCAACTGAAAATCCCCTGGCTGCGTTTTCTTTATTCCAAACCTAAGACCTGAGACTTGAGTAAACCTTCCACAACAATTTCACACACACACACACACAGTTAGCCATGCTCACTGCCCAACACCCTGGCCACACCTGCTGACACACGCCTAAATCAGAGCCAGCCAAGCTGCCAAAACTGCAATGGGCCATCAGTCCAAGAGGGCGCACGGCAAGCCCAGCCCGATCCCGAGGCAGACGGCTGTCACAATCCACCACCAGGTAGACTAATTTGGCAGAGGTTAAACCCCCTTGCGTTCCAACCCACCTCAGATTGCTCTGGGTGGCTGGGGGCGGCTGGGCTTAACTCCTGAGGAATGTCCAATTAGGTGCTTTGGTGGGACCAGGGCTTCCCAACCCTCAGGAACACAGTTAAGACTCAGAACAGCGTCAGGGTTCCAGTCGCTGTATTGGGCCAACTAGCAGCTGGCAAGAGAATGGGGGACCGAAATAGATAATTGTGGAAAAGAGAGCGTGCTTGAGAGCAAGGGAGAGCGCAACCACACGCTTGACAGCAAGCGTGCGAATGACTGAGACTGCCATACCTACCATCACACAGCTGCAGCCTGCCATCAGTCCGAAGCGACTGCACATCAGGTGGGGAATTCCATTTGTTGCTCGTTGTCACGGTTCAGCGCTGGGTGCACAGGGGACGACCGATCCACTGCAGACGCACCCACTTACGTGCCAGTTCTTCTGCGTTCTACTCTCTCCAATGATACAGATTCATAACCCGGTCCCCACTGCGTATTAGAATGAATTCCAAGAGCCAATTTCCAAAATCCCCTGCCTTGCAACAAAACTAAGGACAGCACGCTACACTTTCCACCACCAAAACACCCAGGCACACCACGTGAGACAAGCCCAACACAAACGCACAAGCTGCATGACTAGCCTGATACAGAGACGATGGCTTCACCTTCTCGATGCGCTCGCACAGGTCGCAGTGTCCCACCGATGCTGCCCGCATAGCCTGCCAAAGCAAAAGCCAAAGTCACAGGACAAGGAACTGCCAAAACCCATTCCCCACCCTCCATTCTCTTACCTTGACCAATTGTTCGCCTTAGCTCCGTCACATAGGGGTGGCCACGCCGAGGCAAGTCCCCCGGATGCCATCTCGTCGCTGCACAGTTCCAGAGCTTATGCTGCTTTTTAGCGCGGGGCATGGAGAGCTGCAGCAACTGCAATGGGCCATCAGTCCCTGACAGCAAACTGCAAGCCCCATGATCCCAAGGCAGATGGCTGTTGCAATCCACCACCGGGTAGACTAATTTGGCAGAGGTTAAACCCCCTTGCGTTCCAACCGACCTCAGATTGCTCTGGGTGGCTGGGGGCGGCTGGGCTTAACTCCTGAGGCATGTCCAATTAGGTGCTTTGGTGGGACCAGGGCTTCCCAACCCTCAGGAACACAGTTAAGACTCAGTACAGCATCAGGGTTCCAGTCGCTGTATTGGGCCTACATGCAGCGGGCAAGAGAACGGGGGACCGAAAGTGCAAAGTGTGGAGAAGACAGCGTGCTTGAGAGCAAGGGAGAGCGCAACCACACGCTTGACAGCAAGCGTGCGAATGACTGCGACTGCCATACCTACCATCACACAGCTGCAGCCTGCCATCAGTCCGAAGCGACTGCACATCTGGTGGGGAATTCCATTTGTTGCTCGTTGTCACGGTTCAGCGCTGGGTGCACAGGGGACGACCGATCTGCTGCAGACGCACCCACTTACGTGCCAGTTCTTCTGCGTTCTACTCTCTCCAATGATACAGATTCATGAGGTTACCTCACACACCTATACAGATTCATAACTCGGTCCCCACTGCGTATTAGAATGAATTCCAAGAGCTGATTTCCAAAATCCCCTGCCTTGCAACAAAACTAAGGACAGCACGCTACACTTTCCACCACCAAAACACCCAGGCACACCACGTGAGACAAGCCCAACACAAACGCACAAGCTGCATGACTAGCCTGATACAGAGACGATGGCTTCACCTTCTCAATGCGCTCGCACAGGTCGCAGTGTCCCACCGATGCTGCCCGCATAGCCTGCCAAAGCAAAAGCCAAAGTCACAGGACAAGGAACTGCCAAAACCCATTCCCCACCCTCCATTCTCTTACCTTGACCAATAGTTCGCCTTAGCTCCGTCACATAGGGGTGGCCACGCCGAGGCAAGTCCCCCGGATGCCATCTCGTCGCTGCACAGTTCCAGAGCTTATGCTGCTTTTTAGCGCGGGGCACGGAGAGGTCAGGGCACTTAAGCAACTCTCCCCGATGCCATCCCATGGCGGGCAGAGGCGTGCAGTCACAACAGTCAACTCTCAGTGCAGCCAGCACCAGGAGACAAAGAAACTACTGGGCCAGCAGAAGATCAACTGAAAATCCCCTGGCTGCGTTTGTTGTAGAAGGTTTACTCAATTCTCAGCTCTTAGGTTTGGAATAAAAACATTTCACACACACACACAGTTAGCCATGCTAACTGCCCAACACCCTGGCTACACCGGCTGACACACACGTAAATCAGAGCCAGCCAAGCTGCAGCAACTGCAATGGGCCATCAGTCCAAGACGGCGCACGGCAAGCCCCACGATCCCAAGGCAGATGGCTGTCACAATCCACCACCAGGTAGACTAATTTGGCAGAGGTTAAACCCCCTTGCGTTCCAACCCACCTCAGATTGCTCTGGGTGGCTGGGGGCGGCTGGGCTTAACTCCTGAGGCATGTCCAATTAGGTGCTTTGGTGGGACCAGGGCTTCCCAACCCTCAGGAACACAGTTAAGACTCAGAACAGCGTCAGGGTTCCAGTCGCTCTATTGGGCCAACTAGCAGCAGGCAAGAGAATGGGGGACCGAAAGAGAAAATTGTGGAAAAGACAGCGTGCTTGAGAGCAAGGGAGAGCGCAACCACAGGCTTGACAGCAAGCGTGCGAATGACTGCGACTGCCAGACCTACCATCACACAGCTGCAGCCTGCCATCAGTCCGAAGCGACTGCTAATCTGGTGGGGAATTCCATTTGTTGCTCGTTGTCACGGTTCAGCGCTGGTTGCACAGGGGACGACCGATCCGCTGCAGACGCACCCACTTACGTGCCAGTTCTTCTGCGTTCTACTCTCTCCAATGATACAGATTCATGAGGTTACCTCACACACCTATACAGATTCATAACCCGGTCCCCACTGCGTATTAGAATGAATTCCAAGAGCTGATTTCCAAAATCCCCTGCCTTGCAACAAAACTAAGGACAGCACGCTACACTTTCCACCACCAAAACACCCAGGCACACCACGTGAGACAAGCCCAACACAAACGCACAAGCTGCATGACTAGCCTGATACAGAGACGATGGCTTCACCTTCTCGATGCGCTCGCACAGGTCGCAGTGTCCCACCGATTCTGCCCGCATAGCCTGCCAAAGCAAAAGCCAAAGTCACAGGACAAGGAACTGCCAAAACCCATTCCCCACCCTCCATTCTCTTACCTTGACCAATAGTTTGCCTTAGCTCCGTCACATAGGGGTGGCCACGCCGAGGCAAGTCCCCCGGATGCCATCTCGTCGCTGCACAGTTCCAGAGCTTATGTTGCTTTTTAGCGCGGGGCACGGAGAGCTGCAGCAACTGCAATGGGCCATCAGTCCATGACAGCGAACGGCAAGCCCCACGATCCCCAGGCAGATGGCTGTCGCAATCCACCACCAGGTAGACTAATTTGGCAGAGGTTAAACCCCCTTGCGTTCCATCCCACCTCAGATTGCTCTGGGTGGCTGGGGGCGGCTGGGCTTAACTCCTGAGGCATGTCCAATTAGGTGCTTTGGTGGGACCAGGGCTTCCCAACCCTCAGGAACACAGTTAAGACTCAGTACAGCGTCAGGGTTCCAGTCGCTGTATTGGGCCTACACGCAGCGGGCAAGAGAACGGGGGACCGAAAGTGCAAAGTGTGGAGAAGAGAGCGTGCTTGAGAGCAAGGGAGAGCGCAACCACACGCTTGACAGCAAGCGTGCGAATGACTGCGACTGCCAGACCTACCATCACACAGCTGCAGCCTGCCATCAGTCCGAAGCGACTGCACATCTGGTGGGGAATTCCATTTGTTGCTCGTTGTCACGGTTCAGCGCTGGGTGCACAGGGGACGACCGATCCGCTGCAGACGCACCCACTTACGTGCCAGTTCTTCTGCGTTCTACTCTCTCCAATGATACAGATTCATGAGTTTACCTCACACACCTATACAGATTCATAACCCGGTCCCCACTGCGTATTAGAATGAATTCCAAGAGCTGATTTCCAAAATCCCCTGCCTTGCAACAAAACTAAGGACAGCACGCTACACTTTCCACCACCAAAACACCCAGGCACACCACGTGAGACAAGCCCAACACAAACGCACAAGCTGCATGACTAGCCTGATACAGAGACGATGGCTTCACCTTCTCGATGCGCTCGCACAGGTCGCAGTGTCCCACCGATGCTGCCCGCATAGCCTGCCAAAGCAAAAGCCAAAGTCACAGGACAAGGAACTGCCAAAACCCATTCCCCACCCTCCATTCTCTTACCTTGACCAATTGTTCGCCTTAGCTCTGTCACATAGGGGTGGCCACGCCGAGGCAAGTCCCCCGGATGCCATCTCGTCGCTGCACAGTTCCAGAGCTTATGCTGCTTTTTAGCGCGGGGCACGGAGAGGTCAGGGCACTTAAGCAACTCTCCCCGATGCCATCCCATGGCGGGCAGAGGCGTGCAGTCACAACAGTCAACTCTCAGTGCAGCCAGCACCAGGAGACAAAGAAACTACTGGGCCAGCAGAAGATCAACTGAAAATCCCCTGGCTGCGTTTGTTGTAGAAGGTTTACTCAAGTCTCAGCTCTTAGGTTTGGAATAAAAATATTTCACACACACACACAGTTAGCCGTGCTAACTGCCCAACACCCTGGCTACACCGGCTGACACACACGTAAATCAGAGCCAGCCAAGCTGCAGCAACTGCAATGGGCCATCAGTCCAAGACGGCGCACGGCAAGCCCCACGATCCCAAGGCAGATGGCTGTCACAATCCACCACCAGGTAGACTAATTTGGCAGAGGTTAAACCCCCTTGCGTTCCAACCCACCTCAGATTGCTCTGGGTGGCTGGGGGCGGCTGGGCTTAACTCCTGAGGCATGTCCAATTAGGTGCTTTGGTGGGACCAGGGCTTCCCAACCCTCAGGAACACAGTTAAGACTCAGAACAGCGTCAGGGTTCCAGTCGCTGTATTGGGCCAACTAGCAGCAGGCAAGAGAATGGGGGACCGAAAGAGAAAAGTGTGGAAAAGACAGCGTGCTTGAGAGCAAGGGAGAGCGCAACCACAGGCTTGACAGCAAGCGTGCGAATGACTGCGACTGCCAGACCTACCATCACACAGCTGCAGCCTGCCATCAGTCCGAAGCGACTGCACATCTGGTGGGGAATTCCATTTGTTGCTCGTTGTCACGGTTCAGCGCTGGGTGCACAGGGGACGACCGATCCGCTGCAGACGCACCCACTTACGTGCCAGTTCTTCTGCGTTCTACTCTCTCCAATGATACAGATTCATGAGGTTACCTCACACACCTATACAGATTCATAACCCGGTCCCCACTGCGTATTAGAATGAATTCCAAGAGCTGATTTCCAAAATCCCCTGCCTTGCAACAAAACTAAGGACAGCACGCTACACTTTCCACCACCAAAACACCCAGGCACACCACGTGAGACAAGCCCAACACAAACGCACAAGCTGCATGACTAGCCTGATACAGAGACGATGGCTTCACCTTCTCGATGCGCTCGCACAGGTCGCAGTGTCCCACCGATGCTGCCCGCATAGCCTGCCAAAGCAAAAGCCAAAGTCACAGGACAAGGAACTGCCAAAACCCATTCCCCACCCTCCATTCTCTTACCTTGACCAATAGTTTGCCTTAGCTCCGTCACATAGGGGTGGCCACGCCGAGGCAAGTCCCCCAGATGCCATCTCGTCGCTGCACAGTTCCAGAGCTTATGTTGCTTTTTAGCGCGGGGCATGGAGAGCTGCAGCAACTGCAATGGGCCATCAGTCCCTGACAGCAAACGGCAAGCCCCATGATCCCGAGGCAGATGACTGTTGCAATCCACCACCGGGTAGACTAATTTGGCAGAGGTTAAACCCCCTTGCGTTCCAACCCACCTCAGATTGCTCTGGGTGGCTGGGGGCGGCTGGGCTTAACTCCTGAGGCATGTCCAATTAGGTGCTTTGGTGGGACCAGGGCTTCCCAACCCTCAGGAACACAGTTAAGACTCAGTACAGCGTCAGGGTTCCAGTCGCTCTATTGGGCCTACATGCAGCGGGCAAGAGAACGGGGGACCGAAAGTGCAAAGTGTGGAGAAGAGAGCGTGATTGAGAGCAAGGGAGAGCGCAACCACACGCTTGACAGCAAGCGTGCGAATGACTGCGACTGCCATACCTACCATCACACAGCTGCAGCCTGCCATCAGTCCGAAGCGACTGCACATCTGGTGGGGAATTCCATTTGTTGCTCGTTGTCATGGTTCAGCGCTGGGTGCACAGGGGACGACCGATCTGCTGCAGACGCACCCACTGACGTGCCAGTTCTTCTGCGTTCTACTCTCTCCAATGATACAGATTCATGAGTTTACCTCACACACCTATACAGATTCATAACCCGGTCCCCACTGCGTATTAGAATGAATTCCAAGAGCTGATTTCCAAAATCCCCTGCCTTGCAACAAAACTAAGGACAGCACGCTACACTTTCCACCACCAAAACACCCAGGCACACCACGTGAGACAAGCCCAACACAAACGCACAAGCTGCATGACTAGCCTGATACAGAGACGATGGCTTCACCTTCTCGATGCGCTCGCACAGGTCGCAGTGTCCCACCGATGCTGCCCGCATAGCCTGCCAAAGCAAAAGCCAAAGTCACAGGCCAAGGAACTGCCAAAACCCATTCCCCACCCTCCATTCTCTTACCTTGACCAATTGTTTGCCTTAGCTCCGTCACATAGGGGTGGCCACGCCGAGGCAAGTCCCCCGGATGCCATCTCGTCGCTGCACAGTTCCAGAGCTTATGCTGCTGTTCAGCGCGGGGCATGGAGTGGTCAGGGCACTTAAGCAACTCTCCCCGATGCCATCTCATGGCGGGCAGAGGCGTGCAGTCACAACAGTCAACTCTCAGTGCAGCCAGCACCAGGAGACAAAGAAACTCCTGGGCCAGCAGAAGATCAACTGAAAATCCCCTGGCTGCGTTTTCTTTATTCCAAACCTAAGACCTGAGACTTGAGTAAACCTTCCACAACAATTTCACACACACACACAGTTAGCCATGCTCACTGCCCAACACCCTGGCCACACCTGCTGACACACGCCTACATCAGAGCCAGCCAAGCTGCCAAAACTGCAATGGGCCATCAGTCCAAGAGGGCGCACGGCAAGCCCTACGATCCCGAGGCAGACGGCCGTCACAATCCACCACCAGGTAGACTAATTTGGCAGAGGTTAAACCCCCTTGCGTTCCAACCCACCTCAGATTGCTCTGGGTGGCTGGGGGCGGCTGGGCTTAACTCCTGAGGCATGTCCAATTAGGTGCTTTGGTGGGACCAGGGCTTCCCAACCCTCAGGAACAGAGCTAAGACTCAAAACAGCGTCAGGGTTCCAGTCGCTCTATTGGGCCTACAAGCAGCGGGCAAGAGAATGGGGGACCGAAAGAGAAAAGTGTGGCAAAGAGAGCCTGCTTGAGAGCAAGGGAGAGCGCAAGCACACGCTTGACAGCGAGCGTGCACATGACTGTGACTGCCATACCTACCATCACACAGCTGCAGCCTGCCATCAGTCCAAAGCGACTGCACATCAGGTGGGGAATTCCATTTCTTGCTAGTTGTCACGCTTCAGCGCTGGGTGCACAGGGGACGACCGATCCGCTGCAGACGCGCCCACTTACGTGCCCGTTCTTCCGCGTTCTACTCTCTCCAAGGATACAGATTCATAACCCGGTCCCCACTGCCTATTAGAATGAGTTCCAAGAGCTGGTTTCCAAAATCCCCTGCCTTGGAGCAAAACTAAGGACAGCACGCTACACTTTCCACCACCAAAACACCCAGGCACACCACGTGAGACAAGCCCAACACAAACGCACAAGCTGCATGACTAGCCCGATACAGAGACGATCGCTTCACCTTCTCGATGCGCTCGCACAGGTCGCAGTGTCCCACCGATGCTGCCCGCATAGCCTGCCAAAACAAAAGCCAAAGTCACAGGCCAAGGAACTGCCAAAACCCATTCCCCACCCTCCATTCTCTTACCTTGACCAATTATTCGCCTTAGCTCCGTCACATAGGGGTGGCCACGCCGAGGCAAGTCCCCCCGATGCCATCTCGTCGCTGCACAGATCCAGAGCTGATGCTGCTGTTCAGCGCAGGGCACGGAGAGGTCAGGGCACTTAAGCAACTCTCCCCGACGCCATCCCATGGCGGGCAGAGGTGTGCAGTCACAATTGTCAACTCTCAGTGCAGCCAGCACCAGGAGACAAAGAAACTCCTGGGCCAGCAGAAGATCAACTGAAAATCCCCTGGCTGCGTTTTCTTTATTCCAAACCTAAGACCTGAGACTTGAGTAAACCTTCCACAACAATTTCACACACACACACACACACACAGTTAGCCATGCTCACTGCCCAACACCCTGGCCACACCTGCTGACACACGCCTACATCAGAGCCAGCCAAGCTGCCAAAACTGCAATGGGCCATCAGTCCAAGAGGGCGCACGGCAAGCCCTACGATCCCGAGGCAGACAGCTGTCACAATCCACCACCAGGTAGACTAATTTGGCAGAGGTTAAACCCCCTTGCGTTCCAACCCACCTCAGATTGCTCTGGGTGGCTGGGGGCGGCTGGGCTTAACTCCTGAGGCATGTCCAATTAGGTGCTTTGGTGGGACCAGGGCTTCCCAACCCTCAGGAACAGAGCTAAGACTCAAAACAGCGTCAGGGTTCCAGTCGCTCTATTGGGCCTACAAGCAGCGGGCAAGAGAATGGGGGACCGAAAGAGAAAAGTGTGGCAAAGAGAGCCTGCTTGAGAGCAAGGGAGAGCGCAAGCACACGCTTGACAGCGAGCGTGCACATGACCGCGACTGCCATACCTACCATCACACAGCTGCAGCCTGCCATCAGTCCGAAGCGACTGCACATCAGGTGGGGAATTCCATTTCTTGCTAGTTGTCACGCTTCAGCGCTGGGTGCACAGGGGACGACCGATCTGCTGCAGACGCGCCCACTTACGTGCCAGTTCTTCTGCGTTCTACTCTCTCCAAGGAGACAGATTCATAACCCGGTCCCCACTGCCTATTAGAATGAGTTCCAAGAGCTGGTTTCCAAAATCCCCTGCCTTGGAGCAAAACTAAGGACAGCACGCTACACTTTCCACCACCAAAACACCCAGGCACACCACGTGAGACAAGCCCAACACAAACGCACAAGCTGCATGACTAGCCCGATACAGAGACGATCGCTTCAACTTCTCGATGCGCTCGCACAGGTCGCACTGTCCCACCGATGCTGCCCGCATAGCCTGCCAAAGCAAAAGCCAAAGTCACAGGCCAAGGAACTGCCAAAACCCATTCCCCACCCTCCATTCTCTTACCTTGACCAATTATTCGCCTTAGCTCCGTCACATAGGGGTGGCCACGCCGAGGCAAGTCCCCCCGATGCCATCTCGTCGCTGCACAGATCCAGAGCTGATGCTGCTGTTCAGCGCAGGGCACGGAGAGGTCAGGGCACTTAAGCAACTCTCCCCGACGCCATCCCATGGCGGGCAGAGGTGTGCAGTCACAATTGTCAACTCTCAGTGCAGCCAGCACCAGGAGACAAAGAAACTCCTGGGCCAGCAGAAGATCAACTGAAAATCCCCTGGCTGCGTTTTCTTTATTCCAAACCTAAGACCTGAGACTTGAGTAAACCTTCCACAACAATTTCACACACACACACACACACACAGTTAGCCATGCTCACTGCCCAACACCCTGGCCACACCTGCTGACACACGCCTACATCAGAGCCAGCCAAGCTGCCAAAACTGCAATGGGCCATCAGTCCAAGAGGGCGCACGGCAAGCCCTACGATCCCGAGGCAGACAGCTGTCACAATCCACCACCAGGTAGACTAATTTGGCAGAGGTTAAACCCCCTTGCGTTCCAACCCACCTCAGATTGCTCTGGGTGGCTGGGGGCGGCTGGGCTTAACTCCTGAGGCATGTCCAATTAGGTGCTTTGGTGGGACCAGGGCTTCCCAACCCTCAGGAACAGAGCTAAGACTCAAAACAGCGTCAGGGTTCCAGTCGCTCTATTGGGCCTACAAGCAGCGGGCAAGAGAATGGGGGACCGAAAGAGAAAAGTGTGGCAAAGAGAGCCTGCTTGAGAGCAAGGGAGAGCGCAAGCACACGCTTGACAGCGAGCGTGCACATGACCGCGACTGCCATACCTACCATCACACAGCTGCAGCCTGCCATCAGTCCGAAGCGACTGCACATCAGGTGGGGAATTCCATTTCTTGCTAGTTGTCACGCTTCAGCGCTGGGTGCACAGGGGACGACCGATCTGCTGCAGACGCGCCCACTTACGTGCCAGTTCTTCTGCGTTCTACTCTCTCCAAGGAGACAGATTCATAACCCGGTCCCCACTGCCTATTAGAATGAGTTCCAAAAGCTGGTTTCCAAAATCCCCTGCCTTGGAGCAAAACTAAGGACAGCACGCTACACTTTCCACCACCAAAACACCCAGGCACACCACGTGAGACAAGCCCAACACAAACGCACAAGCTGCATGACTAGCCCGATACAGAGACGATCACTTCAACTTCTCGATGCGCTCGCACAGGTCGCACTGTCCCACCGATGCTGCCCGCATAGCCTGCCAAAGCAAAAGCCAAAGTCACAGGCCAAGGAACTGCCAAAACCCATTCCCCACCCTCCATTCTCTTACCTTGACCAATTATTCGCCTTAGCTCCGTCACATAGGGGTGGCCACGCCGAGGCAAGTCCCCCCGATGCCATCTCGTCGCTGCACAGATCCAGAGCTGATGCTGCTGTTCAGCGCAGGGCACGGAGAGGTCAGGGCACTTAAGCAACTCTCCCCGACGCCATCCCATGGCGGGCAGAGGTGTGCAGTCACAATTGTCAACTCTCAGTGCAGCCAGCACCAGGAGACAAAGAAACTCCTGGGCCAGCAGAAGATCAACTGAAAATCCCCTGGCTGCGTTTTCTTTATTCCAAACCTAAGACCTGAGACTTGAGTAAACCTTCCACAACAATTTCACACACACACACACACACACAGTTAGCCATGCTCACTGCCCAACACCCTGGCCACACCTGCTGACACACGCCTACATCAGAGCCAGCCAAGCTGCCAAAACTGCAAAGGGCCATCAGTCCAAGAGGGCGCACGGCAAGCCCTACGATCCCGAGGCAGACGGCCGTCACAATCCACCACCAGGTAGACTAATTTGGCAGAGGTTAAACCCCCTTGCGTTCCAACCCACCTCAGATTGCTCTGGGTGGCTGGGGGCGGCTGGGCTTAACTCCTGAGGCATGTCCAATTAGGTGCTTTGGTGGGACCAGGGCTTCCCAACCCTCAGGAACAGAGCTAAGACTCAAAACAGCGTCAGGGTTCCAGTCGCTCTATTGGGCCTACAAGCAGCGGGCAAGAGAATGGGGGACCGAAAGAGAAAAGTGTGGCAAAGAGAGCCTGCTTGAGAGCAAGGGAGAGCGCAAGCACACGCTTGACAGCGAGCGTGCACATGACTGTGACTGCCATACCTACCATCACACAGCTGCAGCCTGCCATCAGTCCAAAGCGACTGCACATCAGGTGGGGAATTCCATTTCTTGCTAGTTGTCACGCTTCAGCGCTGGGTGCACAGGGGACGACCGATCCGCTGCAGACGCGCCCACTTACGTGCCCGTTCTTCCGCGTTCTACTCTCTCCAAGGATACAGATTCATAACCCGGTCCCCACTGCCTATTAGAATGAGTTCCAAGAGCTGGTTTCCAAAATCCCCTGCCTTGGAGCAAAACTAAGGACAGCACGCTACACTTTCCACCACCAAAACACCCAGGCACACCACGTGAGACAAGCCCAACACAAACGCACAAGCTGCATGACTAGCCCGATACAGAGACGATCGCTTCACCTTCTCGATGCGCTCGCACAGGTCGCAGTGTCCCACCGATGCTGCCCGCATAGCCTGCCAAAACAAAAGCCAAAGTCACAGGCCAAGGAACTGCCAAAACCCATTCCCCACCCTCCATTCTCTTACCTTGACCAATTATTCGCCTTAGCTCCGTCACATAGGGGTGGCCACGCCGAGGCAAGTCCCCCCGATGCCATCTCGTCGCTGCACAGATCCAGAGCTGATGCTGCTGTTCAGCGCAGGGCACGGAGAGGTCAGGGCACTTAAGCAACTCTCCCCGACGCCATCCCATGGCGGGCAGAGGTGTGCAGTCACAATTGTCAACTCTCAGTGCAGCCAGCACCAGGAGACAAAGAAACTCCTGGGCCAGCAGAAGATCAACTGAAAATCCCCTGGCTGCGTTTTCTTTATTCCAAACCTAAGACCTGAGACTTGAGTAAACCTTCCACAACAATTTCACACACACACACACACACACACAGTTAGCCATGCTCACTGCCCAACACCCTGGCCACACCTGCTGACACACGCCTACATCAGAGCCAGCCAAGCTGCCAAAACTGCAATGGGCCATCAGTCCAAGAGGGCGCACGGCAAGCCCTACGATCCCGAGGCAGACAGCTGTCACAATCCACCACCAGGTAGACTAATTTGGCAGAGGTTAAACCCCCTTGCGTTCCAACCCACCTCAGATTGCTCTGGGTGGCTGGGGGCGGCTGGGCTTAACTCCTGAGGCATGTCCAATTAGGTGCTTTGGTGGGACCAGGGCTTCCCAACCCTCAGGAACAGAGCTAAGACTCAAAACAGCGTCAGGGTTCCAGTCGCTCTATTGGGCCTACAAGCAGCGGGCAAGAGAATGGGGGACCGAAAGAGAAAAGTGTGGCAAAGAGAGCCTGCTTGAGAGCAAGGGAGAGCGCAAGCACACGCTTGACAGCAAGCGTGCACATGACCGCGACTGCCATACCTACCATCACACAGCTGCAGCCTGCCATCAGTCCGAAGCGACTGCACATCAGGTGGGGAATTCCATTTCTTGCTAGTTGTCACGCTTCAGCGCTGGGTGCACAGGGGACGACCGATCTGCTGCAGACGCGCCCACTTACGTGCCAGTTCTTCTGCGTTCTACTCTCTCCAAGGAGACAGATTCATAACCCGGTCCCCACTGCCTATTAGAATGAGTTCCAAGAGCTGGTTTCCAAAATCCCCTGCCTTGGAGCAAAACTAAGGACAGCACGCTACACTTTCCACCACCAAAGCACCCAGGCACACCACATGAGACAAGCCCAACACAAACGCACAAGCTGCATGACTAGCCCGATACAGAGACGATCGCTTCACCTTCTCGATGCGCTCGCACAGGTCGCACTGTCCCACCGATGCTGCCCGCATAGCCTGCCAAAACAAAAGCCAAAGTCACAGGCCAAGGAACTGCCAAAACCCATTCCCCACCCTCCATTCTCTTACCTTGACCAATTATTCGCCTTAGCTCCGTCACATAGGGGTGGCCACGCCGAGGCAAGTCCCCCCGATGCCATCTCGTCGCTGCACAGATCCAGAGCTGATGCTGCTGTTCAGCGCGGGGCACGGAGAGGTCAGGGCACTTAAGCAACTCTCCCCGACGCCATCCCATGGCGGGCAGAGGTGTGCAGTCACAATTGTCAACTCTCAGTGCAGCCAGCACCAGGAGACAAAGAAACTCCTGGGCCAGCAGAAGATCAACTGAAAATCCCCTGGCTGCGTTTTCTTTATTCCAAACCTAAGACCTGAGACTTGAGTAAACCTTCCACAACAATTTCACACACACACACACACACACACAGAGTTAGCCATGCTCACTGCCCAACACCCTGGCCATACCTGATGACACATGCCTAAGTCAGAGCCAGCCAAGCTTTCAAAACTGCAATGGGCCATCAGTCCAAGAGGGCGCACGGCAAGCCCAGCCCGATCCCGAGGCAGACGGCTGTCACAATCCACCACCAGGTAGACTAATTTGGCAGAGGTTAAACCCCCTTGCGTTCCAACCCACCTCAGATTGCTCTGGGTGGCTGGGGGCGGCTGGGCTTAACTCCTGAGGCATGTCCAATTAGGTGCTTTGGTGGGACCAGGGCTTCCCAACCCTCAGGAACAGAGCTAAGACTCAAAACAGCGTCAGGGTTCCAGTCGCTCTATTGGGCCTACAAGCAGCGGGCAAGAGAATGGGGGACCGAAAGAGAAAAGTGTGGCAAAGAGAGCCTGCTTGAGAGCAAGGGAGAGCGCAAGCACACGCTTGACAGCGAGCGTGCACATGACTGTGACTGCCATACCTACCATCACACAGCTGCAGCCTGCCATCAGTCCAAAGCGACTGCACATCAGGTGGGGAATTCCATTTCTTGCTAGTTGTCACGCTTCAGCGCTGGGTGCACAGGGGACGACCGATCCGCTGCAGACGCGCCCACTTACGTGCCCGTTCTTCCGCGTTCTACTCTCTCCAAGGATACAGATTCATAACCCGGTCCCCACTGCCTGTTAGAATGAGTTCCAAGAGCTGGTTTCCAAAATCCCCTGCCTTGGAGCAAAACTAAGGACAGCACGCTACACTTTCCACCACCAAAGCACCCAGGCACACCACGTGAGACAAGCCCAACACAAACGCACAAGCTGCATGACTAGCCCGATACAGAGACGATCGCTTCAACTTCTCGATGCGCTCGCACAGGTCGCAGTGTCCCACCGATGCTGCCCGCATAGCCTGCCAAAGCAAAAGCCAAAGTCACAGGACAAGGAACTGCCAAAACCCATTCCCCACCCTCCATTCTCTTACCTTGACCAATTGTTTGCCTTAGCTCCGTCACATAGGGGTGGCCACGCCGAGGCAAGTCCCCCCCGATGCCATCTCGTCGCTGCACAGTTCCAGAGCTGATGCTGCTGTTTAGCGCGAGGCCACGGAGAGGTCAGGGCACTTAAGCAACTCTCCCCGATGCCATCCCATGGCGGGCAGAGGCGTGCAGTCACAACTGTCAACTCTCAGTGCAGCCAGCACCAGGAGACAAAGAAACTCCTGGGCCAGCAGAAGATCAACTGAAAATCCCCTGGCTGCGTTTTCTTTATTCCAAACCTAAGACCTGAGACTTGAGTAAACCTTCCACAACAATTTCACACACACACACACACACAGTTAGCCATGCTCACTGCCCAACGCCCTGGCCACACCTGCTGACACACGCCTACATCAGAGCCAGCCAAGCTTTCAAAACTGCAATGGGCCATCAGTCCAAGAGGGCGCACGGCAAGCCCTATGATCCCGAGGCAGACGGCCGTCACAATCCACCACCAGGTAGACTAATTTGGCAGAGGTTAAACCCCCTTGCGTTCCAACCCACCTCAGATTGCTCTGGGTGGCTGGGGGCGGCTGGGCTTAACTCCTGAGGCATGTCCAATTAGGTGCTTTGGTGGGACCAGGGCTTCCCAACCCTCAGGAACAGAGCTAAGACTCAAAACAGCGTCAGGGTTCCAGTCGCTCTATTGGGCCTACAAGCAGCGGGCAAGAGAATGGGGGACCGAAAGAGAAAAGTGTGGCAAAGAGAGCCTGCTTGAGAGCAAGGGAGAGCGCAAGCACACGCTTGACAGCAAGCGTGCACATGACCGCGACTGCCATACCTACCATCACACAGCTGCAGCCTGCCATCAGTCCGAAGCAACTGCACATCAGGAGGGGAATTCCATTTCTTGCTAGTTGTCACGCTTCAGCGCTGGGTGCACAGGGGACGACCGATCCGCTGCAGACGCACCCACTTACGTGCCCGTTCTTCTGCGTTCTACTCTCTCCAAGGAGACAGATTCATAACCCGGTCCCCACTGCCTATTAGAATGAGTTCCAAGAGCTGGTTTCCAAAATCCCCTGCCTTGGAGCAAAACTAAGGACAGCACGCTACACTTTCCACCACCAAAACACCCAGGCACACCACGTGAGACAAGCCCAACACAAACGCACAAGCTGCATGACTAGCCCGATACAGAGACGATCGCTTCACCTTCTCGATGCGCTCGCACAGGTCGCACTGTCCCACCGATGCTGCCCGCATAGCCTGCCAAAGCAAAAGCCAAAGTCACAGGCCAAGGAACTGCCAAAACCCATTCCCCACCCTCCATTCTCTTACCTTGACCAATTATTCGCCTTAGCTCCGTCACATAGGGGTGGCCACGCCGAGGCAAGTCCCCCCCGATGCCATCTCGTCGCTGCACAGTTCCAGAGCTTATGCTGCTGTTTAGCGCGAGGCCACGGAGAGGTCAGGGCACTTAAGCAGCTCTCCCCGACGCCATCCCATGGCGGGCAGAGGCGTGCAGTCACAACAGTCAACTCTCAGTGCAGCCAGCACCAGGAGACAAAGAAACTCCTGGGCCAGCAGAAGATCAACTGAAAATCCCCTGGCTGCGTTTTCTTTATTCCAAACCTAAGACCTGAGACTTGAGTAAACCTTCCACAACAATTTCACACACACTCACACACAGTTAGCCATGCTCACTGCCCAACACCCTGGCCACACCTCCTGACACACGCCTACATCAGAGCCAGCCAAGCTGCCAAAACTGCAATGGGCCATCAGTCCAAGAGGGCGCACGGCAAGCCCTACGATCCCGAGGCAGACGGCCGTCACAATCCACCACCAGGTAGACTAATTTGGCAGAGGTTAAACCCCCTTGCGTTCCAACCCACCTCAGATTGCTCTGGGTGGCTGGGGGCGGCTGGGCTTAACTCCTGAGGCATGTCCAATTAGGTGCTTTGGTGGGACCAGGGCTTCCCAACCCTCAGGAACAGAGCTAAGACTCAAAACAGCGTCAGGGTTCCAGTCGCTCTATTGGGCCTACAAGCAGCGGGCAAGAGAATGGGGGACCGAAAGAGAAAAGTGTGGCAAAGAGAGCCTGCTTGAGAGCAAGGGAGAGCGCAAGCACACACTTGACAGCAAGCGTGCACATGACCGCGACTGCCATACCTACCATCACACAGCTGCAGCCTGCCATCAGTCCGAAGCAACTGCACATCAGGAGGGGAATTCCATTTCTTGCTAGTTGTCACGCTTCAGCGCTGGGTGCACAGGGGACGACCGATCCGCTGCAGACGCGCCCACTTACGTGCCCGTTCTTCTGCGTTCTACTCTCTCCAAGGAGACAGATTCATAACCCGGTCCCCACTGCGTATTAGAATGAATTCCAAGAGCTGATTTCCAATATCCCCTGCCTTGCAACAAAACTAAGGACAGCACGCTACACTTTCCACCACCAAAACACCCAGGCACACCACGTGAGACAAGCCCAACACAAACGCACAAGCTGCATGACTAGCCTGATACAGAGACGATCGCTTCACCTTCTCGATGCGCTCGCACAGGTCGCAGTGTCCCACCGATGGTGCCCGCATAGCCTGCCAAAGCAAAGGCCAAAGTCACAGGACAAGGAACTGCCAAAACCCATTCCCCACCCTCCATTCTCTTACCTTGACCAATAGATCGCCTTAGCTCCGTCACATAGGGGTGGCCACGCCGAGGCAAGTCTCCCGGATGCCATCTCGTCGCTGCACAGTTCCAGAGCTTATGTTGCTTTTTAGCGCGGGGCACGGAGAGCTGCAGCAACTGCAATGGGCCATCAGTCCAAGACGGCGCACGGCAAGCCCCACGATCCCAAGGCAGATGGCTGTCACAATCCACCACCAGGTAGACTAATTTGGCAGAGGTTAAACCCCCTTGCGTTCCAACCCACCTCAGATTGCTCTGGGTGGCTGGGGGCGGCTGGGCTTAACTCCTGAGGCATGTCCAATTAGGTGCTTTGGTGGGACCTGGGCTTCCCAACCCTCAGGAACACCATTAAGACTCAGTACAGCGTCAGGGTTCCAGTCGCTGTATTGGGCCTACATGCAGCGGGCAAGAGAACGGGGGACCGAAAGTGCAAAGTGTGGAGAAGAAAGCGTGCTTGAGAGCAAGGGAGAGCGCAACCACACGCTTGACAGCAAGCGTGCGAATGTCTGCGACTGCCATACCTACCATCACACAGCTGCAGCCTGCCATCAGTCCGAAGCGACTGCACATCTGGTGGGGAATTCCCTTTGTTGCTCGTTGTCACGGTTCAGCGCTGGGTGCACAGGGGACGACCGATCCGCTGCAGACGCACCCACTTACGTGCCAGTTCTTCTGCGTTCTACTCTCTCCAATGATACAGATTCATGAGGTTACCTCACACACCAATACAGATTCATAACCCGGTCCCCACTGCGTATTAGAATGAATTCCAAGAGCTGATTTCCAAAATCCCCTGCCTTGCAACAAAACTAAGGACAGCACGCTACACTTTCCACCACCAAAACACCCAGGCACACCACGTGAGACAAGCCCAACACAAACGCACAAGCTGCATGACTAGCCTGATACAGAGACGATGGCTTCACCTTCTCGATGCGCTCGCACAGGTCGCAGTGTCCCACCGATGCTGCCCGCATAGCCTGCCAAAGCAAAAGCCAAAGTCACAGGACAAGGAACTGCCAAAACCCATTCCCCACCCTCCATTCTCTTACCTTGACCAATAGTTCGCCTTAGCTCCGTCACATAGGGGTGGCCACGCCGAGGCAAGTCCCCCGGATGCCATCTCGTCGCTGCACAGTTCCAGAGCTTATGCTGCTTTTTAGCGCGGGGCACGGAGAGGTCAGGGCACTTAAGCAACTCTCCCCGCTGCCATCCCATGGCGGGCAGAGGCGTGCAGTCACAACAGTCAACTCTCAGTGCAGCCAGCAGCAGGAGACAAAGAAACTACTGGGCCAGCATAAGATCAACTGAAAATCCCCTGGCTGCGTTTGTTGTAGAAGGTTTACTCACGTCTCAGCTCTTAGCTTTGGAATAAAAACATTTCACACACACACACAGTTAGCCATGCTAACTGCCCAACACCCTGGCTACACCTGCTGACACACACGTAAATCAGAGCCAGCCAAGCTGCAGCAACTGCAATGGGCCATCAGTCCAAGACGGCGCACGGCAAGCCCCACGATCCCAAGGCAGATGGCTGTCACAATCCACCACCAGGTAGACTAATTTGGCAGAGGTTAAACCCCCTTGCGTTCCAACCCACCTCAGATTGCTCTGGGTGGCTGGGGGCGGCTGGGCTTAACTCCTGAGACATGTCCAATTAGGTGCTTTGGTGGGACCAGGGCTTCCCAACCCTCAGGAACACAGTTAAGACTCAGAACAGCGTCAGGGTTCCAGTCGCTGTATTGGGCCAACTAGCAGCAGGCAAGAGAATGGGGGACCGAAAGAGAAAAGTGTGGCAAAGACAGCGTGCTTGAGAGCAAGGGAGAGCGCAACCACACGCTTGACAGCAAGCGTGCGAATGACTGCGACTGCCAGACCTACCATCACACAGCTGCAGCCTGCCATCAGTCCGAAGCGACTGCACATCAGGTGGGGAATTCCATTTGTTGCTAGTTGTCACGCTTCAGCGCTGGGTGCACAGGGGACGACCGATCCGCTGCAGACGCACCCACTTACGTGCCAGTTCTTCTGCGTTCTACTCTCTCCAATGATACAGATTCATGAGGTTACCTCACACACCTATACAGATTCATAACCCGGTCCCCACTGCGTATTAGAATGAATTCCAAGAGCTGATTTCCAAAATCCCCTGCCTTGCAACAAAACTAAGGACAGCACGCTACACCTTCCACCACCAAAACACCCAGGCACACCACGTGAGACAAGCCCAACACAAACGCACAAGCTGCATGACTAGCCTGATACAGAGACGATGGCTTCACCTTCTCGATGCGCTCGCACAGGTCGCAGTGTCCCACCGATTCTGCCCGCATAGCCTGCCAAAGCAAAAGCCAAAGTCACAGGACAAGGAACTGCCAAAACCCATTCCCCACCCTCCATTCTCTTACCTTGACCAATAGTTTGCCTTAGCTCCGTCACATAGGGGTGGCCACGCCGAGGCAAGTCCCCCGGATGCCATCTCGTCGCTGCACAGTTCCAGAGCTTATGTTGCTTTTTAGCGCGGGGCACGGAGAGCTGCAGCAACTGCAATGGGCCATCAGTCCATGACAGCGAACGGCAAGCCCCACGATCCCCAGGCAGATGGCTGTCGCAATCCACCACCAGGTAGACTAATTTGGCAGAGGTTAAACCCCCTTGCGTTCCATCCCACCTCAGATTGCTCTGGGTGGCTGGGGGCGGCTGGGCTTAACTCCTGAGGCATGTCCAATTAGGTGCTTTGGTGGGACCAGGGCTTCCCAACCCTCAGGAACACAGTTAAGACTCAGTACAGCGTCAGGGTTCCAGTCGCTGTATTGGGCCTACACGCAGCGGGCAAGAGAACGGGGGACCGTAAGTGCAAAGTGTGGAGAAGAGAGCGTGCTTGAGAGCAAGGGAGAGCGCAACCACACGCTTGACAGCAAGCGTGCGAATGACTGCGACTGCCATACCTACCATCACACAGCTGCAGCGTGCCATCAGTCCGAAGCGACTGCACATCTGGTGGGGAATTCCATTTGTTGCTCGTTGTCACGGTTCAGCGCTGGGTGCACAGGGGACGACCGATCCGCTGCAGACGCACCCACTTACGTGCCAGTTCTTCTGCGTTCTATTCTCTCCAATGATACAGATTCATAACCCGGTCCCCACTGCCTATTAGAATGAATTCCAAGAGCCGATTTCCAAAATCCCCTGCCTTGCAACAAAACTGAGGACAGCACGCTACACTTTCCACCACCAAAACACCCAGGCACACCACGTGAGACAAGCCCAACACAAACGCACAAGCTGCATGACTAGCCTGATACAGAGACGATGGCTTCACCTTCTCGATGCGCTCGCACAGGTCGCAGTGTCCCACCGATGCTGCCCGCATAGCCTGCCAAAGCAAAAGCCAAAGTCACAGGACAAGGAACTGCCAAAACCCATTCCCCACCCTCCATTCTCTTACCTTGACCAATAGTTCGCCTTAGCTCCGTCACATAGGGGTGGCCACGCCGAGGCAAGTCCCCCGGATGCCATCTCGTCGCTGCACAGTTCCAGAGCTTATGCTGCTTTTTAGCGCGGGGCACGGAGAGGTCAGGGCACTTAAGCAACTCTCCCCGATGCCATCCCATGGCGGGCAGAGGCGTGCAGTCACAACAGTCAACTCTCAGTGCAGCCAGCACCAGGAGACAAAGAAACTACTGGGCCAGCAGAAGATCAACTGAAAATCCCCTGGCTGCGTTTGTTGTAGAAGGTTTACTCAAGTCTCAGCTCTTAGGTTTGGAATAAAAACATTTCACACACACACACAGTTAGCCATGCTAACTGCCCAACACCCTGGCTACACCAGCTGACACACACGTAAATCAGAGCCAGCCAAGCTGCAGCAACTGCAATGGGCCATCAGTCCAAGACGGCGCACGGCAAGCCCCACGATCCCAAGGCAGATGGCTGTCACAATCCACCACCAGGTAGACTAATTTGGCAGAGGTTAAACCCCCTTGCGTTCCAACCCACCTCAGATTGCTCTGGGTGGCTGGGGGCGGCTGGGCTTAACTCCTGAGGCATGTCCAATTAGGTGCTTTGGTGGGACCAGGGCTTCCCAACCCTCAGGAACACAGTTAAGACTCAGAACAGCGTCAGGGTTCCAGTCGCTGTATTGGGCCAACTAGAAGCAGGCAAGAGAATGGGGGACCGAAAGAGAAAAGTGTGGCATTCAGCGTGCTTGAGAGCAAGGGAGAGCGCAACCACACGCTTGACAGCAAGCGTGCGAATGACTGCGACTGCCAGACCTACCATCACACAGCTGCAGCCTGCCATCAGTCCGAAGCGACTGCACATCAGGTGGGGAATTCCATTTGTTGCTAGTTGTCACAGTTCAGCGCTGGGTGCACAGGGGACGACCGATCCGCTGCAGACGCACCCACTTACGTGCCAGTTCTTCTGCGTTCTACTCTCTCCAATGATACAGATTCATAACCCAGTCCCCACTGCGTATTAGAATGAATTCCAAGAGCTGATTTCCAAAATCCCCTGCCTTGCAACAAAACTAAGGACAGCACGCTACACTTTCCACCACCAAAACACCCAGGCACACCACGTGAGACAAGCCCAACACAAACGCACAAGCTGCATGACTAGCCTGATACAGAGACGATGGCTTCACCTTCTCGATGCGCTCGCACAGGTCGCAGTGTCCCACCGATGCTGCCCGCATAGCCTGCCAAAGCAAAAGCCAAAGTCACAGGACAAGGAACTTCCATCTCGTTGCTGCACAGTTCCAGAGCTTATGCTGCTGTTTAGCGCGGGGCATGGAGAGGTCAGGGCACTTAAGCAACTCTCCCCGATGCCATCTCATGGCGGGCAGAGGCGTGCAGTCACAACAGTCAACTCTCAGTGCAGCCAGCAGCAGGAGACAAAGAAACTACTGGGCCAGCAGAAGATCAACTGAAAATCCCCTGGCTGCGTTTGTTGTAGAAGGTTTACTCAAGTCTCAGCTCTTAGGTTTGGAATAAAAACATTTCACACACACACACAGTTAGCCATGCTAACTGCCCAACACCCTGGCTACACCAGCTGACACATTAGGAGGGTTTCCCAGAAGAGGAAAGTCCTTAGCCCCAGGATGAGCGGGGCTTCTTGTGGGCTGCCATGGGCAGTATCTGGCCAGGTATTTCTTTCAGTCTTGACTTGCTGCCTTTGAGAGCCACTCCCGGACGTTCAGGCTGTTTTTTCAATGGAAGGCTGCTCTGGCAGACAGCAATGCCTAGGGAAGTAGCATTAGTCGTGTTCCCCAAAAGAGCAAAGTCCTTAGCCCCAGGGTGACAGGTGCTGCTTGTGGGCTCCCATGGGCGTTATCAGGCCATGTATTTCTTTCAGTCTTGACTTGCTGCCTTTGGGAGCTAGTCCCGGACGTTCTGGCTGTTTTTTCAATGGCGAGCTTCTCCGGCTAAGACCAATGCCTGGGGAAGTAATATTAGGAGGCCTCACTATGGAGGAGGAAGAGGCAGAGCTGGAGAGAAGAATTGAGGTGGTGGAGGTCTCCTGCCACTGTCAGGAACTGGTAGTGAGTTGCTCATTCTCTCTCTGCTGCCACGCAGCAGATCTCCTGCCTATCCTTGATTTTTTTTCAGTCTGGAGAAAAGGAGACTGAGGGGAGACCTCATTGTGGTTTATGGCTTCTTTACAAAGGAAAGTGAAGGGGCAGCAGCTGATCTCCTCTCTTTAGCCACCAGTGATAGAACCCAAGGGAACAGTGTGAAGCTGTAATTAGGGAGGTTTAGGTTTTAGGAAGAGGCTTTTACTGAGAGGATGGTAGAGCACTCATTATCCTACTCTCTTTTCAGTGAGTGGTGAGGATTTGGGGGGGGTGGTGGTAACAAGTTAGGAACATTTTTTAAATTCAGTGTTGAGTCTGCTTTGCCAGTGGTGGTGCTTGCTGAATGATCTCTGCCTATCCTTCTTTTGACAAGTAAAAGACTCAATATCTCTTTTGTCTCCTGCCCAACTAAGAAGGGAAGTGATAGAGGGACTTTGGTGGGTATCTGACCTCCAGCCAGGGTTTAAACCATTACTGGGGGTCAGGCAGTTGCAGCCCTTAATGTTACTGCTGGGTTGCAGCTGTATGCTGGGGCTGGAGGAGTCCCAGGTGCTGGTAATGAGGTTGATGGGGCCTGCTTGTGGGAGAGCTGATGGCTCTTCTTACCCTACCCCAGGCCAGCTGTGAAGGGGCTGTGGCTGCACCAAGGGAAAATGTGAGTGGGACTGTGCAATAGACTGGAGGGTCCCAGGGAAAGCCACTAAAAGGGCAGTAGCACCTTTGGGGTGGGGATAGTGGGGTCTATGTTAGAGGCATAAAGCAGTGGCAGCAGCTGCTTGGATTGGGTGGGTGGGGGTGTGTGCCTTGTTAGCACAGGGGAGGGGATGGTGTTCCTGCAGGGTGAGAAAGCATGGATGGCCACCTCTGCTGCATGTGGGCAGTGTAGTACATGGAGGCATATGGCTGGCTTTCAGCCATAATTGTTCTCTGGGACTTACCAGGAGGTGTAGTCCTGAGGCACTCAGCTTCTAGACAGTACTTGCCACTGCATGCTTCCCAGTCCATCTTTTTCCCATGCTGCTGTGGTTTTCTTGGTTTCCCTTTACCCTTTCTCTTCTCTTTTTGTCCTGCTCCTACTTTCTTTCTCCGTCTTGTTCCCATTCTCCCTGGTGGGTGCTGCTAGAGCCTAAAAGTGACATAAGAAAAAATTAGGATCATTCCCTTGACTAGGAAAGCCCTGAGGTTCTAACCTGGTAGTGAGCTGCCTAGGGAGGTTTTAAGCCAGGACCAGGTTTCTCTCATTTAGGACTCATTTAGTTCTGTTAAGAGTACTGGTCAGAGAGAGGGTTAAGGCTAGTTGTCCATTTAAAATGCTTACTTCACAAACAGAGATGTTCTTTAAAAAAGACTCTTGATGAATCTTGTTCTGCATTATCATACAGCCTCATCCAAAGCGTAGTACCAGAAGTCAGGTGATACATAAGGTCTTGCTAGAAACATAGTATAACCATAAAGCACTTGGTCTTTTTTGTACAAAACTAAAGCATATGATTACCAAGGATAGTATTTTCACTGTATTTAATTAGCTATATTTGTAAAAAGCTTAGTAGGGTCTTAATCTTTTTCTATCTACATCCCAGAAAAACTAAAGCTACTTACATGCCAAGTTGCACCACCAACACAAAAAGATACAGATGCAGTAAAAGTGTGAATAATACTCAGCAAGAGCCTCTCCTTCCACTTGCTGCTTTGCATCCCATCAAATCAAGTCAGCAAACCCACTCCTGCCTTTGAATCTTCTGCAGAAAGGACCCTCCCCTTTCCCAAGGGACTGTGGGAAGGGTGGTGGGTGGGGCCAAGGGTATATGAGCAACTGGCCTTGCCCTAGGCAGCTCATTCACCTGAAGGGTTTCTTCAGTGTTAGTACTTTGTCTGTCTTTTGGTAGTTGGAGCTTTGTGGTTGGCTTGGCTTTTTGGGAACATGCATCTGAGCTGGCTTGGCTGTTTGGGGAGGTGTGTCTGAGGTAAGAGCTTGAGGAGTAGTTAAGGCTAAGCTGCATGTATATAATAGAAAATACATTCATGTGTAGCTTTTGAGTGCTTTGTAGGATGACTTCATTTTGCACAATCTTTTATGTTTTTAATTCTAGGTGTATTTGACCTCATTTTTTGTTTTCATTGGCTTTGCTCTATATGCTGTGAGTGTTGCTTCTCCTAACAGGTCTAGAGATGAGATTTTTCTAGCTGGGGCTAGAGTGAGCTTCTTGTCTACAATAACGAGGCTCAAAGGTGTAGTATCTTCCAGGTCAGCTTATGGTTTTCCTAATTGCTTCTAGAGTAACAGGGTTCTAGGGCTTTTCTGGTAGGGTCTGAGGTTTATGGGTGTGTTTAATTGTTTTTTTCCTGGCTTCTTTGGTTTTGGGGCTTTGTGGGGGTTCGTTTGGGTGTTTTAATCTGTTTCTTTTCTACATTTGTTTCTGCCTGGTTCCTTATTCCCAGCTTTTAAATTCTCACTTTCTCTGCTATAGCTTGTCTGGACTTTTTTCCCTTGGTCACTCTCCCCCTCTCTCTCTCTATCAGCGCTCTCTCTGTCCTCAAAGCCTACAGCTGTCTGTGTTGTGGCATGAGCTATTTGTCTGCAATTCCTCATCACTCTATGTTCAGCTCATAGCCCAGGACTGGTTTGCATTTGTTCTTCTTTCTCTGTATCTCCCTGTCTGTGTCCCAGTCCCTTTACTTTGGATTCCTTCCTCTCTGCCATGTAGTCTTGATGATGTTCTGCGCTTCTCCATTTCTCAGTGGCCAGAGCTTGGCCCTGATTTGTTAATCCTGCCCTCCCTTCACTGTAGCCTCTTACTTTTATCCTTGCTCCATCTATCTGGTGCTGGTTCCCAGGTGACACCCTTTCAGAAATCCTCCCCCTGATAATTCTACATGCATGGCTATGCTTTTTGCTCTGCAGCTTTTTTCCTTTTGATCTCTCTTTCTTCTAGCCTCCCCAGCTCCCCATCCCTGTTTCTTACTTTGGCCCCCACACCTGATGGCGTCTAGGTAAGTGGTTCAGTTTGTGCTGCTGTCTGTGTAGACTGACCTCGAGCCTTGCCTTTCCACTCTATCACTCCCTGTCACTTCTTACCTCTCTCTGCCCTGTTTTCTGTTGCCTTTTTCTCTCTCTCTCAGTCCAGCATCCTGGCCCTGTTTTTTTTTTTCGCCTTGTATGTAGGATTCTAAGAGCTGTGATTCTCTGCTCTTTCTTCTTTTTATGTTGTTGTTCTTGTTTGTATTCCTTTATGATAAAGGCAGAAGAGTTACGTAGTGACTACAGGAATGTCCCAGTGTGCCTACAGAGTGACCTGTGTGTCCCTTCCTTGAGGATCCATACAGTTCCCTGGTTGTCTGAGTGCTAAGTGTAGCCTGGAGTTTGGCAGAAGACAGAATATAGGAGTTGTCTGCAAAGTATGAAGTATGGCTCTGAACTGCAGCTCCTGGGGAACTGTGCTACCTGGGGTGGGGGAGGGCGTAGGCAAGGGAGGAGGAAGTGTGCGAAGCTGTGAATAGAGTTGAGCCTGGGAAGAAGGAAGGAGTGGGGGAAGGTATGTTAAGATTTGCTTTTATTTCCCATTATACTACTTGGGTTTCAGTAAGAACTTTGTTGGGGGGTGGGGTGGTGGGAATACATTAGAGAACTTTATTCTGTGTTGAGTCTGCTTCAGCTGTGATGTTACTTGCTGAGTGATCTCTGCCTGTCCTTAACTTGACTCATAAGCCTCTCCCTATAAATTTTCTCTCCCAGCCAGCTGAGAAAGGGAGTGAAGGGCTTTGGTGGGTATCTAGCTTCCAGACAGAGTGAAACCACCACAGGGATCAGGTGGTGGTGCCCTCCCCTTTTCCCTGCCTGGCTGAAACTGTGTGCCCAGGGCAGGAGGGAGCCCCAGGTGCTAGCTGTGAGGCTGATGGGGATGGTCTGATCCTGCAAGAGGCTGTCTGCCTGTGGAGGGTCTGGTGGCTCCTACTGCCCTTCCCCTGGCAGTTGTGGAGGGACTGTTGTGAATCAGGGGAGGAGTGGAGTCATCAGTGCACTGCGGTTGCACTGAGGGAGTGGGTGAGTGGGCTGCACGGTGAACTTGGAGGGTCCTGGGCAAAGCCTCAAAGAGGCTGAGAGCTAAGGGGTCCATGTCTGAGGTGTGGAGCAGTAGTGGCAGCTGCCCCGATCTGGGTGAGGGGTTGGTGCCCTGTTGGCACAAGGGGATGGGACAGTGTCCTCACAGGGTCAAAAAGCATGGATGGCTGTCTGCCATAGCATGTGGGGGGATAGTCCTGGGGTATGCTGGGAAGTCTAGTCCTGGGGCACTTGGCTTCTAGGTGGTGTTTGCCATTATATACTAGGAGGTGTAATTTTTGCAGTGTCCTTTTTGCAGACTTGGCTGCTGGACACACTTGAATGGCTTGAGCCTGAGGGTTGGCTTTCTTGCTGCTTTGGAGCGGCTTTCTACAGGCTGATCCAGAAAAAGATTTTGTTTCCTCTGCCTCTTTGCTCCATTTCATAACCTGTCTTGGAGTGCCCTGTGTCTGCTCTTTGCATCCTAGGTGGTTCCTGCCCTGCATGGCTCCTGGTCCCATCTCTTCCCATGCTGCTGAAATTTTCCTTTGCTTCCTCTTACCTTTCCTTTTCTCTCTTTCTTTTCTTTCATCCCTCTTGCTTTTGTTCACATTCTTCCTTGTGGGTGCAAGTAGAGCCTAAAAGTGACGAAAGGAAAGATTAGGTCCATTCCCTCAGCTAGGAAAGCCCTGAGGCCCAGGGTGGGTTAGTTGGGCTGTTGGTGGCCTACCTGGGGAGGTTTCAGGCCAAGCATATAATTCAGTCACTGCACCTTTGCTCTGGGAGCTATTCCTGAATGTTTAGCATTTCTTTTGATGGCTGTGTTTTCTCCCTGGGGCATGCTGGAAGGTGAGTTCTTGGGTCCTCAGCTTCCAGGTGGTGTTTGCCGCTGCATCCCAGATGGCGTGTCTGGTGGTGTTGTTTCTGTGGACTTCACTTCCGGGCAGCACAAGTAGTTGGAGCCCGATGGTTGTTTTTCTTACCAGCTGCAAGTAGTTTTGTGCAGCTTTCCAGAACTCCTGAAAAAGATACTGTTCTCTATGCCCTCGTGGTTTTCCCTGACTCTTTATGGAGCAGCATTTCTGTTCTTTGGGCTTTCTTTGAGACTTAACTGTGTTCCTGAGGATTGGGAAGCCCTGGTGCCACCAAAGCACCTAATTGGACATGCCTCAGGGGTTAAGCCCAGCCGCCCCCAGCCACCCAGAGCAATCTGAGGTGAGTTGGAACGCAAAAGGGGTTTAACCTCTGCCAAATTAGCCTACCTGGTGGTGGATTGTGACAGCCATCTGTCTCGGGATGGTAGGGCTTGCCGTGCGCTGTCTGCCTCGGGATGGTAGAGCTTGCCGTGCGTTGTCTGCCTCAGGATGGTAGGACTTGCCGTGCGCCGTCTTGGACTGATGGCCCATTGCAGTTGCTGCAGCTTGGCTGGCTCTGATTTAGGTGTGTGCCAGCAGGTATGGGCAGGGTGTTGGGCAGTTAGCATGGCTAACTGTGTGTGTGTGTGAAATGTTTTTATTCCAAACCTAAGAGCTGAGACTTGAGTAAACCTTCTACAACAAACGCAGCCAGGGGATTTTCAGTTGATCTTCTGCTGGCCCAGTAGTTTCTTTGTCTCCTGCTGCTGGCTGCACTGAGAGTTGACTGTTGTGACTGCACGCCTCTGCCCGCCATGGGATGGCAGCGGGGAGAGTTGCTTAAGTGCCCTGACCTCTCCGTGCCCCGCGCTAAAAAGCAGCATAAGCTCTGGAACTGTGCAGCGATGAGATGGCATCCGGGGGACTTGCCTCGGCGTGGCCACCCCTATGTGACGGAGCTAAGGCGAACTATTGGTCAAGGTAGGAGAATGGAGGGTGGGGAATGGGTTTTGGCAGTTCCTTGTCCTGTGACTTTGGCTTTTGCTTTGGCAGGCTATGCGGGCAGCATCGGTGGGACACTGCGACCTGTGCGAGCGCATCGAGAAGGTGAAGCCATCGTCTCTGTATCAGGCTAGTCATGCAGCTTGTGCGTTTGTGTTGGGCTTGTCTCACGTGGTGTGCCTGGGTGTTTTGGTGGTGGAAAGTGTAGCGTGCTGTCCTTAGTTTTGTTACAAGGCAGGGGATTTTGGAAATCAGCTCTTGGAATTCATTCTAATACGCAGTGGGGACCGGGTTATGAATCTGTATCATTGGAGAGAGTAGAACGCAGAAGAACTGGCACGTAAGTGAGCGCGTCTGCAGCGGATCGGTCATCCCTTGTGCACCCAGCGCTGAACCGTGACAACGAGCAACAAATGGAATTCCCCACCTGATGTGCAGTCGCTTCGGACTGATGGCAGGCTGCAGCTGTGTGATGGTAGGTATGGCAGTCGCAGTCATTTGCACGCTTGCTGTCAAGCGTGTGGTTGTGCTCTCCCTTGCTCTCAAGCACGCTCTCTTTTCCACAATTTTCTCTTTCGGTCCCCCATTCTCTTGCCCGCTGGTAGTTGGCCCAATACAGCGACTGGAACCCTGACGCTGTTCTGAGTCTTAACTGTGTTCCTGAGGGTTGGGAAGCCCTGGTCCCACCAAAGCAACTAATTGGACATGCCTTGGTCTCTGCCGGGGCAGATTTCCATTGAAAAAACAGACGGAATGTCTGGGACTAGCTCCCAAAGGCAGCAAGTCAAGACTGAAAGAAATACCTGGCCTGATACTGCCCATGGCATCCCACAAGCAGCCCCTGTAATGGTGAGCTAAGGACTTTGCTCTTCAAGAGAACCCTCCTAATGCTACTTCCCATGGCACTGGTCTCTTTTGAAGCAGCCTTCCATTGAAAAAACAGCCTGAACGTCCGGGACTAGATCCCAAAGAAAGCAAATCAAGACTGAAAGAAACACCTGGCCTAATACCATGCAAGCCCAGAAGGAGCATCTGTCACCCTGGGGCTAAGGACTTTGCTCTTTTGGGGAACACTCCTAATGCTACTTCCCTAGGCATTGGTCTCTACCGGAGAAGGCTTCCATTGAAAAAAACAGACCGAACGTCTGAGTCTAGCTCACAAATGAAAGAAGTCAACACTGAGAGAAATACCTGGCCTGATACCACCATTGGCAGCCCACAAGCAGCCCCTGTAACCCAGGGGCTAAAGACATTGCTCTTCCAGAGAGTTTTCCTAATGCTACTTCCCTAGGAATTGGTCTCGGCCAGAGCAGCCTTCCATTGAAAAAACAGCCCTAACGTCCGGGACTAGCTCCCAAAGGCAGCAAGTCAAGACTGAAAGAAATACCTGGCCTGATACCGCCCATGGCAGCCCACAAGCAGCACCTGTAATGGTGAGCTAAGGACTTTGCTCTTCCAGAGAACTTTCCTAATGCTACTTCAGTAGGCATTGGTCTAGGCCGGAGAAGACTTCCATTGAAAAAACAAACCAAAAGTCTGGGACTAGCTCTCAAAGGTAGCAAGTCAAGACTGAAAGAAATACCTAGCTTGATAGTGCCCATGGCATCCCACAAGCAGACCCTGTCACCCTGGGGGTAAGGACTTTTCTCTTCCAGAGAACCTTCCTAATGTAACTTCCCTAGGCATTGGTCTAGGCCGGAGAAGCCTTCCATTGATAAAACAGCCCGAACGTCCGGGACTAGCTCTCAAAGGCAGCAAGTCAAGACTGAAAGAAATACCTGGCCTGATACCGCCCATGGCAGACCACAAGCAGCATCTGTCACTCTGGGACTAAGGAATTTGCTCTTTTGGGGAACATTCCTAATGGTACTTCCCTAGGCATTGCTATTTGCCGGAGAAGACTTCCATTGAAAAAACAGCCCCAATGTCTGGGACTAGCTCTCAAAGGCAGCAAGTCAAGACTTAAAGAAATACCTGGCCTGATACTGCCCATGGCAGCCCACAATCACCCACTCTAATGGTGAGCTAAGGACTTTGCTCTTCCAGAGAACCCTCCTAATGCTACTTCCCATGGCATTGGTCTTCGCCAGAGCAGCCTTCCATTGAAAAAACAGCCTGAACGTCCGGGACTAGCTCCCAAAGGCAGCAAGTCAAGACTGAAAGAAATACCTGGCCTGATACCGCCCATGGCAGCCCACAAGCAGACCCTGTCACCCTGGGGCTAAGGACTTTGCTCTTCCAGAGAACCCTCCTAATGCTACTTCCCCAGGCATTGGTCTCTGCCATAGCAGCCTTCCATTGAAAAAACAGCCCGAACGTCTGGGACTAGGTTTCAAAGGCAGCAAGTCAAGACTGAAAGAAATACCTGGCCTGATACCGCCCATGGCAGCCCACAAGCAGACCCTGTCACCTTGGGGCTAAGGACTTTGCTCATTTCGGGAGTAGTCCTAATGCTACTTCCCTAGGCATTGGACTCTGCCATAGAAGCCTTCCATTGAAAAAACAGCCCGAAAGTCTGGGACTATCTCTCAAAGGCAGCAAATCAAGACTGAAAGAAATACCTGGCCTGATACCGCCCATGGCAGCCCACAAGCAACATCTGTCACTCTGGGGCTAAGGTCTTTGCTCTTTTGGGGAACATTCCTAATGCTACTTCCCTAGGCTTTGGTCTTCGCCGGAGAAGACTTCCATTGAAAAAGCAGCCCGAAAGTCTGGGACTAGATACCAAAGGCAGCAAGTCAAGAATGAAAGACATACCTGGCCTGATAATGCCCATGGCAGCCCACAAAAAGACTATTGCACTTAGGGGCTAAGGAATATCTTCTTCTGGGGAACCCTCCTAATGCTACATCTGTAGGCATTGGTCTCTGCTTAAGCAGCCTTCCATTAAAAAACAGCCCTAAACTCCGTGACTAGCTCTCAAAGGCAGCAAATCAAGACTGAAAGAAATACCTGGCCTGATACTGCCCATGGCAGCCCACAAGCAGCCCCTGTAATCGTAGGGCTAAGGACTTTGCTCTTCTGGGAAACCATCTTAATGCTACTTCCCCTAGGCATTGGTCTTCGCTGGAGCAGCCTTCCATTGAAAAAACATCCAGAATGTCCGTGACTAGCTCTCAAAGGCAGCAAGTCAAGATTGAAAGAAATACCTGGCCAGATACCGCCCATGGCAGCCCACAAGCAGCCCCTGTCACCCTTCGGCTAATAACTTTGCTCTTCTGGGGAACACTCCTAATGCTACTTCCCCTAGGCATTGGTCTTCGCCGGAGAAGACTTCCATTGAAAAAACAGACTGAATGTCTAGTACTAGATCATAAAGGCAGCAACTCAAGACTAAAAGAAATACCTGGCCTGATACTGCCCATAGCAGCCCAGAAGGAGCATCTGTCAACCTGGGGCTAAGGACTTTGCTCTTTTGGGGAACACTCCTAATACTACTTCCCTAGGCATTGGTCTTCGCCAGAGAAGACTTCCATTGAGAGCTAGTCCCGGATGTTCGGGCTGTTTTTTCAAAGGCAGCAAGTCAAGACTGAAAGAAATACCTGGCCTGATACCGCCCATGGCAGCCCACAAGCAGACCCTGTCACCCTGGGGCTAAGGACTTTGCTCTTCCAGAGAACCCTCCTAATGCTACTTCCCTAGGCATTGGTCTCTACGGAAGCAACCTTCCATCGAAAAAACAGCCCAAACGTCCGGGACTAGCTCTCAGAGGCAGCAAGTCAAGACTGAAAGAAATACCTGCCCTGATACCGCCCATGGCAGCCCACAAGCAGCCCCTGTAACGGTAAGCTCAGGACTTTGCTCTTCCAGAGAACCCTCCTAATGCTACTTCCCATGGCATTGGTCTTCGCCAGAGCAGCCTTCCATTGAAAAAACAGCCCAAAAATCTGGGACTAGGTTTCAAAGGCAGCAAGTCAAGACTGAAAGAAATACGTGACCTGATACCGCCCATGGCAGCCCACAAGCAGCATTTGTGACCCTGGGTCTAAGGACTTTGCTCTTCCAGAGAACTTTCCTAATGCTACTTCAGTAGGCACTGGTCTCTGCTGAAGCAGCCTTCCACTGAAAAAACAGCCCGAACGTCTGGGACTAGCTCCCAAGGCAGCAAGTCAAGACTGAAAGAAATACCTGGCCTGATACTGCCCATGGCAGCCCACAAGCAGACCCTGTCACCCTGGGGCTAAGGACTTTGCTCTTCCAGAGAACCCTCCTAATGCTACTTCCCTAGGCATTGGTCTCTACGGAAGCAACCTTCCATCGAAAAAACAGCCCAAACGTCCGGGACTAGCTCTCAGAGGCAGCAAGTCAAGACTGAAAGAAATACCTGGCCTGATACCGCCCATGGCAGCCCACAAGCAGCACCTATAACCGTGAGCTAAGGACTTTGCTCTTCCAGAGAACTTTCCTAATGCTACTTCCCTAGGCATTGGTCTCTGCTGAAGCAGCCTTCCATTGAAAAAACAGCCCGAAAGTCTGGGACTATCTCTCAAAGGCAGCAAATCAAGACTGAAAGAAATACCTGGCCTGATACCGCCCATGGCAGCCCACAAGCAACCTCTGTCCCTCTGGGGCTAAGGACTTTGCTCTTCCAGAGAACCCTCCTAATGCTACTTCCCTAGGCATTGGTCTCGGCTGAAGAAACCTTCCATTGAAAAAACAGCCCGAACATCCGGGACTAGCTCTCAAATGCAGCAAGCAAAGACTTAAAGAAATACCTGGCCTGATGCTGCCCAAGGCCGCCCACAACGTGACCGTGTCACCCTGGGGCTAGAGACTTTGGTTGTCTGGGAAACCCGCCTTATGCTACTTCCCTAGGCATTGTTCTCTGCTGAAGCAGCCTTTCATTGAAAAAACAGACCGAACATCTGAGTCTAGCTCACAAAGGAAAGAAGTCAAACTGAAAGAAATACCTGGCCTGATACCACCCATGGCATCCCACAAGCAGCCCCTGTAACCCAGGGGCTAAAGACTTTGCTCTTCCAGAGAACTTTCCTAATGCTACTTCCCTAGGCATTGGTCTAGGCCGGAGAAGACTTCCATTGAAAAAACAGACCGAAAGTCTGGGACTAGCTCTCAAAGGCAGCAAGTCAAGACTGAAAGAAATACCTGGCTTGATACTGCCCATGCCATCCCACAAGCAGACCCTGCCACCCTGAGGCTAAGCATTTTCTTCTTCTGGGAAAAACTCTTAATGCTACTTCCCTAGGCATTGGTCTTCGCAGGAGAAGACTTCCATTGAAAAAACAGCCCGAACTTCTGGGACTAGCTCTCAAAGGCAGCAAGTCAAGACTGAAAGAAATACCTGGCCTGATACCACCCATGTCATCCCACAAGCAGACCCTGTAACCCTGGGGGTAAGGACTTTGCTCTTCCAGAGAACCCTCCTAATGCTACTTTCCTAGGCATTGGTCTCAGCCGGCGCAGTCGTCCATTGAAAAAACAGACCGAACGTCCGGGACTAGCTCTCAAAGTCAGCAAGTCAAGACTGAAAGAAATACGTGACCTGATACCGCCCATGGCAGCCCACAAGCAGCATCTGTCACTCTGGTGCTAAGGACTTTGCTCTTTTGGGGAACACTCCTAATGCTACTTCCCTAGGCATTGCTCTTCTCCAGAGAAGACTTCCATTGAAAAAACAGCCCGAAAGTCTGGGACTAGCTCTCAAAGGCAGCAAGTCAAGACTGAAAGAAATACGTGACCTGATACCGCCCATGGCAGCAGACAAGCAACCCTTGTAACAGTGAGCTAAGGACTTTGCTCTTACAGAGAACCCTCCTAATGCTACTTCCTTAGGCATTGGTCTTCGCCATAGCAGCCTTCCATTGAAAAAACAGCCCGAACGTCCGGGACTAGCTCTCAAAGGCAGCAAGTCAAGACTGAAAGAAATACCTGGCCTGATACCGCCCATGGCAGCCCACGAGCAACCATTGTAACGGTGAGCTAAGGACTTTGCTCTTCCAGAGAACCCTCCTAATGCTACTTCCCATGGCATTGGTCTTCGCCAGAGCAGCCTTCCATTGAAAAAACAGCCCTGAACGTCCGGGACTAGCTCCCAAAGGCAGCAAGTCAAGACTGAAAGAAATACCTGGCCTGATACCGCCCATGGCAGCCCACAAGCAGCCCCTGTAACGGTGAGCTAAGGACTTTGCTCTTCCAGAGAACCCTCCTAATGCTACTTCCCTAGGCATTGGTCTTAGCCAGAGAAGCCTTCCATTGAAAAAACAGCCCGAATGTCTGGGACTAGGTTTCAAAGGCAGCAAGTCAAGACTGAAAGAAATACCTGGCCTGATACCGCCCATGGCAGCCCACAAGCAGCATCTGTCACTCTGGTGCTAAGGACTTTGCTCTTTTGGGGAACACTCCTAATGCTACTTCCCTAGGCATTGCTCTTCACCAGAGAAGACTTCCATTGAAAAAACAGCCTGAACGTCTGGGACTAGCTCTCAAAGGCAGCAAGTCAAGACTGAAAGAAACACGTGACCTGATACCGCCCATGGCAGCCCACAAGCAGCATTTGTGACCCTTGGTCTAAGGACTTTGCTCTTCCAGAGAAGTTTCCTAATGCTACTTCAGTAGGCATTGGTCTCTGCTGAAGCAGCCTTCCATTGAAAAAACAGCCCGAACGTCCGGGACTAGCTCTCAAAGGCAGCAAGTCAAGACTGAGAGAAACACCTGGCTTGATGCCGCCCATGGCAGCCCACAAGCAGACCCTGTCACCTTGGGGCTAAGGACTTTGCTCATTTGGGGAATAGTCCTAATGCTACTTCCCTAGGCATTGGACTCTGCCATAGAAGCCTTCCATTGAAAAAACAGCCCGAAAGTCTGGGACTATATCTCAAAGGCAGCAAATCAAGACTGAAAGAAATACCTGGCCTGATACCGCCCATGGCAGCCCACAAGCAACATCTGTCACTCTGGGGCTAAGGTCTTTGCTCTTTTGGGGAACACTCCTAATGCTACTTCCCTAGGCATTGCTCTTCACCAGAGAAGACTTCCATTGAAAAAACAGCCTGAACGTCCGGGACTAGCTCTCAAAGGCAGCAAGTCAAGACTGAAAGAAATACCTGGCCTGATAATGCCCATGGCATCCCACAAGCATACACTGTCAACCTGGGGCTAAGGACTTTGCTCATCCAGAGAACCCTCCTAATGCTACTTCCCTAGGCCTTGGTCTTAGCCAGAGAAGCCTTCCATTGATAAAACAGCCCGAACGTCTGGGACTAGCTCCCAAGGCAGCAAGTCAAGACTGAAAGAAATACGTGACCTGATACCGCCCATGGCAGCCCACAAGCAGCATCTGTCACTCTGGTGCTAAGGACTTTGCTCTTTTGGGGAACACTCCTAATGCTACTTCCCTAGGCATTGCTCTTCTCCAGAGAAGACTTCCATTGAAAAAACAGCCCGAAAGTCTGGGACTAGCTCTCAAAGGCAGCAAGTCAAGACTGAAAGAAATACGTGACCTGATACCGCCCATGGCAGCAGACAAGCAACCCTTGTAACAGTGAGCTAAGGACTTTGCTCTTACAGAGAACCCTCCTAATGCTACTTCCTTAGGCATTCGTCTTCGCCATAGCAGCCTTCCATTGAAAAAACAGCCCGAACGTCCGGGACTAGCTCTCAAAGGCAGCAAGTCAAGACTGAAAGAAATAACTGGCCTGATACCGCCCATGGCAGCCCACAAGCAACCATTGTAACGGTGAGCTAAGGATTTGCTCTTACAGAGAACCCTCCTAATGCTACTTCCCTAGGCATTTGTCTTCGCCAGAGCAGACTTCCTTTGAAAAAACAGCCCTGAACGTCCGGGACTAGCTCCCAAAGGCAGCAAGTCAAGACTTAAAGAAATACCTGGCGTGATACCGCCCATGGCAGCCCACAATCACCCACTCTAATGGTGAGCTAAGGAATTTGCTCTTCCAGAGAACCCTCCTAATGCTACTTCCCTAGGCATTGGTCTTAGCCAGAGAAGCCTTCCATTGAAAAAACAGCCCGAATGTCTGGGACTAGGTTTCAAAGGCAGCAAGTCAAGACTGAAAGAAATACCTGGCCTGATACCGCCCATGGCAGCCCACAAGCAGCATCTGTCACTCTGGTGCTAAGGACTTTGCTCTTTTGGGGAACACTCCTAATGCTACTTCCCTAGGCATTGCTCTTCACCAGAGAAGACTTCCATTGAAAAAACAGCCTGAACGTCTGGGACTAGCTCTCAAAGGCAGCAAGTCAAGACTGAAAGAAACACGTGACCTGATACCGCCCATGGCAGCCCACAAGCAGCATTTGTGACCCTTGGTCTAAGGACTTTGCTCTTCCAGAGAAGTTTCCTAATGCTACTTCAGTAGGCATTGGTCTCTGCTGAAGCAGCCTTCCATTGAAAAAACAGCCCGAACGTCCGGGACTAGCTCTCAAAGGCAGCAAGTCAAGACTGAGAGAAACACCTGGCTTGATGCCGCCCATGGCAGCCCACAAGCAGACCCTGTCACCTTGGGGCTAAGGACTTTGCTCATTTGGGGAATAGTCCTAATGCTACTTCCCTAGGCATTGGACTCAGCCATAGAAGCCTTCCATTGAAAAAACAGCCCGAAAGTCTGGGACTATCTCTCAAAGGCAGCAAATCAAGACTGAAAGAAATACCTGGCCTGATACCGCCCATGGCAGCCCACAAGCAACATCTGTCACTCTGGGGCTAAGGTCTTTGCTCTTTTGGGGAACATTCCTAATGCTACTTCCCTAGGCTTTGGTCTTCGCCGGCGAAGACTTCCATTGAAAAAGCAGCCCGAATGTCCGGGACTAGCTCTCAAAGGCAGCAAGTCAAGACTGAAAGAAATACCTAGCCTGATAATGCCCATGGCATCCCACAAGCATACACTGTCAACCTGGGGCTAAGGACTTTGCTCATCCAGAGAACCCTCCTAATGCTACTTCCCTAGGCCTTGGTCTCTACGGAAGCATCCTTCCATTGAAAAAACAGCCCGAACGTCCGGGACTAGCTCTCAAATGCAGCAAGTCAAGACTTAAATACCTGGCCTGATACCGCCCATGTCATCCCACAAGCAGACCCTGTCACCCTGGGGGTAAGGACTTTCCTCTTTTGGGGAACACTCCTAATGCTACTTCCCTAGGCATTAGTCACTGCTGGAGCAGCCTTCCATTGAAAAAAAAGCCCGAAAGTCTGGGACTAGATACCAAAGGCAGCAAGTCAAGAATGAAAGACATACCTGGCCTGATACCGCCCATGGCAGCCCACAAACAGACTATGGCACTCAGGGGCTAAGGAATATCTTCTTCTGGGGAACCCTCCTAATGCTACTTCTGTAGGCACTGGTCTCTGCTTAAGCAGCCTTCCATTAAAAAACAGCCCTAAAGTCCGTGACTAGCTCTCAAAGGCAGCAAATCAAGATTGAAAGAAATACCTGGCCAGATACCGCCCATGGCAGCTCACAAGCAGCCCCTGTCACCCTTCGGCTAATAACTTTGCTCTTCTGGGGAACACTCCTAATGCTACTTCCCCTAGGCATTGGTCTCTGCTGAAGCAGCCTTCCATTGAAAAACTGCCCAAACGTCCGGGACGAGCTCTCAGAGGCAGCAAGTCAAGACTGAAAGAAATACCTGCCCTGATACCGCCCATGACAGCCCACAAGCAGCTCCTGTAACCGTGAGCTAAGGACTTTGCTCTTACAGAGAACCCTCCTAATGCTACTTCCCATAGCATTGGTCTTCGCCAGAGCAGCCTTCCATTGCAAAAACAGCCCAAAGATCTGGGACTAGCTCTCAAAGGCAGCAAGTCAAGACTGAAAGAAATACGTGACCTGATACCGCCCATGGCAGCCCACAAGCAGCATTTGTGACCCTGGGTCTAAGAACTTTGCTCTTCCAGAGAACTTTCCTAATGCTACTTCAGTAGGCACTGGTCTCTGCTGAAGCAGCCTTCCATTGAAAAAACAGCCCGAACGTCTGGGACTAGCTCCCAAAGGCAGCAAGTCAAGACTTAAAAAAATACCTGGCCTAATACAGCCCATGGCAGCCCACAAGCAGCTCCTGTAACCGTGAGCTAAGGACTTTACTCTTCCAGAGAACCCTCCTAATGCTACTTCCCTAGGCATTGGTCTTAGCCAGAGAAGCCTTCCATTGATAAAACAGCCCGAACGTCTGGGACTAGCTCCCAAGGCAGCAAGTCAAGACTGAAAGAAATACCTGGCCTGATACCGCCCATGGCAGCCCACAAGCAGCATCTGTCACTCTGGGGCTAAGGACTTTGCTCTTTTGGGGAACACTTCTAATGCTACTTCTCTAGGCATTGGTCTCAGCCGGAGCAGTCTTCCATACACAAAACAGACCAAACGTCCGGGACTAGCTCTCAAAGGCAGCAAGTCAAGACTGAAAGAAATACCTGGCCTGATACCGCCCATGGCAGCCCACAAGCAACCTCTGTCCCTCTGGGGCTAAGGACTTTGCTCTTCCAGAGAACCCTCCTAATGCTACTTCCCTAGGCATTGGTCTCGGCTGAAGAAACCTTCCATTGAAAAAACAGCCCAAACATCCGGGACTAGCTCTCAAATGCAGCAAGCAAAGACTTAAAGAAATACCTGGCCTGATGCTGCCCAAGGCAGCCCACAAGCAGACCCTGCCACCCTGAGGCTAAGCATTTTCTTCTTCTGGGAAAAACTCTTAATGCTACTTCCCTAGGCATTGGTCTTCGCCGGAGAAGACTTCCATTGAAAAAACAGCCCTAACGTCCGGGACTAGCTCCCAAAGGCAGCAAGTCAAGACTTAAAGAAATACCTGGCCTGATACCACCCATGTCATCCCACAAGCAGACCCTGTAACCCTGGGGGTAAGGACTTTGCTCTTCCAGAGAACCCTCCTAATGCTACTTCCCTAGGCATTGGTCTCTGCCATAGCAGCCTTCCATTGAAAAAACAGCCCAAATGTCTGGGACTAGGTCTCAAAGTCAGTAAGTCAAGACTGAAAGAAATACGTGACCTGATACCGCCCATGGCAGCCGACAAGCAACCCTTGTAACGGTGAGCTAAGGACTTTGCTCTTACAGAGAATCCTCCTAATGCTACTTCCCTAGGCATTTGTCTTCGCCAGAGCAGACTTCCATTGAAAAAACAGCCCTGAACGTCCGGGACTAGCTCCCAAAGGCAGCAAGTCAAGACTTAAAGAAATACCTGGCCTGATACCGCCCATGGCAGCCCACAAGCAGCATTTGTGACCCTGGGTCTAAGGACTTTGCTCTTCCAGAGAACTTTCCTAATGCTACTTCAGTAGGCACTGGTCTCTGCTGAAGCAGCCTTCCATTGAAAAAACAGCCCGAAAGTCTGGGACTAGCTCCCAAAGGCAGCAAGTCAAGACTTAAAAAAATACCTGGCCTGATACAGCCCATGTCAGCCCACAAGCAGCTCCTGTAACCGTGAGCTAAGGACTTTACTCTTACAGAGAACCCTCCTAATGCTACTTCCCTAGGCATTGGTCTTAGCCAGAGAAGCCTTCCATTGATAAAACAGCCCGAACGTCTGGGACTAGCTCCCAAGGCAGCAAGTCAAGACTGAAAGAAATACCTGGCCTGATACCGCCCATGGCAGCCCACAAGCAGCATCTGTCACTCTGGGGCTAAGGACTTTGCTGTTTTGGGGAACACTTCTAATGCTACTTCTCTAGGCATTGGTCTCAGCCGGAGCAGTCTTCCATACACAAAACAGACCAAACGTCCGGGACTAGCTCTCAAAGGCACCAAGTCAAGACTGAAAGAAATACCTGGCCTGATACCGCCCATGGCAGCCCACAAGCAGCACCTGTAACCGTGAGCTAAGGACTTTGCTCTTCCAGAGAACTTTCCTAATGCTACTTCCCTAGGCATTGGTCTCTGCCATAGAAGCCTTCCATTGAAAAAACAGCCCGAAAGTCTGGGACTATCTCTCAAAGGCAGCGAATCAAGACTGAAAGAAATACCTGGCCTGATACCTCCCATGGCAGCCCACAAGCAACCTCTGTCCCTCTGGGGCTAAGGACTTTGCTCTTCCAGAGAACCCTCCTAATGCTACTTCCCTAGGCATTGGTCTCGGCTGAAGAAACCTTCCATTGAAAAAACAGCCCGAACATCCGTGACTAGCTCTCAAATGCAGCAAGCAAAGACTTAAAGAAATACCTGGCCTGATGCTGCCCAAGGCAGCCCACAACGTGACCCTGTCACCCTAGGGCTAGAGACTTTGGTTGTCTGGGAAACCCGCCTTATGCTACTTCCCTAGGCATTGTTCTCTGCTGAAGCAGCCTTTCATTGAAAAAACAGACCGAACGTCTGAGTCTAGCTCACAAAGGAAAAAAGTCAAAACTGAGAGAAATACCTGGCCTGATACCACCCATGGCATCCCACAAGCAGCCCCTGTAACCCAGGGGCTAAAGACTTTGCTCTTCCAGAGAACTTTCCTAATGCTACTTCCCTAGGCATTGGTCTCTACGGAAGCAGCCTTCCATCGACAAAACAGCCTGAACGTCCGGGACTAGCTCTCAGAGGCAGCAAGTCAAGACTGAAAGAAATACCTGGCCTGATACCGCCCATGGCAGCCCACAAGCAGCATCTGTCACTCTGGGGCTAAGGACTTTGCTCTTTTGGGGAACACTTCTAATGCTACTTCTCTAGGCATTGGTCTCAGCCGGAGCAGTCTTCCATACACAATACAGACCAAACGTCCGGGACTAGCTCTCAAAGGCAGCAAGTCAAGACTGAAAGAAATACCTGGCCTGATACCGCCCATGGCAGCCCACAAGCAGCACCTGTAACCGTGAGCTAAGGACTTTGCTCTTCCAGAGAACTTTACTAATGCTACTTCCCTAGGCATTGGTCTCTGCTGAAGCAGCCTTCCATTGAAAAAACAGCCCGAAAGTCTGGGACTATCTCTCAAAGGCAGCAAATCAAGACTGAAAGAAATACCTGGCCTGATACCGCCCATGGCAGCCCACAAGCAACCTCTGTCCCTCTGGGGCTAAGGACTTTGCTCTTCCAGAGAACCCTCCTAATGCTACTTCCCTAGGCATTGGTCTCGGCTGAAGAAACCTTCCATTGAAAAAACAGCCCGAACATCCGGGACTAGCTCTCAAATGCAGCAAGCAAAGACTTAAAGAAATACCTGGCCTGATGCTGCCCAAGGCAGCCCACAACGTGACCGTGTCACCCTGGGGCTAGAGACTTTGGTTGTCTGGGAAACCCGCCTTATGCTACTTCCCTAGGCATTGTTCTCTGCTGAAGCAGCCTTTCATTGAAAAAACAGACCGAACGTCTGAGTCTAGCTCACAAAGGAAAGAAGTCAAAACTGAAAGAAATACCTGGCCTGATACCACCCATGGCATCCCACAAGCAGCCCCTGTAACCCAGGGGCTAAAGACTTTGCTCTTCCAGAGAACTTTCCTAATGCTACTTCCCTAGGCATTGGTCTAGGCCGGAGAAGACTTCCATTGAAAAAACAGACCGAAAGTCTGGGACTAGCTCTCAAAGGCAGCAAGTCAAGACTGAAAGAAATACCTGGCTTGATACTGCCCATGCCATCCCACAAGCAGACCCTGCCACCCTGAGGCTAAGCATTTTCTTCTTCTGGGAAAAACTCTTAATGCTACTTCCCTAGGCATTGGTCTTCGCCGGAGAAGACTTCCATTGAAAAAACAGCCCGAACGTCTGGGACTAGCTCTCAAAGGCAGCAAGTCAAGACTGAAAGAAATACCTGGCCTGATACCGCCCATGGCAGCCCACGAGCAACCATTGTAACGGTGAGCTAAGGACTTTGCTCTTACAGAGAACCCTCCTAATGCTACTTCCCTAGGCATTTGTCTTCGCCACAGCAGACTTCCATTGAAAAAACAGCCCTGAACGTCCGGGACTAGCTCCCAAAGGCAGCAAGTCAAGACTTAAAGAAATACCTGGCCTGATACCGCCCATGGCAGCCCACAATCACCCACTCTAATGGTGAGCTAAGGACTTTGCTCTTCCAGAGAACCCTCCTAATGCTACTTCCCATGGCATTGCTCTTCGCCAGAGCAGCCTTCCATTGAAAAAACAGCCCTGAACGTCCGGGACTAGCTCCCAAAGGCAGCAAGTCAAGACTGAAAGAAATACCTGGCCTGATACCGCCCATGGCAGCCCACAAGCAGCCCCTGTAACGGTGAGCTAAGGACTTTGCTCTTCCAGAGAACCCTCCTAATGCTACTTCCCTAGGCATTGGTCTCTGCCATAGCAGCCTTCCATTGAAAAAACAGCCCGAATGTCTGGGACTAGGTTTCAAAGGCAGCAAGTCAAGACTGAAAGAAATACGTGACCTGATACCGCCCATGGCAGCCCACAAGCAGCATCTGTCACTCTGGTGCTAAGGACTTTGCTCTTTTGGGGAACACTCCTAATGCTACTTCCCTAGGCATTGCTCTTCACCAGAGAAGACTTCCATTGAAAAAACAGCCTGAACGTCGGGGACTAGCTCTCAAAGGCAGCAAGTCAAGACTGAAAGAAACACGTGACCTGATACCGCCCATGGCAGCCCACAAGCAGCATTTGTGACACTTGGTCTAAGGACTTTGCTCTTCCAGAGAAGTTTCCTAATGCTACTTCAGTAGGCATTGGTCTCTGCTGAAGCAGCCTTCCATTGAAAAAACAGCCCGAACGTCCGGGACTAGCTCCCTAAGGCAGCAAGTCAAGACTGAGAGAAATACCTGCCCTGATACCGCCCATGGCAGCCCACGAGCAACCATTGTAACGGTGAGCTAAGGACTTTGCTCTTACAGACAACCCTCATAATGCTACTTCCCTAGGCATTGGTCTCTGCTGAAGCAGCCTTCCATTGAAAAAACAGCCCGAACATCCGGGACTAGCTCTCAAAGGCAGCAAGTCAAGACTGAGAGAAATACCTGGCTTGATGCCGCCCATGGCAGCCCACAAGCAGACCCTGTCACCTTGGGGCTAAGGACTTTGCTCATTTGGGGAATAGTCCTAATGCTACTTCCCTAGGCATTGGACTCTGCCATAGAAGCCTTCCATTGAAAAAACAGCCCGAAAGTCTGGGACTATCTCTCAAAGGCAGCAAATCAAGACTGAAAGAAATACCTGGCCTGATACCGCCCATGGCAGCCCACAAGCAACATCTGTCACTCTGGGGCTAAGGTCTTTGCTCTTTTGGGGAACATTCCTAATGCTACTTCCCTAGGCATTTGTCTTCGCCGGCGAAGACTTCCATTGAAAAAGCAGCCCGAACGTCCGGGACTAGCTCTCAAAGGCAGCAAGTCAAGACTGAAAGAAATACCTGGCCTGATAATGCCCATGGCATCCCACAAGCATACACTGTCAACCTGGGGCTAAGGACTTTGCTCATCCAGAGAACCCTCCTAATGCTACTTCCCTAGGCCTTGGTCTCTACGGAAGCATCCTTCCATTGAAAAAACAGCCCGAACGTCCGGGACTAGCTCTCAAATGCAGCAAGTCAAGACTTAAATACCTGGCCTGATACCGCCCATGTCATCCCACAAGCAGACCCTGTCACCCTGGGGGTAAGGACTTTCCTCTTTTGGGGAACACTCCTAATGCTACTTCCCTAGGCATTAGTCACTGCTGGAGCAGCCTTCCATTGAAAAAAAAGCCCGAAAGTCTGGGACTAGATACCAAAGGCAGCAAGTCAAGAATGAAAGACATACCTGGCCTGATACCGCCCATGGCAGCCCACAAACAGACTATGGCACTCAGGGGCTAAGGAATATCTTCTTCTGGGGAACCCTCCTAATGCTACTTCTGTAGGCACTGGTCTCTGCTTAAGCAGCCTTCCATTAAAAAACAGCCCTAAAGTCCGTGACTAGCTCTCAAAGGCAGCAAATCAAGATTGAAAGAAATACCTGGCCAGATACCGCCCATGGCAGCCAACAAACAGACTATGGCACTCAGGGGCTAAGGAATATCTTCTTCTGGGGAACCCTCCTAATGCTACTTCTGTAGGCATTGGTCTCTGCTTAAGCAGCCTTCCATTAAAAAACAGCCCTAAAGTCCGTGACTAGCTCTCAAAGGCAGCAAATCAAGATTGAAAGAAATACCTGGCCAGATACCGCCCATGGCAGCTCACAAGCAGCCCCTGTCACCCTTCGGCTAATAACTTTGCTCTTCTGGGGAACACTCCTAATGCTACTTCCCCTAGGCATTGGTCTCTGCTGAAGCAGCCTTCCATTGAAAAACTGCCCAAACGTCCGGGACGAGCTCTCAGAGGCAGCAAGTCAAGACTGAAAGAAATACCTGCCCTGATACCGCCCATGACAGCCCACAAGCAGCTCCTGTAACCGTGAGCTAAGGACTTTACTCTTACAGAGAACCCTCCTAATGCTACTTCCCTAGGCATTGGTCTTAGCCAGAGAAGCCTTCCATTGATAAAACAGCCCGAACGTCTGGGACTAGCTCCCAAGGCAGCAAGTCAAGACTGAAAGAAATACGTGACCTGATACCGCCCATGGCAGCCCACAAGCAGCATTTGTGACCCTGGGTCTAAGGACTTTGCTCTTCCAGAGAACTTTCCTAATGCTACTTCAGTAGGCACTGGTCTCTGCTGAAGCAGCCTTCCATTGAAAAAACAGCCCGAACGTCTGGGACTAGCTCTCAAAGGCAGCAAGTCAAGACTGAGAGAAACACCTGGCTTGATGCCGCCCATGGCAGCCCACAAGCAGACCCTGTCACCTTGGGGCTAAGGACTTTGCTCATTTGGGGAATAGTCCTAATGCTACTTCCCTAGGCATTGGACTCTGCCATAGAAGCCTTCCATTGAAAAAACAGCCCGAAAGTCTGGGACTATATCTCAAAGGCAGCAAATGAAGACTGAAAGAAATACCTGGCCTGATACCGCCCATGGCAGCCCACAAGCAACATCTGTCACTCTGGGGCTAAGGTCTTTGCTCTTTTGGGGAACACTCCTAATGCTACTTCCCTAGGCATTGCTCTTCACCAGAGAAGACTTCCATTGAAAAAACAGCCTGAACATCCGGGACTAGCTCTCAAAGGCAGCAAGTCAAGACTGAAAGAAATACCTGGCCTGATAATGCCCATGGCATCCCACAAGCATACACTGTCAACCTGGGGCTAAGGACTTTGCTCATCCAGAGAACCCTCCTAATGCTACTTCCTTAGGCATTCGTCTTCGCCATAGCAGCCTTCCATTGAAAAAACAGCCCGAACGTCCGGGACTAGCTCTCAAAGGCAGCAAGTCAAGACTGAAAGAAATACCTGGCCTGATACCGCCCATGGCAGCCCACGAGCAACCATTGTAACGGTGAGCTAAGGACTTTGCTCTTACAGAGAACCCTCCTAATGCTACTTCCCTAGGCATTTGTCTTCGCCACAGCAGACTTCCATTGAAAAAACAGCCCTGAACGTCCGGGACTAGCTCCCAAAGGCAGCAAGTCAAGACTGAAAGAAATACCTGGCCTGATACCGCCCATGGCAGCCCACAAGCAGCCCCTGTAACGGTGAGCTAAGGACTTTGCTCTTCCAGAGAACCCTCCTAATGCTACTTCCCTAGGCATTGGTCTTAGCCAGAGAAGCCTTCCATTGAAAAAACAGCCCGAATGTCTGGGACTAGGTTTCAAAGGCAGCAAGTCAAGACTGAAAGAAATACCTGGCCTGATACCGCCCATGGCAGCCCACAAGCAGCATCTGTCACTCTGGTGCTAAGGACTTTGCTCTTTTGGGGAACACTCCTAATGCTACTTCCCTAGGCATTGCTCTTCACCAGAGAAGACTTCCATTGAAAAAACAGCCTGAACGTCTGGGACTAGCTCTCAAAGGCAGCAAGTCAAGACTGAAAGAAACACGTGACCTGATACCGCCCATGGCAGCCCACAAGCAGCATTTGTGACCCTTGGTCTAAGGACTTTGCTCGTCCAGAGAAGTTTCCTAATGCTACTTCAGTAGGCATTGGTCTCTGCTGAAGCAGCCTTCCATTGAAAAAACAGCCCGAACGTCCGGGACTAGCTCTCAAAGGCAGCAAGTCAAGACTGAGAGAAACACCTGGCTTGATGCCGCCCATGGCAGCCCACAAGCAGACCCTGTCACCTTGGGGCTAAGGACTTTGCTCATTTGGGGAATAGTCCTAATGCTACTTCCCTAGGCATTGGACTCTGCCATAGAAGCCTTCCATTGAAAAAACAGCCCGAAAGTCTGGGACTATCTCTCAAAGGCAGCAAATCAAGACTGAAAGAAATACCTGGCCTGATACCGCCCATGGCAGCCCACAAGCAACATCTGTCACTCTGGGGCTAAGGACTTTGCTCTTACAGAGAACCCTCCTAATGCTACTTCCCTAGGCATTTGTCTTCGCCACAGCAGACTTCCTTTGAAAAAACAGCCCTGAACGTCCGGGACTAGCTCCCAAAGGCAGCAAGTCAAGACTGAAAGAAATACCTGGCCTGATACCGCCCATGGCAGCCCACAAGCAGCACCTGTAACCGTGAGCTAAGGACTTTGCTCTTCCAGAGAACCCTCCTAATGCTACTTCCCTAGGCATTGGTCTTAGCCAGAGAAGCCTTCCATTGAAAAAACAGCCCGAATGTCTGGGACTAGGTTTCAAAGGCAGCAAGTCAAGACTGAAAGAAATACCTGGCCTGATACCGCCCATGGCAGCCCACAAGCAGCATCTGTCACTCTGGTGCTAAGGACTTTGCTCTTTTGGGGAACACTCCTAATGCTACTTCCCTAGGCATTGCTCTTCACCAGAGAAGACTTCCATTGAAAAAACAGCCTGAACGTCTGGGACTAGCTCTCAAAGGCAGCAAGTCAAGACTGAAAGAAACACGTGACCTGATACCGCCCATGGCAGCCCACAAGCAGCATTTGTGACCCTTGGTCTAAGGACTTTGCTCGTCCAGAGAAGTTTCCTAATGCTACTTCAGTAGGCATTGGTCTCTGCTGAAGCAGCCTTCCATTGAAAAAACAGCCCGAACGTCCGGGACTAGCTCTCAAAGGCAGCAAGTCAAGACTGAGAGAAACACCTGGCTTGATGCCGCCCATGGCAGCCCACAAGCAGACCCTGTCACCTTGGGGCTAAGGACTTTGCTCATTTGGGGAATAGTCCTAATGCTACTTCCCTAGGCATTGGACTCTGCCATAGAAGCCTTCCATTGAAAAAACAGCCCGAAAGTCTGGGACTATCTCTCAAAGGCAGCAAATCAAGACTGAAAGAAATACCTGGCCTGATACCGCCCATGGCAGCCCACAAGCAACATCTGTCACTCTGGGGCTAAGGTCTTTGCTCTTTTGGGGAACATTCCTAATGCTACTTCCCTAGGCTTTGGTCTTCGCCGGCGAAGACTTCCATTGAAAAAGCAGCCCGAATGTCCGGGACTAGCTCTCAAAGGCAGCAAGTCAAGACTGAAAGAAATACCTAGCCTGATAATGCCCATGGCATCCCACAAGCATACACTGTCAACCTGGGGCTAAGGACTTTGCTCATCCAGAGAACCCTCCTAATGCTACTTCCCTAGGCCTTGGTCTCTACGGAAGCATCCTTCCATTGAAAAAACAGCCCGAACGTCCGGGACTAGCTCTCAAATGCAGCAAGTCAAGACTTAAATACCTGGCCTGATACCGCCCATGTCATCCCACAAGCAGACCCTGTCACCCTGGGGGTAAGGACTTTCCTCTTTTGGGGAACACTCCTAATGCTACTTCCCTAGGCATTAGTCACTGCTGGAGCAGCCTTCCATTGAAAAAAAAGCCCGAAAGTCTGGGACTAGATACCAAAGGCAGCAAGTCAAGAATGAAAGACATACCTGGCCTGATACCGCCCATGGCAGCCCACAAACAGACTATGGCACTCAGGGGCTAAGGAATATCTTCTTCTGGGGAACCCTCCTAATGCTACTTCTGTAGGCACTGGTCTCTGCTTAAGCAGCCTTCCATTAAAAAACAGCCCTAAAGTCCGTGACTAGCTCTCAAAGGCAGCAAATCAAGATTGAAAGAAATACCTGGCCAGATACCGCCCATGGCAGCCCACAAACAGACTATGGCACTCAGGGGCTAAGGAATATCTTCTTCTGGGGAACCCTCCTAATGCTACTTCTGTAGGCATTGGTCTCTGCTTAAGCAGCCTTCCATTAAAAAACAGCCCTAAAGTCCGTGACTAGCTCTCAAAGGCAGCAAATCAAGATTGAAAGAAATACCTGGCCAGATACCGCCCATGGCAGCTCACAAGCAGCCCCTGTCACCCTTCAGCTAATAACTTTGCTCTTCTGGGGAACACTCCTAATGCTACTTCCCCTAGGCATTGGTCTCTGCTGAAGCAGCCTTCCATTGAAAAACTGCCCAAACGTCCGGGACTAGCTCTCAGAGGCAGCAAGTCAAGACTGAAAGAAATACCTGCCCTGATACCGCCCATGACAGCCCACAAGCAGCTCCTGTAACCGTGAGCTAAGGACTTTGCTCTTACAGAGAACCCTCCTAATGCTACTTCCCATAGCATTGGTCTTCGCCAGAGCAGCCTTCCATTGCAAAAACAGCCCAAAAATCTGGGACTAGCTCTCAAAGGCAGCAAGTCAAGACTGAAAGAAATACGTGACCTGATACCGCCCATGGCAGCCCACAAGCAGCATTTGTGACCCTGGGTCTAAGGACTTTGCTCTTCCAGAGAACTTTCCTAATGCTACTTCAGTAGGCACTGGTCTCTGCTGAAGCAGCCTTCCATTGAAAAAACAGCCTGAACGTCTGGGACTAGCTCCCAAAGGCAGCAAGTCAAGACTTAAAAAAATACCTGGCCTAATACAGCCCATGGCAGCCCACAAGCAGCTCCTGTAACCGTGAGCTAAGGACTTTACTCTTACAGAGAACCCTCCTAATGCTACTTCCCTAGGCATTGGTCTTAGCCAGAGAAGCCTTCCATTGATAAAACAGCCCGAACGTCTGGGACTAGCTCCCAAGGCAGCAAGTCAAGACTGAAAGAAATACCTGGCCTGATACCGCCCATGGCAGCCCACAAGCAGCATCTGTCACTCTGGGGCTAAGGACTTTGCTCTTTTGGGGAACACTTCTAATGCTACTTCTCTAGGCATTGGTCTCAGCCGGAGCAGTCTTCCATACACAAAACAGACCAAACGTCCGGGACTAGCTCTCAAAGGCAGCAAGTCAAGACTGAAAGAAATACCTGGCCTGATACCGCCCATGGCAGCCCACAAGCAACCTCTGTCCCTCTGGGGCTAAGGACTTTGCTCTTCCAGAGAACCCTCCTAATGCTACTTCCCTAGGCATTGGTCTCGGCTGAAGAAACCTTCCATTGAAAAAACAGCCCGAACATCCGGGACTAGCTCTCAAATGCAGCAAGCAAAGACTTAAAGAAATACCTGGCGTGATGCTGCCCAAGGCAGCCCACAAGCAGACTCTGCCACCCTGGGGCTAGAGACTTTGGTTGTCTGGGAAACCCGCCTTATGCTACTTCCCTAGGCATTGTTCTCTGCTGAAGCAGCCTTTCATTGAAAAAACAGACCGAACGTCTGAGTCTAGCTCACAAAGGAAAGAAGTCAAAACTGAGAGAAATACCTGGCCTGATACCACCCATGGCATCCCACAAGCAGCCCCTGTAACCCAGGGGCTAAAGACTTTGCTCTTCCAGAGAACTTTCCTAATGCTACTTCCCTAGGCATTGGTCTCTACGGAAGCAGCCTTCCATCGACAAAACAGCCTGAACGTCCAGGACTAGCTCCCAAAGGCAGCAAGTCAAGACTGAAAGAAATACCTGGCCTGATACTGCCCATGGCAGCCCACAAGCAGACCCTGCCACCCTGAGGCTAAGCATTTTCTTCTTCTGGGAAAAACTCTTAATGCTACTTCCCTAGGCATTGGTCTTCGCCGGAGAAGACTTCCATTGAAAAAACAGCCCTAACGTCCGGGACTAGCTCCCAAAGGCAGCAAGTCAAGACTTAAAGAAATACCTGGCCTGATACCACCCATGTCATCCCACAAGCAGACCCTGTAACCCTGGGGGTAAGGACTTTGCTCTTCCAGAGAACCCTCCTAATGCTACTTCCCTAGGCATTGGTCTCTGCCATAGCAGCCTTCCATTGAAAAAACAGCCCAAATGTCTGGGACTAGGTCTCAAAGTCAGTAAGTCAAGACTGAAAGAAATACGTGACCTGATACCGCCCATGGCAGCCGACAAGCAACCCTTGTAACGGTGAGCTAAGGACTTTGCTCTTACAGAGAATCCTCCTAATGCTACTTCCCTAGGCATTTGTCTTCGCCAGAGCAGACTTCCATTGAAAAAACAGCCCTGAACGTCCGGGACTAGCTCCCAAAGGCAGCAAGTCAAGACTTAAAGAAATACCTGGCCTGATACCGCCCATGGCAGCCCACAAGCAGCATTTGTGACCCTGGGTCTAAGGACTTTGCTCTTCCAGAGAACTTTCCTAATGCTACTTCAGTAGGCACTGGTCTCTGCTGAAGCAGCCTTCCATTGAAAAAACAGCCCGAAAGTCTGGGACTAGCTCCCAAAGGCAGCAAGTCAAGACTTAAAAAAATACCTGGCCTGATACAGCCCATGTCAGCCCACAAGCAGCTCCTGTAACCGTGAGCTAAGGACTTTACTCTTACAGAGAACCCTCCTAATGCTACTTCCCTAGGCATTGGTCTTAGCCAGAGAAGCCTTCCATTGATAAAACAGCCCGAACGTCTGGGACTAGCTCCCAAGGCAGCAAGTCAAGACTGAAAGAAATACCTGGCCTGATACCGCCCATGGCAGCCCACAAGCAGCATCTGTCACTCTGGGGCTAAGGACTTTGCTGTTTTGGGGAACACTTCTAATGCTACTTCTCTAGGCATTGGTCTCAGCCGGAGCAGTCTTCCATACACAAAACAGACCAAACGTCCGGGACTAGCTCTCAAAGGCACCAAGTCAAGACTGAAAGAAATACCTGGCCTGATACCGCCCATGGCAGCCCACAAGCAGCACCTGTAACCGTGAGCTAAGGACTTTGCTCTTCCAGAGAACTTTCCTAATGCTACTTCCCTAGGCATTGGTCTCTGCCATAGAAGCCTTCCATTGAAAAAACAGCCCGAAAGTCTGGGACTATCTCTCAAAGGCAGCGAATCAAGACTGAAAGAAATACCTGGCCTGATACCTCCCATGGCAGCCCACAAGCAACCTCTGTCCCTCTGGGGCTAAGGACTTTGCTCTTCCAGAGAACCCTCGTAATGCTACTTCCCTAGGCATTGGTCTCGGCTGAAGAAACCTTCCATTGAAAAAACAGCCCGAACATCCGGGACTAGCTCTCAAATGCAGCAAGCAAAGACTTAAAGAAATACCTGGCCTGATGCTGCCCAAGGCAGCCCACAACGTGACCCTGTCACCCTAGGGCTAGAGACTTTGGTTGTCTGGGAAACCCGCCTTATGCTACTTCCCTAGGCATTGTTCTCTGCTGAAGCAGCCTTTCATTGAAAAAACAGACCGAACGTCTGAGTCTAGCTCACAAAGGAAAAAAGTCAAAACTGAGAGAAATACCTGGCCTGATACCACCCATGGCATCCCACAAGCAGCCCCTGTAACCCAGGGGCTAAAGACTTTGCTCTTCCAGAGAACTTTCCTAATGCTACTTCCCTAGGCATTGGTCTCTACGGAAGCAGCCTTCCATCGACAAAACAGCCTGAACGTCCGGGACTAGCTCTCAGAGGCAGCAAGTCAAGACTGAAAGAAATACCTGGCCTGATACCGCCCATGGCAGCCCACAAGCAGCATCTGTCACTCTGGGGCTAAGGACTTTGCTCTTTTGGGGAACACTTCTAATGCTACTTCTCTAGGCATTGGTCTCAGCCGGAGCAGTCTTCCATACACAATACAGACCAAACGTCCGGGACTAGCTCTCAAAGGCAGCAAGTCAAGACTGAAAGAAATACCTGGCCTGATACCGCCCATGGCAGCCCACAAGCAGCACCTGTAACCGTGAGCTAAGGACTTTGCTCTTCCAGAGAACTTTACTAATGCTACTTCCCTAGGCATTGGTCTCTGCTGAAGCAGCCTTCCATTGAAAAAACAGCTCGAAAGTCTGGGACTATCTCTCAAAGGCAGCAAATCAAGACTGAAAGAAATACCTGGCCTGATACCGCCCATGGCAGCCCACAAGCAACCTCTGTCCCTCTGGGGCTAAGGACTTTGCTCTTCCAGAGAACCCTCCTAATGCTACTTCCCTAGGCATTGGTCTCGGCTGAAGAAACCTTCCATTGAAAAAACAGCCCGAACATCCGGGACTAGCTCTCAAATGCAGCAAGCAAAGACTTAAAGAAATACCTGGCCTGATGCTGCCCAAGGCAGCCCACAACGTGACCGTGTCACCCTGGGGCTAGAGACTTTGGTTGTCTGGGAAACCCGCCTTATGCTACTTCCCTAGGCATTGTTCTCTGCTGAAGCAGCCTTTCATTGAAAAAACAGACCGAACGTCTGAGTCTAGCTCACAAAGGAAAGAAGTCAAAACTGAAAGAAATACCTGGCCTGATACCACCCATGGCATCCCACAAGCAGCCCCTGTAACCCAGGGGCTAAAGACTTTGCTCTTCCAGAGAACTTTACTAATGCTACTTCCCTAGGCATTGGTCTAGGCTGCTAAAGACTTCCATTGAAAAAACAGCCCGAACGTCTGGGACTAGCTCTCAAAGGCAGCAAGTCAAGACTGAAAGAAATACCTGGCTTGATACTGCCCATGCCATCCCACAAGCAGACCCTGCCACCCTGAGGCTAAGCATTTTCTTCTTCTGGGAAAAACTCTTAATGCTACTTCCCTAGGCATTGGTCTTCGCCGGAGAAGACTTCCATTGAAAAAACAGCCCGAACGTCTGGGACTAGCTCTCAAAGGCAGCAAGTCAAGACTGAAAGAAATACCTGGCCTGATACCGCCCATGGCAGCCCACGAGCAACCATTGTAACGGTGAGCTAAGGACTTTGCTCTTACAGAGAACCCTCCTAATGCTACTTCCCTAGGCATTTGTCTTCGCCACAGCAGACTTCCATTGAAAAAACAGCCCTGAACGTCCGGGACTAGCTCCCAAAGGCAGCAAGTCAAGACTTAAAGAAATACCTGGCCTGATACCGCCCATGGCAGCCCACAATCACCCACTCTAATGGTGAGCTAAGGACTTTGCTCTTCCAGAGAACCCTCCTAATGCTACTTCCCATGGCATTGCTCTTCGCCAGAGCAGCCTTCCATTGAAAAAACAGCCCTGAACGTCCGGGACTAGCTCCCAAAGGCAGCAAGTCAAGACTGAAAGAAATACCTGGCCTGATACCGCCCATGGCAGCCCACAAGCAGCCCCTGTAACGGTGAGCTAAGGACTTTGCTCTTCCAGAGAACCCTCCTAATGCTACTTCCCTAGGCATTGGTCTCTGCCATAGCAGCCTTCCATTGAAAAAACAGCCCGAATGTCTGGGACTAGGTTTCAAAGGCAGCAAGTCAAGACTGAAAGAAATACGTGACCTGATACCGCCCATGGCAGCCCACAAGCAGCATCTGTCACTCTGGTGCTAAGGACTTTGCTCTTTTGGGGAACACTCCTAATGCTACTTCCCTAGGCATTGCTCTTCACCAGAGAAGACTTCCATTGAAAAAACAGCCTGAACGTCTGGGACTAGCTCTCAAAGGCAGCAAGTCAAGACTGAAAGAAACACGTGACCTGATACCGCCCATGGCAGCCCACAAGCAGCATTTGTGACCCTTGGTCTAAGGACTTTGCTCTTCCAGAGAAGTTTCCTAATGCTACTTCAGTAGGCATTGGTCTCTGCTGAAGCAGCCTTCCATTGAAAAAACAGCCCGAACGTCCGGGACTAGCTCCCTAAGGCAGCAAGTCAAGACTGAGAGAAATACCTGCCCTGATACCGCCCATGGCAGCCCACGAGCAACCATTGTAACGGTGAGCTAAGGACTTTGCTCTTACAGACAACCCTCATAATGCTACTTCCCTAGGCATTGGTCTCTGCTGAAGCAGCCTTCCATTGAAAAAACAGCCCGAACATCCGGGACTAGCTCTCAAAGGCAGCAAGTCAAGACTGAGAGAAATACCTGGCTTGATGCCGCCCATGGCAGCCCACAAGCAGACCCTGTCACCTTGGGGCTAAGGACTTTGCTCATTTGGGGAATAGTCCTAATGCTACTTCCCTAGGCATTGGACTCTGCCATAGAAGCCTTCCATTGAAAAAACAGCCCGAAAGTCTGGGACTATCTCTCAAAGGCAGCAAATCAAGACTGAAAGAAATACCTGGCCTGATACCGCCCATGGCAGCCCACAAGCAACATCTGTCACTCTGGGGCTAAGGTCTTTGCTCTTTTGGGGAACATTCCTAATGCTACTTCCCTAGGCATTTGTCTTCGCCGGCGAAGACTTCCATTGAAAAAGCAGCCCGAACGTCCGGGACTAGCTCTCAAAGGCAGCAAGTCAAGACTGAAAGAAATACCTGGCCTGATAATGCCCATGGCATCCCACAAGCATACACTGTCAACCTGGGGCTAAGGACTTTGCTCATCCAGAGAACCCTCCTAATGCTACTTCCCTAGGCCTTGGTCTCTACGGAAGCATCCTTCCATTGAAAAAACAGCCCGAACGTCCGGGACTAGCTCTCAAATGCAGCAAGTCAAGACTTAAATACCTGGCCTGATACCGCCCATGTCATCCCACAAGCAGACCCTGTCACCCTGGGGGTAAGGACTTTCCTCTTTTGGGGAACACTCCTAATGCTACTTCCCTAGGCATTAGTCACTGCTGGAGCAGCCTTCCATTGAAAAAAAAGCCCGAAAGTCTGGGACTAGATACCAAAGGCAGCAAGTCAAGAATGAAAGACATACCTGGCCTGATACCGCCCATGGCAGCCCACAAACAGACTATGGCACTCAGGGGCTAAGGAATATCTTCTTCTGGGGAACCCTCCTAATGCTACTTCTGTAGGCACTGGTCTCTGCTTAAGCAGCCTTCCATTAAAAAACAGCCCTAAAGTCCGTGACTAGCTCTCAAAGGCAGCAAATCAAGATTGAAAGAAATACCTGGCCAGATACCGCCCATGGCAGCCAACAAACAGACTATGGCACTCAGGGGCTAAGGAATATCTTCTTCTGGGGAACCCTCCTAATGCTACTTCTGTAGGCATTGGTCTCTGCTTAAGCAGCCTTCCATTAAAAAACAGCCCTAAAGTCCGTGACTAGCTCTCAAAGGCAGCAAATCAAGATTGAAAGAAATACCTGGCCAGATACCGCCCATGGCAGCTCACAAGCAGCCCCTGTCACCCTTCGGCTAATAACTTTGCTCTTCTGGGGAACACTCCTAATGCTACTTCCCCTAGGCATTGGTCTCTGCTGAAGCAGCCTTCCATTGAAAAACTGCCCAAACGTCCGGGACGAGCTCTCAGAGGCAGCAAGTCAAGACTGAAAGAAATACCTGCCCTGATACCGCCCATGACAGCCCACAAGCAGCTCCTGTAACCGTGAGCTAAGGACTTTACTCTTACAGAGAACCCTCCTAATGCTACTTCCCTAGGCATTGGTCTTAGCCAGAGAAGCCTTCCATTGATAAAACAGCCCGAACGTCTGGGACTAGCTCCCAAGGCAGCAAGTCAAGACTGAAAGAAATACGTGACCTGATACCGCCCATGGCAGCCCACAAGCAGCATTTGTGACCCTGGGTCTAAGGACTTTGCTCTTCCAGAGAACTTTCCTAATGCTACTTCAGTAGGCACTGGTCTCTGCTGAAGCAGCCTTCCATTGAAAAAACAGCCCGAACGTCTGGGACTAGCTCCCAAAGGCAGCAAGTCAAGACTTAAAAAAATACCTGGCCTAATACAGCCCATGGCAGCCCACAAGCAGCTCCTGTAACCGTGAGCTAAGGACTTTACTCTTACAGAGAACCCTCCTAATGCTACTTCCCTAGGCATTGGTCTTAGCCAGAGAAGCCTTCCATTGATAAAACAGCCCGAACGTCTGGGACTAGCTCCCAAGGCAGCAAGTCAAGACTGAAAGAAATACCTGGCCTGATACCGCCCATGGCAGCCCACAAGCAGCATCTGTCACTCTGGGGCTAAGGACTTTGCTCTTTTGGGGAACACTTCTAATGCTACTTCTCTAGGCATTGGTCTCAGCCGGAGCAGTCTTCCATACACAAAACAGACCAAACGTCCGGGACTAGCTCTCAAAGGCAGCAAGTCAAGACTGAAAGAAATACCTGGCCTGATACCGCCCATGGCAGCCCACAAGCAGCACCTGTAACCGTGAGCTAAGGACTTTGCTCTTCCAGAGAACTTTCCTAATGCTACTTCCCTAGGCATTGGTCTCTACGGAAGCAGCCTTCCATCGACAAAACAGCCTGAACGTCCAGGACTAGCTCCCAAAGGCAGCAAGTCAAGACTGAAAGAAATACCTGGCCTGATACTGCCCATGGCAGCCCACAAGCAGACCCTGCCACCCTGAGGCTAAGCATTTTCTTCTTCTGGGAAAAACTCTTAATGCTACTTCCCTAGGCATTGGTCTTCGCCGGAGAAGACTTCCATTGAAAAAACAGCCCTAACGTCTGGGACTAGCTCTCAAAGGCAGCAAGTCAAGACTGAAAGAAATACCTGGCCTGATACCACCCATGTCATCCCACAAGCAGACCCTGTAACCCTGGGGGTAAGGACTTTGCTCTTCCAGAGAACCCTCCTAATGCTACTTCCCTAGGCATTGGTCTCTGCCATAGCAGCCTTCCATTGAAAAAACAGCCCAAATGTCTGGGACTAGGTCTCAAAGTCAGTAAGTCAAGACTGAAAGAAATACGTGACCTGATACCGCCCATGGCAGCCGACAAGCAACCCTTGTAACGGTGAGCTAAGGACTTTGCTCTTACAGAGAACCCTCCTAATGCTACTTCCTTAGGCATTGGTCTTCGCCATAGCAGCCTTCCATTGAAAAAACAGCCCGAACGTCCGGGACTAGCTCTCAAAGGCAGCAAGTCAAGACTGAAAGAAATACCTGGCCAGATACCGCCCATGGCAGCCCACGAGCAACCATTGTAACGGTGAGCTAAGGACTTTGCTCTTACAGAGAACCCTCCTAATGCTACTTCCCTAGGCATTTGTCTTCGCCACAGCAGACTTCCATTGAAAAAACAGCCCTGAACGTCCGGGACTAGCTCCCAAAGGCAGCAAGTCAAGACTGAAAGAAATACCTGGCCTGATACCGCCCATGGCAGCCCACAAGCAGCATTTGTGACCCTGGGTCTAAGGACTTTGCTCTTCCAGAGAACTTTCCTAATGCTACTTCAGTAGGCACTGGTCTCTGCTGAAGCAGCCTTCCATTGATAAAACAGCCCGAACGTCCGGGACTAGCTCTCAAAGGCAGCAAGTCAAGACTGAAAGAAATACCTGGCCTGATACCGCCCATGGCAGCCCACAAGCAGCACCTGTAACCGTGAGCTAAGGACTTTGCTCTTCCAGAGAACTTTCCTAATGCTACTTCCCTAGGCATTGGTCTCTGCCATAGAAGCCTTCCATTGAAAAAACAGCCCGAAAGTCTGGGACTATCTCTCAAAGGCAGCGAATCAAGACTGAAAGAAATACCTGGCCTGATACCTCCCATGGCAGCCCACAAGCAACCTCTGTCCCTCTGGGGCTAAGGACTTTGCTCTTCCAGAGAACCCTCCTAATGCTACTTCCCTAGGCATTGGTCTCGGCTGAAGAAACCTTCCATTGAAAAAACAGCCCGAACATCCGGGACTAGCTCTCAAATGCAGCAAGCAAAGACTTAAAGAAATACCTGGCCTGATGCTGCCCAAGGCAGCCCACAACGTGACCCTGTCACCCTAGGGCTAGAGACTTTGGTTGTCTGGGAAACCCGCCTTATGCTACTTCCCTAGGCATTGTTCTCTGCTGAAGCAGCCTTTCATTGAAAAAACAGACCGAACGTCTGAGTCTAGCTCACAAAGGAAAAAAGTCAAAACTGAGAGAAATACCTGGCCTGATACCACCCATGGCATCCCACAAGCAGCCCCTGTAACCCAGGGGCTAAAGACTTTGCTCTTCCAGAGAACTTTCCTAATGCTACTTCCCTAGGCATTGGTCTCTACGGAAGCAGTGTTCCATCGACAAAACAGCCTGAACGTCCAGGACTAGCTCCAAAAGGCAGCAAGTCAAGACTGAAAGAAATACCTGGCCTGATACCGCCCATGGCAGCCCACAATCACCCACTCTAATGGTGAGCTAAGGACTTTGCTCTTCCAGAGAACTTTCCTAATGCTACTTCCCTAGGCATTGGTCTCTGCCATAGAAGCCTTCCATTGAAAAAACAGCCCGAAAGTCTGGGACTATCTCTCAAAGGCAGCGAATCAAGACTGAAAGAAATACCTGGATTGATATTGCCCATGGCAGCCCACAAGCAGACCCTGTCACCCTGGGGCTAAGGACTTTTCTCTTCCAGAGAACCCTCCTAATGCTACTTCCCTAGGCATTGGTCTTCACCATAGCAGCCTTCCATTTAAAAACAGCCCGAACATCCGGGACTAGCTCTCAAAGGCAGCAAGTCAAGACTGAGAGAAATACCTGGCCTGATACCGCCCATGGCAGCCCACAAGCAGCATCTGTCACTCTGGGGCTAAGGACTTTGCTCTTTTGGGGAACACTTCTAATGCTACTTCTCTAGGCATTGGTCTCAGCCGGAGCAGTCTTCCATACACAAAACAGACCAAACGTCCGGGACTAGCTCTCAAAGGCAGCAAGTCAAGACTGAAAGAAATACCTGGCCTGATACCGCCCATGGCAGCCCACAAGCAGCTCCTGTAACCGTGAGCTAAGGACTTTACTCTTCCAGAGAACTTTCCTAATGCTACTTCCCTAGGCATTGGTCTAGGCTGCTAAAGACTTCCATTGAAAAAACAGCCCGAACGTCTGGGACTAGCTCTCAAAGGCAGCAAGTCAAGACTGAAAGAAATACCTGGCCTGATACCACCCATGTCATCCCACAAGCAGACCCTGTCATCCTGGGGCTAAGGACTTTGCTCTTCCAGAGAACCCTCCTAATGCTACTTCCCTAGGCATTGGTCTCTGCCATAGCAGCCTTCCATTGAAAAAACAGCCCAAATGTCTGGGACTAGGTCTCAAAGTCAGCAAGTCAAGACTGAAAGAAATACGTGACCTGATACCGCCCATGGCAGCCCACAAGCAGCATCTGTCACTCTGGTGCTAAGGACTTTGCTCTTTTGGGGAACACTCCTAATGCTACTTCCCTAGGCATTGCTCTTCGCCAGAGAAGACTTCCATTGAAAAAACAGCCCGAACGTCTGGGACTAGCTCCCAAAGGCAGCAAGTCAAGACTTAAAAAAATACCTGGCCTGATAGAGCCCATGGCAGCCCACAAGCAGCTCCTGTAACCGTGAGCTAAGGACTTTACTCTTACAGAGAACCCTCCTAATGCTACTTCCCTAGGCATTGGTCTTAGCCAGAGAAGCCTTCCATTGATAAAACAGACCGAACGTCTGGGACTAGCTCCCAAGGCAGCAAGTCAAGACTGAAAGAAATACCTGGCCTGATACCGCCCATGGCAGCCCACAAGCAGCATCTGTCACTCTGGGGCTAAGGACTTTGCTGATCCAGAGAACTTTCCTAATGCTACTTCCCTAGGCATTGGTCTCTGCCATAGCAGCCTTCCATTGAAAAAACAGCCCAAATGTCTGGGACTAGGTTTCAAAGGCAGCAAGTCAAGACTGAAAGAAATACCTGGCCTGATACCGCCCATGGCAGCCCACAAGCAGCACCTGTAACCGTGAGCTAAGGACTTTGCTCTTCCAGAGAACTTTCCTAATGCTACTTCCCTAGGCATTGGTCTCTGCCATAGCAGCCTTCCATTGAAAAAACAGCCCAAATGTCTGGGACTAGGTTTCAAAGGCAGCAAGTCAAGACTGAAAGAAATACCTGGCCTGATAATGCCCATGACATCCCACAAGCATACACTGTCAACCTGGGGCTAAGGACTTTGCTGATCCAGAGAACCCTCCTAATGCTACTTCCCTAGGCCTTGGTCTCTACGGAAGCATCCTTCCATTGAAAAAACAGCCCGAACGTCCGGGACTAGCTCTCAAATGCAGCAAGTCAAGACTTAAAGAAATACCTGGCCTGATACCGCCCATGTCATCCCACAAGCAGACCTTGTCACCCTGGGGGTAAGGACTTTCCTCTTTTGGGGAACACTCCTAATGCTACTTCCCTAGGCATTGCTCTTCGCCAGAGAAGACTTCCATTGAAAAAACAGCCTGAAAGTCTGGGACTAGATACCAAAGGCAGCAAGTCAAGAATGAAAGACATACCTGGCCTGATACCGCCCATGGCAGCCCACTAACAGACTATGGCACTCAGGGGCTAAGGAATATCTTCTTCTGGGGAACCCTCCTAATGCTACTTCTGTAGGCATTGGTCTCTGCTTAAGCAGCCTTCCATTAAAAAACAGCCCTAAAGTCCGTGACTAGCTCTCAAAGGCAGTAAGTCAAGACTGAGAGAAATACGTGACCTGATACCGCCCATGGCAGCCCACAAGCAGCATCTGTCACTCTGGTGCTAAGGACTTTGCTCTTTTGGGGAACACTCCTAATGCTACTTCCCTAGGCATTGCTCTTCACCAGAGAAGACTTCCATTCAAAAAACAGCCCGAAAGTCTGGGACTAGCTCTCAAAGGCAGCAAGTCAAGACTGAAAGAAACACGTGACCTGATACCGCCCATGGCAGCCCACAAGCAGCATTTGTGACCCTTGGTCTAAGGACTTTGCTCTTCCAGAGAAGTTTCCTAATGCTACTTCAGTAGGCATTGGTCTCTGCTGAAGCAGCCTTCCATTGAAAAAACAGCCCGAACGTCCGGGACTAGCTCCCTAAGGCAGCAAGTCAAGACTGAGAGAAATACCTGCCCTGATACCGCCCATGGCAGCCCACGAGCAACCATTGTAACGGTGAGCTAAGGACTTTGCTCTTACAGACAACCCTCATAATGCTACTTCCCTAGGCATTGGTCTCTGCTGAAGCAGCCTTCCATTGAAAAAACAGCCCGAACATCCGGGACTAGCTCTCAAAGGCAGCAAGTCAAGACTGAGAGAAATACCTGGCTTGATGCCGCCCATGGCAGCCCACAAGCAGACCCTGTCACCTTGGGGCTAAGGACTTTGCTCATTTGGGGAATAGTCCTAATGCTACTTCCCTAGGCATTGGACTCTGCCATAGAAGCCTTCCATTGAAAAACAGCCCGAAAGTCTGGGACTATCTCTCAAAGGCAGCAAATCAAGACTGAAAGAAATACCTGGCCTGATACCGCCCATGGCAGCCCACAAGCAACATCTGTCACTCTGGGGCTAAGGTCTTTGCTCTTTTGGGGAACATTCCTAATGCTACTTCCCTAGGCTTTGGTCTTCGCCGGCGAAGACTTCCATTGAAAAAGCAGCCCGAACGTCCGGGACTAGCTCTCAAAGGCAGCAAGTCAAGACTGAAAGAAATACCTGGCCTGATAATGCCCATGGCATCCCACAAGCATACACTGTCAACCTGGGGCTAAGGACTTTGCTCATCCAGAGAACCCTCCTAATGCTACTTCCCTAGGCCTTGGTCTCTACGGAAGCATCCTTCCATTGAAAAAACAGCCCGAACGTCCGGGACTAGCTCTCAAATGCAGCAAGTCAAGACTTAAATACCTGGCCTGATACCGCCCATGTCATCCCACAAGCAGACCCTGTCACCCTGGGGGTAAGGACTTTCCTCTTTTGGGGAACACTCCTAATGCTACTTCCCTAGGCATTAGTCACTGCTGGAGCAGCCTTCCATTGAAAAAAAAGCCCGAAAGTCTGGGACTAGATACCAAAGGCAGCAAGTCAAGAATGAAAGACATACCTGGCCTGATACCGCCCATGGCAGCCCACAAACAGACTATGGCACTCAGGGGCTAAGGAATATCTTCTTCTGGGGAACCCTCCTAATGCTACTTCTGTAGGCACTGGTCTCTGCTTAAGCAGCCTTCCATTAAAAAACAGCCCTAAAGTCCGTGACTAGCTCTCAAAGGCAGCAAATCAAGATTGAAAGAAATACCTGGCCAGATACCGCCCATGGCAGCCAACAAACAGACTATGGCACTCAGGGGCTAAGGAATATCTTCTTCTGGGGAACCCTCCTAATGCTACTTCTGTAGGCATTGGTCTCTGCTTAAGCAGCCTTCCATTAAAAAACAGCCCTAAAGTCCGTGACTAGCTCTCAAAGGCAGCAAATCAAGATTGAAAGAAATACCTGGCCAGATACCGCCCATGGCAGCTCACAAGCAGCCCCTGTCACCCTTCGGCTAATAACTTTGCTCTTCTGGGGAACACTCCTAATGCTACTTCCCCTAGGCATTGGTCTCTGCTGAAGCAGCCTTCCATTGAAAAACTGCCCAAACGTCCGGGACGAGCTCTCAGAGGCAGCAAGTCAAGACTGAAAGAAATACCTGCCCTGATACCGCCCATGACAGCCCACAAGCAGCTCCTGTAACCGTGAGCTAAGGACTTTACTCTTACAGAGAACCCTCCTAATGCTACTTCCCTAGGCATTGGTCTTAGCCAGAGAAGCCTTCCATTGATAAAACAGCCCGAACGTCTGGGACTAGCTCCCAAGGCAGCAAGTCAAGACTGAAAGAAATACGTGACCTGATACCGCCCATGGCAGCCCACAAGCAGCATTTGTGACCCTGGGTCTAAGGACTTTGCTCTTCCAGAGAACTTTCCTAATGCTACTTCAGTAGGCACTGGTCTCTGCTGAAGCAGCCTTCCATTGAAAAAACAGCCCGAACGTCTGGGACTAGCTCCCAAAGGCAGCAAGTCAAGACTTAAAAAAATACCTGGCCTAATACAGCCCATGGCAGCCCACAAGCAGCTCCTGTAACCGTGAGCTAAGGACTTTACTCTTACAGAGAACCCTCCTAATGCTACTTCCCTAGGCATTGGTCTTAGCCAGAGAAGCCTTCCATTGATAAAACAGCCCGAACGTCTGGGACTAGCTCCCAAGGCAGCAAGTCAAGACTGAAAGAAATACCTGGCCTGATACCGCCCATGGCAGCCCACAAGCAGCATCTGTCACTCTGGGGCTAAGGACTTTGCTCTTTTGGGGAACACTTCTAATGCTACTTCTCTAGGCATTGGTCTCAGCCGGAGCAGTCTTCCATACACAAAACAGACCAAACGTCCGGGACTAGCTCTCAAAGGCAGCAAGTCAAGACTGAAAGAAATACCTGGCCTGATACCGCCCATGGCAGCCCACAAGCAGCACCGGTAACCGTGAGCTAAGGACTTTGCTCTTCCAGAGAACTTTCCTAATGCTACTTCCCTAGGCATTGGCCTCTGCTGAAGCAGCCTTCCTTTGAAAAAACAGCCCGAAAGTCTGGGACTATCTCTCAAAGGCAGCAAATCAAGACTGAAAGAAATACCTGGCCTGATACCGCCCATGGCAGCCCACAAGCAACCTCTGTCCCTCTGGGGCTAAGGACTTTGCTCTTCCAGAGAACCCTCCTAATGCTACTTCCCTAGGCATTGGTCTCGGCTGAAGAAACCTTCCATTGAAAAAACAGCCCGAACATCCGGGACTAGCTCTCAAATGCAGCAAGCAAAGACTTAAAGAAATACCTGGCCTGATGCTGCCCAAGGCAGCCCACAAGCAGACCCTGCCACCCTGGGGCTAGAGACTTTGGTTGTCTGGGAAACCCGCCTTATGCTACTTCCCTAGGCATTGTTCTCTGCTGAAGCAGCCTTTCATTGAAAAAACAGACCGAACGTCTGAGTCTAGCTCACAAAGGAAAGAAGTCAAAACTGAGAGAAATACCTGGCCTGATACCACCCATGGCATCCCACAAGCAGCCCCTGTAACCCAGGGGCTAAAGACTTTGCTCTTCCAGAGAACTTTCCTAATGCTACTTCCCTAGGCATTGGTCTCTACGGAAGCAGCCTTCCATCGACAAAACAGCCTGAACGTCCAGGACTAGCTCCCAAAGGCAGCAAGTCAAGACTGAAAGAAATACCTGGCCTGATACTGCCCATGGCAGCCCACAAGCAGACCCTGCCACCCTGAGGCTAAGCATTTTCTTCTTCTGGGAAAAACTCTTAATGCTACTTCCCTAGGCATTGGTCTTCGCCGGAGAAGACTTCCATTGAAAAAACAGCCCTAACGTCTGGGACTAGCTCTCAAAGGCAGCAAGTCAAGACTGAAAGAAATACCTGGCCTGATACCACCCATGTCATCCCACAAGCAGACCCTGTAACCCTGGGGGTAAGGACTTTGCTCTTCCAGAGAACCCTCCTAATGCTACTTCCCTAGGCATTGGTCTCTGCCATAGCAGCCTTCCATTGAAAAAACAGCCCAAATGTCTGGGACTAGGTCTCAAAGTCAGTAAGTCAAGACTGAAAGAAATACGTGACCTGATACCGCCCATGGCAGCCGACAAGCAACCCTTGTAACGGTGAGCTAAGGACTTTGCTCTTACAGAGAACCCTCCTAATGCTACTTCCTTAGGCATTGGTCTTCGCCATAGCAGCCTTCCATTGAAAAAACAGCCCGAACGTCCGGGACTAGCTCTCAAAGGCAGCAAGTCAAGACTGAAAGAAATACCTGGCCAGATACCGCCCATGGCAGCCCACGAGCAACCATTGTAACGGTGAGCTAAGGACTTTGCTCTTACAGAGAACCCTCCTAATGCTACTTCCCTAGGCATTTGTCTTCGCCACAGCAGACTTCCATTGAAAAAACAGCCCTGAACGTCCGGGACTAGCTCCCAAAGGCAGCAAGTCAAGACTTAAAGAAATACCTGGCCTGATACCGCCCATGGCAGCCCACAAGCAGCATTTGTGACCCTGGGTCTAAGGACTTTGCTCTTCCAGAGAACTTTCCTAATGCTACTTCAGTAGGCACTGGTCTCTGCTGAAGCAGCCTTCCATTGATAAAACAGCCCGAACGTCCGGGACTAGCTCTCAAAGGCAGCAAGTCAAGACTGAAAGAAATACCTGGCCTGATACCGCCCATGGCAGCCCACAAGCAGCACCTGTAACCGTGAGCTAAGGACTTTGCTCTTCCAGAGAACTTTCCTAATGCTACTTCCCTAGGCATTGGTCTCTGCCATAGAAGCCTTCCATTGAAAAAACAGCCCGAAAGTCTGGGACTATCTCTCAAAGGCAGCGAATCAAGACTGAAAGAAATACCTGGCCTGATACCTCCCATGGCAGCCCACAAGCAACCTCTGTCCCTCTGGGGCTAAGGACTTTGCTCTTCCAGAGAACCCTCCTAATGCTACTTCCCTAGGCATTGGTCTCGGCTGAAGAAACCTTCCATTGAAAAAACAGCCCGAACATCCGGGACTAGCTCTCAAATGCAGCAAGCAAAGACTTAAAGAAATACCTGGCCTGATGCTGCCCAAGGCAGCCCACAACGTGACCCTGTCACCCTAGGGCTAGAGACTTTGGTTGTCTGGGAAACCCGCCTTATGCTACTTCCCTAGGCATTGTTCTCTGCTGAAGCAGCCTTTCATTGAAAAAACAGACCGAACGTCTGAGTCTAGCTCACAAAGGAAAAAAGTCAAAACTGAGAGAAATACCTGGCCTGATACCACCCATGGCATCCCACAAGCAGCCCCTGTAACCCAGGGGCTAAAGACTTTGCTCTTCCAGAGAACTTTCCTAATGCTACTTCCCTAGGCATTGGTCTCTACGGAAGCAGTGTTCCATCGACAAAACAGCCTGAACGTCCAGGACTAGCTCCCAAAGGCAGCAAGTCAAGACTGAAAGAAATACCTGGCCTGATACCGCCCATGGCAGCCCACAATCACCCACTCTAATGGTGAGCTAAGGACTTTGCTCTTCCAGAGAACTTTCCTAATGCTACTTCCCTAGGCATTGGTCTCTGCCATAGAAGCCTTCCATTGAAAAAACAGCCCGAAAGTCTGGGACTATCTCTCAAAGGCAGCGAATCAAGACTGAAAGAAATACCTGGATTGATATTGCCCATGGCAGCCCACAAGCAGACCCTGTCACCCTGGGGCTAAGGACTTTTCTCTTCCAGAGAACCCTCCTAATGCTACTTCCCTAGGCATTGGTCTTCACCATAGCAGCCTTCCATTTAAAAACAGCCCGAACATCCGGGACTAGCTCTCAAAGGCAGCAAGTCAAGACTGAAAGAAATACCTGGCCTGATACCGCCCATGGCAGCCCACGAGCAACCATTGTAACGGTGAGCAAAGGACTTTGCTCTTACAGAGAACCCTCCTAATGCTACTTCCCTAGGCATTGGTCTCTGATGAAGCAGCCTTCCAATGAAAAAACAGCCCAAAGATCCGGGACTAGCTCTCAAAGGCAGCAAGTCAAGACTGAGAGAAATACCTGGCCTGATACCGCCCATGGCAGCCCACAAGCAGCATCTGTCACTCTGGGGCTAAGGACTTTGCTCTTTTGGGGAACACTTCTAATGCTACTTCTCTAGGCATTGGTCTCAGCCGGAGCAGTCTTCCATACACAAAACAGACCAAACGTCCGGGACTAGCTCTCAAAGGCAGCAAGTCAAGACTGAAAGAAATACCTGGCCTGATACCGCCCATGGCAGCCCACAAGCAGCTCCTGTAACCGTGAGCTAAGGACTTTACTCTTCCAGAGAACTTTCCTAATGCTACTTCCCTAGGCATTGGTCTAGGCTGCTAAAGACTTCCATTGAAAAAACAGCCCGAACGTCTGGGACTAGCTCTCAAAGGCAGCAAGTCAAGACTGAAAGAAATACCTGGCCTGATACCACCCATGTCATCCCACAAGCAGACCCTGTCACCCTGGGGCTAAGGACTTTGCTCTTCCAGAGAACCCTCCTAATGCTACTTCCCTAGGCATTGGTCTCTGCCATAGCAGCCTTCCATTGAAAAAACAGCCCAAATGTCTGGGACTAGGTCTCAAAGTCAGCAAGTCAAGACTGAAAGAAATACGTGACCTGATACCGCCCATGGCAGCCCACAAGCAGCATCTGTCACTCTGGTGCTAAGGACTTTGCTCTTTTGGGGAACACTCCTAATGCTACTTCCCTAGGCATTGCTCTTCGCCAGAGAAGACTTCCATTGAAAAAACAGCCCGAACGTCTGGGACTAGCTCCCAAAGGCAGCAAGTCAAGACTTAAAAAAATACCTGGCCTGATAGAGCCCATGGCAGCCCACAAGCAGCTCCTGTAACCGTGAGCTAAGGACTTTACTCTTACAGAGAACCCTCCTAATGCTACTTCCCTAGGCATTGGTCTTAGCCAGAGAAGCCTTCCATTGATAAAACAGCCCGAACGTCTGGGACTAGCTCCCAAGGCAGCAAGTCAAGACTGAAAGAAATACCTGGCCTGATACCGCCCATGGCAGCCCACAAGCAGCATCTGTCACTCTGGGGCTAAGGACTTTGCTCTTTTGGGGAACACTTCTAATGCTACTTCTCTAGGCATTGGTCTCAGCCGGAGCAGTCTTCCATACACAATACAGACCAAACGTCCGGGACTAGCTCTCAAAGGCAGCAAGTCAAGACTGAAAGAAATACCTGGCCTGATACCGCCCATGGCAGCCCACAAGCAGCACCTGTAACCGTGAGCTAAGGACTTTGCTCTTCCAGAGAACTTTCCTAATGCTACTTCCCTAGGCATTGGTCTCTGCCATAGCAGCCTTCCATTGAAAAAACAGCCCAAATGTCTGGGACTAGGTTTCAAAGGCAGCAAGTCAAGACTGAAAGAAATACCTGGCCTGATAATGCCCATGACATCCCACAAGCATACACTGTCAACCTGGGGCTAAGGACTTTGCTGATCCAGAGAACCCTCCTAATGCTACTTCCCTAGGCCTTGGTCTCTACGGAAGCATCCTTCCATTGAAAAAACAGCCCGAACGTCCGGGACTAGCTCTCAAATGCAGCAAGTCAAGACTTAAAGAAATACCTGGCCTGATACCGCCCATGTCATCCCACAAGCAGACCCTGTCACCCTGGGGGTAAGGACTTTCCTCTTTTGGGGAACACTCCTAATGCTACTTCCCTAGGCATTGCTCTTCGCCAGAGAAGACTTCCATTGAAAAAACAGCCTGAAAGTCTGGGACTAGATACCAAAGGCAGCAAGTCAAGAATGAAAGACATACCTGGCCTGATACCGCCCATGGCAGCCCACTAACAGACTATGGCACTCAGGGGCTAAGGAATATCTTCTTCTGGGGAACCCTCCTAATGCTACTTCTGTAGGCATTGGTCTCTGCTTAAGCAGCCTTCCATTAAAAAACAGCCCTAAAGTCCGTGACTAGCTCTCAAAGGCAGCAAGTCAAGACTGAAAGAAATACCTGCCCTGATACCGCCCATGGCAGCCCACGAGCAACCATTGTAACGGTGAGCTAAGGATTTGCTCTTACAGAGAACCCTCCTAATGCTACTTCCCTAGGCATTGGTCTCTGCCAGAGCAGCCTTCCATTGAAAAAACAGCCCAAATGTCTGGGACTAGGTTTCAAAGGCAGCAAGTCAAGACTGAAAGAAATACCTGGCCTGATACTGCCCATGGCAGCCCACAAGCAGCATCTGTCACTCTGGTGCTAAGGACTTTGCTCTTTTGGGGAACACTCCTAATGCTACTTCCCTAAGCATTGCTCTTCACCAGAGAAGACTTCCATTGAAAAAACAGCCTGAACGTCTGGGACTAGCTCTCAAAGGCAGCAAGTCAAGACTGAAAGAAACACGTGACCTGATACCGCCCATGGCAGCCCACAAGCAGCATTTGTGACCCTGGGTCTAAGGACTTTGCTCTTCCAGAGAACTTTCCTAATGCTACTTCAGTAGGCATTGGTCTCTGCTGAAGCAGCCTTCCATTGAAAAAACAGCCGGAACGTCCGGGACTAGCTCCCTAAGGCAGCAAGTCAAGACTGAAAGAAATACCTGCCCTGATACCGCCCATGGCAGCCCACAAGCAACCCTTGTAACGGTGAGCTAAGGACTTTGCTCTTACAGAGGACCCTCCTAATGCTAATTCCCTAGGCATTGGTCTTCGCCATAGCAGCCTTCCATTGAAAAAACAGCCCGAACGTCTGGGACTAGGTTTCAAAGGCAGCAAGTCAAGACTGAAAGAAATACCTGGCCTGATACCGCCGATGGCAGCCCACGAGCAACCATTGTAACGGTGAGCTAAGGACTTTGCTCTTACAGACAACCCTCTTAATGCTACTTCCCTAGGCATTGGTCTCTGCTGAAGCAGCCTTCCATTGAAAAAACAGCCCGAACATCCGGGACTAGCTCTCAAAGGCAGCAAGTCAAGACTGAGAGAAATACCTGGCCTGATGCCGCCCATGGCAGCCCACAAGCAGACCCTGTCACCCTGGGGCTAAGGACTTTGCTCATTTGGGGAATAGTCCTAATACTACTTCCCTAGGTATTGGTGTATGATGGAGCAGCGTTCCATTGAAAAAACAGCCTGAACGCCTGGGACCAGCTTTTAAAGGCAGCAAGTCAAGACTGAAAGAAATACCTGGCCTGATACGGCCCATGGCAGCCCACAAGCAGCACCTGTAACCTTGGGGCTAAGGACTTTGCTCATTTGGGGAATAGTCCTAATGCTACTTCCCTAGGCATTGGACTCTGCCATAGAAGCCTTCCATTGAAAAAACAGCCCGAAAGTCTGGGACTATCTCTCAAAGGCAGCAAATCAAGACTGAAAGAAATACCTGGCCTGATACCGCCCATGGCAGCCCAAAAGCAACATCTGCCACTCTGGGGCTAAGGTCTTTGCTCTTTTGGGGAACATTCCTAATGCTACTTCCCTAGGCTTTGGTCTTCGGCGGAGAAGACTTCCATTGAAAAATCAGCCCGAACGTCCGGGACTAGCTCTCAAAGGCAGCAAGTCAAGACAGAAAGAAATACCTGGCCTGATAATGCCCATGGCATCCCACAAGCATACACTGTCAACCTGGGGCTAAGGACTTTGCTCATCCAGAGAACCCTCCTAATACTACTTCCCTAGGCCTTGGTCTCTACGGAAGCATCCTTCCATTGAAAAAACAGCCCGAACGTCTGGGACTAGCTCTCAAATGCAGCAAGTCAAGACTTAAAGAAATACCTGGCCTGATACCGCCCATGTCATCCCACAAGCAGACCCTGTCACCCTGGGGGTAAGGACTTTCCTCTTTTGGGGAACACCCCTAATGCTACTTCCCTAGGCATTGCTCTTCGCCAGAGAAGACTTCCATTGAAAAAACAGCCCGAACGTCTGGGACTATCTCTCAAAGGCAGCAAGTCAAGACTGAAAGAAATACGTGACCTGATACCACCCATGGCAGCCCACAAGCAGCTCCTGTAACCGTGAGCTAAGGACTTTACTCTTCCAGAGAACTTTCCTAATGCTACTTCCCTAGGCATTGGTCTAGGCTGGAGAAGACTTCCATTGAAAAAACAGACCGAAAGTCTGGGACTAGCTCTCAAAGGTACCAAGTCAAGACTGAAAGAAATACCTGGATTGATATTGCCCATGGCATCCCACAAGCAGACCCTGTCACCCTGGGGGTAAGGACTTTTCTCTTCCAGAGAACCCTCCTAATGCAACTTCCCTAGGCATTGGTCTAGGCCGGAGAAGCCTTCCATTGAAAAAACAGCCTGAACGCCTGTGACTAGCTCCCAAAGGCAGCAAGTCAAGACTGAAAGAAATACCTGGCCTGATGCCGCCCATGGCAGCCCACAAGCAACCCTTGTAACGGTGAGCTAAGGACTTTGCTCTTACAGAGAACCCTCCTAATGCTACTTCCCTAGGCATTGGTCTCTGCCATAGCAGCCTTCCATTGAAAAAACAGCCCGAACATCCGGGACTAGCTCTCAAAGGCAGCAAGTCAAGACTGAAAGAAATACCTGGCCTGATACCGCCCATGGCAGCCCACGAGCAACCATTGTAACGGTGAGCAAAGGACTTTGCTCTTACAGAGAACCCTCCTAATGCTACTTCCCTAGGCATTGGTCTCTGCTGAAGCAGCCTTCCATTGAAAAAACAGCCCGAACATCCGGGACTAGCTCTCAAAGGCAGCAAGTCAAGACTGAGAGAAATACCTGGCCTGATGCCGCCCATGGCAGCCCACAAGCAGACCCTGTCACCCTGGGGCTAAGGACTTTTCTCATTTGGGGAATACTCCTAATACTACTTCCCTAGGTATTGGTGTGTGATGGAGCAGCGTTCCATTGAAAAAACAACCCGAACCTCCGGGACTAGCTCTCAAAGGCAGCAAGTCAAGACTGAAAGAAATACCTGGCCTGATACCGCCCATGGCAGCCCACAAACAGCACCTGTAACCGTGAGATAAGGACTTTGCTCTTCCAGAGAACTTTCCTAATGCTACTTCCCTAGGCATTGGTCTCTGCTATAGAAGCCTTCCATTGAAAAAACAGCCCGAAAGTCTGGGACTAGATCTCAAAGGCAGCAAGTCAAGACGGAAAGAAATACCTGGCCGGATACTGGCCATGGCAGCCCACAAGCAGGCCCTGCCACCCTGGGGCTAAGGATTTTCCTCTTCTGGGAAAACTCTGAATGCTACTTCCCTAGGCACTGGTGTTCGCCGGAGAAGACTTCCATTGAAAAAACAGCCTGAATGTCTAGCACTAGATCATAAAGGCAGCAAGTCAAGACTGAAAGAAATACCTGGCCTGATGCTGCCCATGGCAGCCCAGAAGGAGCATCTGTCAACCTGTGGCTAAGGACTTTGCTCTTTTGGGAACACTCCTAATACTACTTCTCTAGGCATTGGTCTTCGCCGGAGAAGACTTCCATTGAAAAAACAGCCCGAAAGTCTGGGACTAGCTCTCAAAGGCAGCAAGTCAAGACTGAAAGAAATACCTGGCTTGATACTGCCCATGGCATCCCACAAGCAGACCCTGTCACCCTGGGGGTAAGGACGTTTCTCTTACAGAGAACCCTCCTAATGCTACTTCCCATGGCATTGGTCTTCGCCAGAGCAGCCTTCCATTGAAAAAACAGCCCTGAACGTCAGGGACTAGCTCTCAAAGGCAGCAAGTCAAGACTGAAAGAAATACCTGGCCTGATACCGCCCATGGCAGCCCACAAGCAACCCTTGTAACGGTGAGCTAAGGACTTTGCTCTTACAGACAACCCTCCTAATGCTACTTCCCTAGGCATTGGTCTTAGCCAGTGAAGCCTTCCATTGATAAAACAGCCCGAACGTCCGGGACTACCTCCCAAAGGCAGCAAGTCAAGACTGAAAGAAATACCTGGCCTGATAATGCCCATGGCATCCCACAAGCAGAATCTGTAAACCTGGGGCTAAGGACTTTACTCTTCCAGAGAACTTTCCTAATGCTACTTCCCTAGGCATTGCTCTCTGCCATAGCAGCCTTTCATTGAAAAAACAGCCCGAAAGTCTGGGACTAGCTCTCAAAGGCAGCAAGTCAAGACTGAAAGAAATACCTGGCCTGATACCGCCCATGGCAGCCCACAAGCAACCTCTGTCCCTCTGGGGCTAAGGACTTTGCTCTTCCAGAGAACCCTCCTAATGCTACTTCCCTAGGCATTGGTCTCGGCTGAAGAAACCTTCCATTGAAAAAACAGCCCGAACATCCGGGACTAGCTCTCAAATGCAGCAAGCAAAGACTTAAAGAAATACCTGGCCTGATGCTGCCCAAGGCAGCCCACAAGCAACCCTTGTAACGGTGAGCTAAGGACTTTGCTCTTCCAGAGAACCCTCCTAATGCTACTTCCCATGGCATTGGTCTTCGCCAGAGCAGCCTTCCATTGAAAAAACAGCCCTGAACGTCAGGGACTACCTCCCAAAGGCAGCAAGTCAAGACTGAAAGAAATACCTGGCCTGATAATGCCCATGGCATCCCACAAGCAGAATCTGTCAACCTGGGGCTAAGGACTTTACTCTTCCAGAGAACTTTCCTAATGATACTTCCCTAGGCATTGCTCTCTGCCATAGCAGCCTTTCATTGAAAAAACAGCCCGAAAGTCTGGGACTAGCTCCCAAAGGCAGCAAGTCAAGACTGAAAGAAATACCTGGCCTGATACTGCCCATGGCAGCCCACAAGCAGACCCTGCCACCCTGAGGCTAAGCATTTTCTTCTTCTGGGAAAAACTCTTAATGCTACTTCCCTAGGCATTGGTCTTCGCAGGAGAAGACTTCCATTGAAAAAACAGCCCGAACGTCTGGGACTAGCTCTCAAAGGCAGCAAGTCAAGACTGAAAGAAATACCTGGCCTGATACCACCCATGTCATCCCACAAGCAGACCCTGTACCCTTGGGGGTAAGGACTTTGCTCTTCCAGAGAACCCTCCTAATGCTACTTTCCTAGGCATTGGTCTCAGCCGGCGCAGTCTTCCATTGACAAAACAGACCGAACGTCCGGGACTAGCTCTGAAAGACAGCAAGTCAAGACTTAAAGAAATACCTGGCCTGATACCGCCCATGGCAGCCCTCAAGCAGACCCTGTCACTCTGGTGCTAAGGACTTTGCTCTTTTGGGGAACACTCCTAATGCTACTTGCCTAGGCATTGCTCTTCGCCAGAGAAGACTTCCATTGAAAAAACAGCCCGAAAGTCTGGGACTAGCTCTCAAAGGCAGCAAGTCAAGACTGAAAGAAACACGTGACCTGATACCGCCCATGGCAGCCCACAAGCAGCATTTGTGACCCTGGGTCTAAGGACTTTGCTCTTCCAGAGAAGTTTCCTAATGCTACTTCAGTAGGCATTGGTCTCTGCTGAAGCAGCCTTCCATTGAAAAAACAGCCCGAACGTCCGGGACTAGCTCCCTAAGGCAGCAAGTCAAGACTGAAAGAAATACCTGCCCTGATACCGCCCATGGCAGCCCACAAGCAACCCTTGTAACGGTGAGCTAAGGACTTTGCTCTTACAGAGAACCCTCCTAATGCTAATTCCCTAGGCATTGGTCTTCGCCATAGCAGCCTTCCATTGAAAAAACAGCCCGAACATCCGGGACTAGCTCTCAAAGGCAGCAAGTCAAGACTGAGAGAAATACCTGGCCTGATGCCGCCCATGGCAGCCCACAAGCAGACCCTGTCACCCTGGGGCTAAGGACTTTTCTCATTTGGGGAATAGTCCTAATACTACTTCCCTAGGTATTGGTGTGTGATGCAGCAGCGTTCCATTGAAAAAACAGCCCGAACGTCTGGGACCAGCTCTCAAAGGCAGCAAGTCAAGACTGAAAGAAATACCTGGCCTGATGCGGCCCATGTCATCCCACAAGCAGACCCTGTCGCCCTGGGGGTAAGGACTTTCCTCTTTTGGGGAACACTCCTAATGCTACTTCCCTAGGCATTAGTCACTGCTGGAGCAGCCTTCCATTGAAAAAACAGCCCGAAAGTCTGGGACTAGATACCAAAGGCAGCAAGTCAAGAATGAAAGAAATACCTGGCCAGATACCGCCCATGGCAGCTCACAAGCAGCCCCTGTCACCCTTCGGCTAATAACTTTGCTCTTCTGGGGAACACTCCTAATGCTACTTCTGTAGGCATTGGTCTCTGCTTAAGCAGCCTTCCATTGAAAAAACAGCCTAAACGTCAGGGACTAGCTCCCAAAGGCAGCAAGTCAAGACTGAAAGAAATACCTGACCGGATAATGCCCATGGCAGCCCACAAGCAGACCCTGTCACCCTGGGGCTAAGGACTTCGCTCTTTTGGGGAACATCCTAATGCTACTTCCCTAGGTATTGGTGTGTGATGGAGCAGCGTTCCATTTACAAAACAGCCCAATCATCCGGGACTAGCTCTCAAAGGTAGCAAGACAAGACTGAAAGAAATACCTGGCTTGATACTGCCCATGGCATCCCACAAGCAGACCCAGTAACCCTGGGGCTAAGGACTTTGCTCATTTGGGGAATACTCCTAATACTACTTCTTTAGGTATTGGTGTGTGATGGAGCAGCGTTCCATTGAAAAAACAGCCTGAAAGTCTGGGACTAGCTCTCAAAGGCAGCAAGTCAAGACTGAAAGAAATACCTGACCTGATACCGCCCATGGCAGCCCACAAGCAACATCTGTCACTCTGGGGCTAAGGTCTTTGCTCTTTTGGGGAACATTCCTAATGCTACTTCCCTAGGCATTGGTCTTCGCCGAAGAAGACTTCCATTGAAAAAACAGCCCGAACGTCTGGGACTAGCTCTCAAAGGCAGCAAGTCAAGACTGAAATACCTGGCCTGATAATGCCCATGGCATCCCTCAAGCAGACAATGTCAACCTGGGGCTAAGGACTTTGCTCTTCCAGAGAACCCTCCTAATGCTACTTCCCTAGGCCTTGGTCTCTACAAAAGCAGCCTTCAATTGAAAAAACAGACCTAATGTCTGGGACTAGATCCCAAAGGCACCAAGTCAAGACTGAAAGACATACCTGGCCTGATACTGCCCATGGCAGCCCACAAGCAGCCCCTGTAATCGTGGGGCTAAGGACTTTGCTCTTCTGGGAAACCATCCTAATGCTACTTCCCCTAGGCATTGGTCTTCGCCGGAGTTAGCCTTCCATTGAAAAAACATCCAGAATGTCCTGGACTAGCTCTCAAAGGAAGCAAGTTAAGATTGAAAGAAATAACTGGCCAGATACCGCCCATGGCAGCTCACAAGCAGCCCCTGTCACCCTTGCGCTAATAACTTTGCTCTCCTGGGGAACACTCCTAATGCTACTTCCCCTAGGCATTGGTCTCTGCTGAAGCAGCCTTCCATTGAAAAAACAGCCCCAAAGTCTGGTACTAGCTCCCAAAAGCAGCAAGTCAAGACTGAAAGAAATACCTGGCCTGATACAGCCCATGGCAGCCCACAAGCAACATCTGTCACTCTGGGGCTAAGGTCTTTGCTCTACCAGAGAACCCTCCTAATGCTACTTCCCTAGGCATTGGTCTCTGCCATAGCAGCCTTCCATTGAAAAAACAGCCCGAACGTCCGGGACTAGCTCTCAAAGGCAGCAAATCAAGACTGAAAGAAATACCTGGCCTGATACTGCCCATGGCAGCCCACAAGCAGACCCTGCCACCCTGGGGCTAAGGATTTTCCTATTCTGGGAAAACTCTTAATGCTACTTCCCTAGGCATTGGTCTAGGCCGGAGAAGACTTCCATTCAAAAAACAGACCGAAAGTCTGGGACTAGCTCTCAAAGGTACCAAGTCAAGACTGAAAGAAATACCTGGATTGATATTGCCCATGGCATCCCACAAGCAGACCCTGTCACCCTGGGGGTAAGGACTTTGCTCTTCCAGAGAACCCTCCTAATGCTACTTTCCTAGGCATTGGTCTCAGCCGGCACAGTCTTCCATTGACAAAACAGACCGAACATCCGGGACTAGCTCTCAAAGGCAGCAAGTCAAGACTGAAAGAAATACCTGGCCTGATACCGCCCATGGCAGCCCACAAGCAGCAACTGTAACCGTGAGCTAAGGACTTTGCGCTTCCAGAGAACTTTCCTAATGATACTTCCCTAGGCATTGCTCTCTGCCATAGCAGCCTTTCATTGAAAAAACAGCCCGAAAGTCTGGGACTAGCTCCCAAAGGCAGCAAGTCAAGACTGAAAGAAATACCTTGCCTGATACCGCCCATTGCAGCCCACAAGCAGCATTTCTCACCCTGGGGCTAAGGACTTTGCTCTTCCAGAGAACCCTCCTAATGCTACTTCCCTAGGCATTGCTCTCTGCTGAAGAAGCCTTCCATTTAAAAAACAGCCCGTACATCCGGGACTAGGTCTCAAAGGCAGCAAGTCAAGACTGAAAGAAATACCTGGCCTGATACCACCCATGGCAGCCCACAAGGAGCATCTGTCACTCTGGTGCTAAGGACTTTGCTCTTTTGGGGAACACTCCTAATGCTACTTCCCTAGGCATTGCTCTTCACCAGAGAAGACTTCCATTGAAAAAACAGCCCGAAAGTCTGGGACTACCTCTCAAAGGCAGCAAGTCAAGACTGAAAGAAATACGTGACCTGATACCGCCCATGGCAGCCCACAAGCAGCATTTGTGACCCTGGGTCTAAGGACTTTACTCTTCCAGAGAAGTTTCCTAACGCTACTTCACGAGGAATTGGTCTTCGCCAGAGCAGCCTTCCATTGAAAAAACAGACCGAAAGTCTGGGACTAGCTCTCAAAGGTACCAAGTCAAGACTGAAAGAAATACCTGGATTGATATTGCCCATGGCAGCCCACAAGCAGACCCTGTCACCCTGGGGCTAAGGACTTTTCTCTTCCAGAGAACCCTCCTAATGCTACTTCCCTAGGCATTGGTCTTCACCATAGCAGCCTTCCATTTAAAAACAGCCCGAACATCCGGGACTAGCTCTCAAAGGCAGCAAGTCAAGACTGAAAGAAATACCTGGCCTGATACCGCCCATGGCAGCCCACGAGCAACCATTGTAACGGTGAGCAAAGGACTTTGCTCTTACAGAGAACCCTCCTAATGCTACTTCCCTAGGCATTGGTCTCTGATGAAGCAGCCTTCCATTGAAAAAACAGCCCGAAGATCCGGGACTAGCTCTCAAAGGCAGCAAGTCAAGACTGAGAGAAATACCTGGCCTGATACCGCCCATGGCAGCCCACAAGCAGCATCTGTCACTCTGGGGCTAAGGACTTTGCTCTTTTGGGGAACACTTCTAATGCTACTTCTCTAGGCATTGGTCTCAGCCGGAGCAGTCTTCCATACACAAAACAGACCAAACGTCCGGGACTAGCTCTCAAAGGCAGCAAGTCAAGACTGAAAGAAATACCTGGCCTGATACCGCCCATGGCAGCCCACAAGCAGCTCCTGTAACCGTGAGCTAAGGACTTTACTCTTCCAGAGAACTTTCCTAATGCTACTTCCCTAGGCATTGGTCTCTGCCATAGCAGCCTTCCATTGAAAAAACAGCCCAAATGTCTGGGACTAGGTCTCAAAGTCAGCAAGTCAAGACTGAAAGAAATACGTGACCTGATACCGCCCATGGCAGCCCACAAGCAGCATCTGTCACTCTGGTGCTAAGGACTTTGCTCTTTTGGGAACACTCCTAATGCTACTTCCCTATGCATTGCTCTTCGCCAGAGAAGACTTCCATTGAAAAAACAGCCCGAACGTCTGGGACTAGCTCCCAAAGGCAGCAAGTCAAGACTTAAAAAAATACCTGGCCTAATACAGCCCATGGCAGCCCACAAGCAGCTCCTGTAACCGTGAGCTAAGGACTTTACTCTTACAGAGAACCCTCCTAATGCTACTTCCCTAGGCATTGGTCTTAGCCAGAGAAGCCTTCCATTGATAAAACAGCCCGAACGTCTGGGACTAGCTCCCAAGGCAGCAAGTCAAGACTGAAAGAAATACCTGGCCTGATAATGCCCATGGCATCCCACAAGCATACACTGTCAACCTGGGGCTAAGGACTTTGCTGATCCAGAGAACCCTCCTAATGCTACTTCCCTAGGCCTTGGTCTCTACGGAAGCATCCTTCCATTGAAAAAACAGCCCGAACGTCCGGGACTAGCTTTCAAATGCAGCAAGTCAAGACTTAAAGAAATACCTGGCCTGATACCGCCCATGTCATCCCACAAGCAGACCCTGTCACCCTGGGGGTAAGGACTTTCCTCTTTTGGGGAACACTCCTAATGCTACTTCCCTAGGCATTGCTCTTCGCCAGAGAAGACTTCCATTGAAAAAACAGCCTGAAAGTCTGGGACTAGATACCAAAGGCAGCAAGTCAAGAATGAAAGACATACCTGGCCTGATACCGCCCATGGCAGCCCACAAACAGACTATGGCACTCAGGGGCTAAGGAATATCTTCTTCTGGGGAACCCTCCTAATGCTACTTCTGTAGGCATTGGTCTCTGCTTAAGCAGCCTTCCATTAAAAAACAGCCCTAAAGTCCGTGACTAGCTCTCAAAGGCAGCAAGTCAAGACTGAGAGAAATACCTGGCCTGATGCCGCCCATGGCAGCCCACAAGCAGCATCTGTCACTCTGGTGCTAAGGACTTTGCTCTTTTGGGGAACACTCCTAATGCTACTTCCCTAGGCATTGCTCTTCGCCAGAGAAGACTTCCATTGAAAAAACAGCCCGAAAGTCTGGGACTAGCTCTCAAAGGCAGCAAGTCAAGACTGAAAGAAATACCTGCCCTGATATCGCCCATGGCAGCCGACAAGCAACCCTTGTAACAGTGAGCTAAGGACTTTGCTCTTACAGAGAACCCTCCTAATGCTACTTCCTTAGGCATTGGTCTTCGCCATAGCAGCCTTCCATTGAAAAAACAGCCCGAACGTCCGGGACTAGCTCTCAAAGGCAGCAAGTCAAGACTGAAAGAAATAACTGGCCTGATACCGCCCATGGCAGCCCACAAGCAACCATTGTAACGGTGAGCTAAGGATTTGCTCTTACAGAGAACCCTCCTAATGCTACTTCCCTAGGCATTTGTCTTCGCCAGAGCAGACTTCCTTTGAAAAAACAGCCCTGAACGTCCGGGACTAGCTCCCAAAGGCAGCAAGTCAAGACTTAAAGAAATACATGGCGTGATACCGCCCATGGCAGCCCACAATCACCCACTCTAATGGTGAGCTAAGGAATTTGCTCTTCCAGAGAACCCTCCTAATGCTACTTCCCTAGGCATTGGTCTCTGCTGAAGCAGCCTTCCATTGAAAAAACAGCCCGAACATCCGGGACTAGCTCTCAAAGGCAGCAAGTCAAGACTGAGAGAAATACCTGGCCTGATGCCGCCCATGGCAGCCCACAAGCAGACCCTGTCACCCTGGGGCTAAGGACTTTGCTCTTTTGGGGAAAACTCCTAATGCTACTTCCCTAGGTATTGGTGTGTGATGGAGCAGCGTTCCATTGAAAAAACAGCCCGAACGTCCGGGACTACCTCCCAAAGGCAGCAAGTCAAGACTGAAAGAAATACCTGGCCTGATACAGTCCATGGCATCCCACAAGCAACATCTGTCACCCTGGGGCTAAGGACTTTGCTCTTCCAGAGAACCCTCCTAATGCTACTTCCCTAGGCATTGTTCTCGGCTGAAGAAGCCTTCCATTGAAAAAACAGCCCGAACGTCTGGGACTAGCTCTCAAAGGCAGCAAGTCAAGACTGAAAGAAATACTGGGCTTGATACCGCCCATGGCAGCCCACAAGCAACCCTTGTAACGGTGAGCTAAGGACTTTGCTCTTATAGAGAACCCTCCTAATGCTACTTCCCTAGGCATTGGTCTTAGCCAGAGAAGCCTTCCATTGATAAAACAGCCCGAACGTCCGGGACTAGCTCTCAAAGGCAGCAAGTCAAGACTGAAAGAAATACCTGGCCTGATACCGCCCATGGCAGACCACAAGCAGCATCTGTCACTCTGGGACTAAGGAATTTGCTCTTTTGGGGAACATTCCTAATGGTACTTGCCTAGGCATTGCTCTTCGCCAGAGAAGACTTCCATTGAAAAAACAGCCCCAATGTCTGGGACTAGCTCTCAAAGGCAGCAAGTCAAGACTGAAAGAAATACCTGGCCTGATACCGCCCATGGCAGCCCACAAGCAGCAACTGTAACCGTGAGCTAAGGACTTTGCTCTTTTGGGGAACACTCCTAATGCTACTTCCCTAGGCATTGCTCTTCGCCAGAGAAGACTTCCATTGAAAAAACAGCCCGAAAGTCTGGGACTAGCTCTCAAAGGCAGCAAGTCAAGACTGAAAGAAATATGTGACCTGATACCGCCCATGGCAGCCAACAAGCAACCCTTGTAACGGTGAGCTAAGGACTTTGCTCTTACAGAGAACCCTCCTAATGCTACTTCCTTAGGCATTGGTCTTCGCCATAGCAGCCTTCCATTGAAAAAACAGCCTGAACGTCCGGTACTAGCTCCCAAAGGCAGCAAGTCAAGACTTAAAGAAATACCTGGCCTGATACTGCCCATGGCAGCCCACAATCACCCACTCTAATGGTGAGCTAAGGACTTTGCTCTTCCAGAGAACCCTCCTAATGCTACTTCCCATGGCATTGGTCTTCGCCAGAGCAGCCTTCCATTGAAAAAACAGCCTGAACGTCCGGGACTAGCTCCCAAAGGCAGCAAGTCAAGACTGAAAGAAATACCTGGCCTGATACCGCCCATGGCAGCCCACAAGCAGACCCTGTCACCCTGGGGCTAAGGACTTTGCTCTTCCAGAGAACCCTCCTAATGCTACTTCCCCAGGCATTGGTCTCTGCCATAGCAGCCTTCCATTGAAAAAACAGCCCGAACGTCTGGGACTAGGTTTCAAAGGCAGCAAGTCAAGACTGAAAGAAATACCTGGCCTGATACCGCCCATGGCAGCCCACAAGCAGACCCTGTCACCCTGGGGCTAAGGACTTTGCTCATTTGGGGAGTAGTCCTAATGCTACTTCCCTAGGCATTGGACTCTGCCATAGAAGCCTTCCATTGAAAAAACAGCCCGAAAGTCTGGGACTATCTCTCAAAGGCAGCAAATCAAGACTGAAAGAAATACCTGGCCTGATACCGCCCATGGCAGCCCACAAGCAACATCTGTCACTCTGGGGCTAAGGTCTTTGCTCTTTTGGGGAACATTCCTAATGCTACTTCCCTAGGCTTTGGTCTTCGCCGGAGAAGACTTCCATTGAAAAAGCAGCCCGAAAGTCTGGGACTAGATACCAAAGGCAGCAAGTCAAGAATGAAAGACATACCTGGCCTGATAATGCCCATGGCAGCCCACAAAAAGACTATTGCACTTAGGGGCTAAGGAATATCTTCTTCTGGGGAACCCTCCTAATGCTACATCTGTAGGCATTGGTCTCTGCTTAAGCAGCCTTCCATTAAAAAACAGCCCTAAAGTCCGTGACTAGCTCTCAAAGGCAGCAAATCAAGATTGAAAGAAATACCTGGCCAGATACCGCCCATGGCAGCTCACAAGCAGCCCCTGTCACCCTTCGGCTAATAACTTTGCTCTTCTGGGGAACACTCCTAATGCTACTTCCCCTAGGCATTGGTCTCTGCTGAAGCAGCCTTCCATTGAAAAAACAGCCTAAACGTCAGGGACTAGCTCCCAAAGGCAGCAGGTCAAGACTGAAAGAAATACCTGACCGGATAATGCCCATGGCAGCCCACAAGCAACCCTTGTAACGGTGAGCTAAGGGCTTCGCTCTTACAGAGAACCCTCCTGTCCTGGTTTCAGTCAGGATAGAGTTAATTTCATTTGTAGCAGCGGATGGAATGCTGTGTTTGGGAGTTAAAATGAAAACAGTGCTGATAACACCCTGATGTTTTTAGTTGCAGTCAGACAGTCAAGGCCAGGACAGGTGACCCAGATGGGCCAAAGAGAGTATTCCATGCCAATTACGTCCTGCCCAGGATAAAGGGGGGCTGATGGGAGGAAGAAGGGGCGGGTTGCGGGACGCGGGCGGCCGGGACGCGAGGGTCTTGGGGGACGGTCGGGTTCCGGGACGGCTCTGGGTGGTACGGCCTGAGTTGTGTGGTTCGGTGAGAAACTGCATTGTGTATCAATATTTTCATATTCTTTTGCTCTATAGTCCTGTTAGCATTTTATATATTTTATTTTTCTGTTATCTTAGTAAACTATCCTTATCCCAACCCACGGGCCTCTTAGTTTCTTGGTTTTGGAGTTATTTGCCCCTTCCTTTTCCCTTCCCTTGTTTCCCCCCTCCCCTTTTTCCCTTTTCTCCTGCTCTTTTACTTTAAGGAGCAGGCAGCTGCGTGGATCTCGGCCCAAGCCGGGGTGAAACCACGACAGTCTTTTTGGCGCCCAACGTGGGGCTCGAAAGGTTGGGATAACGGTAGATCTGACCCTGACGCGATTGCAATTAAGACAAAGTTGTGATAAGAACTGTTGTTTAAGCAGTCTCCGATCACGATGCTGTGGTATTTATTCACATGGCTGTGGTCACTGCTGTGGCAGCAAAACTACCGTATGCTGTATGCAATCCTGACAGGATTTACTACCATGTCGAAGCTGCGTCTCCTGTTCTTGTATATTATGATAACAGTCTATGATTCAGTAATATCGAGGATCGTGAACTTTTTCTGGTACTTATATGAGATCTTGCTGCCCTGTTCATTTTATGGACAGGGTGGGTTTAAAAACGGCAGCTGGTATGGTGGGAGTACTGCTTTCTTTTCCTTCGGGCTAAATACAACAACTCTGCTAGCAGTTTTTAAAAACTTCCAATATCCCTGGGATATTCAAACTAGCATTTTGTTGTTTTTAGCTTTGGTGCAGATGGTTCAGTTGTTGTCAAATATTAAGCAGAGGTTTATGAATACCACTCAAGAGTTTTCTGCGAGGCCAGATAAACATGAGTGGCAGGGCATGTGGCAGAGCATGGGCAGGTACCTAGGTACTTTCTCACTTCCAATGGCTTGGAGTTTCACTCCTGAGCAGTTACAGGACCCTGGTAAAGTTACTGCATATCTGAAAAGGAATTGCTGTAAGTTTACCAGAGAAGCACACCTTACTGCACTGTGCTGGGCCCTGGCCACTATTTACAAAACACTGCTTGATAACAGGCAGTACTGTCAGCACTGTCAGAGGGAAAGGAATGAAAACAAACCAGCAAAGACTGCAGCTGCTGCAACCCCTATGACTGGCACTGCAGCTACTGTAACTTCTGTGACTAGTACTGTGGCTACCGCAACTAGTCCAACCAATGCTGCAGCTGCTGCAACCCCTATGACTGGCACTGCAGCTACTGTAACTTCTGTGACTAGCACTGTGGCTACTGCCACTAGTCCAACCAATGCTGCAGCTACTGCCACCCCTACAGCAGATACTGCTGATAAAACAAAAAACCAACCCCCGCCAGTGTCTGTTGCTCCCGTACAAAAGAGGAAACACACAAAGAAATCAGTTCGTGTAGTGAAGGATGATGATGATGAAGCAGGGCCATCTGGAGCATGTCAGGATGGAGCAGGGCCATCTCAGGCATCTCAGGATGGAGCAGGGCCAGAGATTGTCACACGATCCCTGACCCTGAGTGAGCTGCGTGAGGTTCGAAAAGATTTCAGCCGCCGCCCAGGTGAGCACATCATCACCTGGTTGCTCCGATGCTGGGATCTAGGGGCCAGTAGTCTGGAATTAGATGGCAGGGAGGCCAAGCAGTTGGGATCCCTAGCTAGAGAAGGAGGCATTGACAAGGAAATTGGGAAAAAGCCAGAAATCCTCAGCCTCTGGAGGCGACTACTGTCAAGTGTGGAGGAAAGGTATCCCATAAAGGAATATATTACATGTCACTCACCCAAGTGTAACAGCATAGAGGCAGTTATCCAGTACCTGAGAGAATTAGCTGTACGGGAGATCATTTATTATGATCTGGACAATACACAGAATCCCTCTGATCCTGATGAAGTTATATGCACCCCAGATATGTGGCGTAAGGTTGTACGAAGTGCACCAGCAGGGCACACCAATTCACTAGCATCAATAGACTGGGAGGATGCATATCCACCAACTGTAGAACAAGTGTCCTGGCGACTCCGGAAATATGAGGACAATGTTTCCCACTCTATGATCGCAGCGGTAGAGAAACTGGTCAAACGATTTGACCAACATTGGGGCAATGTTGCAGCTACTAGGAGAAAGCGTCCATCATCCCAGAAGGGAGGATACAGAAGGTACACACCACGAGACACGGTGCGAGGGCAGCTGTGGTCTTACCTGCGTGACCATGGTGAGGACATGAGGAAGTGGCATATGCAGCCCACCTCAGCCCTCCAGGCACGAGTAGATGAGCTTCGAGGTAAAAGAATCGCACAACGCAATGTTGTCAGGAAGAAGGCTGCACCAGTGAGCAGCCAATACGATCAGCAACAATAGAGGGGCCCTGCCTCCAGCCAGGTGGAGGAGAGGGATAACCGTGTTTATTGGACTGTGTGGATCAGATGGCCTGGCATGTCAGACCCACAAGAGTACAAGGCTCTGGTGGATACTGGTGCCCAGTGTACGATAATGCCATCGAATCATGTAGGGACAAAACCTGTCAGCATTTCTGGAGTGACAGGTGGATCCCAACAATTGACTGTGTTAGAGGCTGAAGTGAGCTTAACTGGGAAGGACTGGGAGAAACACCCAATTGTGACTGGCCCAGAAGCTCCATGCATTTTAGGTATAGATTACCTCCGTAGAGGTTATTTTAAGGACCCAAAAGGGTACCGGTGGGCTTTTGGAATAGCTGCTTTGGAGACAGAAGGCACTGAGCAATTGCGTGCCTTGCCTGGACTCTCTGATGATCCTTCTGTTGTGGGGTTATTGAAGGTTGAAGAACAGCAGGTGCCAATTGCTACAACGACGGTGCACAGGAGACAATACCGTACTAACAGGGATTCCCTGATCCCCATCCATAAGCTGATTCGTCAACTAGAGAGTCAAGGGGTGATCAGCCGAACCCGCTCACCCTTTAACAGTCCCATATGGCCAGTGCGGAAGTCCGATGGAGAGTGGAGGCTGACAGTGGATTATCGTGGCCTAAACGAAGTCACTCCAGGTATGAGTGCTGCTGTACCAGACATGCTGGAACTGCAGTATGAATTGGAGTCAAAGGCAGCCAAGTGGTATGCCACAATTGACATTGCAAATGCTTTCTTCTCAATACCACTGGCGCCAGAGTGCAGGCCACAATTTGCTTTCACTTGGAGGGGCATCCAATACACGTGGAATCGTCTGCCCCAGGGGTGGAAACACAGCCCCACCATTTGCCATGGACTAATTCAGACCACACTGGAAAAGGGTAAAGCCCCAGAGCACCTGCAGTATATTGATGACATCATTGTATGGGGCAATACAGCAGAGGAAGTATTTGAGAAAGGAAAAAGGATAATTCAAATCCTTTTGGAAGCTGGTTTTGCTATAAAGCAAAGTAAAGTCAAGGGGCCTACCCGAGAAATCCAGTTTTTAGGAATAAAATGGCAGGATGGGCGTCGTCAGATCCCAATGGACATTATCAATAAAATAGCAGCTATGTCTCCACCAAGCAACAAAAAGGAAACACAAGCTTTCTTAGGTGTTATAGGTTTTTGGCGAATGCATGTCCCAAACTACAGTCTCATTGTGAGCCCACTCTACCACGTAACTCGGAAGAAGAATGATTTCCAATGGGGCCCTGAGCAGCAGCAAGCCTTTGAACAGATCAAACGCGAGATAGTCCATGCAGTAGCCCTTGGGCCTGTCCGGACAGGGACAGATGTTAAAAATGTGCTTTACACTGCAGCCGGGGAGAATGGCCCTACCTGGAGTCTCTGGCAGAAAGCACAAGGGGAGACTAGAGGTCGACCACTGGGGTTTTGGAGTCGGGCCTACAAAGGATCTGAGGCCAATTATACTCCAACAGAAAAGGAAATACTGGCCGCCTATGAAGGGGTTCGAGCCGCTTCAGAAGTGATTGGAACTGAAGCTCAACTCCTCCTGGCACCCCGACTGCCGGTGCTGGGCTGGATGTTCAAAGGGAAGGTCCCTTCTACACACCATGCCACTGATGCTACGTGGAGCAAGTGGGTTGCACTAATTACTCAGCGGGCTCGAATAGGAAACCCTAATCGCCCAGGAATCGTGGAAGTGATCACAGACTGGCCAGAAGGCAAAGATTTTGGGATGTCACCAGAGGACGAGGAGGTGACACGTGCTGAAGAAGCCCCACCTTACAACAAACTGCCAGAGAATGAGAAGCGATATGCCCTGTTCACCGATGGCTCCTGTCGCCTTGTGGGAAGGCAGCGAAGATGGAAAGCTGCTGTATGGAGTCCTACCAGACAAGTAGCAGAAGCCACTGAAGGAAAAGGTGAATCAAGCCAATTTGCTGAGGTGAAGGCCATCCAGTTGGCCTTGGACATTGCTGAGAGAGAAAAGTGGCCAATGCTCTATCTTTATACTGACTCATGGATGGTAGCTAATGCCCTGTGGGGTTGGTTGCAACAGTGGAAAAAGAACAACTGGCAGCGTAGAGGCAAACCCATATGGGCTGCTGACTTATGGCAAGACATTGCTACCCGATTAGAGAGGCTTGTTGTAAAGGTACGTCATGTTGATGCCCATGTACCTAAGAGTCGAGCCATGGAGGAACATCAAAACAACCATCAGGTAGATAAGGCTGCTAGGATTGAAGTGGCTCAGGTAGATCTAGACTGGCAACATAAAGGTGAATTATTCATAGCTCGATGGGCTCATGATTCCTCAGGTCATCAAGGGAGAGATGCAACATATAGATGGGCTCGAGATCGAGGGGTGGACTTAACCATGGATGCTATTGCACAAGTTATCCATGAATGTGAGACGTGTGCCGCAATTAAGCAGGCGAAGCGGTTGAAGCCGCTTTGGTATGGGGGACGGTGGATGAAATATAAATATGGGGAGGCCTGGCAGATTGATTACATCACCCTCCCACAAACCCGCCATGGCAAACGCTATGTGCTTACAATGGTGGAGGCTACCACTGGCTGGCTAGAAACATATCCGGTACCCCATGCTACTGCCCGGAATACAATCCTGGGCCTTGAAAGGCAAGTCCTATGGCGACACGGCACCCCAGAAAGAATCGAGTCAGACAACGGGACTCATTTCCGAAATGCTCTCATAGACACCTGGGCCAAAGAGCATGGCATTGAATGGGTGTACCACATTCCTTATCATGCACCAGCCTCTGGGAAAATTGAACGATATAATGGACTCTTAAAGACCACCCTGAAAGCAATGGGTGGTGGAACATTCAAACATTGGGATACAAATTTGGCAAAAGCCACGTGGTTAGTTAACTCTAGGGGTTCTACCAATCGGGCTGGCCCTGCCCAGTCAAAATTTCCATGTACTGTAGAAGGAGACAGAGTCCCAGTGGTGCACATGAAAAGTATATTAGGGAAGACAGTTTGGGTCATCCCTGCTTCAGGTAAAGGTAAACCTATGTCGGGAATTGTTTTTGCTCAAGGACCTGGTTCTACTTGGTGGGTAATGCAGAAGGATGGAGAAACTCGATGTGTACCTCAAAGGGATTTGATTTTAGGTGAGAATAGCCAATGTAATTAGTAAGGTAGAAATTGTATTATAATAAGTGCTAAATAACCCATTACAATATATACATTATTACTTTAATTTCTGTATATATAATTGTTGTTGTGTGTTGTACCAATGGAGTTACAGCCGGAAACATACACGTCAATGAAGGAAGACTGCCACGATGATGGGATCAAGACCTACCATCACAAGAACTTTTTCCTCTTCCCCTTTGAAAATGAACACTTTTGATTCACAGACCATGACCATGGACCATGTCAGATGCATTGGTCGAGAGCCCGAGATGCAGTATGCAACGATCCAATGGTGCATACTGACACCATGAGAGACTGTTACAACGAATGAAGCCTGAAAGTCATGGACTAAATCATTTACTCAACAAAACTCAGAAGAATGATCCATAGACTAAGGGAATAATACAGATATGTGTGTCTGAAACATTGGTTGTACCCAAAAGAAATGGTTGGATCTGGTCATGACGTAAATGGTATGGAATAAGGGGTGGATAATGTCCTGGTTTCAGTCAGGATAGAGTTAATTTCATTTGTAGCAGCGGATGGAATGCTGTGTTTGGGAGTTAAAATGAAAACAGTGCTGATAACACCCTGATGTTTTTAGTTGCAGTCAGACAGTCAAGGCCAGGACAGGTGACCCAGATGGGCCAAAGAGAGTATTCCATGCCAATTACGTCCTGCCCAGGATAAAGGGGGGCTGATGGGAGGAAGAAGGGGCGGGTTGCGGGACGCGGGCGGCCGGGACGCGAGGGTCTTGGGGGACGGTCGGGTTCCGGGACGGCTCTGGGTGGTACGGCCTGAGTTGTGTGGTTCGGTGAGAAACTGCATTGTGTATCAATATTTTCATATTCTTTTGCTCTATAGTCCTGTTAGCATTTTATATATTTTATTTTTCTGTTATCTTAGTAAACTATCCTTATCCCAACCCACGGGCCTCTTAGTTTCTTGGTTTTGGAGTTATTTGCCCCTTCCTTTTCCCTTCCCTTGTTTCCCCCCTCCCCTTTTTCCCTTTTCTCCTGCTCTTTTACTTTAAGGAGCAGGCAGCTGCGTGGATCTCGGCCCAAGCCGGGGTGAAACCACGACACCTCCTAATGCTACTTCCCTAGGCATTGGTCTTCGCCATAGCTGCCTTCCATTGAAAAAACAGCCCGAACATCCGGGACTAGCTCTCAAAGGCAGCAAGTCAAGACTGAAAGAAATACCTGACCTGATAATGCCCATGGCATCCCACAAGCAGACACTGTCACCCTGGTGTTAAGGACTTTGCTCTTCCAGAGAACCCTCCTAATGCTACTTCCCTAGGCATTGCTCTCTGCTGAAGAAGCCTTCCATTTACAAAACAGCCACAAAGTCTGGTACTAGCTCCCAAAGGCATCAAGTCAAGACTGAAAGAAATACCTGGCCTGATACAGCCCATGGCAGCCCACAAGCAACATCTGTCACTCTGGGGCTAAGGTCTTTGCTCTTCCAGAGAACTTTCCTAATGCTACTTCCCGAGGCATTGGTCTCTACCATAGCAGCCTTCCATTGAAAAAACAGCCCGAACGTCCGGGACTAGCTCTCAAAGGCAGCAAATCAAGACTGAAAGAAATACCTGGCCTGATACTGCCCATGGCAGCCCACAAGCAGACCCTGCCACCCTGGGGCTAAGGATTTTCCTATTCTGGGAAAACTCATAATGCTACTTCGCTAGGCATTGGTCTTCGCCGGAGAAGACTTCTATTGAAAAAACAGCCTGAATGTCTAGTACTAGATCATAAAGGCAGCAACTCAAGACTAAAAGAAATACCTGGCCTGATACTGCCCATAGCAGCCCAGAAGGAGCATCTGTCAACCTGGGGCTAAGGACTTTGCTCTTTTGGGGAACACTCCTAATACTACTTCCCTAGGCATTGGTCTTCGCCAGAGAAGACTTCCATTGAGAGCTAGTCCCGGATGTTCGGGCTGTTTTTTCAAAGGCAGCAAGTCAAGACTGAAAGAAATACCTGGCCTGATACCGCCCATGGCAGCCCACAAGCAGACCCTGTCACCCTGGGGGTAAGGACTTTGCTCTTCCAGAGAACCCTCCTAATGCTACTTTCCTAGGCATTGGTCTCAGCCGGCACAGTCTTCCATTGACAAAACAGACCGAACATCCGGGACTAGCTCTCAAAGGCAGCAAGTCAAGACTGAAAGAAATACCTGGCCTGATACCGCCCATGGCAGCCCACAAGCAGCAACTGTAACCGTGAGCTAAGGACTTTGCGCTTCCAGAGAACTTTCCTAATGATACTTCCCTAGGCATTGCTCTCTGCCATAGCAGCCTTTCATTGAAAAAACAGCCCGAAAGTCTGGGACTAGCTCCCAAAGGCAGCAAGTCAAGACTGAAAGAAATACCTTGCCTGATACCGCCCATTGCAGCCCACAAGCAGCATTTCTCACCCTGGGGCTAAGGACTTTGCTCTTCCAGAGAACCCTCCTAATGCTACTTCCCTAGGCATTGCTCTCTGCTGAAGAAGCCTTCCATTTAAAAAACAGCCCGTACATCCGGGACTAGGTCTCAAAGGCAGCAAGTCAAGACTGAAAGAAATACCTGGCCTGATACCACCCATGGCAGCCCACAAGGAGCATCTGTCACTCTGGTGCTAAGGACTTTGCTCTTTTGGGGAACACTCCTAATGCTACTTCCCTAGGCATTGCTCTTCACCAGAGAAGACTTCCATTGAAAAAACAGCCCGAAAGTCTGGGACTACCTCTCAAAGGCAGCAAGTCAAGACTGAAAGAAATACGTGACCTGATACCGCCCATGGCAGCCCACAAGCAGCATTTGTGACCCTGGGTCTAAGGACTTTACTCTTCCAGAGAAGTTTCCTAACGCTACTTCACGAGGAATTGGTCTTCGCCAGAGCAGCCTTCCATTGAAAAAACAGACCGAAAGTCTGGGACTAGCTCTCAAAGGTACCAAGTCAAGACTGAAAGAAATACCTGGATTGATATTGCCCATGGCAGCCCACAAGCAGACCCTGTCACCCTGGGGCTAAGGACTTTTCTCTTCCAGAGAACCCTCCTAATGCTACTTCCCTAGGCATTGGTCTTCACCATAGCAGCCTTCCATTTAAAAACAGCCCGAACATCCGGGACTAGCTCTCAAAGGCAGCAAGTCAAGACTGAAAGAAATACCTGGCCTGATACCGCCCATGGCAGCCCACGAGCAACCATTGTAACGGTGAGCAAAGGACTTTGCTCTTACAGAGAACCCTCCTAATGCTACTTCCCTAGGCATTGGTCTCTGATGAAGCAGCCTTCCATTGAAAAAACAGCCCGAAGATCCGGGACTAGCTCTCAAAGGCAGCAAGTCAAGACTGAGAGAAATACCTGGCCTGATACCGCCCATGGCAGCCCACAAGCAGCATCTGTCACTCTGGGGCTAAGGACTTTGCTCTTTTGGGGAACACTTCTAATGCTACTTCTCTAGGCATTGGTCTCAGCCGGAGCAGTCTTCCATACACAAAACAGACCAAACGTCCGGGACTAGCTCTCAAAGGCAGCAAGTCAAGACTGAAAGAAATACCTGGCCTGATACCGCCCATGGCAGCCCACAAGCAGCTCCTGTAACCGTGAGCTAAGGACTTTACTCTTCCAGAGAACTTTCCTAATGCTACTTCCCTAGGCATTGGTCTCTGCCATAGCAGCCTTCCATTGAAAAAACAGCCCAAATGTCTGGGACTAGGTCTCAAAGTCAGCAAGTCAAGACTGAAAGAAATACGTGACCTGATACCGCCCATGGCAGCCCACAAGCAGCATCTGTCACTCTGGTGCTAAGGACTTTGCTCTTTTGGGAACACTCCTAATGCTACTTCCCTATGCATTGCTCTTCGCCAGAGAAGACTTCCATTGAAAAAACAGCCCGAACGTCTGGGACTAGCTCCCAAAGGCAGCAAGTCAAGACTTAAAAAAATACCTGGCCTAATACAGCCCATGGCAGCCCACAAGCAGCTCCTGTAACCGTGAGCTAAGGACTTTACTCTTACAGAGAACCCTCCTAATGCTACTTCCCTAGGCATTGGTCTTAGCCAGAGAAGCCTTCCATTGATAAAACAGCCCGAACGTCTGGGACTAGCTCCCAAGGCAGCAAGTCAAGACTGAAAGAAATACCTGGCCTGATAATGCCCATGGCATCCCACAAGCATACACTGTCAACCTGGGGCTAAGGACTTTGCTGATCCAGAGAACCCTCCTAATGCTACTTCCCTAGGCCTTGGTCTCTACGGAAGCATCCTTCCATTGAAAAAACAGCCCGAACGTCCGGGACTAGCTTTCAAATGCAGCAAGTCAAGACTTAAAGAAATACCTGGCCTGATACCGCCCATGTCATCCCACAAGCAGACCCTGTCACCCTGGGGGTAAGGACTTTCCTCTTTTGGGGAACACTCCTAATGCTACTTCCCTAGGCATTGCTCTTCGCCAGAGAAGACTTCCATTGAAAAAACAGCCTGAAAGTCTGGGACTAGATACCAAAGGCAGCAAGTCAAGAATGAAAGACATACCTGGCCTGATACCGCCCATGGCAGCCCACAAACAGACTATGGCACTCAGGGGCTAAGGAATATCTTCTTCTGGGGAACCCTCCTAATGCTACTTCTGTAGGCATTGGTCTCTGCTTAAGCAGCCTTCCATTAAAAAACAGCCCTAAAGTCCGTGACTAGCTCTCAAAGGCAGCAAGTCAAGACTGAGAGAAATACCTGGCCTGATGCCGCCCATGGCAGCCCACAAGCAGCATCTGTCACTCTGGTGCTAAGGACTTTGCTCTTTTGGGGAACACTCCTAATGCTACTTCCCTAGGCATTGCTCTTCGCCAGAGAAGACTTCCATTGAAAAAACAGCCCGAAAGTCTGGGACTAGCTCTCAAAGGCAGCAAGTCAAGACTGAAAGAAATACCTGCCCTGATATCGCCCATGGCAGCCGACAAGCAACCCTTGTAACAGTGAGCTAAGGACTTTGCTCTTACAGAGAACCCTCCTAATGCTACTTCCTTAGGCATTGGTCTTCGCCATAGCAGCCTTCCATTGAAAAAACAGCCCGAACGTCCGGGACTAGCTCTCAAAGGCAGCAAGTCAAGACTGAAAGAAATAACTGGCCTGATACCGCCCATGGCAGCCCACAAGCAACCATTGTAACGGTGAGCTAAGGATTTGCTCTTACAGAGAACCCTCCTAATGCTACTTCCCTAGGCATTTGTCTTCGCCAGAGCAGACTTCCTTTGAAAAAACAGCCCTGAACGTCCGGGACTAGCTCCCAAAGGCAGCAAGTCAAGACTTAAAGAAATACATGGCGTGATACCGCCCATGGCAGCCCACAATCACCCACTCTAATGGTGAGCTAAGGAATTTGCTCTTCCAGAGAACCCTCCTAATGCTACTTCCCTAGGCATTGGTCTCTGCTGAAGCAGCCTTCCATTGAAAAAACAGCCCGAAGATCCGGGACTAGCTCTCAAAGGCAGCAAGTCAAGACTGAGAGAAATACCTGGCCTGATGCCGCCCATGGCAGCCCACAAGCAGACCCTGTCACCCTGGGGCTAAGGACTTTGCTCTTTTGGGGAAAACTCCTAATGCTACTTCCCTAGGTATTGGTGTGTGATGGAGCAGCGTTCCATTGAAAAAACAGCCCGAACGTCCGGGACTACCTCCCAAAGGCAGCAAGTCAAGACTGAAAGAAATACCTGGCCTGATACCGCCCATGGCAGCCCACAAGCAGCCACTGTAATGGTGAGCTAAGGACTTTGCTCTTCCAGAGCACCCTCCTATATGCTAATTCCCATGGCATTGGTCTTCGCCAGAGCAGACTTCCATTGACAAAACAGACCAAACGTCCGGGACTAGCTCTCAAAGGCAGCAAGTCAAGACTGAAAGAAATACCTGGCCTGATACAGTCCATGGCATCCCACAAGCAACATCTGTCACCCTGGGGCTAAGGACTTTGCTCTTCCAGAGAACCCTCCTAATGCTACTTCCCTAGGCATTGTTCTCGGCTGAAGAAGCCTTCCATTGAAAAAACAGCCCGAACGTCCGGGACTAGCTCTCAAAGGCAGCAAGTCAAGACTGAAAGAAATACTGGGCCTGATACCGCCCATGGCAGCCCACAAGCAACCCTTGTAACGGTGAGCTAAGGACTTTGCTCTTATAGAGAACCCTCCTAATGCTACTTCCCTAGGCATTGGTCTTAGCCAGAGAAGCCTTCCATTGATAAAACAGCCCGAACGTCCGGGACTAGCTCTCAAAGGCAGCAAGTCAAGACTGAAAGAAATACCTGGCCTGATACCGCCCATGGCAGACCACAAGCAGCATCTGTCACTCTGGGACTAAGGAATTTGCTCTTTTGGGGAACATTCCTAATGGTACTTCCCTAGGCATTGCTATTTGCCGGAGAAGACTTCCATTGAAAAAACAGCCCCAATGTCTGGGACTAGCTCTCAAAGGCAGCAAGTCAAGACTGAAAGAAATACCTGGCCTGATACCGCCCATGGCAGCCCACAAGCAGCAACTGTAACCGTGAGCTAAGGACTTTGCTCTTTTGGGGAACACTCCTAATGCTACTTCCCTAGGCATTGCTCTTCGCCAGAGAAGACTTCCATTGAAAAAACAGCCCGAAAGTCTGGGACTAGCTCTCAAAGGCAGCAAGTCAAGACTGAAAGAAATATGTGACCTGATACCGCCCATGGCAGCCAACAAGCAACCCTTGTAACGGTGAGCTAAGGACTTTGCTCTTACAGAGAACCCTCCTAATGCTACTTCCTTAGGCATTGGTCTTCGCCATAGCAGCCTTCCATTGAAAAAACAGCCTGAACGTCCGGTACTAGCTCCCAAAGGCAGCAAGTCAAGACTTAAAGAAATACCTGGCCTGATACTGCCCATGGCAGCCCACAATCACCCACTCTAATGGTGAGCTAAGGACTTTGCTCTTCCAGAGAACCCTCCTAATGCTACTTCCCATGGCATTGGTCTTCGCCAGAGCAGCCTTCCATTGAAAAAACAGCCTGAACGTCCGGGACTAGCTCCCAAAGGCAGCAAGTCAAGACTGAAAGAAATACCTGGCCTGATACCGCCCATGGCAGCCCACAAGCAGACCCTGTCACCCTGGGGCTAAGGACTTTGCTCTTCCAGAGAACCCTCCTAATGCTACTTCCCCAGGCATTGGTCTCTGCCATAGCAGCCTTCCATTGAAAAAACAGCCCGAACGTCTGGGACTAGGTTTCAAAGGCAGCAAGTCAAGACTGAAAGAAATACCTGGCCTGATACCGCCCATGGCAGCCCACAAGCAGACCCTGTCACCCTGGGGCTAAGGACTTTGCTCATTTGGGGAGTAGTCCTAATGCTACTTCCCTAGGCATTGGACTCTGCCATAGAAGCCTTCCATTGAAAAAACAGCCCGAAAGTCTGGGACTATCTCTCAAAGGCAGCAAATCAAGACTGAAAGAAATACCTGGCCTGATACCGCCCATGGCAGCCCACAAGCAACATCTGTCACTCTGGGGCTAAGGTCTTTGCTCTTTTGGGGAACATTCCTAATGCTACTTCCCTAGGCTTTGGTCTTCGCCGGAGAAGACTTCCATTGAAAAAGCAGCCCGAAAGTCTGGGACTAGATACCAAAGGCAGCAAGTCAAGAATGAAAGACATACCTGGCCTGATAATGCCCATGGCAGCCCACAAAAAGACTATTGCACTTAGGGGCTAAGGAATATCTTCTTCTGGGGAACCCTCCTAATGCTACATCTGTAGGCATTGGTCTCTGCTTAAGCAGCCTTCCATTAAAAAACAGCCCTAAAGTCCGTGACTAGCTCTCAAAGGCAGCAAATCAAGATTGAAAGAAATACCTGGCCAGATACCGCCCATGGCAGCTCACAAGCAGCCCCTGTCACCCTTCGGCTAATAACTTTGCTCTTCTGGGGAACACTCCTAATGCTACTTCCCCTAGGCATTGGTCTCTGCTGAAGCAGCCTTCCATTGAAAAAACAGCCTAAACGTCAGGGACTAGCTCCCAAAGGCAGCAGGTCAAGACTGAAAGAAATACCTGACCGGATAATGCCCATGGCATCCCACAAGCAGACACTGTCACCCTGGTGTTAAGGACTTTGCTCTTCCAGAGAACCCTCCTAATGCTACTTCCCTAGGCATTGCTCTCTGCTGAAGAAGCCTTCCATTTACAAAACAGCCACAAAGTCTGGTACTAGCTCCCAAAGGCATCAAGTCAAGACTGAAAGAAATACCTGGCCTGATACAGCCCATGGCAGCCCACAAGCAACATCTGTCACTCTGGGGCTAAGGTCTTTGCTCTTCCAGAGAACTTTCCTAATGCTACTTCCCGAGGCATTGGTCTCTACCATAGCAGCCTTCCATTGAAAAAACAGCCCGAACGTCCGGGACTAGCTCTCAAAGGCAGCAAATCAAGACTGAAAGAAATACCTGGCCTGATACTGCCCATGGCAGCCCACAAGCAGACCCTGCCACCCTGGGGCTAAGGATTTTCCTATTCTGGGAAAACTCATAATGCTACTTCGCTAGGCATTGGTCTTCGCCGGAGAAGACTTCTATTGAAAAAACAGCCTGAATGTCTAGTACTAGATCATAAAGGCAGCAACTCAAGACTAAAAGAAATACCTGGCCTGATACTGCCCATAGCAGCCCAGAAGGAGCATCTGTCAACCTGGGGCTAAGGACTTTGCTCTTTTGGGGAACACTCCTAATACTACTTCCCTAGGCATTGGTCTTCGCCAGAGAAGACTTCCATTGAGAGCTAGTCCCGGATGTTCGGGCTGTTTTTTCAAAGGCAGCAAGTCAAGACTGAAAGAAATACCTGGCCTGATACCGCCCATGGCAGCCCACAAGCAGACCCTGTCACCCTGGGGCTAAGGACTTTGCTCTTCCAGAGAACCCTCCTAATGCTACTTCCCTAGGCATTGGTCTCTACGGAAGCAACCTTCCATCGAAAAAACAGCCCAAACGTCCGGGACTAGCTCTCAGAGGCAGCAAGTCAAGACTGAAAGAAATACCTGCCCTGATACCGCCCATGGCAGCCCACAAGCAGCCCCTGTAACGGTAAGCTCAGGACTTTGCTCTTCCAGAGAACCCTCCTAATGCTACTTCCCATGGCATTGGTCTTCGCCAGAGCAGCCTTCCATTGAAAAAACAGCCCAAAAATCTGGGACTAGCTCTCAAAGACAGCAAGTCAAGACTGAAAGAAATACGTGACCTGATACCGCCCATGGCAGCCCACAAGCTGCATTTGTGACCCCGGGTCTAAGGACTTTGCTCTTCCAGAGAACTTTCCTAATGCTACTTCAGTAGGCACTGGTCTCTGCTGAAGCAGCCTTCCACTGAAAAAACAGCACGAACGTCTGGGACTAGCTCCCAAGGCAGCAAGTCAAGACTGAAAGAAATACCTGGCCTGATACTGCCCATGGCAGCCCACAAGCAGACCCTGTCACCCTGGGGCTAAGGACTTTGCTCTTCCAGAGAACCCTCCTAATGCTACTTCCCTAGGCATTGGTCTCTACGGAAGCAACCTTCCATCGAAAAAACAGCCCAAACGTCCGGGACTAGCTCTCAGAGGCAGCAAGTCAAGACTGAAAGAAATACCTGGCCTGATACCGCCCATGGCAGCCCACAAGCAGCATCTGTCACTCTGGGGCTAAGGACTTTGCTCTTTTGGGGAACACTTCTAATGCTACTTCTCTAGGCATTGGTCTCAGCCGGAGCAGTCTTCCATACACAAAACAGACCAAACGTCCGGGACTAGCTCTCAAAGGCAGCAAGTCAAGACTGAAAGAAATACCTGGCCTGATACCGCCCATGGCAGCCCACAAGCAGCACCTATAACCGTGAGCTAAGGACTTTGCTCTTCCAGAGAACTTTCCTAATGCTACTTCCCTAGGCATTGGTCTCTGCTGAAGCAGCCTCCCATTGAAAAAACAGCCTGAAAGTCTGGGACTATCTCTCAAAGGCAGCAAATCAAGACTGAAAGAAATACCTGGCCTGATACCGCCCATGGCAGCCCACAAGCAACCTCTGTCCCTCTGGGGCTAAGGACTTTGCTCTTCCAGAGAACCCTCCTAATGCTACTTCCCTAGGCATTGGTCTCGGCTGAAGAAACCTTCCATTGAAAAAACAGCCCGAACATCCGGGACTAGCTCTCAAATGCAGCAAGCAAAGACTTAAAGAAATACCTGGCCTGATGCTGCCCAAGGCCGCCCACAACGTGACCGTGTCACCCTGGGGCTAGAGACTTTGGTTGTCTGGGAAACCCGCCTTATGCTACTTCCCTAGGCATTGTTCTCTGCTGAAGCAGCCTTTCATTGAAAAAACAGACCGAACGTCTGAGTCTAGCTCACAAAGGAAAGAAGTCAAAACTGAAAGAAATACCTGGCCTGATACCACCCATGGCATCCCACAAGCAGCCCCTGTAACCCAGGGGCTAAAGACTTTGCTCTTCCAGAGAACTTTCCTAATGCTACTTCCCTAGGCATTGGTCTAGGCCGGAGAAGACTTCCATTGAAAAAACAGACCGAAAGTCTGGGACTAGCTCTCAAAGGCAGCAAGTCAAGACTGAAAGAAATACCTGGCTTGATACTGCCCATGCCATCCCACAAGCAGACCCTGCCACCCTGAGGCTAAGCATTTTCTTCTTCTGGGAAAAACTCTTAATGCTACTTCCCTAGGCATTGGTCTTCGCCGGAGAAGACTTCCATTGAAAAAACAGCCCGAACGTCTGGGACTAGCTCTCAAAGGCAGCAAGTCAAGACTGAAAGAAATACCTGGCCTGATACCACCCATGTCATCCCACAAGCAGACCCTGTAACCCTGGGGGTAAGGACTTTGCTCTTCCAGAGAACCCTCCTAATGCTACTTTCCTAGGCATTGGTCTCAGCCGGCGCAGTCGTCCATTGAAAAAACAGACCGAACGTCCGGGACTAGCTCTCAAAGGCAGCAAGTCAAAACTGAAAGAAATACCTGGCCTGATACCGCCCATGGCAGCCCACGAGCAACCATTGTAACGGTGAGCTAAGGACTTTGCTCTTACAGAGAACCCTCCTAATGCTACTTCCCTAGGCATTTGTCTTCGCCACAGCAGACTTCCATTGAAAAAACAGCCCTGAACGTCCGGGACTAGCTCCCAAAGGCAGCAAGTCAAGACTGAAAGAAATACCTGGCCTGATACCGCCCATGGCAGCCCACAAGCAGCCCCTGTAACGGTGAGCTAAGGACTTTGCTCTTCCAGAGAACCCTCCTAATGCTACTTCCCTAGGCATTGGTCTTAGCCAGAGAAGCCTTCCATTGAAAAAACAGCCCGAATGTCTGGGACTAGGTTTCAAAGGCAGCAAGTCAAGACTGAAAGAAATACCTGGCCTGATACCGCCCATGGCAGCCCACAAGCAGCATCTGTCACTCTGGTGCTAAGGACTTTGCTCTTTTGGGGAACACTCCTAATGCTACTTCCCTAGGCATTGCTCTTCACCAGAGAAGACTTCCATTGAAAAAACAGCCTGAACGTCTGGGACTAGCTCTCAAAGGCAGCAAGTCAAGACTGAAAGAAACACGTGACCTGATACCGCCCATGGCAGCCCACAAGCAGCATTTGTGACCCTTGGTCTAAGGACTTTGCTCTTCCAGAGAAGTTTCCTAATGCTACTTCAGTAGGCATTGGTCTCTGCTGAAGCAGCCTTCCATTGAAAAAACAGCCCGAACGTCCGGGACTAGCTCTCAAAGGCAGCAAGTCAAGACTGAGAGAAACACCTGGCTTGATGCCGCCCATGGCAGCCCACAAGCAGACCCTGTCACCTTGGGGCTAAGGACTTTGCTCATTTAGGGAATAGTCCTAATGCTACTTCCCTAGGCATTGGACTCTGCCATAGAAGCCTTCCATTGAAAAAACAGCCCGAAAGTCTGGGACTATCTCTCAAAGGCAGCAAATCAAGACTGAAAGAAATACCTGGCCTGATACCGCCCATGGCAGCCCACAAGCAACATCTGTCACTCTGGGGCTAAGGTCTTTGCTCTTTTGGGGAACACTCCTAATGCTACTTCCCTAGGCATTGCTCTTCACCAGAGAAGACTTCCATTGAAAAAACAGCCTGAACGTCCGGGACTAGCTCTCAAAGGCAGCAAGTCAAGACTGAAAGAAATACCTGGCCTGATAATGCCCATGGCATCCCACAAGCATACACTGTCAACCTGGGGCTAAGGACTTTGCTCATCCAGAGAACCCTCCTAATGCTACTTCCCTAGGCCTTGGTCTTAGCCAGAGAAGCCTTCCATTGATAAAACAGCCCGAACGTCTGGGACTAGCTCCCAAGGCAGCAAGTCAAGACTGAAAGAAATACGTGACCTGATACCGCCCATGGCAGCCCACAAGCAGCATCTGTCACTCTGGTGCTAAGGACTTTGCTCTTTTGGGGAACACTCCTAATGCTACTTCCCTAGGCATTGCTCTTCTCCAGAGAAGACTTCCATTGAAAAAACAGCCCGAAAGTCTGGGACTAGCTCTCAAAGGCAGCAAGTCAAGACTGAAAGAAATACGTGACCTGATACCGCCCATGGCAGCAGACAAGCAACCCTTGTAACAGTGAGCTAAGGACTTTGCTCTTACAGAGAACCCTCCTAATGCTACTTCCTTAGGCATTGGTCTTCGCCATAGCAGCCTTCCATTGAAAAAACAGCCCGAACGTCCGGGACTAGCTCTCAAAGGCAGCAAGTCAAGACTGAAAGAAATACCTGGCCTGATACCGCCCATGGCAGCCCACGAGCAACCATTGTAACGGTGAGCTAAGGACTTTGCTCTTACAGAGAACCCTCCTAATGCTACTTCCCTAGGCATTTGTCTTCGCCACAGCAGACTTCCATTGAAAAAACAGCCCTGAACGTCCGGGACTAGCTCCCAAAGGCAGCAAGTCAAGACTGAAAGAAATACCTGGCCTGATACCGCCCATGGCAGCCCACAAGCAGCCCCTGTAACGGTGAGCTAAGGACTTTGCTCTTCCAGAGAACCCTCCTAATGCTACTTCCCTAGGCATTGGTCTTAGCCAGAGAAGCCTTCCATTGAAAAAACAGCCCAAATGTCTGGGACTAGGTTTCAAAGGCAGCAAGTCAAGACTGAAAGAAATACCTGGCCTGATACCGCCCATGGCAGCCCACAAGCAGCATCTGTCACTCTGGTGCTAAGGACTTTGCTCTTTTGGGGAACACTCCTAATGCTACTTCCCTAGGCATTGCTCTTCACCAGAGAAGACTTCCATTGAAAAAACAGCCTGAACGTCTGGGACTAGCTCTCAAAGGCAGCAAGTCAAGACTGAAAGAAACACGTGACCTGATACCGCCCATGGCAGCCCACAAGCAGCATTTGTGACCCTTGGTCTAAGGACTTTGCTCTTCCAGAGAAGTTTCCTAATGCTACTTCAGTAGGCATTGGTCTCTGCTGAAGCAGCCTTCCATTGAAAAAACAGCCCGAACGTCCGGGACTAGCTCCCTAAGGCAGCAAGTCAAGACTGAGAGAAATACCTGCCCTGATACCGCCCATGGCAGCCCACGAGCAACCATTGTAACGGTGAGCTAAGGACTTTGCTCTTACAGACAACCCTCATAATGCTACTTCCCTAGGCATTGGTCTCTGCTGAAGCAGCCTTCCATTGAAAAAACAGCCCGAACATCCGGGACTAGCTCTCAAAGGCAGCAAGTCAAGACTGAGAGAAATACCTGGCTTGATGCCGCCCATGGCAGCCCACAAGCAGACCCTGTCACCTTGGGGCTAAGGACTTTGCTCATTTGGGGAATAGTCCTAATGCTACTTCCCTAGGCATTGGACTCTGCCATAGAAGCCTTCCATTGAAAAAACAGCCCGAAAGTCTGGGACTATCTCTCAAAGGCAGCAAATCAAGACTGAAAGAAATACCTGGCCTGATACCGCCCATGGCAGCCCACAAGCAACATCTGTCACTCTGGGGCTAAGGTCTTTGCTCTTTTGGGGAACATTCCTAATGCTACTTCCCTAGGCTTTGGTCTTCGCCGGCGAAGACTTCCATTGAAAAAGCAGCCCGAATGTCCGGGACTAGCTCTCAAAGGCAGCAAGTCAAGACTGAAAGAAATACCTGGCCTGATAATGCCCATGGCATCCCACAAGCATACACTGTCAACCTGGGGCTAAGGACTTTGCTCATCCAGAGAACCCTCCTAATGCTACTTCCCTAGGCCTTGGTCTCTACGGAAGCATCCTTCCATTGAAAAAACAGCCCGAACGTCCGGGACTAGCTCTCAAATGCAGCAAGTCAAGACTTAAATACCTGGCCTGATACCGCCCATGTCATCCCACAAGCAGACCCTGTCACCCTGGGGGTAAGGACTTTCCTCTTTTGGGGAACACTCCTAATGCTACTTCCCTAGGCATTAGTCACTGCTGGAGCAGCCTTCCATTGAAAAAAAAGCCCGAAAGTCTGGGACTAGATACCAAAGGCAGCAAGTCAAGAATGAAAGACATACCTGGCCTGATACCGCCCATGGCAGCCCACAAACAGACTATGGCACTCAGGGGCTAAGGAATATCTTCTTCTGGGGAACCCTCCTAATGCTACTTCTGTAGGCACTGGTCTCTGCTTAAGCAGCCTTCCATTAAAAAACAGCCCTAAAGTCCGTGACTAGCTCTCAAAGGCAGCAAATCAAGATTGAAAGAAATACCTGGCCAGATACCGCCCATGGCAGCCCACAAACAGACTATGGCACTCAGGGGCTAAGGAATATCTTCTTCTGGGGAACCCTCCTAATGCTACTTCTGTAGGCATTGGTCTCTGCTTAAGCAGCCTTCCATTAAAAAACAGCCCTAAAGTCCGTGACTAGCTCTCAAAGGCAGCAAATCAAGATTGAAAGAAATACCTGGCCAGATACCGCCCATGGCAGCTCACAAGCAGCCCCTGTCACCCTTCGGCTAATAACTTTGCTCTTCTGCGGAACACTCCTAATGCTACTTCCCCTAGGCATTGGTCTCTGCTGAAGCAGCCTTCCATTGAAAAACTGCCCAAACGTCCGGGACTAGCTCTCAGAGGCAGCAAGTCAAGACTGAAAGAAATACCTGCCCTGATACCGCCCATGACAGCCCACAAGCAGCTCCTGTAACCGTGAGCTAAGGACTTTGCTCTTACAGAGAACCCTCCTAATGCTACTTCCCATAGCATTGGTCTTCGCCAGAGCAGCCTTCCATTGCAAAAACAGCCCAAAAATCTGGGACTAGCTCTCAAAGGCAGCAAGTCAAGACTGAAAGAAATACGTGACCTGATACCGCCCATGGCAGCCCACAAGCAGCATTTGTGACCCTGGGTCTAAGGACTTTGCTCTTCCAGAGAACTTTCCTAATGCTACTTCAGTAGGCACTGGTCTCTGCTGAAGCAGCCTTCCATTGAAAAAACAGCCCGAACGTCTGGGACTAGCTCCCAAAGGCAGCAAGTCAAGACTTAAAAAAATACCTGGCCTAATACAGCCCATGGCAGCCCACAAGCAGCTCCTGTAACCGTGAGCTAAGGACTTTACTCTTACAGAGAACCCTCCTAATGCTACTTCCCTAGGCATTGGTCTTAGCCAGAGAAGCCTTCCATTGAAAAAACAGCCCGAACGTCTGGGACTAGCTCCCAAGGCAGCAAGTCAAGACTGAAAGAAATACCTGGCCTGATACCGCCCATGGCAGCCCACAAGCAGCATCTGTCACTCTGGGGCTAAGGACTTTGCTCTTTTGGGGAACACTTCTAATGCTACTTCTCTAGGCATTGGTCTCAGCCGGAGCAGTCTTCCATACACAAAACAGACCAAACGTCCGGGACTAGCTCTCAAAGGCAGCAAGTCAAGACTGAAAGAAATACCTGGCCTGATACCGCCCATGGCAGCCCACAAGCAACCTCTGTCCCTCTGGGGCTAAGGACTTTGCTCTTCCAGAGAACCCTCCTAATGCTACTTCCCTAGGCATTGGTCTCGGCTGAAGAAACCTTCCATTGAAAAAACAGCCCGAACATCCGGGACTAGCTTCAAATGCAGCAAGCAAAGACTTAAAGAAATACCTGGCCTGATGCTGCCCAAGGCAGCCCACAAGCAGACCCTGCCACCTTGGGGCTAGAGACTTTGGTTGTCTGGGAAACCCGCCTTATGCTACTTCCCTAGGCATTGTTCTCTGCTGAAGCAGCCTTTCATTGAAAAAACAGACCGAACGTCTGAGTCTAGCTCACAAAGGAAAGAAGTCAAAACTGAGAGAAATACCTGGCCTGATACCACCCATGGCATCCCACAAGCAGCCCCTGTAACCCAGGGGCTAAAGACTTTGCTCTTCCAGAGAACTTTCCTAATGCTACTTCCCTAGGCATTGGTCTCTACGGAAGCAGCCTTCCATCGACAAAACAGCCTGAACGTCCAGGACTAGCTCCCAAAGGCAGCAAGTCAAGACTGAAAGAAATACCTGGCCTGATACTGCCCATGGCAGCCCACAAGCAGACCCTGCCACCCTGAGGCTAAGCATTTTCTTCTTCTGGGAAAAACTCTTAATGCTACTTCCCTAGGCATTGGTCTTCGCCGGAGAAGACTTCCATTGAAAAAACAGCCCTAACGTCTGGGACTAGCTCTCAAAGGCAGCAAGTCAAGACTGAAAGAAATACCTGGCCTGATACCACCCATGTCATCCCACAAGCAGACCCTGTAACCCTGGGGGTAAGGACTTTGCTCTTCCAGAGAACCCTCCTAATGCTACTTCCCTAGGCATTGGTCTCTGCCATAGCAGCCTTCCATTGAAAAAACAGCCCAAATGTCTGGGACTAGGTCTCAAAGTCAGTAAGTCAAGACTGAAAGAAATACGTGACCTGATACCGCCCATGGCAGCCGACAAGCAACCCTTGTAACGGTGAGCTAAGGACTTTGCTCTTACAGAGAATCCTCCTAATGCTACTTCCCTAGGCATTTGTCTTCGCCAGAGCAGACTTCCATTGAAAAAACAGCCCTGAACGTCCGGGACTAGCTCCCAAAGGCAGCAAGTCAAGACTTAAAGAAATACCTGGCCTGATACCGCCCATGGCAGCCCACAAGCAGCATTTGTGACCCTGGGTCTAAGGACTTTGCTCTTCCAGAGAACTTTCCTAATGCTACTTCAGTAGGCACTGGTCTCTGCTGAAGCAGCCTTCCATTGAAAAAACAGCCCGAAAGGCTGGGACTAGCTCCCAAAGGCAGCAAGTCAAGACTTAAAAAAATACCTGGCCTGATACAGCCCATGTCAGCCCACAAGCAGCTCCTGTAACCGTGAGCTAAGGACTTTACTCTTACAGAGAACCCTCCTAATGCTACTTCCCTAGGCATTGGTCTTAGCCAGAGAAGCCTTCCATTGATAAAACAGCCCGAACGTCTGGGACTAGCTCCCAAGGCAGCAAGTCAAGACTGAAAGAAATACCTGGCCTGATACCGCCCATGGCAGCCCACAAGCAGCATCTGTCACTCTGGGGCTAAGGACTTTGCTGTTTTGGGGAACACTTCTAATGCTACTTCTCTAGGCATTGGTCTCAGCCGGAGCAGTCTTCCATACACAAAACAGACCAAACGTCCGGGACTAGCTCTCAAAGGCACCAAGTCAAGACTGAAAGAAATACCTGGCCTGATACCGCCCATGGCAGCCCACAAGCAGCACCTGTAACCGTGAGCTAAGGACTTTGCTCTTCCAGAGAACTTTCCTAATGCTACTTCCCTAGGCATTGGTCTCTGCCATAGAAGCCTTCCATTGAAAAAACAGCCCGAAAGTCTGGGACTATCTCTCAAAGGCAGCGAATCAAGACTGAAAGAAATACCTGGCCTGATACCTCCCATGGCAGCCCACAAGCAACCTCTGTCCCTCTGGGGCTAAGGACTTTGCTCTTCCAGAGAACCCTCCTAATGCTACTTCCCTAGGCATTGGTCTCGGCTGAAGAAACCTTCCATTGAAAAAACAGCCCGAACATCCGGGACTAGCTCTCAAATGCAGCAAGCAAAGACTTAAAGAAATACCTGGCCTGATGCTGCCCAAGGCAGCCCACAACGTGACCCTGTCACCCTAGGGCTAGAGACTTTGGTTGTCTGGGAAACCCGCCTTATGCTACTTCCCTAGGCATTGTTCTCTGCTGAAGCAGCCTTTCATTGAAAAAACAGACCGAACGTCTGAGTCTAGCTCACAAAGGAAAGAAGTCAAAACTGAGAGAAATACCTGGCCTGATACCACCCATGGCATCCCACAAGCAGCCCCTGTAACCCAGGGGCTAAAGACTTTGCTCTTCCAGAGAACTTTCCTAATGCTACTTCCCTAGGCATTGGTCTCTACGGAAGCAGCCTTCCATCGACAAAACAGCCTGAACGTCCGGGACTAGCTCTCAGAGGCAGCAAGTCAAGACTGAAAGAAATACCTGGCCTGATACCGCCCATGGCAGCCCACAAGCAGCATCTGTCACTCTGGGGCTAAGGACTTTGCTCTTTTGGGGAACACTTCTAATGCTACTTCTCTAGGCATTGGTCTCAGCCGGAGCAGTCTTCCATACACAATACAGACCAAACGTCCGGGACTAGCTCTCAAAGGCAGCAAGTCAAGACTGAAAGAAATACCTGGCCTGATACCGCCCATGGCAGCCCACAAGCAGCACCTGTAACCGTGAGCTAAGGACTTTGCTCTTCCAGAGAACTTTACTAATGCTACTTCCCTAGGCATTGGTCTCTGCTGAAGCAGCCTTCCATTGAAAAAACAGCCCGAAAGTCTGGGACTATCTCTCAAAGGCAGCAAATCAAGACTGAAAGAAATACCTGGCCTGATACCGCCCATGGCAGCCCACAAGCAACCTCTGTCCCTCTGGGGCTAAGGACTTTGCTCTTCCAGAGAACCCTCCTAATGCTACTTCCCTAGGCATTGGTCTCGGCTGAAGAAACCTTCCATTGAAAAAACAGCCCGAACATCCGGGACTAGCTCTCAAATGCAGCAAGCAAAGACTTAAAGAAATACCTGGCCTGATGCTGCCCAAGGCAGCCCACAACGTGACCGTGTCACCCTGGGGCTAGAGACTTTGGTTGTCTGGGAAACCCGCCTTATGCTACTTCCCTAGGCATTGTTCTCTGCTGAAGCAGCCTTTCATTGAAAAAACAGACCGAACGTCTGAGTCTAGCTCACAAAGGAAAGAAGTCAAAACTGAAAGAAATACCTGGCCTGATACCACCCATGGCATCCCACAAGCAGCCCCTGTAACCCAGGGGCTAAAGACTTTGCTCTTCCAGAGAACTTTCCTAATGCTACTTCCCTAGGCATTGGTCTAGGCCGGAGAAGACTTCCATTGAAAAAACAGACCGAAAGTCTGGGACTAGCTCTCAAAGGCAGCAAGTCAAGACTGAAAGAAATACCTGGCTTGATACTGCCCATGCCATCCCACAAGCAGACCCTGCCACCCTGAGGCTAAGCATTTTCTTCTTCTGGGAAAAACTCTTAATGCTACTTCCCTAGGCATTGGTCTTCGCCGGAGAAGACTTCCATTGAAAAAACAGCCCGAACGTCTGGGACTAGCTCTCAAAGGCAGCAAGTCAAGACTGAAAGAAATACCTGGCCTGATACCGCCCATGGCAGCCCACGAGCAACCATTGTAACGGTGAGCTAAGGACTTTGCTCTTACAGAGAACCCTCCTAATGCTACTTCCCTAGGCATTTGTCTTCGCCACAGCAGACTTCCATTGAAAAAACAGCCCTGAACGTCCGGGACTAGCTCCCAAAGGCAGCAAGTCAAGACTTAAAGAAATACCTGGCCTGATACCGCCCATGGCAGCCCACAATCACCCACTCTAATGGTGAGCTAAGGACTTTGCTCTTCCAGAGAACCCTCCTAATGCTACTTCCCATGGCATTGCTCTTCGCCAGAGCAGCCTTCCATTGAAAAAACAGCCCTGAACGTCCGGGACTAGCTCCCAAAGGCAGCAAGTCAAGACTGAAAGAAATACCTGGCCTGATACCGCCCATGGCAGCCCACAAGCAGCCCCTGTAACGGTGAGCTAAGGACTTTGCTCTTCCAGAGAACCCTCCTAATGCTACTTCCCTAGGCATTGGTCTCTGCCAGAGCAGCCTTCCATTGAAAAAACAGCCCGAATGTCTGGGACTAGGTTTCAAAGGCAGCAAGTCAAGACTGAAAGAAATACGTGACCTGATACCGCCCATGGCAGCCCACAAGCAGCATCTGTCACTCTGGTGCTAAGGACTTTGCTCTTTTGGGGAACACTCCTAATGCTACTTCCCTAGGCATTGCTCTTCACCAGAGAAGACTTCCATTGAAAAAACAGCCTGAACGTCTGGGACTAGCTCTCAAAGGCAGCAAGTCAAGACTGAAAGAAACACGTGACCTGATACCGCCCATGGCAGCCCACAAGCAGCATTTGTGACCCTTGGTCTAAGGACTTTGCTCTTCCAGAGAAGTTTCCTAATGCTACTTCAGTAGGCATTGGTCTCTGCTGAAGCAGCCTTCCATTGAAAAAACAGCCCGAACGTCCGGGACTAGCTCCCTAAGGCAGCAAGTCAAGACTGAGAGAAATACCTGCCCTGATACCGCCCATGGCAGCCCACGAGCAACCATTGTAACGGTGAGCTAAGGACTTTGCTCTTACAGACAACCCTCATAATGCTACTTCCCTAGGCATTGGTCTCTGCTGAAGCAGCCTTCCATTGAAAAAACAGCCCGAACATCCGGGACTAGCTCTCAAAGGCAGCAAGTCAAGACTGAGAGAAATACCTGGCTTGATGCCGCCCATGGCAGCCCACAAGCAGACCCTGTCACCTTGGGGCTAAGGACTTTGCTCATTTGGGGAATAGTCCTAATGCTACTTCCCTAGGCATTGGACTCTGCCATAGAAGCCTTCCATTGAAAAAACAGCCCGAAAGTCTGGGACTATCTCTCAAAGGCAGCAAATCAAGACTGAAAGAAATACCTGGCCTGATACCGCCCATGGCAGCCCACAAGCAACATCTGTCACTCTGGGGCTAAGGTCTTTGCTCTTTTGGGGAACATTCCTAATGCTACTTCCCTAGGCTTTGGTCTTCGCCGGCGAAGACTTCCATTGAAAAAGCAGCCCGAACGTCCGGGACTAGCTCTCAAAGGCAGCAAGTCAAGACTGAAAGAAATACCTGGCCTGATAATGCCCATGGCATCCCACAAGCATACACTGTCAACCTGGGGCTAAGGACTTTGCTCATCCAGAGAACCCTCCTAATGCTACTTCCCTAGGCCTTGGTCTCTACGGAAGCATCCTTCCATTGAAAAAACAGCCCGAACGTCCGGGACTAGCTCTCAAATGCAGCAAGTCAAGACTTAAATACCTGGCCTGATACCGCCCATGTCATCCCACAAGCAGACCCTGTCACCCTGGGGGTAAGGACTTTCCTCTTTTGGGGAACACTCCTAATGCTACTTCCCTAGGCATTAGTCACTGCTGGAGCAGCCTTCCATTGAAAAAAAAGCCCGAAAGTCTGGGACTAGATACCAAAGGCAGCAAGTCAAGAATGAAAGACATACCTGGCCTGATACCGCCCATGGCAGCCCACAAACAGACTATGGCACTCAGGGGCTAAGGAATATCTTCTTCTGGGGAACCCTCCTAATGCTACTTCTGTAGGCACTGGTCTCTGCTTAAGCAGCCTTCCATTAAAAAACAGCCCTAAAGTCCGTGACTAGCTCTCAAAGGCAGCAAATCAAGATTGAAAGAAATACCTGGCCAGATACCGCCCATGGCAGCTCACAAGCAGCCCCTGTCACCCTTCGGCTAATAACTTTGCTCTTCTGGGGAACACTCCTAATGCTACTTCCCCTAGGCATTGGTCTCTGCTGAAGCAGCCTTCCATTGAAAAACTGCCCAAACGTCCGGGACGAGCTCTCAGAGGCAGCAAGTCAAGACTGAAAGAAATACCTGCCCTGATACCGCCCATGACAGCCCACAAGCAGCTCCTGTAACCGTGAGCTAAGGACTTTACTCTTACAGAGAACCCTCCTAATGCTACTTCCCTAGGCATTGGTCTTAGCCAGAGAAGCCTTCCATTGATAAAACAGCCCGAACGTCTGGGACTAGCTCCCAAGGCAGCAAGTCAAGACTGAAAGAAATACGTGACCTGATACCGCCCATGGCAGCCCACAAGCAGCATTTGTGACCCTGGGTCTAAGGACTTTGCTCTTCCAGAGAACTTTCCTAATGCTACTTCAGTAGGCACTGGTCTCTGCTAAAGCAGCCTTCCATTGAAAAAACAGCCCGAACGTCTGGGACTAGCTCCCAAAGGCAGCAAGTCAAGACTTAAAAAAATACCTGGCCTAATACAGCCCATGGCAGCCCACAAGCAGCTCCTGTAACCGTGAGCTAAGGACTTTACTCTTACAGAGAACCCTCCTAATGCTACTTCCCTAGGCATTGGTCTTAGCCAGAGAAGCCTTCCATTGATAAAACAGCCCGAACGTCTGGGACTAGCTCCCAAGGCAGCAAGTCAAGACTGAAAGAAATACCTGGCCTGATACCGCCCATGGCAGCCCACAAGCAGCATCTGTCACTCTGGGGCTAAGGACTTTGCTCTTTTGGGGAACACTTCTAATGCTACTTCTCTAGGCATTGGTCTCAGCCGGAGCAGTCTTCCATACACAAAACAGACCAAACGTCCGGGACTAGCTCTCAAAGGCAGCAAGTCAAGACTGAAAGAAATACCTGGCCTGATACCGCCCATGGCAGCCCACAAGCAGCACCTGTAACCGTGAGCTAAGGACTTTGCTCTTCCAGAGAACTTTCCTAATGCTACTTCCCTAGGCATTGGCCTCTGCTGAAGCAGCCTTCCATTGAAAAAACAGCCCGAAAGTCTGGGACTATCTCTCAAAGGCAGCAAATCAAGACTGAAAGAAATACCTGGCCTGATACCGCCCATGGCAGCCCACAAGCAACCTCTGTCCCTCTGGGGCTAAGGACTTTGCTCTTCCAGAGAACCCTCCTAATGCTACTTCCCTAGGCATTGGTCTCGGCTGAAGAAACCTTCCATTGAAAAAACAGCCCGAACATCCGGGACTAGCTCTCAAATGCAGCAAGCAAAGACTTAAAGAAATACCTGGCCTGATGCTGCCCAAGGCAGCCCACAAGCAGACCCTGCCACCCTGGGGCTAGAGACTTTGGTTGTCTGGGAAACCCGCCTTATGCTACTTCCCTAGGCATTGTTCTCTGCTGAAGCAGCCTTTCATTGAAAAAACAGACCGAACGTCTGAGTCTAGCTCACAAAGGAAAGAAGTCAAAACTGAGAGAAATACCTGGCCTGATACCACCCATGGCATCCCACAAGCAGCCCCTGTAACCCAGGGGCTAAAGACTTTGCTCTTCCAGAGAACTTTCCTAATGCTACTTCCCTAGGCATTGGTCTCTACGGAAGCAGCCTTCCATCGACAAAACAGCCTGAACGTCCAGGACTAGCTCCCAAAGGCAGCAAGTCAAGACTGAAAGAAATACCTGGCCTGATACTGCCCATGGCAGCCCACAAGCAGACCCTGCCACCCTGAGGCTAAGCATTTTCTTCTTCTGGGAAAAACTCTTAATGCTACTTCCCTAGGCATTGGTCTTCGCCGGAGAAGACTTCCATTGAAAAAACAGCCCTAACGTCTGGGACTAGCTCTCAAAGGCAGCAAGTCAAGACTGAAAGAAATACCTGGCCTGATACCACCCATGTCATCCCACAAGCAGACCCTGTAACCCTGGGGGTAAGGACTTTGCTCTTCCAGAGAACCCTCCTAATGCTACTTCCCTAGGCATTGGTCTCTGCCATAGCAGCCTTCCATTGAAAAAACAGCCCAAATGTCTGGGACTAGGTCTCAAAGTCAGTAAGTCAAGACTGAAAGAAATACGTGACCTGATACCGCCCATGGCAGCCGACAAGCAACCCTTGTAACGGTGAGCTAAGGACTTTGCTCTTACAGAGAACCCTCCTAATGCTACTTCCTTAGGCATTGGTCTTCGCCATAGCAGCCTTCCATTGAAAAAACAGCCCGAACGTCCGGGACTAGCTCTCAAAGGCAGCAAGTCAAGACTGAAAGAAATACCTGGCCAGATACCGCCCATGGCAGCCCACAAGCAGCATTTGTGACCCTGGGTCTAAGGACTTTGCTCTTCCAGAGAACTTTCCTAATGCTACTTCAGTAGGCACTGGTCTCTGCTGAAGCAGCCTTCCATTGAAAAAACAGCCCGAAAGTCTGGGACTAGCTCCCAAAGGCAGCAAGTCAAGACTTAAAAAAATACCTGGCCTGATACAGCCCATGTCAGCCCACAAGCAGCTCCTGTAACCGTGAGCTAAGGACTTTACTCTTACAGAGAACCCTCCTAATGCTACTTCCCTAGGCATTGGTCTTAGCCAGAGAAGCCTTCCATTGATAAAACAGCCCGAACGTCTGGGACTAGCTCCCAAGGCAGCAAGTCAAGACTGAAAGAAATACCTGGCCTGATACCGCCCATGGCAGCCCACAAGCAGCATCTGTCACTCTGGGGCTAAGGACTTTGCTGTTTTGGGGAACACTTCTAATGCTACTTCTCTAGGCATTGGTCTCAGCCGGAGCAGTCTTCCATACACAAAACAGACCAAACGTCCGGGACTAGCTCTCAAAGGCAGCAAGTCAAGACTGAAAGAAATACCTGGCCTGATACCGCCCATGGCAGCCCACAAGCAGCACCTGTAACCGTGAGCTAAGGACTTTGCTCTTCCAGAGAACTTTCCTAATGCTACTTCCCTAGGCATTGGTCTCTGCCATAGAAGCCTTCCATTGAAAAAACAGCCCGAAAGTCTGGGACTATCTCTCAAAGGCAGCGAATCAAGACTGAAAGAAATACCTGGCCTGATACCTCCCATGGCAGCCCACAAGCAACCTCTGTCCCTCTGGGGCTAAGGACTTTGCTCTTCCAGAGAACCCTCCTAATGCTACTTCCCTAGGCATTGGTCTCGGCTGAAGAAACCTTCCATTGAAAAAACAGCCCGAACATCCGGGACTAGCTCTCAAATGCAGCAAGCAAAGACTTAAAGAAATACCTGGCCTGATGCTGCCCAAGGCAGCCCACAACGTGACCCTGTCACCCTAGGGCTAGAGACTTTGGTTGTCTGGGAAACCCGCCTTATGCTACTTCCCTAGGCATTGTTCTCTGCTGAAGCAGCCTTTCATTGAAAAAACAGACCGAACGTCTGAGTCTAGCTCACAAAGGAAAAAAGTCAAAACTGAGAGAAATACCTGGCCTGATACCACCCATGGCATCCCACAAGCAGCCCCTGTAACCCAGGGGCTAAAGACTTTGCTCTTCCAGAGAACTTTCCTAATGCTACTTCCCTAGGCATTGGTCTCTACGGAAGCAGCCTTCCATCGACAAAACAGCCCGAACGTCCGGGACTAGCTCTCAGAGGCAGCAAGTCAAGACTGAAAGAAATACCTGGCCTGATACCGCCCATGGCAGCCCACAAGCAGCATCTGTCACTCTGGGGCTAAGGACTTTGCTCTTTTGGGGAACACTTCTAATGCTACTTCTCTAGGCATTGGTCTCAGCCGGAGCAGTCTTCCATACACAATACAGACCAAACGTCCGGGACTAGCTCTCAAAGGCAGCAAGTCAAGACTGAAAGAAATACCTGGCCTGATACCGCCCATGGCAGCCCACAAGCAGCACCTGTAACCGTGAGCTAAGGACTTTGCTCTTCCAGAGAACTTTACTAATGCTACTTCCCTAGGCATTGGTCTCTGCTGAAGCAGCCTTCCATTGAAAAAACAGCCCGAAAGTCTGGGACTATCTCTCAAAGGCAGCAAATCAAGACTGAAAGAAATACCTGGCCTGATACCGCCCATGGCAGCCCACAAGCAACCTCTGTCCCTCTGGGGCTAAGGACTTTGCTCTTCCAGAGAACCCTCCTAATGCTACTTCCCTAGGCATTGGTCTCGGCTGAAGAAACCTTCCATTGAAAAAACAGCCCGAACATCCGGGACTAGCTCTCAAATGCAGCAAGCAAAGACTTAAAGAAATACCTGGCCTGATGCTGCCCAAGGCAGCCCACAACGTGACCGTGTCACCCTGGGGCTAGAGACTTTGGTTGTCTGGGAAACCCGCCTTATGCTACTTCCCTAGGCATTGTTCTCTGCTGAAGCAGCCTTTCATTGAAAAAACAGACCGAACGTCTGAGTCTAGCTCACAAAGGAAAGAAGTCAAAACTGAAAGAAATACCTGGCCTGATACCACCCATGGCATCCCACAAGCAGCCCCTGTAACCCAGGGGCTAAAGACTTTGCTCTTCCAGAGAACTTTCCTAATGCTACTTCCCTAGGCATTGGTCTAGGCCGGAGAAGACTTCCATTGAAAAAACAGACCGAAAGTCTGGGACTAGCTCTCAAAGGCAGCAAGTCAAGACTGAAAGAAATACCTGGCTTGATACTGCCCATGCCATCCCACAAGCAGACCCTGCCACCCTGAGGCTAAGCATTTTCTTCTTCTGGGAAAAACTCTTAATGCTACTTCCCTAGGCATTGGTCTTCGCCGGAGAAGACTTCCATTGAAAAAACAGCCCGAACGTCTGGGACTAGCTCTCAAAGGCAGCAAGTCAAGACTGAAAGAAATACCTGGCCTGATACCGCCCATGGCAGCCCACGAGCAACCATTGTAACGGTGAGCTAAGGACGTTGCTCTTACAGAGAACCCTCCTAATGCTACTTCCCTAGGCATTTGTCTTCGCCACAGCAGACTTCCATTGAAAAAACAGCCCTGAACGTCCGGGACTAGCTCCCAAAGGCAGCAAGTCAAGACTTAAAGAAATACCTGGCCTGATACCGCCCATGGCAGCCCACAATCACCCACTCTAATGGTGAGCTAAGGACTTTGCTCTTCCAGAGAACCCTCCTAATGCTACTTCCCATGGCATTGGTCTTCGCCATAGCAGCCTTCCATTGAAAAAACAGCCCTGAACGTCCGGGACTAGCTCCCAAAGGCAGCAAGTCAAGACTGAAAGAAATACCTGGCCTGATACCGCCCATGGCAGCCCACAAGCAGCCCCTGTAACGGTGAGCTAAGGACTTTGCTCTTCCAGAGAACCCTCCTAATGCTACTTCCCTAGGCATTGGTCTCTGCCATAGCAGCCTTCCATTGAAAAAACAGCCCGAATGTCTGGGACTAGGTTTCAAAGGCAGCAAGTCAAGACTGAAAGAAATACGTGACCTGATACCGCCCATGGCAGCCCACAAGCAGCATCTGTCACTCTGGTGCTAAGGACTTTGCTCTTTTGGGGAACACTCCTAATGCTACTTCCCTAGGCATTGCTCTTCACCAGAGAAGACTTCCATTGAAAAAACAGCCTGAACGTCTGGGACTAGCTCTCAAAGGCAGCAAGTCAAGACTGAAAGAAACACGTGACCTGATACCGCCCATGGCAGCCCACAAGCAGCATTTGTGACCCTTGGTCTAAGGACTTTGCTCTTCCAGAGAAGTTTCCTAATGCTACTTCAGTAGGCATTGGTCTCTGCTGAAGCAGCCTTCCATTGAAAAAACAGCCCGAACGTCCGGGACTAGCTCCCTAAGGCAGCAAGTCAAGACTGAGAGAAATACCTGCCCTGATACCGCCCATGGCAGCCCACGAGCAACCATTGTAACGGTGAGCTAAGGACTTTGCTCTTACAGACAACCCTCATAATGCTACTTCCCTAGGCATTGGTCTCTGCTGAAGCAGCCTTCCATTGAAAAAACAGCCCGAACATCCGGGACTAGCTCTCAAAGGCAGCAAGTCAAGACTGAGAGAAATACCTGGCTTGATGCCGCCCATGGCAGCCCACAAGCAGACCCTGTCACCTTGGGGCTAAGGACTTTGCTCATTTGGGGAATAGTCCTAATGCTACTTCCCTAGGCATTGGACTCTGCCATAGAAGCCTTCCATTGAAAAAACAGCCCGAAAGTCTGGGACTATCTCTCAAAGGCAGCAAATCAAGACTGAAAGAAATACCTGGCCTGATACCGCCCATGGCAGCCCACAAGCAACATCTGTCACTCTGGGGCTAAGGTCTTTGCTCTTTTGGGGAACATTCCTAATGCTACTTCCCTAGGCTTTGGTCTTCGCCGGCGAAGACTTCCATTGAAAAAGCAGCCCGAACGTCCGGGACTATCTCTCAAAGGCAGCAAATCAAGACTGAAAGAAATACCTGGCCTGATACCGCCCATGGCAGCCCACAAGCAACCTCTGTCCCTCTGGGGCTAAGGACTTTGCTCTTCCAGAGAACCCTCCTAATGCTACTTCCCTAGGCATTGGTCTCGGCTGAAGAAACCTTCCATTGAAAAAACAGCCCGAACATCCGGGACTAGCTCTCAAATGCAGCAAGCAAAGACTTAAAGAAATACCTGGCCTGATGCTGCCCAAGGCAGCCCACAACGTGACCGTGTCACCCTGGGGCTAGAGACTTTGGTTGTCTGGGAAACCCGCCTTATGCTACTTCCCTAGGCATTGTTCTCTGCTGAAGCAGCCTTTCATTGAAAAAACAGACCAAACGTCTGAGTCTAGCTCACAAAGGAAAGAAGTCAAAACTGAAAGAAATACCTGGCCTGATACCACCCATGGCATCCCACAAGCAGCCCCTGTAACCCAGGGGCTAAAGACTTTGCTCTTCCAGAGAACTTTCCTAATGCTACTTCCCTAGGCATTGGTCTAGGCCGGAGAAGACTTCCATTGAAAAAACAGACCGAAAGTCTGGGACTAGCTCTCAAAGGCAGCAAGTCAAGACTGAAAGAAATACCTGGCTTGATACTGCCCATGCCATCCCACAAGCAGACCCTGCCACCCTGAGGCTAAGCATTTTCTTCTTCTGGGAAAAACTCTTAATGCTACTTCCCTAGGCATTGGTCTTCGCCGGAGAAGACTTCCATTGAAAAAACAGCCCGAACGTCTGGGACTAGCTCTCAAAGGCAGCAAGTCAAGACTGAAAGAAATACCTGGCCTGATACCGCCCATGGCAGCCCACGAGCAACCATTGTAACGGTGAGCTAAGGACTTTGCTCTTACAGAGAACCCTCCTAATGCTACTTCCCTAGGCATTTGTCTTCGCCACTGCAGACTTCCATTGAAAAAACAGCCCTGAACGTCCGGGACTAGCTCCCAAAGGCAGCAAGTCAAGACTTAAAGAAATACCTGGCCTGATACCGCCCATGGCAGCCCACAATCACCCACTCTAATGGTGAGCTAAGGACTTTGCTCTTCCAGAGAACCCTCCTAATGCTACTTCCCATGGCATTGCTCTTCGCCAGAGCAGCCTTCCATTGAAAAAACAGCCCTGAACGTCCGGGACTAGCTCCCAAAGGCAGCAAGTCAAGACTGAAAGAAATACCTGGCCTGATACCGCCCATGGCAGCCCACAAGCAGCCCCTGTAACGGTGAGCTAAGGACTTTGCTCTTCCAGAGAACCCTCCTAATGCTACTTCCCTAGGCATTGGTCTCTGCCAGAGCAGCCTTCCATTGAAAAAACAGCCCGAATGTCTGGGACTAGGTTTCAAAGGCAGCAAGTCAAGACTGAAAGAAATACGTGACCTGATACCGCCCATGGCAGCCCACAAGCAGCATCTGTCACTCTGGTGCTAAGGACTTTGCTCTTTTGGGGAACACTCCTAATGCTACTTCCCTAGGCATTGCTCTTCACCAGAGAAGACTTCCATTGAAAAAACAGCCTGAACGTCTGGGACTAGCTCTCAAAGGCAGCAAGTCAAGACTGAAAGAAACACGTGACCTGATACCGCCCATGGCAGCCCACAAGCAGCATTTGTGACCCTTGGTCTAAGGACTTTGCTCTTCCAGAGAAGTTTCCTAATGCTACTTCAGTAGGCATTGGTCTCTGCTGAAGCAGCCTTCCATTGAAAAAACAGCCCGAACGTCCGGGACTAGCTCCCTAAGGCAGCAAGTCAAGACTGAGAGAAATACCTGCCCTGATACCGCCCATGGCAGCCCACGAGCAACCATTGTAACGGTGAGCTAAGGACTTTGCTCTTACAGACAACCCTCATAATGCTACTTCCCTAGGCATTGGTCTCTGCTGAAGCAGCCTTCCATTGAAAAAACAGCCCGAACATCCGGGACTAGCTCTCAAAGGCAGCAAGTCAAGACTGAGAGAAATACCTGGCTTGATGCCGCCCATGGCAGCCCACAAGCAGACCCTGTCACCTTGGGGCTAAGGACTTTGCTCATTTGGGGAATAGTCCTAATGCTACTTCCCTAGGCATTGGACTCTGCCATAGAAGCCTTCCATTGAAAAAACAGCCCGAAAGTCTGGGACTATCTCTCAAAGGCAGCAAATCAAGACTGAAAGAAATACCTGGCCTGATACCGCCCATGGCAGCCCACAAGCAACATCTGTCACTCTGGGGCTAAGGTCTTTGCTCTTTTGGGGAACATTCCTAATGCTACTTCCCTAGGCTTTGGTCTTCGCCGGCGAAGACTTCCATTGAAAAAGCAGCCCGAACGTCCGGGACTAGCTCTCAAAGGCAGCAAGTCAAGACTGAAAGAAATACCTGGCCTGATAATGCCCATGGCATCCCACAAGCATACACTGTCAACCTGGGGCTAAGGACTTTGCTCATCCAGAGAACCCTCCTAATGCTACTTCCCTAGGCCTTGGTCTCTACGGAAGCATCCTTCCATTGAAAAAACAGCCCGAACGTCCGGGACTAGCTCTCAAATGCAGCAAGTCAAGACTTAAATACCTGGCCTGATACCGCCCATGTCATCCCACAAGCAGACCCTGTCACCCTGGGGGTAAGGACTTTCCTCTTTTGGGGAACACTCCTAATGCTACTTCCCTAGGCATTAGTCACTGCTGGAGCAGCCTTCCATTGAAAAAAAAGCCCGAAAGTCTGGGACTAGATACCAAAGGCAGCAAGTCAAGAATGAAAGACATACCTGGCCTGATACCGCCCATGGCAGCCCACAAACAGACTATGGCACTCAGGGGCTAAGGAATATCTTCTTCTGGGGAACCCTCCTAATGCTACTTCTGTAGGCACTGGTCTCTGCTTAAGCAGCCTTCCATTAAAAAACAGCCCTAAAGTCCGTGACTAGCTCTCAAAGGCAGCAAATCAAGATTGAAAGAAATACCTGGCCAGATACCGCCCATGGCAGCTCACAAGCAGCCCCTGTCACCCTTCGGCTAATAACTTTGCTCTTCTGGGGAACACTCCTAATGCTACTTCCCCTAGGCATTGGTCTCTGCTGAAGCAGCCTTCCATTGAAAAACTGCCCAAACGTCCGGGACGAGCTCTCAGAGGCAGCAAGTCAAGACTGAAAGAAATACCTGCCCTGATACCGCCCATGACAGCCCACAAGCAGCTCCTGTAACCGTGAGCTAAGGACTTTACTCTTACAGAGAACCCTCCTAATGCTACTTCCCTAGGCATTGGTCTTAGCCAGAGAAGCCTTCCATTGATAAAACAGCCCGAACGTCTGGGACTAGCTCCCAAGGCAGCAAGTCAAGACTGAAAGAAATACGTGACCTGATACCGCCCATGGCAGCCCACAAGCAGCATTTGTGACCCTGGGTCTAAGGACTTTGCTCTTCCAGAGAACTTTCCTAATGCTACTTCAGTAGGCACTGGTCTCTGCTGAAGCAGCCTTCCATTGAAAAAACAGCCCGAACGTCTGGGACTAGCTCCCAAAGGCAGCAAGTCAAGACTTAAAAAAATACCTGGCCTAATACAGCCCATGGCAGCCCACAAGCAGCTCCTGTAACCGTGAGCTAAGGACTTTACTCTTACAGAGAACCCTCCTAATGCTACTTCCCTAGGCATTGGTCTTAGCCAGAGAAGCCTTCCATTGATAAAACAGCCCGAACGTCTGGGACTAGCTCCCAAGGCAGCAAATCAAGACTGAAAGAAATACCTGGCCTGATACCGCCCATGGCAGCCCACAAGCAGCATCTGTCACTCTGGGGCTAAGGACTTTGCTGTTTTGGGGAACACTTCTAATGCTACTTCTCTAGGCATTGGTCTCAGCCGGAGCAGTCTTCCATACACAAAACAGACCAAACGTCCGGGACTAGCTCTCAAAGGCAGCAAGTCAAGACTGAAAGAAATACCTGGCCTGATACCGCCCATGGCAGCCCACAAGCAGCACCTGTAACCGTGAGCTAAGGACTTTGCTCTTCCAGAGAACTTTCCTAATGCTACTTCCCTAGGCATTGGCCTCTGCTGAAGCAGCCTTCCATTGAAAAAACAGCCCGAAAGTCTGGGACTATCTCTCAAAGGCAGCAAATCAAGACTGAAAGAAATACCTGGCCTGATACCGCCCATGGCAGCCCACAAGCAACCTCTGTCCCTCTGGGGCTAAGGACTTTGCTCTTCCAGAGAACCCTCCTAATGCTACTTCCCTAGGCATTGGTCTCGGCTGAAGAAACCTTCCATTGAAAAAACAGCCCGAACATCCGGGACTAGCTCTCAAATGCAGCAAGCAAAGACTTAAAGAAATACCTGGCCTGATGCTGCCCAAGGCAGCCCACAAGCAGACCCTGCCACCCTGGGGCTAGAGACTTTGGTTGTCTGGGAAACCCGCCTTATGCTACTTCCCTAGGCATTGTTCTCTGCTGAAGCAGCCTTTCATTGAAAAAACAGACCGAACGTCTGAGTCTAGCTCACAAAGGAAAGAAGTCAAAACTGAGAGAAATACCTGGCCTGATACCACCCATGGCATCCCACAAGCAGCCCCTGTAACCCAGGGGCTAAAGACTTTGCTCTTCCAGAGAACTTTCCTAATGCTACTTCCCTAGGCATTGGTCTCTACGGAAGCAGCCTTCCATCGACAAAACAGCCTGAACGTCCAGGACTAGCTCCCAAAGGCAGCAAGTCAAGACTGAAAGAAATACCTGGCCTGATACTGCCCATGGCAGCCCACAAGCAGACCCTGCCACCCTGAGGCTAAGCATTTTCTTCTTCTGGGAAAAACTCTTAATGCTACTTCCCTAGGCATTGGTCTTCGCCGGAGAAGACTTCCATTGAAAAAACAGCCCTAACGTCTGGGACTAGCTCTCAAAGGCAGCAAGTCAAGACTGAAAGAAATACCTGGCCTGATACCACCCATGTCATCCCACAAGCAGACCCTGTAACCCTGGGGGTAAGGACTTTGCTCTTCCAGAGAACCCTCCTAATGCTACTTCCCTAGGCATTGGTCTCTGCCATAGCAGCCTTCCATTGAAAAAACAGCCCAAATGTCTGGGACTAGGTCTCAAAGTCAGTAAGTCAAGACTGAAAGAAATACGTGACCTGATACCGCCCATGGCAGCCGACAAGCAACCCTTGTAACGGTGAGCTAAGGACTTTGCTCTTACAGAGAACCCTCCTAATGCTACTTCCTTAGGCATTGGTCTTCGCCATAGCAGCCTTCCATTGAAAAAACAGCCCGAACGTCCGGGACTAGCTCTCAAAGGCAGCAAGTCAAGACTGAAAGAAATACCTGGCCAGATACCGCCCATGGCAGCCCACAAGCAGCATTTGTGACCCTGGGTCTAAGGACTTTGCTCTTCCAGAGAACTTTCCTAATGCTACTTCAGTAGGCACTGGTCTCTGCTGAAGCAGCCTTCCATTGAAAAAACAGCCCGAAAGTCTGGGACTAGCTCCCAAAGGCAGCAAGTCAAGACTTAAAAAAATACCTGGCCTGATACAGCCCATGTCAGCCCACAAGCAGCTCCTGTAACCGTGAGCTAAGGACTTTACTCTTACAGAGAACCCTCCTAATGCTACTTCCCTAGGCATTGGTCTTAGCCAGAGAAGCCTTCCATTGATAAAACAGCCCGAACGTCTGGGACTAGCTCCCAAGGCAGCAAGTCAAGACTGAAAGAAATACCTGGCCTGATACCGCCCATGGCAGCCCACAAGCAGCATCTGTCACTCTGGGGCTAAGGACTTTGCTGTTTTGGGGAACACTTCTAATGCTACTTCTCTAGGCATTGGTCTCAGCCGGAGCAGTCTTCCATACACAAAACAGACCAAACGTCCGGGACTAGCTCTCAAAGGCACCAAGTCAAGACTGAAAGAAATACCTGGCCTGATACCGCCCATGGCAGCCCACAAGCAGCACCTGTAACCGTGAGCTAAGGACTTTGCTCTTCCAGAGAACTTTCCTAATGCTACTTCCCTAGGCATTGGTCTCTGCCATAGAAGCCTTCCATTGAAAAAACAGCCCGAAAGTCTGGGACTATCTCTCAAAGGCAGCGAATCAAGACTGAAAGAAATACCTGGCCTGATACCGCCCATGGCAGCCCACAAGCAACCTCTGTCCCTCTGGGGCTAAGGACTTTGCTCTTCCAGAGAACCCTCCTAATGCTACTTCCCTAGGCATTGGTCTCGGCTGAAGAAACCTTCCATTGAAAAAACAGCCCGAACATCCGGGACTAGCTCTCAAATGCAGCAAGCAAAGACTTAAAGAAATACCTGGCCTGATGCTGCCCAAGGCAGCCCACAACGTGACCCTGTCACCCTAGGGCTAGAGACTTTGGTTGTCTGGGAAACCCGCCTTATGCTACTTCCCTAGGCATTGTTCTCTGCTGAAGCAGCCTTTCATTGAAAAAACAGACCGAACGTCTGAGTCTAGCTCACAAAGGAAAAAAGTCAAAACTGAGAGAAATACCTGGCCTGATACCACCCATGGCATCCCACAAGCAGCCCCTGTAACCCAGGGGCTAAAGACTTTGCTCTTCCAGAGAACTTTCCTAATGCTACTTCCCTAGGCATTGGTCTCTACGGAAGCAACCTTCCATCGACAAAACAGCCCGAACGTCCGGGACTAGCTCTCAGAGGCAGCAAGTCAAGACTGAAAGAAATACCTGGCCTGATACCGCCCATGGCAGCCCACAAGCAGCATCTGTCACTCTGGGGCTAAGGACTTTGCTCTTTTGGGGAACACTTCTAATGCTACTTCTCTAGGCATTGGTCTCAGCCGGAGCAGTCTTCCATACACAATACAGACCAAACGTCCGGGACTAGCTCTCAAAGGCAGCAAGTCAAGACTGAAAGAAATACCTGGCCTGATACCGCCCATGGCAGCCCACAAGCAGCACCTGTAACCGTGAGCTAAGGACTTTGCTCTTCCAGAGAACTTTACTAATGCTACTTCCCTAGGCATTGGTCTCTGCTGAAGCAGCCTTCCATTGAAAAAACAGCCCGAAAGTCTGGGACTATCTCTCAAAGGCAGCAAATCAAGACTGAAAGAAATACCTGGCCTGATACCGCCCATGGCAGCCCACAAGCAACCTCTGTCCCTCTGGGGCTAAGGACTTTGCTCTTCCAGAGAACCCTCCTAATGCTACTTCCCTAGGCATTGGTCTCGGCTGAAGAAACCTTCCATTGAAAAAACAGCCCGAACATCCGGGACTAGCTCTCAAATGCAGCAAGCAAAGACTTAAAGAAATACCTGGCCTGATGCTGCCCAAGGCAGCCCACAACGTGACCGTGTCACCCTGGGGCTAGAGACTTTGGTTGTCTGGGAAACCCGCCTTATGCTACTTCCCTAGGCATTGTTCTCTGCTGAAGCAGCCTTTCATTGAAAAAACAGACCGAACGTCTGAGTCTAGCTCACAAAGGAAAGAAGTCAAAACTGAAAGAAATACCTGGCCTGATACCACCCATGGCATCCCACAAGCAGCCCCTGTAACCCAGGGGCTAAAGACTTTGCTCTTCCAGAGAACTTTCCTAATGCTACTTCCCTAGGCATTGGTCTAGGCCGGAGAAGACTTCCATTGAAAAAACAGACCGAAAGTCTGGGACTAGCTCTCAAAGGCAGCAAGTCAAGACTGAAAGAAATACCTGGCTTGATACTGCCCATGCCATCCCACAAGCAGACCCTGCCACCCTGAGGCTAAGCATTTTCTTCTTCTGGGAAAAACTCTTAATGCTACTTCCCTAGGCATTGGTCTTCGCCGGAGAAGACTTCCATTGAAAAAACAGCCCTAACGTCTGGGACTAGCTCTCAAAGGCAGCAAGTCAAGACTGAAAGAAATACCTGGCCTGATACCGCCCATGGCAGCCCACAATCACCCACTCTAATGGTGAGCTAAGGACTTTGCTCTTCCAGAGAACCCTCCTAATGCTACTTCCCATGGCATTGCTCTTCGCCAGAGCAGCCTTCCATTGAAAAAACAGCCCTGAACGTCCGGGACTAGCTCCCAAAGGCAGCAAGTCAAGACTGAAAGAAATACCTGGCCTGATACCGCCCATGGCAGCCCACAAGCAGCCCCTGTAACGGTGAGCTAAGGACTTTGCTCTTCCAGAGAACCCTCCTAATGCTACTTCCCTAGGCATTGGTCTCTGCCATAGCAGCCTTCCATTGAAAAAACAGCCCGAATGTCTGGGACTAGGTTTCAAAGGCAGCAAGTCAAGACTGAAAGAAATACGTGACCTGATACCGCCCATGGCAGCCCACAAGCAGCATCTGTCACTCTGGTGCTAAGGACTTTGCTCTTTTGGGGAACACTCCTAATGCTACTTCCCTAGGCATTGCTCTTCACCAGAGAAGACTTCCATTGAAAAAACAGCCTGAACGTCTGGGACTAGCTCTCAAAGGCAGCAAGTCAAGACTGAAAGAAACACGTGACCTGATACCGCCCATGGCAGCCCACAAGCAGCATCTGTCACTCTGGTGCTAAGGACTTTGCTCTTTTGGGGAACACTCCTAATGCTACTTCCCTAGGCATTGCTCTTCACCAGAGAAGACTTCCATTGAAAAAACAGCCTGAACGTCTGGGACTAGCTCTCAAAGGCAGCAAGTCAAGACTGAGAGAAATACCTGCCCTGATACCGCCCATGGCAGCCCACGAGCAACCATTGTAACGGTGAGCTAAGGACTTTGCTCTTACAGACAACCCTCATAATGCTACTTCCCTAGGCATTGGTCTCTGCTGAAGCAGCCTTCCATTGAAAAAACAGCCCGAACATCCGGGACTAGCTCTCAAAGGCAGCAAGTCAAGACTGAGAGAAATACCTGGCTTGATGCCGCCCATGGCAGCCCACAAGCAGACCCTGTCACCTTGGGGCTAAGGACTTTGCTCATTTGGGGAATAGTCCTAATGCTACTTCCCTAGGCATTGGACTCTGCCATAGAAGCCTTCCATTGAAAAAACAGCCCGAAAGTCTGGGACTATCTCTCAAAGGCAGCAAATCAAGACTGAAAGAAATACCTGGCCTGATACCGCCCATGGCAGCCCACAAGCAACATCTGTCACTCTGGGGCTAAGGTCTTTGCTCATCCAGAGAACCCTCCTAATGCTACTTCCCTAGGCCTTGGTCTCTACGGAAGCATCCTTCCATTGAAAAAGCAGCCCGAACGTCCGGGACTAGCTCTCAAAGGCAGCAAGTCAAGACTGAAAGAAATACCTGGCCTGATAATGCCCATGGCATCCCACAAGCATACACTGTCAACCTGGGGCTAAGGACTTTGCTCATCCAGAGAACCCTCCTAATGCTACTTCCCTAGGCCTTGGTCTCTACGGAAGCATCCTTCCATTGAAAAAACAGCCCGAACGTCCGGGACTAGCTCTCAAATGCAGCAAGTCAAGACTTAAATACCTGGCCTGATACCGCCCATGTCATCCCACAAGCAGACCCTGTCACCCTGGGGGTAAGGACTTTCCTCTTTTGGGGAACACTCCTAATGCTACTTCCCTAGGCATTAGTCACTGCTGGAGCAGCCTTCCATTGAAAAAAAAGCCCGAAAGTCTGGGACTAGATACCAAAGGCAGCAAGTCAAGAATGAAAGACATACCTGGCCTGATACCGCCCATGGCAGCCCACAAACAGACTATGGCACTCAGGGGCTAAGGAATATCTTCTTCTGGGGAACCCTCCTAATGCTACTTCTGTAGGCACTGGTCTCTGCTTAAGCAGCCTTCCATTAAAAAACAGCCCTAAAGTCCGTGACTAGCTCTCAAAGGCAGCAAATCAAGATTGAAAGAAATACCTGGCCAGATACCGCCCATGGCAGCTCACAAGCAGCCCCTGTCACCCTTCGGCTAATAACTTTGCTCTTCTGGGGAACACTCCTAACGCTACTTCCCCTAGGCATTGGTCTCTGCTGAAGCAGCCTTCCATTGAAAAACTGCCCAAACGTCCGGGACGAGCTCTCAGAGGCAGCAAGTCAAGACTGAAAGAAATACCTGGCCTGATACCGCCCATGGCAGCCCACAAGCAGCATCTGTCACTCTGGGGCTAAGGACTTTGCTCTTTTGGGGAACACTTCTAATGCTACTTCTCTAGGCATTGGTCTCAGCCGGAGCAGTCTTCCATACACAAAACAGACCAAACGTCCGGGACTAGCTCTCAAAGGCAGCAAGTCAAGACTGAAAGAAATACCTGGCCTGATACCGCCCATGGCAGCCCACAAGCAGCACCTGTAACCGTGAGCTAAGGACTTTGCTCTTCCAGAGAACTTTCCTAATGCTACTTCCCTAGGCATTGGCCTCTGCTGAAGCAGCCTTCCATTGAAAAAACAGCCCGAAAGTCTGGGACTATCTCTCAAAGGCAGCAAATCAAGACTGAAAGAAATACCTGGCCTGATACCGCCCATGGCAGCCCACAAGCAACCTCTGTCCCTCTGGGGCTAAGGACTTTGCTCTTCCAGAGAACCCTCCTAATGCTACTTCCCTAGGCATTGGTCTCGGCTGAAGAAACCTTCCATTGAAAAAACAGCCCGAACATCCGGGACTAGCTCTCAAATGCAGCAAGCAAAGACTTAAAGAAATACCTGGCCTGATGCTGCCCAAGGCAGCCCACAAGCAGACCCTGCCACCCTGGGGCTAGAGACTTTGGTTGTCTGGGAAACCCGCCTTATGCTACTTCCCTAGGCATTGTTCTCTGCTGAAGCAGCCTTTCATTGAAAAAACAGACCGAACGTCTGAGTCTAGCTCACAAAGGAAAGAAGTCAAAACTGAGAGAAATACCTGGCCTGATACCACCCATGGCATCCCACAAGCAGCCCCTGTAACCCAGGGGCTAAAGACTTTGCTCTTCCAGAGAACTTTCCTAATGCTACTTCCCTAGGCATTGGTCTCTACGGAAGCAGCCTTCCATCGACAAAACAGCCTGAACGTCCAGGACTAGCTCCCAAAGGCAGCAAGTCAAGACTGAAAGAAATACCTGGCCTGATACTGCCCATGGCAGCCCACAAGCAGACCCTGCCACCCTGAGGCTAAGCATTTTCTTCTTCTGGGAAAAACTCTTAATGCTACTTCCCTAGGCATTGGTCTTCGCCGGAGAAGACTTCCATTGAAAAAACAGCCCTAACGTCTGGGACTAGCTCTCAAAGGCAGCAAGTCAAGACTGAAAGAAATACCTGGCCTGATACCACCCATGTCATCCCACAAGCAGACCCTGTAACCCTGGGGGTAAGGACTTTGCTCTTCCAGAGAACCCTCCTAATGCTACTTCCCTAGGCATTGGTCTCTGCCATAGCAGCCTTCCATTGAAAAAACAGCCCAAATGTCTGGGACTAGGTCTCAAAGTCAGTAAGTCAAGACTGAAAGAAATACGTGACCTGATACCGCCCATGGCAGCCGACAAGCAACCCTTGTAACGGTGAGCTAAGGACTTTGCTCTTACAGAGAACCCTCCTAATGCTACTTCCTTAGGCATTGGTCTTCGCCATAGCAGCCTTCCATTGAAAAAACAGCCCGAACGTCCGGGACTAGCTCTCAAAGGCAGCAAGTCAAGACTGAAAGAAATACCTGGCCAGATACCACCCATGGCAGCCCACGAGCAACCATTGTAACGGTGAGCTAAGGACTTTGCTCTTACAGAGAACCCTCCTAATGCTACTTCCCTAGGCATTTGTCTTCGCCACAGCAGACTTCCATTGAAAAAACAGCCCTGAACGTCCGGGACTAGCTCCCAAAGGCAGCAAGTCAAGACTTAAAGAAATACCTGGCCTGATACCGCCCATGGCAGCCCACAAGCAGCATTTGTGACCCTGGGTCTAAGGACTTTGCTCTTCCAGAGAACTTTCCTAATGCTACTTCAGTAGCCAAAAAGACTGTCGTGGTTTCACCCCGGCTTGGGCCGAGATCCACGCAGCTGCCTGCTCCTTAAAGTAAAAGAGCAGGAGAAAAGGGAAAAAGGGGAGGGGGGAAACAAGGGAAGGGAAAAGGAAGGGGCAAATAACTCCAAAACCAAGAAACTAAGAGGCCCGTGGGTTGGGATAAGGATAGTTTACTAAGATAACAGGAAAATAAAATATATAAAATGCTAACAGGACTATAGAGCAAAAGAATATGAAAATATTGATACACAATGCAGTTTCTCACCGAACCACACAACTCAGGCCGTACCACCCAGAGCCGTCCCGGAACCCGACCGTCCCCCAAGACCCTCGCGTCCCGGCCGCTCGAGTCCCGGAACCGCCCCTTCTTCCTCCCATCAGCCCCCCCTTTTTCCTGGGCAGGACGTAATTGGCATGGAATACTCTCTTTGGCCCATCTGGGTCACCTGTCCTGGCATTGACTGTCTGACTGCAACTAAAAACATCAGGGTGTTATCAGCACTGTTTTCATTTTAACTCCCAAACACAGCATTCCATCCGCTGCTACAAATGAAATTAACTCTATCCTGACTGAAACCAGGACATTATCCACCCCTTATTCCATACCATTTACGTCATGACCAGATCCAACCATTTCTTTTGGGTACAACCAATGTTTCAGACACACATATCTGTATTATTCCCTTAGTCTATGGATCATTCTTCTGAGTTTTGTTGAGTAAATGATTTAGTCCATGACTTTCAGGCTTCATTCGTTGTAACAGTCTCTCATGGTGTCAGTATGCACCATTGGATCGTTGCATACTGCATCTCGGGCTCTCGACCAATGCATCTGACATGGTCCATGGTCATGGTCTGTGAATCAAAAGTGTTCATTTTCAAAGGGGAAGAGGAAAAAGTTCTTGTGATGGTAGGTCTTGATCCCATCATCGTGGCAGTCTTCCTTCATTGACGTGTATGTTTCCGGCTGTAACTCCATTGGTACAACACACAACAACAATTATATATACAGAAATTAAAGTAATAATGTATATACTGTAATGGGTTATTTAGCACTTATTATAATACAATTTCTACCTTACTAATTACATTGGCTATTCTCACCTAAAATCAAATCCCTTTGAGGTACACATCGAGTTTCTCCATCCTTCTGCATTACCCACCAAGTAGAACCAGGTCCTTGAGCAAAAACAATTCCCGACATAGGTTTACCTTTACCTGAAGCAGGGATGACCCAAACTGTCTTCCCTAATATACTTTTCATGTGCACCACTGGGACTCTGTCTCCTTCTACAGTACATGGAAATTTTGACTGGGCAGGGCCAGCCCGATTGGTAGAACCCCTAGAGTTAACTAACCACGTGGCTTTTGCCAAATTTGTATCCCAATGTTTGAATGTTCCACCACCCATTGCTTTCAGGGTGGTCTTTAAGAGTCCATTATATCGTTCAATTTTCCCAGAGGCTGGTGCATGATAAGGAATGTGGTACACCCATTCAATGCCATGCTCTTTGGCCCAGGTGTCTATGAGAGCATTTCGGAAATGAGTCCCGTTGTCTGACTCGATTCTTTCTGGGGTGCCGTGTCGCCATAGGACTTGCCTTTCAAGGCCCAGGATTGTATTCCGGGCAGTAGCATGGGGTACCGGATATGTTTCTAGCCAGCCAGTGGTAGCCTCCACCATTGTAAGCACATAGCGTTTGCCATGGCGGGTTTGTGGGAGGGTGATGTAATCAATCTGCCAGGCCTCCCCATATTTATATTTCATCCACCGTCCCCCATACCAAAGCGGCTTCAACCGCTTCGCCTGCTTAATTGCGGCACACGTCTCACATTCATGGATAACTTGTGCAATAGCATCCATGGTTAAGTCCACCCCTCGATCTCGAGCCCATCTATATGTTGCATCTCTCCCTTGATGACCTGAGGAATCATGAGCCCATCGAGCTATGAATAATTCACCTTTATGTTGCCAGTCTAGATCTACCTGAGCCACTTCAATCCTAGCAGCCTTATCTACCTGATGGTTGTTTTGATGTTCCTCCATGGCTCGACTCTTAGGTACATGGGCATCAACATGACGTACCTTTACAACAAGCCTCTCTAATCGGGTAGCAATGTCTTGCCATAAGTCAGCAGCCCATATGGGTTTGCCTCTACGCTGCCAGTTGTTCTTTTTCCACTGTTGCAACCAACCCCACAGGGCATTAGCTACCATCCATGAGTCAGTATAAAGATAGAGCATTGGCCACTTTTCTCTCTCAGCAATGTCCAAGGCCAACTGGATGGCCTTCACCTCAGCAAATTGGCTTGATTCACCTTTTCCTTCAGTGGCTTCTGCTACTTGTCTGGTAGGACTCCATACAGCAGCTTTCCATCTTCGCTGCCTTCCCACAAGGCGACAGGAGCCATCGGTGAACAGGGCATATCGCTTCTCATTCTCTGGCAGTTTGTTGTAAGGTGGGGCTTCTTCAGCACGTGTCACCTCCTCGTCCTCTGGTGACATCCCAAAATCTTTGCCTTCTGGCCAGTCTGTGATCACTTCCACGATTCCTGGGCGATTAGGGTTTCCTATTCGAGCCCGCTGAGTAATTAGTGCAACCCACTTGCTCCACGTAGCATCAGTGGCATGGTGTGTAGAAGGGACCTTCCCTTTGAACATCCAGCCCAGCACCGGCAGTCGGGGTGCCAGGAGGAGTTGAGCTTCAGTTCCAATCACTTCTGAAGCGGCTCGAACCCCTTCATAGGCGGCCAGTATTTCCTTTTCTGTTGGAGTATAATTGGCCTCAGATCCTTTGTAGGCCCGACTCCAAAACCCCAGTGGTCGACCTCTAGTCTCCCCTTGTGCTTTCTGCCAGAGACTCCAGGTAGGGCCATTCTCCCCGGCTGCAGTGTAAAGCACATTTTTAACATCTGTCCCTGTCCGGACAGGCCCAAGGGCTACTGCATGGACTATCTCGCGTTTGATCTGTTCAAAGGCTTGCTGCTGCTCAGGGCCCCATTGGAAATCATTCTTCTTCCGAGTTACGTGGTAGAGTGGGCTCACAATGAGACTGTAGTTTGGGACATGCATTCGCCAAAAACCTATAACACCTAAGAAAGCTTGTGTTTCCTTTTTGTTGCTTGGTGGAGACATAGCTGCTATTTTATTGATAATGTCCATTGGGATCTGACGACGCCCATCCTGCCATTTTATTCCTAAAAACTGGATTTCTCGGGTAGGCCCCTTGACTTTACTTTGCTTTATAGCAAAACCAGCTTCCAAAAGGATTTGAATTATCCTTTTTCCTTTCTCAAATACTTCCTCTGCTGTATTGCCCCATACAATGATGTCATCAATATACTGCAGGTGCTCTGGGGCTTCACCCTTTTCCAGTGTGGTCTGGATTAGTCCATGGCAAATGGTGGGGCTGTGTTTCCACCCCTGGGGCAGACGATTCCACGTGTATTGGATGCCCCTCCAAGTGAAAGCAAATTGTGGCCTGCACTCTGGTGCCAGTGGTATTGAGAAGAAAGCATTTGCAATGTCAATTGTGGCATACCACTTGGCTGCCTTTGACTCCAATTCATACTGCAGTTCCAGCATGTCTGGTACAGCAGCACTCATACCTGGAGTGACTTCGTTTAGGCCACGATAATCCACTGTCAGCCTCCACTCTCCATCGGACTTCCGCACTGGCCATATGGGACTGTTAAAGGGTGAGCGGGTTCGGCTGATCACCCCTTGATTCTCTAGTTGACGAATCAGCTTATGGATGGGGATCAGGGAATCCCTGTTAGTACGGTATTGTCTCCTGTGCACCGTCGTTGTAGCAATTGGCACCTGCTGTTCTTCAACCTTCAATAACCCCACAACAGAAGGATCATCAGAGAGTCCAGGCAAGGCACGCAATTGCTCAGTGCCTTCTGTCTCCAAAGCAGCTATTCCAAAAGCCCACCGGTACCCTTTTGGGTCCTTAAAATAACCTCTACGGAGGTAATCTATACCTAAAATGCATGGAGCTTCTGGGCCAGTCACAATTGGGTGTTTCTCCCAGTCCTTCCCAGTTAAGCTCACTTCAGCCTCTAACACAGTCAATTGTTGGGATCCACCTGTCACTCCAGAAATGCTGACAGGTTTTGTCCCTACATGATTCGATGGCATTATCGTACACTGGGCACCAGTATCCACCAGAGCCTTGTACTCTTGTGGGTCTGACATGCCAGGCCATCTGATCCACACAGTCCAATAAACACGGTTATCCCTCTCCTCCACCTGGCTGGAGGCAGGGCCCCTCTATTGTTGCTGATCGTATTGGCTGCTCACTGGTGCAGCCTTCTTCCTGACAACATTGCGTTGTGCGATTCTTTTACCTCGAAGCTCATCTACTCGTGCCTGGAGGGCTGAGGTGGGCTGCATATGCCACTTCCTCATGTCCTCACCATGGTCACGCAGGTAAGACCACAGCTGCCCTCGCACCGTGTCTCGTGGTGTGTACCTTCTGTATCCTCCCTTCTGGGATGATGGACGCTTTCTCCTAGTAGCTGCAACATTGCCCCAATGTTGGTCAAATCGTTTGACCAGTTTCTCTACCGCTGCGATCATAGAGTGGGAAACATTGTCCTCATATTTCCGGAGTCGCCAGGACACTTGTTCTACAGTTGGTGGATATGCATCCTCCCAGTCTATTGATGCTAGTGAATTGGTGTGCCCTGCTGGTGCACTTCGTACAACCTTACGCCACATATCTGGGGTGCATATAACTTCATCAGGATCAGAAGGATTCTGTGTATTGTCCAGATCATAATAAATGATCTCCCGTACAGCTAATTCTCTCAGGTACTGGATAACTGCCTCTATGCTGTTACACTTGGGTGAGTGACATGTAATATATTCCTTTATGGGATACCTTTCCTCCACACTTGACAGTAGTCGCCTCCAGAGGCTGAGGATTTCTGGCTTTTTCCCAATTTCCTTGTCAATGCCTCCTTCTCTAGCTAGGGATCCCAACTGCTTGGCCTCCCTGCCATCTAATTCCAGACTACTGGCCCCTAGATCCCAGCATCGGAGCAACCAGGTGATGATGTGCTCACCTGGGCGGCGGCTGAAATCTTTTCGAACCTCACGCAGCTCACTCAGGGTCAGGGATCGTGTGACAATCTCTGGCCCTGCTCCATCCTGAGATGCCTGAGATGGCCCTGCTCCATCCTGACATGCTCCAGATGGCCCTGCTTCATCATCATCATCCTTCACTACACGAACTGATTTCTTTGTGTGTTTCCTCTTTTGTACGGGAGCAACAGACACTGGCGGGGGTTGGTTTTTTGTTTTATCAGCAGTATCTGCTGTAGGGGTGGCAGTAGCTGCAGCATTGGTTGGACTAGTGGCAGTAGCCACAGTGCTAGTCACAGAAGTTACAGTGGCTGCAGTGCCAGTCATAGGGGTTGCAGCAGCTGCAGCATTGGTTGGACTAGTTGCGGTAGCCACAGTACTAGTCACAGAAGTTACAGTAGCTGCAGTGCCAGTCATAGGGGTTGCCGCAGCTGCAGTCTTTGCTGGTTTGTTTTCATTCCTTTCCCTCTGACAGTGCTGACAGTACTGCCTGTTATCAAGCAGTGTTTTGTAAATAGTGGCCAGGGCCCAGCACAGTGCAGTAAGGTGTGCTTCTCTGGTAAACTTACAGCAATTCCTTTTCAGATATGCAGTAACTTTACCAGGGTCCTGTAACTGCTCAGGAGTGAAACTCCAAGCCATTGGAAGTGAGAAAGTACCTAGGTACCTGCCCATGCTCTGCCACATGCCCTGCCACTCATGTTTATCTGGCCTCGCAGAAAACTCTTGAGTGGTATTCATAAACCTCTGCTTAATATTTGACAACAACTGAACCATCTGCACCAAAGCTAAAAACAACAAAATGCTAGTTTGAATATCCCAGGGATATTGGAAGTTTTTAAAAACTGCTAGCAGAGTTGTTGTATTCAGCCCAAAGGAAAAGAAAGCAGTACTCCCACCATACCAGCTGCCGTTTTTAAACCCTCCCTGTCCAAGGAATGGACAGGGCAGCAAGATCTCATATAAGTACCAGAAAAAGTTCACGATCCTTGATATTACTGAATCATAGACTGTTATCATAATAAACAAGAACAGGAGACGCAGCTTCGACATGGTAGAAAATCCTGTCAGGACTGCATACAGCATACGGTAGTTTTGCTGCCACAGCAGTGACCACAGCCATGTGAATAAATACCACAGCATCGTGATCGGAGACTGCTTAAACAACAGTTCTTATCACAACTTTGTCTTAATTGCAATCGCGTCAGGGTCAGATCTACCGTTATCCCAACCTTTCGGGCCCCACGTTGGGCGCCAAAAAGACTGTCGTGGTTTCACCCCGGCTTGGGCCGAGATCCACGCAGCTGCCTGCTCCTTAAAGTAAAAGAGCAGGAGAAAAGGGAAAAAGGGGAGGGGGGAAACAAGGGAAGGGAAAAGGAAGGGGCAAATAACTCCAAAACCAAGAAACTAAGAGGCCCGTGGGTTGGGATAAGGATAGTTTACTAAGATAACAGGAAAATAAAATATATAAAATGCTAACAGGACTATAGAGCAAAAGAATATGAAAATATTGATACACAATGCAGTTTCTCACCGAACCACACAACTCAGGCCGTACCACCCAGAGCCGTCCCGGAACCCGACCGTCCCCCAAGACCCTCGCGTCCCGGCCGCTCGCGTCCCGGAACCGCCCCTTCTTCCTCCCATCAGCCCCCCCTTTTTCCTGGGCAGGACGTAATTGGCATGGAATACTCTCTTTGGCCCATCTGGGTCACCTGTCCTGGCATTGACTGTCTGACTGCAACTAAAAACATCAGGGTGTTATCAGCACTGTTTTCATTTTAACTCCCAAACACAGCATTCCATCCGCTGCTACAAATGAAATTAACTCTATCCTGACTGAAACCAGGACAGTCAAGACTGAAAGAAATACGTGACCTGATACCGCCCATGGCAGCCGACAAGCAACCCTTGTAACGGTGAGCTAAGGACTTTGCTCTTACAGAGAACCCTCCTAATGCTACTTCCTTAGGCATTGGTCTTCGCCATAGCAGCCTTCCATTGAAAAAACAGCCCGAACGTCCGGGACTAGCTCTCAAAGGCAGCAAGTCAAGACTGAAAGAAATACCTGGCCAGATACCACCCATGGCAGCCCACGAGCAACCATTGTAACGGTGAGCTAAGGACTTTGCTCTTACAGAGAACCCTCCTAATGCTACTTCCCTAGGCATTTGTCTTCGCCACAGCAGACTTCCATTGAAAAAACAGCCCTGAACGTCCGGGACTAGCTCCCAAAGGCAGCAAGTCAAGACTTAAAGAAATACCTGGCCTGATACCGCCCATGGCAGCCCACAAGCAGCATTTGTGACCCTGGGTCTAAGGACTTTGCTCTTCCAGAGAACTTTCCTAATGCTACTTCAGTAGGCACTGGTCTCTGCTGAAGCAGCCTTCCATTGATAAAACAGCCCGAACGTCCGGGACTAGCTCTCAAAGGCAGCAAGTCAAGACTGAAAGAAATACCTGGCCTGATACCGCCCATGGCAGCCCACAAGCAGCACCTGTAACCGTGAGCTAAGGACTTTGCTCTTCCAGAGAACTTTCCTAATGCTACTTCCCTAGGCATTGGTCTCTGCCATAGAAGCCTTCCATTGAAAAAACAGCCCGAAAGTCTGGGACTATCTCTCAAAGGCAGCGAATCAAGACTGAAAGAAATACCTGGCCTGATACCGCCCATGGCAGCCCACAAGCAACCTCTGTCCCTCTGGGGCTAAGGACTTTGCTCTTCCAGAGAACCCTCCTAATGCTACTTCCCTAGGCATTGGTCTCGGCTGAAGAAACCTTCCATTGAAAAAACAGCCCGAACATCCGGGACTAGCTCTCAAATGCAGCAAGCAAAGACTTAAAGAAATACCTGGCCTGATGCTGCCCAAGGCAGCCCACAACGTGACCCTGTCACCCTAGGGCTAGAGACTTTGGTTGTCTGGGAAACCCGCCTTATGCTACTTCCCTAGGCATTGTTCTCTGCTGAAGCAGCCTTTCATTGAAAAAACAGACCGAACGTCTGAGTCTAGCTCACAAAGGAAAAAAGTCAAAACTGAGAGAAATACCTGGCCTGATACCGCCCATGGCAGCCCACAAGCAGCCCCTGTAACCCAGGGGCTAAAGACTTTGCTCTTCCAGAGAACTTTCCTAATGCTACTTCCCTAGGCATTGGTCTCTACGGAAGCAGTGTTCCATCGACAAAACAGCCTGAACGTCCAGGACTAGCTCCCAAAGGCAGCAAGTCAAGACTGAAAGAAATACCTGGCCTGATACCGCCCATGGCAGCCCACAATCACCCACTCTAATGGTGAGCTAAGGACTTTGCTCTTCCAGAGAACTTTCCTAATGCTACTTCCCTAGGCATTGGTCTCTGATGAAGCAGCCTTCCATTGAAAAAACAGCCCAAAGATCCGGGACTAGCTCTCAAAGGCAGCAAGTCAAGACTGAGAGAAATACCTGGCCTGATACCGCCCATGGCAGCCCACAAGCAGCATCTGTCACTCTGGGGCTAAGGACTTTGCTCTTTTGGGGAACACTTCTAATGCTACTTCTCTAGGCATTGGTCTCAGCCGGAGCAGTCTTCCATACACAAAACAGACCAAACGTCCGGGACTAGCTCTCAAAGGCAGCAAGTCAAGACTGAAAGAAATACCTGGCCTGATACCGCCCATGGCAGCCCACAAGCAGCTCCTGTAACCGTGAGCTAAGGACTTTACTCTTCCAGAGAACTTTCCTAATGCTACTTCCCTAGGCATTGGTCTAGGCTGCTAAAGACTTCCATTGAAAAAACAGCCCGAACGTCTGGGACTAGCTCTCAAAGGCAGCAAGTCAAGACTGAAAGAAATACCTGGCCTGATACCACCCATGTCATCCCACAAGCAGACCCTGTCACCCTGGGGCTAAGGACTTTGCTCTTCCAGAGAACCCTCCTAATGCTACTTCCCTAGGCATTGGTCTCTGCCATAGCAGCCTTCCATTGAAAAAACAGCCCAAATGTCTGGGACTAGGTCTCAAAGTCAGCAAGTCAAGACTGAAAGAAATACGTGACCTGATACCGCCCATGGCAGCCCACAAGCAGCATCTGTCACTCTGGTGCTAAGGACTTTGCTCTTTTGGGGAACACTCCTAATGCTACTTCCCTAGGCATTGCTCTTCGCCAGAGAAGACTTCCATTGAAAAAACAGCCCGAACGTCTGGGACTAGCTCCCAAAGGCAGCAAGTCAAGACTTAAAAAAATACCTGGCCTGATAGAGCCCATGGCAGCCCACAAGCAGCTCCTGTAACCGTGAGCTAAGGACTTTACTCTTACAGAGAACCCTCCTAATGCTACTTCCCTAGGCATTGGTCTTAGCCAGAGAAGCCTTCCATTGATAAAACAGCCCGAACGTCTGGGACTAGCTCCCAAGGCAGCAAGTCAAGACTGAAAGAAATACCTGGCCTGATACCGCCCATGGCAGCCCACAAGCAGCATCTGTCACTCTGGGGCTAAGGACTTTGCTCTTTTGGGGAACACTTCTAATGCTACTTCTCTAGGCATTGGTCTCAGCCGGAGCAGTCTTCCATACACAATACAGACCAAACGTCCGGGACTAGCTCTCAAAGGCAGCAAGTCAAGACTGAAAGAAATACCTGGCCTGATACCGCCCATGGCAGCCCACAAGCAGCACCTGTAACCGTGAGCTAAGGACTTTGCTCTTCCAGAGAACTTTCCTAATGCTACTTCCCTAGGCATTGGTCTCTGCCATAGCAGCCTTCCATTGAAAAAACAGCCCAAATGTCTGGGACTAGGTTTCAAAGGCAGCAAGTCAAGACTGAAAGAAATACCTGGCCTGATAATGCCCATGACATCCCACAAGCATACACTGTCAACCTGGGGCTAAGGACTTTGCTGATCCAGAGAACCCTCCTAATGCTACTTCCCTAGGCCTTGGTCTCTACGGAAGCATCCTTCCATTGAAAAAACAGCCCGAACGTCCGGGACTAGCTCTCAAATGCAGCAAGTCAAGACTTAAAGAAATACCTGGCCTGATACCGCCCATGTCATCCCACAAGCAGACCCTGTCACCCTGGGGGTAAGGACTTTCCTCTTTTGGGGAACACTCCTAATGCTACTTCCCTAGGCATTGCTCTTCGCCAGAGAAGACTTCCATTGAAAAAACAGCCTGAAAGTCTGGGACTAGATACCAAAGGCAGCAAGTCAAGAATGAAAGACATACCTGGCCTGATACCGCCCATGGCAGCCCACTAACAGACTATGGCACTCAGGGGCTAAGGAATATCTTCTTCTGGGGAACCCTCCTAATGCTACTTCTGTAGGCATTGGTCTCTGCTTAAGCAGCCTTCCATTAAAAAACAGCCCTAAAGTCCGTGACTAGCTCTCAAAGGCAGTAAGTCAAGACTGAGAGAAATACCTGGCCTGATGCCGCCCATGGCAGCCCACAAGCAGCATCTGTCACTCTGGTGCTAAGGACTTTGCTCTTTTGGGGAACACTCCTAATGCTACTTCCCTAGGCATTGCTCTTCGCCAGAGAAGACTTCCATTGAAAAAACAGCCCGAAAGTCTGGGACTAGCTCTCAAAGGCAGCAAGTCAAGACTGAAAGAAATACCTGGCCTGATACCGCCCATGGCAGCCCACGAGCAACCATTGTAACGGTGAGCTAAGGATTTGCTCTTACAGAGAACCCTCCTAATGCTACTTCCCTAGGCATTGGTCTCTGCCAGAGCAGCCTTCCATTGAAAAAACAGCCCAAATGTCTGGGACTAGGTTTCAAAGGCAGCAAGTCAAGACTGAAAGAAATACCTGGCCTGATACCGCCCATGGCAGCCCACAAGCAGCATTTGTGACCCTGGGTCTAAGGACTTTGCTCTTCCAGAGAACTTTCCTAATGCTACTTCAGTAGGCATTGGTCTCTGCTGAAGCAGCCTTCCATTGAAAAAACAGCCCGAACGTCCGGGACTAGCTCCCTAAGGCAGCAAGTCAAGACTGAAAGAAATACCTGCCCTGATACCGCCCATGGCAGCCCACAAGCAACCCTTGTAACGGTGATCTAAGGACTTTGCTCTTACAGAGAACCCTCCTAATGCTAATTCCCTAGGCATTGGTCTTCGCCATAGCAGCCTTCCATTGAAAAAACAGCCCGAACGTCCGGGACTAGCTCTCAAAGGCAGCAAGTCAAGACTGAAAGAAATACCTGGCCTGATACCGCCGATGGCAGCCCACGAGCAACCATTGTAACGGTGAGCTAAGGACTTTGCTCTTACAGACAACCCTCTTAATGCTACTTCCCTAGGCATTGGTCTCTGCTGAAGCAGCCTTCCATTGAAAAAACAGCCCGAACATCCGGGACTAGCTCTCAAAGGCAGCAAGTCAAGACTGAGAGAAATACCTGGCCTGATGCCGCCCATGGCAGCCCACAAGCAGACCCTGTCACCCTGGGGCTAAGGACTTTGCTCATTTGGGGAATAGTCCTAATACTACTTCCCTAGGTATTGGTGTATGATGGAGCAGCGTTCCATTGAAAAAACAGCCTGAACGCCTGGGACCAGCTCTCAAAGGCAGCAAGTCAAGACTGAAAGAAATACCTGGCCTGATACGGCCCATGGCAGCCCACAAGCAGCACCTGTAACCTTGGGGCTAAGGACTTTGCTCATTTGGGGAATAGTCCTAATGCTACTTCCCTAGGCATTGGACTCTGCCATAGAAGCCTTCCATTGAAAAAACAGCCCGAAAGTCTGGGACTATCTCTCAAAGGCAGCAAATCAAGACTGAAAGAAATACCTGGCCTGATACCGCCCATGGCAGCCCAAAAGCAACATCTGCCACTCTGGGGCTAAGGTCTTTGCTCTTTTGGGGAACATTCCTAATGCTACTTCCCTAGGCTTTGGTCTTCGCCGGAGAAGACTTCCATTGAAAAATCAGCCCGAATGTCCGGGACTAGCTCTCAAAGGCAGCAAGTCAAGACAGAAAGAAATACCTGGCCTGATAATGCCCATGGCATCCCACAAGCATACACTGTCAACCTGGGGCTAAGGACTTTGCTCATCCAGAGAACCCTCCTAATACTACTTCCCTAGGCCTTGGTCTCTACGGAAGCATCCTTCCATTGAAAAAACAGCCCGAACGTCTGGGACTAGCTCTCAAAGGCAGCAAGTCAAGACTGAAAGAAATACCTGGCCTGATACCGCCCATGGCAGCCCACAAACAGCACCTGTAACCGTGAGATAAGGACTTTGCTCTTCCAGAGAACTTTCCTAATGCTACTTCCCTAGGCATTGGTCTCTGCTATAGAAGCCTTCCATTGAAAAAACAGCCCGAAAGTCTGGGACTAGATCTCAAAGGCAGCAAGTCAAGACGGAAAGAAATACCTGGCCGGATACTGGCCATGGCAGCCCACAAGCAGGCCCTGCCACCCTGGGGCTAAGGATTTTCCTCTTCTGGGAAAACTCTGAATGCTACTTCCCTAGGCACTGGTGTTCGCCGGAGAAGACTTCCATTGAAAAAACAGCCTGAATGTCTAGCACTAGATCATAAAGGCAGCAAGTCAAGACTGAAAGAAATACCTGGCCTGATGCTGCCCATGGCAGCCCAGAAGGAGCATCTGTCAACCTGTGGCTAAGGACTTTGCTCTTTTGGGAACACTCCTAATACTACTTCTCTAGGCATTGGTCTTCGCCGGAGAAGACTTCCATTGAAAAAACAGCCCGAAAGTCTGGGACTAGCTCTCAAAGGCAGCAAGTCAAGACTGAAAGAAATACCTGGCTTGATACTGCCCATGGCATCCCACAAGCAGACCCTGTCACCCTGGGGGTAAGGACGTTTCTCTTCCAGAGAACCCTCCTAATGCTACTTCCCATGGCATTGGTCTTCGCCAGAGCAGCCTTCCATTGAAAAAACAGCCCTGAACGTCAGGGACTAGCTCTCAAAGGCAGCAAGTCAAGACTGAAAGAAATACCTGGCCTGATACCGCCCATGGCAGCCCACAAGCAACCCTTGTAACGGTGAGCTAAGGACTTTGCTCTTACAGACAACCCTCCTAATGCTACTTCCCTAGGCATTGGTCTTAGCCAGTGAAGCCTTCCATTGATAAAACAGCCCGAACGTCCGGGACTACCTCCCAAAGGCAGCAAGTCAAGACTGAAAGAAATACCTGGCCTGATAATGCCCATGGCATCCCACAAGCAGAATCTGTCAACCTGGGGCTAAGGACTTTACTCTTCCAGAGAACTTTCCTAATGCTACTTCCCTAGGCATTGCTCTCTGCCATAGCAGCCTTTCATTGAAAAAACAGCCCGAAAGTCTGGGACTAGCTCTCAAAGGCAGCAAGTCAAGACTGAAAGAAATACCTGGCCTGATACCGCCCATGGCAGCCCACAAGCAACCTCTGTCCCTCTGGGGCTAAGGACTTTGCTCTTCCAGAGAACCCTCCTAATGCTACTTCCCTAGGCATTGCTCTCTGCCATAGCAGCCTTTCATTGAAAAAACAGCCCGAAAGTCTGGGACTAGCTCCCAAAGGCAGCAAGTCAAGACTGAAAGAAATACCTGGCCTGATACTGCCCATGGCAGCCCACAAGCAGACCCTGCCACCCTGAGGCTAAGCATTTTCTTCTTCTGGGAAAAACTCTTAATGCTACTTCCCTAGGCATTGGTCTTCGCAGGAGAAGACTTCCATTGAAAAAACAGCCCGAACGTCTGGGACTAGCTCTCAAAGGCAGCAAGTCAAGACTGAAAGAAATACCTGGCCTGATACCACCCATGTCATCCCACAAGCAGACCCTGTACCCTTGGGGGTAAGGACTTTGCTCTTCCAGAGAACCCTCCTAATGCTACTTTCCTAGGCATTGGTCTCAGCCGGCGCAGTCTTCCATTGACAAAACAGACCGAACGTCCGGGACTAGCTCTGAAAGACAGCAAGTCAAGACTTAAAGAAATACCTGGCCTGATACCGCCCATGGCAGCCCTCAAGCAGACCCTGTCACTCTGGTGCTAAGGACTTTGCTCTTTTGGGGAACACTCCTAATGCTACTTGCCTAGGCATTGCTCTTCGCCAGAGAAGACTTCCATTGAAAAAACAGCCCGAAAGTCTGGGACTAGCTCTCAAAGGCAGCAAGTCAAGACTGAAAGAAACACGTGACCTGATACCGCCCATGGCAGCCCACAAGCAGCATTTGTGACCCTGGGTCTAAGGACTTTGCTCTTCCAGAGAAGCTTCCTAATGCTACTTCAGTAGGCATTGGTCTCTGCTGAAGCAGCCTTCCATTGAAAAAACAGCCCGAACGTCCGGGACTAGCTCCCTAAGGCAGCAAGTCAAGACTGAAAGAAATACCTGCCCTGATACCGCCCATGGCAGCCCACAAGCAACCCTTGTAACGGTGAGCTAAGGACTTTGCTCTTACAGAGAACCCTCCTAATGCTAATTCCCTAGGCATTGGTCTTCGCCATAGCAGCCTTCCATTGAAAAAACAGCCCGAACATCCGGGACTAGCTCTCAAAGGCAGCAAGTCAAGACTGAGAGAAATACCTGGCCTGATGCCGCCCATGGCAGCCCACAAGCAGACCCTGTCACCCTGGGGCTAAGGACTTTTCTCATTTGGGGAATAGTCCTAATACTACTTCCCTAGGTATTGGTGTGTGATGCAGCAGCGTTCCATTGAAAAAACAGCCCGAACGTCTGGGACCAGCTCTCAAAGGCAGCAAGTCAAGACTGAAAGAAATACCTGGCCTGATGCGGCCCATGTCATCCCACAAGCAGACCCTGTCGCCCTGGGGGTAAGGACTTTCCTCTTTTGGGGAACACTCCTAATGCTACTTCCCTAGGCATTAGTCACTGCTGGAGCAGCCTTCCATTGAAAAAACAGCCCGAAAGTCTGGGACTAGATACCAAAGGCAGCAAGTCAAGAATGAAAGACATACCTGGCCTGATACCGCCCATGGCAGCCCACAAACAGACTATGGCACTCAGGGGCTAAGGAATATCTTCTTCTGGGGAACCCTCCTAATGCTACTTCTGTAGGCATTGGTCTCTGCTTAAGCAGCCTTCCATTAAAAAACAGCCCTAAAGTCCGTGACTAGCTCTCAAAGGCAGCAAGCCAAGAATGAAAGAAATACCTGGCCAGATACCGCCCATGGCAGCTCACAAGCAGCCCCTGTCACCCTTCGGCTAATAACTTTGCTCTTCTGGGGAACACTCCTAATGCTACTTCTGTAGGCATTGGTCTCTGCTTAAGCAGCCTTCCATTGAAAAAACAGCCTAAACGTCAGGGACTAGCTCCCAAAGGCAGCAAGTCAAGACTGAAAGAAATACCTGACCGGATAATGCCCATGGCAGCCCACAAGCAGACCCTGTCACCCTGGGGCTAAGGACTTCGCTCTTTTGGGGAACATCCTAATGCTACTTCCCTAGGTATTGGTGTGTGATGGAGCAGCGTTCCATTTACAAAACAGCCCAATCATCCGGGACTAGCTCTCAAAGGTAGCAAGACAAGACTGAAAGAAATACCTGGCTTGATACTGCCCATGGCATCCCACAAGCAGACCCAGTAACCCTGGGGCTAAGGACTTTGCTCATTTGGGGAATACTCCTAATACTACTTCTTTAGGTATTGGTGTGTGATGGAGCAGCGTTCCATTGAAAAAACAGCCTGAAAGTCTGGGACTAGCTCTCAAAGGCAGCAAGTCAAGACTGAAAGAAATACCTGACCTGATACCGCCCATGGCAGCCCACAAGCAACATCTGTCACTCTGGGGCTAAGGTCTTTGCTCTTTTGGGGAACATTCCTAATGCTACTTCCCTAGGCATTGGTCTTCGCCGAAGAAGACTTCCATTGAAAAAACAGCCCGAACGTCTGGGACTAGCTCTCAAAGGCAGCAAGTCAAGACTGAAATACCTGGCCTGATAATGCCCATGGCATCCCTCAAGCAGACAATGTCAACCTGGGGCTAAGGACTTTGCTCTTCCAGAGAACCCTCCTAATGCTACTTCCCTAGGCCTTGGTCTCTACAAAAGCAGCCTTCAATTGAAAAAACAGACCTAATGTCTGGGACTAGATCCCAAAGGCACCAAGTCAAGACTGAAAGACATACCTGGCCTGATACAGCCCATGGCAGCCCACAAGCAGCCCCTGTAATCGTGGGGCTAAGGACTTTGCTCTTCTGGGAAACCATCCTAATGCTACTTCCCCTAGGCATTGGTCTTCGCCGGAGTTAGCCTTCCATTGAAAAAACATCCAGAATGTCCTGGACTAGCTCTCAAAGGAAGCAAGTTAAGATTGAAAGAAATAACTGGCCAGATACCGCCCATGGCAGCTCACAAGCAGCCCCTGTCACCCTTGCGCTAATAACTTTGCTCTCCTGGGGAACACTCCTAATGCTACTTCCCCTAGGCATTGGTCTCTGCTGAAGCAGCCTTCCATTGAAAAAACAGCCCCAAAGTCTGGTACTAGCTCCCAAAAGCAGCAAGTCAAGACTGAAAGAAATACCTGGCCTGATACAGCCCATGGCAGCCCACAAGCAACATCTGTCACTCTGGGGCTAAGGTCTTTGCTCTTCCAGAGAACTTTCCTAATGCTACTTCCCGAGGCATTGGTCTCTGCCATAGCAGCCTTCCATTGAAAAAGCAGCCCGAACGTCCGGGACTAGCTCTCAAAGGCAGCAAATCAAGACTGAAAGAAATACCTGGCCTGATACTGCCCATGGCAGCCCACAAGCAGACCCTGCCACCCTGGGGCTAAGGATTTTCCTATTCTGGGAAAACTCTTAATGCTACTTCCCTAGGCATTGGTCTTCGCCGGAGAAGACTTCCATTGAAAAAACAGCCTGAATGTCTAGTACTAGTTCATAAAGGCAGCAACTCAAGACTAAAAGAAATACCTGGCCTGATACTTCCCATAGCAGCCCAGAAGGAGCATCTGTCACTCTGGTGCTAAAGACTTTGCTCTTTTGGGGAACACTCCTAATGCTACTTCCCTAGGCATTGCTCTTCGCCAGAGAAGACTTCCATTGAAAAAACAGCCCAAAAATCTGGGACTAGCTCTCAAAGGCAGCAAGTCAAGACTGAAAGAAATACGTGACCTGATACCGCCCATGGCAGCCCACAAGCAGCTCCTGTAACAGTGAGCTAAGGACTTTACTCTTCCAGAGAACTTTCCTAATGCTACTTCCCTAGGCATTGGTCTAGGCCGGAGAAGACTTCCATTCAAAAAACAGACCGAAAGTCTGGGACTAGCTCTCAAAGGTACCAAGTCAAGACTGAAAGAAATACCTGGATTGATATTGCCCATGGCATCCCACAAGCAGACCCTGTCACCCTGGGGGTAAGGACTTTGCTCTTCCAGAGAACCCTCCTAATGCTACTTTCCTAGGCATTGGTCTCAGCCGGCACAGTCTTCTATTGACAAAACAGACCGAACATCCGGGACTAGCTCTCAAAGGCAGCAAGTCAAGACTGAAAGAAATACCTGGCCTGATACCGCCCATGGCAGCCCACAAGCAGCAACTGTAACCGTGAGCTAAGGACTTTGCGCTTCCAGAGAACTTTCCTAATGATACTTCCCTAGGCATTGCTCTCTGCCATAGCAGCCTTTCATTGAAAAAACAGCCCGAAAGTCTGGGACTAGCTCCCAAAGGCAGCAAGTCAAGACTGAAAGAAATACCTTGCCTGATACCGCCCATTGCAGCCCACAAGCAGCATTTCTCACCCTGGGGCTAAGGACTTTGCTCTTCCAGAGAACCCTCCTAATGCTACTTCCCTAGGCATTGCTCTCTGCTGAAGAAGCCTTCCATTTAAAAAACAGCCCGTACATCCGGGACTAGGTCTCAAAGGCAGCAAGTCAAGACTGAAAGAAATACGTGACCTGATACCGCCCATGGCAGCCCACAAGCAGCATTTGTGACCCTGGGTCTAAGGACTTTACTCTTCCAGAGAAGTTTCCTAACGCTACTTCACGAGGAATTGGTCTTCGCCAGAGCAGCCTTCCATTGAAAAAACAGACCGAAAGTCTGGGACTAGCTCTCAAAGGTACCAAGTCAAGACTGAAAGAAATACCTGGATTGATATTGCCCATGGCAGCCCACAAGCAGACCCTGTCACCCTGGGGCTAAGGACTTTTCTCTTCCAGAGAACCCTCCTAATGCTACTTCCCTAGGCATTGGTCTTCACCATAGCAGCCTTCCATTTAAAAACAGCCCGAACATCCGGGACTAGCTCTCAAAGGCAGCAAGTCAAGACTGAAAGAAATACCTGGCCTGATACCGCCCATGGCAGCCCACGAGCAACCATTGTAACGGTGAGCAAAGGACTTTGCTCTTACAGAGAACCCTCCTAATGCTACTTCCCTAGGCATTGGTCTCTGATGAAGCAGCCTTCCATTGAAAAAACAGCCCGAAGATCCGGGACTAGCTCTCAAAGGCAGCAAGTCAAGACTGAGAGAAATACCTGGCCTGATACCGCCCATGGCAGCCCACAAGCAGCATCTGTCACTCTGGGGCTAAGGACTTTGCTCTTTTGGGGAACACTTCTAATGCTACTTCTCTAGGCATTGGTCTCAGCCGGAGCAGTCTTCCATACACAAAACAGACCAAACGTCCGGGACTAGCTCTCAAAGGCAGCAAGTCAAGACTGAAAGAAATACCTGGCCTGATACCGCCCATGGCAGCCCACAAGCAGCTCCTGTAACCGTGAGCTAAGGACTTTACTCTTCCAGAGAACTTTCCTAATGCTACTTCCCTAGGCATTGGTCTCTGCCATAGCAGCCTTCCATTGAAAAAACAGCCCAAATGTCTGGGACTAGGTCTCAAAGTCAGCAAGTCAAGACTGAAAGAAATACGTGACCTGATACCGCCCATGGCAGCCCACAAGCAGCATCTGTCACTCTGGTGCTAAGGACTTTGCTCTTTTGGGAACACTCCTAATGCTACTTCCCTATGCATTGCTCTTCGCCAGAGAAGACTTCCATTGAAAAAACAGCCCGAACGTCTGGGACTAGCTCCCAAAGGCAGCAAGTCAAGACTTAAAAAAATACCTGGCCTGATAGAGCCCATGGCAGCCCACAAGCAGCTCCTGTAACCGTGAGCTAAGGACTTTACTCTTACAGAGAACCCTCCTAATGCTACTTCCCTAGGCATTGGTCTTAGCCAGAGAAGCCTTCCATTGATAAAACAGCCCGAACGTCTGGGACTAGCTCCCAAGGCAGCAAGTCAAGACTGAAAGAAATACCTGGCCTGATAATGCCCATGGCATCCCACAAGCATACACTATCAACCTGGGGCTAAGGACTTTGCTGATCCAGAGAACCCTCCTAATGCTACTTCCCTAGGCCTTGGTCTCTACGGAAGCATCCTTCCATTGAAAAAACAGCCCGAACGTCCGGGACTAGCTTTCAAATGCAGCAAGTCAAGACTTAAAGAAATACCTGGCCTGATACCGCCCATGTCATCCCACAAGCAGACCCTGTCACCCTGGGGGTAAGGACTTTCCTCTTTTGGGGAACACTCCTAATGCTACTTCCCTAGGCATTGCTCTTCGCCAGAGAAGACTTCCATTGAAAAAACAGCCTGAAAGTCTGGGACTAGATACCAAAGGCAGCAAGTCAAGAATGAAAGACATACCTGGCCTGATACCGCCCATGGCAGCCCACAAACAGACTATGGCACTCAGGGGCTAAGGAATATCTTCTTCTGGGGAACCCTCCTAATGCTACTTCTGTAGGCATTGGTCTCTGCTTAAGCAGCCTTCCATTAAAAAACAGCCCTAAAGTCCGTGACTAGCTCTCAAAGGCAGCAAGTCAAGACTGAGAGAAATACCTGGCCTGATGCCGCCCATGGCAGCCCACAAGCAGCATCTGTCACTCTGGTGCTAAGGACTTTGCTCTTTTGGGGAACACTCCTAATGCTACTTCCCTAGGCATTGCTCTTCGCCAGAGAAGACTTCCATTGAAAAAACAGCCCGAAAGTCTGGGACTAGCTCTCAAAGGCAGCAAGTCAAGACTGAAAGAAATACCTGCCCTGATATCGCCCATGGCAGCCAACAAGCAACCCTTGTAACAGTGAGCTAAGGACTTTGCTCTTACAGAGAACCCTCCTAATGCTACTTCCTTAGGCATTGGTCTTCGCCATAGCAGCCTTCCATTGAAAAAACAGCCCGAACGTCCGGGACTAGCTCTCAAAGGCAGCAAGTCAAGACTGAAAGAAATAACTGGCCTGATACCGCCCATGGCAGCCCACAAGCAACCATTGTAACGGTGAGCTAAGGATTTGCTCTTACAGAGAACCCTCCTAATGCTACTTCCCTAGGCATTTGTCTTCGCCAGAGCAGACTTCCTTTGAAAAAACAGCCCTGAACGTCCGGGACTAGCTCCCAAAGGCAGCAAGTCAAGACTTAAAGAAATACCTGGCGTGATACCGCCCATGGCAGCCCACAATCACCCACTCTAATGGTGAGCTAAGGAATTTGCTCTTCCAGAGAACCCTCCTAATGCTACTTCCCTAGGCATTGGTCTCTGCTGAAGCAGCCTTCCATTGAAAAAACAGCCCGAACATCCGGGACTAGCTCTCAAAGGCAGCAAGTCAAGACTGAGAGAAATACCTGGCCTGATGCCGCCCATGGCAGCCCACAAGCAGACCCTGTCACCCTGGGGCTAAGGACTTTGCTCGTTTGGGGAATAGTCCTAATACTACTTCCCTAGGTATTGGTGTGTGATGCAGCAGCGTTCCATTGAAAAAACAGCCCGAACGTCTGGGACCAGCTCTCAAAGGCAGCAAGTCAAGACTGAAAGAAATACCTGGCCTGATACGGCCCATGGCAGCCCACAAGCAGACCCTGTCACCTTGGGGCTAAGGACTTTGCTCATTTGGGGAATAGTCCTAATGCTACTTCCCTAGGCATTGGACTCTGCCATAAAAGCCTTCCATTGAAAAAACAGCCCGAAAGTCTGGGACTATCTCTCAAAGGCAGCTAATCAAGACTGAAAGAAATATCTGGCCTGATACCGCCCATGGCAGCCCAAAAGCAACATCTGCCACTATGGGGCTAAGGTCTTTGCTCTTTTGGGGAACATTCCTAATGCTACTTCCCTAGGCTTTGGTCTTCGCCGGAGAAGACTTCCATTGAAAAAACAGCCCGAACGTCTGGGACTAGCTCTCAAAGGCAGCAAGTCAAGACTGAAAGAAATACCTGGCCTGATACCACCCATGTCATCCCACAAGCAGACCCTGTCACCCTGGGGCTAAGGACTTTACTCTTCCAGAGAACTTTCCTAATGCTACTTCCCTAGGCATTGCTCTCTGCCATAGCAGCCTTTCATTGAAAAAACAGCCCGAAAGTCTGGGACTAGCTCTCAAAGGCAGCAAGTCAAGACTGAAAGAAATACCTGGCCTGATACCGCCCATGGCAGCCCACAAGCAACCTCTGTCCCTCTGGGGCTAAGGACTTTGCTCTTCCAGAGAACCCTCCTAATGCTACTTCCCTAGGCATTGCTCTCTGCCATAGCAGCCTTTCATTGAAAAAACAGCCCGAAAGTCTGGGACTAGCTCCCAAAGGCAGCAAGTCAAGACTGAAAGAAATACCTGGCCTGATACTGCCCATGGCAGCCCACAAGCAGACCCTGCCACCCTGAGGCTAAGCATTTTCTTCTTCTGGGAAAAACTCTTAATGCTACTTCCCTAGGCATTGGTCTTCGCAGGAGAAGACTTCCATTGAAAAAACAGCCCGAACGTCTGGGACTAGCTCTCAAAGGCAGCAAGTCAAGACTGAAAGAAATACCTGGCCTGATACCACCCATGTCATCCCACAAGCAGACCCTGTACCCTTGGGGGTAAGGACTTTGCTCTTCCAGAGAACCCTCCTAATGCTACTTTCCTAGGCATTGGTCTCAGCCGGCGCAGTCTTCCATTGACAAAACAGACCGAACGTCCGGGACTAGCTCTGAAAGACAGCAAGTCAAGACTTAAAGAAATACCTGGCCTGATACCGCCCATGGCAGCCCTCAAGCAGACCCTGTCACTCTGGTGCTAAGGACTTTGCTCTTTTGGGGAACACTCCTAATGCTACTTGCCTAGGCATTGCTCTTCGCCAGAGAAGACTTCCATTGAAAAAACAGCCCGAAAGTCTGGGACTAGCTCTCAAAGGCAGCAAGTCAAGACTGAAAGAAACACGTGACCTGATACCGCCCATGGCAGCCCACAAGCAGCATTTGTGACCCTGGGTCTAAGGACTTTGCTCTTCCAGAGAAGCTTCCTAATGCTACTTCAGTAGGCATTGGTCTCTGCTGAAGCAGCCTTCCATTGAAAAAACAGCCCGAACGTCCGGGACTAGCTCCCTAAGGCAGCAAGTCAAGACTGAAAGAAATACCTGCCCTGATACCGCCCATGGCAGCCCACAAGCAACCCTTGTAACGGTGAGCTAAGGACTTTGCTCTTACAGAGAACCCTCCTAATGCTAATTCCCTAGGCATTGGTCTTCGCCATAGCAGCCTTCCATTGAAAAAACAGCCCGAACATCCGGGACTAGCTCTCAAAGGCAGCAAGTCAAGACTGAGAGAAATACCTGGCCTGATGCCGCCCATGGCAGCCCACAAGCAGACCCTGTCACCCTGGGGCTAAGGACTTTTCTCATTTGGGGAATAGTCCTAATACTACTTCCCTAGGTATTGGTGTGTGATGCAGCAGCGTTCCATTGAAAAAACAGCCCGAACGTCTGGGACCAGCTCTCAAAGGCAGCAAGTCAAGACTGAAAGAAATACCTGGCCTGATGCGGCCCATGTCATCCCACAAGCAGACCCTGTCGCCCTGGGGGTAAGGACTTTCCTCTTTTGGGGAACACTCCTAATGCTACTTCCCTAGGCATTAGTCACTGCTGGAGCAGCCTTCCATTGAAAAAACAGCCCGAAAGTCTGGGACTAGATACCAAAGGCAGCAAGTCAAGAATGAAAGACATACCTGGCCTGATACCGCCCATGGCAGCCCACAAACAGACTATGGCACTCAGGGGCTAAGGAATATCTTCTTCTGGGGAACCCTCCTAATGCTACTTCTGTAGGCATTGGTCTCTGCTTAAGCAGCCTTCCATTAAAAAACAGCCCTAAAGTCCGTGACTAGCTCTCAAAGGCAGCAAGCCAAGAATGAAAGAAATACCTGGCCAGATACCGCCCATGGCAGCTCACAAGCAGCCCCTGTCACCCTTCGGCTAATAACTTTGCTCTTCTGGGGAACACTCCTAATGCTACTTCTGTAGGCATTGGTCTCTGCTTAAGCAGCCTTCCATTGAAAAAACAGCCTAAACGTCAGGGACTAGCTCCCAAAGGCAGCAAGTCAAGACTGAAAGAAATACCTGACCGGATAATGCCCATGGCAGCCCACAAGCAGACCCTGTCACCCTGGGGCTAAGGACTTCGCTCTTTTGGGGAACATCCTAATGCTACTTCCCTAGGTATTGGTGTGTGATGGAGCAGCGTTCCATTTACAAAACAGCCCAATCATCCGGGACTAGCTCTCAAAGGTAGCAAGACAAGACTGAAAGAAATACCTGGCTTGATACTGCCCATGGCATCCCACAAGCAGACCCAGTAACCCTGGGGCTAAGGACTTTGCTCATTTGGGGAATACTCCTAATACTACTTCTTTAGGTATTGGTGTGTGATGGAGCAGCGTTCCATTGAAAAAACAGCCTGAAAGTCTGGGACTAGCTCTCAAAGGCAGCAAGTCAAGACTGAAAGAAATACCTGACCTGATACCGCCCATGGCAGCCCACAAGCAACATCTGTCACTCTGGGGCTAAGGTCTTTGCTCTTTTGGGGAACATTCCTAATGCTACTTCCCTAGGCATTGGTCTTCGCCGAAGAAGACTTCCATTGAAAAAACAGCCCGAACGTCTGGGACTAGCTCTCAAAGGCAGCAAGTCAAGACTGAAATACCTGGCCTGATAATGCCCATGGCATCCCTCAAGCAGACAATGTCAACCTGGGGCTAAGGACTTTGCTCTTCCAGAGAACCCTCCTAATGCTACTTCCCTAGGCCTTGGTCTCTACAAAAGCAGCCTTCAATTGAAAAAACAGACCTAATGTCTGGGACTAGATCCCAAAGGCACCAAGTCAAGACTGAAAGACATACCTGGCCTGATACAGCCCATGGCAGCCCACAAGCAGCCCCTGTAATCGTGGGGCTAAGGACTTTGCTCTTCTGGGAAACCATCCTAATGCTACTTCCCCTAGGCATTGGTCTTCGCCGGAGTTAGCCTTCCATTGAAAAAACATCCAGAATGTCCTGGACTAGCTCTCAAAGGAAGCAAGTTAAGATTGAAAGAAATAACTGGCCAGATACCGCCCATGGCAGCTCACAAGCAGCCCCTGTCACCCTTGCGCTAATAACTTTGCTCTCCTGGGGAACACTCCTAATGCTACTTCCCCTAGGCATTGGTCTCTGCTGAAGCAGCCTTCCATTGAAAAAACAGCCCCAAAGTCTGGTACTAGCTCCCAAAAGCAGCAAGTCAAGACTGAAAGAAATACCTGGCCTGATACAGCCCATGGCAGCCCACAAGCAACATCTGTCACTCTGGGGCTAAGGTCTTTGCTCTTCCAGAGAACTTTCCTAATGCTACTTCCCGAGGCATTGGTCTCTGCCATAGCAGCCTTCCATTGAAAAAGCAGCCCGAACGTCCGGGACTAGCTCTCAAAGGCAGCAAATCAAGACTGAAAGAAATACCTGGCCTGATACTGCCCATGGCAGCCCACAAGCAGACCCTGCCACCCTGGGGCTAAGGATTTTCCTATTCTGGGAAAACTCTTAATGCTACTTCCCTAGGCATTGGTCTTCGCCGGAGAAGACTTCCATTGAAAAAACAGCCTGAATGTCTAGTACTAGTTCATAAAGGCAGCAACTCAAGACTAAAAGAAATACCTGGCCTGATACTTCCCATAGCAGCCCAGAAGGAGCATCTGTCACTCTGGTGCTAAAGACTTTGCTCTTTTGGGGAACACTCCTAATGCTACTTCCCTAGGCATTGCTCTTCGCCAGAGAAGACTTCCATTGAAAAAACAGCCCAAAAATCTGGGACTAGCTCTCAAAGGCAGCAAGTCAAGACTGAAAGAAATACGTGACCTGATACCGCCCATGGCAGCCCACAAGCAGCTCCTGTAACAGTGAGCTAAGGACTTTACTCTTCCAGAGAACTTTCCTAATGCTACTTCCCTAGGCATTGGTCTAGGCCGGAGAAGACTTCCATTCAAAAAACAGACCGAAAGTCTGGGACTAGCTCTCAAAGGTACCAAGTCAAGACTGAAAGAAATACCTGGATTGATATTGCCCATGGCATCCCACAAGCAGACCCTGTCACCCTGGGGGTAAGGACTTTGCTCTTCCAGAGAACCCTCCTAATGCTACTTTCCTAGGCATTGGTCTCAGCCGGCACAGTCTTCTATTGACAAAACAGACCGAACATCCGGGACTAGCTCTCAAAGGCAGCAAGTCAAGACTGAAAGAAATACCTGGCCTGATACCGCCCATGGCAGCCCACAAGCAGCAACTGTAACCGTGAGCTAAGGACTTTGCGCTTCCAGAGAACTTTCCTAATGATACTTCCCTAGGCATTGCTCTCTGCCATAGCAGCCTTTCATTGAAAAAACAGCCCGAAAGTCTGGGACTAGCTCCCAAAGGCAGCAAGTCAAGACTGAAAGAAATACCTTGCCTGATACCGCCCATTGCAGCCCACAAGCAGCATTTCTCACCCTGGGGCTAAGGACTTTGCTCTTCCAGAGAACCCTCCTAATGCTACTTCCCTAGGCATTGCTCTCTGCTGAAGAAGCCTTCCATTTAAAAAACAGCCCGTACATCCGGGACTAGGTCTCAAAGGCAGCAAGTCAAGACTGAAAGAAATACGTGACCTGATACCGCCCATGGCAGCCCACAAGCAGCATTTGTGACCCTGGGTCTAAGGACTTTACTCTTCCAGAGAAGTTTCCTAACGCTACTTCACGAGGAATTGGTCTTCGCCAGAGCAGCCTTCCATTGAAAAAACAGACCGAAAGTCTGGGACTAGCTCTCAAAGGTACCAAGTCAAGACTGAAAGAAATACCTGGATTGATATTGCCCATGGCAGCCCACAAGCAGACCCTGTCACCCTGGGGCTAAGGACTTTTCTCTTCCAGAGAACCCTCCTAATGCTACTTCCCTAGGCATTGGTCTTCACCATAGCAGCCTTCCATTTAAAAACAGCCCGAACATCCGGGACTAGCTCTCAAAGGCAGCAAGTCAAGACTGAAAGAAATACCTGGCCTGATACCGCCCATGGCAGCCCACGAGCAACCATTGTAACGGTGAGCAAAGGACTTTGCTCTTACAGAGAACCCTCCTAATGCTACTTCCCTAGGCATTGGTCTCTGATGAAGCAGCCTTCCATTGAAAAAACAGCCCGAAGATCCGGGACTAGCTCTCAAAGGCAGCAAGTCAAGACTGAGAGAAATACCTGGCCTGATACCGCCCATGGCAGCCCACAAGCAGCATCTGTCACTCTGGGGCTAAGGACTTTGCTCTTTTGGGGAACACTTCTAATGCTACTTCTCTAGGCATTGGTCTCAGCCGGAGCAGTCTTCCATACACAAAACAGACCAAACGTCCGGGACTAGCTCTCAAAGGCAGCAAGTCAAGACTGAAAGAAATACCTGGCCTGATACCGCCCATGGCAGCCCACAAGCAGCTCCTGTAACCGTGAGCTAAGGACTTTACTCTTCCAGAGAACTTTCCTAATGCTACTTCCCTAGGCATTGGTCTCTGCCATAGCAGCCTTCCATTGAAAAAACAGCCCAAATGTCTGGGACTAGGTCTCAAAGTCAGCAAGTCAAGACTGAAAGAAATACGTGACCTGATACCGCCCATGGCAGCCCACAAGCAGCATCTGTCACTCTGGTGCTAAGGACTTTGCTCTTTTGGGAACACTCCTAATGCTACTTCCCTATGCATTGCTCTTCGCCAGAGAAGACTTCCATTGAAAAAACAGCCCGAACGTCTGGGACTAGCTCCCAAAGGCAGCAAGTCAAGACTTAAAAAAATACCTGGCCTGATAGAGCCCATGGCAGCCCACAAGCAGCTCCTGTAACCGTGAGCTAAGGACTTTACTCTTACAGAGAACCCTCCTAATGCTACTTCCCTAGGCATTGGTCTTAGCCAGAGAAGCCTTCCATTGATAAAACAGCCCGAACGTCTGGGACTAGCTCCCAAGGCAGCAAGTCAAGACTGAAAGAAATACCTGGCCTGATAATGCCCATGGCATCCCACAAGCATACACTATCAACCTGGGGCTAAGGACTTTGCTGATCCAGAGAACCCTCCTAATGCTACTTCCCTAGGCCTTGGTCTCTACGGAAGCATCCTTCCATTGAAAAAACAGCCCGAACGTCCGGGACTAGCTTTCAAATGCAGCAAGTCAAGACTTAAAGAAATACCTGGCCTGATACCGCCCATGTCATCCCACAAGCAGACCCTGTCACCCTGGGGGTAAGGACTTTCCTCTTTTGGGGAACACTCCTAATGCTACTTCCCTAGGCATTGCTCTTCGCCAGAGAAGACTTCCATTGAAAAAACAGCCTGAAAGTCTGGGACTAGATACCAAAGGCAGCAAGTCAAGAATGAAAGACATACCTGGCCTGATACCGCCCATGGCAGCCCACAAACAGACTATGGCACTCAGGGGCTAAGGAATATCTTCTTCTGGGGAACCCTCCTAATGCTACTTCTGTAGGCATTGGTCTCTGCTTAAGCAGCCTTCCATTAAAAAACAGCCCTAAAGTCCGTGACTAGCTCTCAAAGGCAGCAAGTCAAGACTGAGAGAAATACCTGGCCTGATGCCGCCCATGGCAGCCCACAAGCAGCATCTGTCACTCTGGTGCTAAGGACTTTGCTCTTTTGGGGAACACTCCTAATGCTACTTCCCTAGGCATTGCTCTTCGCCAGAGAAGACTTCCATTGAAAAAACAGCCCGAAAGTCTGGGACTAGCTCTCAAAGGCAGCAAGTCAAGACTGAAAGAAATACCTGCCCTGATATCGCCCATGGCAGCCAACAAGCAACCCTTGTAACAGTGAGCTAAGGACTTTGCTCTTACAGAGAACCCTCCTAATGCTACTTCCTTAGGCATTGGTCTTCGCCATAGCAGCCTTCCATTGAAAAAACAGCCCGAACGTCCGGGACTAGCTCTCAAAGGCAGCAAGTCAAGACTGAAAGAAATAACTGGCCTGATACCGCCCATGGCAGCCCACAAGCAACCATTGTAACGGTGAGCTAAGGATTTGCTCTTACAGAGAACCCTCCTAATGCTACTTCCCTAGGCATTTGTCTTCGCCAGAGCAGACTTCCTTTGAAAAAACAGCCCTGAACGTCCGGGACTAGCTCCCAAAGGCAGCAAGTCAAGACTTAAAGAAATACCTGGCGTGATACCGCCCATGGCAGCCCACAATCACCCACTCTAATGGTGAGCTAAGGAATTTGCTCTTCCAGAGAACCCTCCTAATGCTACTTCCCTAGGCATTGGTCTCTGCTGAAGCAGCCTTCCATTGAAAAAACAGCCCGAACATCCGGGACTAGCTCTCAAAGGCAGCAAGTCAAGACTGAGAGAAATACCTGGCCTGATGCCGCCCATGGCAGCCCACAAGCAGACCCTGTCACCCTGGGGCTAAGGACTTTGCTCGTTTGGGGAATAGTCCTAATACTACTTCCCTAGGTATTGGTGTGTGATGCAGCAGCGTTCCATTGAAAAAACAGCCCGAACGTCTGGGACCAGCTCTCAAAGGCAGCAAGTCAAGACTGAAAGAAATACCTGGCCTGATACGGCCCATGGCAGCCCACAAGCAGACCCTGTCACCTTGGGGCTAAGGACTTTGCTCATTTGGGGAATAGTCCTAATGCTACTTCCCTAGGCATTGGACTCTGCCATAAAAGCCTTCCATTGAAAAAACAGCCCGAAAGTCTGGGACTATCTCTCAAAGGCAGCTAATCAAGACTGAAAGAAATATCTGGCCTGATACCGCCCATGGCAGCCCAAAAGCAACATCTGCCACTATGGGGCTAAGGTCTTTGCTCTTTTGGGGAACATTCCTAATGCTACTTCCCTAGGCTTTGGTCTTCGCCGGAGAAGACTTCCATTGAAAAAACAGCCCGAACGTCTGGGACTAGCTCTCAAAGGCAGCAAGTCAAGACTGAAAGAAATACCTGGCCTGATACCACCCATGTCATCCCACAAGCAGACCCTGTCACCCTGGGGCTAAGGACTTTGCTCTACCAGAGAACCCTCCTAATGCTACTTCCCTAGGCATTGGTCTCTGCCATAGCAGCCTTCCATTGAAAAAACAGCCCAAATGTCTGGGACTAGGTCTCAAAGTCAGCAAGTCAAGACTGAAAGAAATACGTGACCTGATACCGCCCATGGCAGCCCACAAGCAGCATCTGTCACTCTGGTGCTAAGGACTTTGCTCTTTTGGGGAACACTCCTAATGCTACTTCAGTAGGCACTGGTCTCTGCTGAAGCAGCCTTCCATTGAAAAAACAGCCCGAACGTCTGGGACTAGCTCCCAAAGGCAGCAAGTCAAGACTTAAAAAAATACCTGGCCTGATAGAGCCCATGGCAGCCCACAAGCAGCTCCTGTAACCGTGAGCTAAGGACTTTACTCTTACAGAGAACCCTCCTAATGCTACTTCCCTAGGCATTGGTCTTAGCCAGAGAAGCCTTCCATTGATAAAACAGCCCGAACGTCCGGGACTAGCTCCCAAGGCAGCAAGTCAAGACTGAAAGAAATACCTGGCCTGATACCGCCCATGGCAGCCCACAAGCAGCATCTGTCACTCTGGGGCTAAGGACTTTGCTCTTTTGGGGAACACTTCTAATGCTACTTCCCTAGGCATTGGTCTCAGCCGGAGCAGTCTTCCATACACAAAACAGACCAAACGTCCGGGACTAGCTCTCAAAGGCAGCAAGTCAAGACTGAAAGAAACACGTGACCTGATACCGCCCATGGCAGCCCACAAGCAACCATTGTAACGGTGAGCTAAGGACTTTGCTCTTACAGAGAACCCTCCTAATGCTCTTCCCTAGGCATTGGTCTCTGCTGAAGCAGTCTTCCATTGAAAAAACAGCCCGAACATCTGGGACTAGCTCTCAAAGGCAGCAAGTCAAGACTGAGAGAAATACCTGGCCTGATACGGCCCATGGCAGCCCACAAGCAGACCCTGTCACCTTGGGGCTAAGGACTTTGCTCATTTGGGGAATAGTCCTAATGCTACTTCCCTAGGCATTGGACTCTGCCATAGAAGCCTTCCATTGAAAAAACAGCCCGAAAGTCTGGGACTAGCTCTCAAAGGCAGCAAATCAAGACTGAAAGAAATACCTGGCCTGATAATGCCCATGGCATCCCACAAGCATACACTGTCAACCTGGGGCTAAGGACTTTGCTGATCCAGAGAACCCTCCTAATGCTACTTCCCTAGGCCTTGGTCTCTACGGAAGCATCCTTCCATTGAAAAAACAGCCCGAACGTCCGGGACTAGCTTTCAAATGCAGCAAGTCAAGACTTAAAGAAATACCTGGCCTGATACCGCCCATGTCATCCCACAAGCAGACCCTGTCACCCTCGGGGTAAGGACTTTCCTCTTTTGGGGAACACTCCTAATGCTACTTCCCTAGGCATTAGTCACTGCTGGAGCAGCCTTCCATTGAAAAAACAGCCCGAAAGTCTGGGACTAGATACCAAAGGCAGCAAGTCAAGAATGAAAGACATACCTGGCCTGATACCGCCCATGGCAGCCCACAAACAGACTATGGCACTCAGGGGCTAAGGAATATCTTCTTCTGGGGAACCCTCCTAATGCTACTTCTGTAGGCATTGGTCTCTGCTTAAGCAGCCTTCCATTAAAAAACAGCCCTAAAGTCCGTGACTAGCTCTCAAAGGCAGCAAGTCAAGACTGAGAGAAATACCTGGCCTGATGCCGCCCATGGCAGCCCACAAGCAGCATCTGTCACACTGGTGCTAAGGACTTTGCTCTTTTGGGGAACACTCCTAATGCTACTTCCCTAGGCATTGCTCTTCGCCAGAGAAGACTTCCATTGAAAAAACAGCCCGAAAGTCTGGGACTAGCTCTCAAAGGCAGCAAGTCAAGACTGAAAGAAATACCTGGCCTAATACCGCCCATGGCAGCCCACGAGCAGCATCTGTCACTCTGGTTCTAAGGACTTTGCTCTTTTGGGGAACACTCCTAATGCTACTTCCCTAGGCATTGCTCTTCACCAGAGAAGACTTCCATTGAAAAAACAGCCTGAACGTCTGGGACTAGCTCTCAAAGGCAGCAAGTCAAGACTGAAAGAAACACGTGACCTGATACCGCCCATGGCAGCCCACAAGCAGCATTTGTGACCCTGGGTCTAAGGACTTTGCTCTTCCAGAGAACTTTCCTAATGCTACTTCAGTAGGCATTGGTCTCTGCTGAAGCAGCCTTCCATTGAAAAAACAGCCCGAACGTCCGGGACTAGCTCCCTAAGGCAGCAAGTCAAGACTGAAAGAAATACCTGCCCTGATACCGTCCATGGCAGCCCACAAGCAACCCTTGTAACGGTGAGCTAAGGACTTTGCTCTTACAGACAACCCTCCTAATGCTACTTCCCTAGGCATTGGTCTCTGCTGAAGCAGCCTTCCATTGAAAAAACAGCCCGAAGATCCGGGACTAGCTCTCAAAGGCAGCAAGTCAAGACTGAGAGAAATACCTGGCCTGATGCCGCCCATGGCAGCCCACAAGCAGACCCTGTCACCCTGGGGCTAAGGACTTTGCTCATTTGGGGAATAGTCCTAATAATACTTCCCTAGGTATTGGTGTATGATGGAGCAGCGTTCCATTGAAAAAACAGCCTGAACGCCTGGGACCAGCTCTCAAAGGCAGCAAGTCAAGACTGAAAGAAGTACCTGGCCTGATACGGCCCATGGCAGCCCACAAGCAGCACCTGTAACCTTGGGGCTAAGGACTTTGCTCATTTGGGGAATAGTCCTAATGCTACTTCCCTAGGCATTGGACTCTGCCATAGAAGCCTTCCATTGAAAAAACAGCCCGAAAGTCTGGGACTATCTCTCAAAGGCAGCAAATCAAGACTGAAAGAAATACCTGGCCTGATACCGCCCATGGCAGCCCACAAGCAACATCTGCCACTCTGGGGCTAAGGTCTTTGCTCTTTTGGGGAACATTCCTAATGCTACTTCCCTAGGCTTTGGTCTTCGCCGGAGAAGACTTCCATTGAAAAAGCAGCCCGAACGTCCGGGACTAGCTCTCAAAGGCAGCAAGTCAAGACAGAAAGAAATACCTGGCCTGATAATGCCCATGGCATCCCACAAGGATACACTGTCAACCTGGGGCTAAGGACTTTGCTCATCCAGAGAACCCTCCTAATGCTACTTCCCTAGGCCTTGGTCTCTACGGAAGCATCCTTCCATTGAAAAAACAGCCCGAACGTCCGGGACTAGCTCCCAAAGGCAGCAAGTCAAGACTTAAAGAAATACCTGGCCTGATACCGCCCATGGCAGCCCACAAGCAGACCCTGTCACCCTGGGGGTAAGGACTTTTCTCATTTGGGGAATACTCCTAATACTACTTCCCTAGGTATTGGTGTGTGATGGAGCAGCGTTCCATTGAAAAAACAACCCGAACCTCCCGGACTAGCTCTCAAAGGCAGCAAGTCAAGACTGAAAGAAATACCTGGCCTGATACCGCCCATGGCAGCCCACAAACAGCACCTGTAACCGTGAGATAAGGACTTTGCTCTTCCAGAGAACTTTCCTAATGCTACTTCCCTAGGCATTGGTCTCTGCTATAGAAGCCTTCCATTGAAAAAACAGCCCGAAAGTCTGGGACTAGATCTCAAAGGCAGCAAGTCAAGACGGAAAGAAATACCTGGCCGGATACTGGCCATGGCAGCCCACAAGCAGGCCCTGCCACCCTGGGGCTAAGGATTTTCCTCTTCTGGGAAAACTCTGAATGCTACTTCCCTAGGCACTGGTGTTCGCCGGAGAAGACTTCCATTGAAAAAACAGCCTGAATGTCTAGCACTAGATCATAAAGGCAGCAAGTCAAGACTGAAAGAAATACCTGGCCTGATGCTGCCCATGGCAGCCCAGAAGGAGCATCTGTCAACCTGTGGCTAAGGACTTTGCTCTTTTGGGAACACTCCTAATACTACTTCCCTAGGCATTGGTCTTCGCCGGAGAAGACTTCCATTGAAAAAACAGCCCGAAAGTCTGGGACTAGCTCTCAAAGGCAGCAAGTCAAGACTGAAAGAAATACCTGGCTTGATACTGCCCATGGCAGCCCACAAGCAGACCCTGTCACCCTGGGGGTAAGGACGTTTCTCTTCCAGAGAACCCTCCTAATGCTACTTCCCAAGGCATTGGTCTTCGCCAGAGCAGCCTTCCATTGAAAAAACAGCCCTGAACGTCAGGGACTAGCTCTCAAAGGCAGCAAGTCAAGACTGAAAGAAATACCTGGCCTGATACCGCCCATGGCAGCCCACAAGCAACCCTTGTAACGGTGAGCTAAGGACTTTGCTCTTACAGACAACCCTCCTAATGCTACTTCCCTAGGCATTGGTCTTAGCCAGTGAAGCCTTCCATTGATAAAACAGCCCGAACGTCCGGGACTACCTCCCAAAGGCAGCAAGTCAAGACTGAAAGAAATACCTGGCCTGATAATGCCCATGGCATCCCACAAGCAGAATCTGTCAACCTGGGGCTAAGGACTTTACTCTTCCAGAGAACTTTCCTAATGATACTTCCCTAGGCATTGCTCTCTGCCATAGCAGCCTTTCATTGAAAAAACAGCCCGAAAGTCTGGGACTAGCTCTCAAAGGCAGCAAGTCAAGACTGAAAGAAATACCTGGCCTGATACCGCCCATGGCAGCCCACAAGCAACCTCTGTCCCTCTGGGGCTAAGGACTTTGCTCTTCCAGAGAACCCTCCTAATGCTACTTCCCTAGGCATTGGTCTCGGCTGAAGAAACCTTCCATTGAAAAAACAGCCCGAACATCTGGGACTAGCTCTCAAATGCAGCAAGCAAAGACTTAAAGAAATACCTGGCCTGATGCTGCCCAAGGCAGCCCACAACGTGACCCTGTCACCCTGGGGCTAGAGACTTTGGTTGCCTGGGAAACCCGCCTTATGCTACTTCCCTAGGCATTGTTCTCTGCTGAAGCAGCCTTTCATTGAAAAAACAGACCGAACGTCTGAGTCTAGCTCACAAAGGAAAGAAGTCAAAACTGAGAGAAATACCGGGCCTGATACCACCCATGGCATCCCACAAGCAGCCCCTGTAACCCAGGGGCTAAAGACTTTGCTCTTCCAGAGAACTTTCCTAATGCTACTTCCCTAGGCATTGGTCTCTACGGAAGCAGCCTTCCATCGACAAAACAGCCTGAACGTCCAGGACTAGCTCCCAAAGGCAGCAAGTCAAGACTGAAAGAAATACCTGGCCTGATACTGCCCATGGCAGCCCACAAGCAGACCCTGCCACCCTGAGGCTAAGCATTTTCTTCTTCTGGGAAAAACTCTTAATGCTACTTCCCTAGGCATTGGTCTTCGCCGGAGAAGACTTCCATTGAAAAAACAGCCCTAACGTCTGGGACTAGCTCTCAAAGGCAGCAAGTCAAGACTGAAAGAAATACCTGGCCTGATACCACCCATGTCATCCCACAAGCAGCCCCTGTAACCCAGGGGCTAAAGACTTTGCTCTTCCAGAGAACTTTCCTAATGCTACTTCCCTAGGCATTGGTCTCTACGGAAGCAGCCTTCCATCGACAAAACAGCCTGAACGTCCAGGACTAGCTCCCAAAGGCAGCAAGTCAAGACTGAAAGAAATACCTGGCCTGATACTGCCCATGGCAGCCCACAAGCAGACCCTGCCACCCTGAGGCTAAGCATTTTCTTCTTCTGGGAAAAACTCTTAATGCTACTTCCCTAGGCATTGGTCTTCGCAGGAGAAGACTTCCATTGAAAAAACAGCCCGAACGTCTGGGACTAGCTCTCAAAGGCAGCAAGTCAAGACTGAAAGAAATACCTGGCCTGATACCACCCATGTCATCCCACAAGCAGACCCTGTAACCCTGGGGGTAAGGACTTTGCTCTTCCAGAGAACCCTCCTAATGCTACTTTCCTAGGCATTGGTCTCAGCCGGCGCAGTCTTCCATTGACAAAACAGACCGAACGTCCGGGACTAGCTCTGAAAGTCAGCAAGTAAAGACTTAAAGAAATACCTGGCCTGATACCGCCCATGGCAGCCCTCAAGCAGACCCTGTCACTCTGGTGCTAAGGACTTTGCTCTTTTGGGGAACACTCCTAATGCTACTTGCCTAGGCATTGCTCTTCGCCAGAGAAGACTTCCATTGAAAAAACAGCCCGAAAGTCTGGGACTAGCTCTCAAAGGCAGCAAGTCAAGACTGAAAGAAACACGTGACCTGATACCGCCCATGGCAGCCCACAAGCAGCATTTGTGACCCTGGGTCTAAGGACTTTGCTCTTCCAGAGAAGTTTCCTAATGCTACTTCAGTAGGCATTGGTCTCTGCTGAAGCAGCCTTCCATTGAAAAAACAGCCCGAACGTCCGGGACTAGCTCCCTAAGGCAGCAAGTCAAGACTGAAAGAAATACCTGCCCTGATACCGCCCATGGCAGCCCACAAGCAACCCTTGTAACGGTGAGCTAAGGACTTTGCTCTTACAGAGAACCCTCCTAATGCTAATTTCCTAGGCATTGGTCTTCGCCATAGCAGCCTTCCATTGAAAAAACAGCCCGAACGTCTGGGACTAGCTCTCAAAGGCAGCAAGTCAAGACTGAAAGAAATACCTGGCCTGATACCGCCCATGGCAGCCCACGAGCAACCATTGTAACGGTGAGCTAAGGACTTTGCTCTTACAGACAACCCTCCTAATGCTACTTCCCTAGGCATTGGTCTCTGCTGAAGCAGCCTTCCATTGAAAAAACAGCCCGAACATCCGGGACTAGCTCTCAAAGGCAGCAAGTCAAGACTGAGAGAAATACCTGGCCTGATGCCGCCCATGGCACCCCACAAGCAGACAATGTCAACCTGGGGCTAAGGACTTTGCTCTTCCAGAGAACCCTCCTAATGCTACTTCCCTAGGCCTTGGTCTCTACAAAAGCAGCCTTCCATCGAAAAAACAGCCCGAACGTCCGGGACTAGCTCTCAAATGCATCAAGTCAAGACTTAAAGAAATACCTGGCCTGATACCGCCCATGTCATCCCACAAGCAGACCCTGTCACCCTGGGGGTAAGGACTTTCCTCTTTTGGGGAACACTCCTAATGCTACTTCCCTAGGCATTAGTCACTGCTGGAGCAGCCTTCAATTGAAAAAACAGACCTAATGTCTGGGACTAGATCCCAAAGGCACCAAGTCAAGACGGAAAGACATACCTGGCCTGATACCGCCCATGGCAGCCCACAAGCAGCCCCTGTAATCGTGGGGCTAAGGACTTTGCTCTTCTGGGAAACCATCCTAATGCTACTTCCCCTAGGCATTGGTCTTCGCCGGAGTTAGCCTTCCATTGAAAAAACATCCAGAATGTCCTGGACTAGCTCTCAAAGGAAGCAAGTTAAGATTGAAAGAAATAACTGGCCAGATACTGCCCATGGCAGCTCACAAGCAGCCCCTGTCACCCTTGCACTAATAACTTTGCTCTCCTGGGGAACACTCCTAATGCTACTTCCCCTAGGCATTGGTCTCTGCTGAAGCAGCCTTCCATTGAAAAAACAGCCCCAAAGTCTGGTACTAGCTCCCAAAGGCAGCAAGTCAAGACTGAAAGAAATACCTGGCCTGATACAGCCCATGGCAGCCCACAAGCAACATCTGTCACTCTGGGGCTAAGGTCTTTGCTCTTCCAGAGAACTTTCCTAATGCTACTTCCCGAGGCATTGGTCTCTGCCATAGCAGCCTTCCATTGAAAAAACAGCCCGAACGTCCGGGACTAGCTCTCAAAGGCAGCAAATCAAGACTGAAAGAAATACCTGGCCTGATACCGCCCATGGCAGCCCACAAGCAGACCCTGCCACCCTGGGGCTAAGGATTTTCCTATTCTGGGAAAACTCTTAATGCTACTTCCCTAGGCATTGGTCTTCGCCGGAGAAGACTTCCATTGAAAAAACAGCCTGAATGTCTAGTACTAGATCATAAAGGCAGCAACTCAAGACTAAAAGAAATACCTGGCCTGATACTGCCCATAGCAGCCCAGAAGGAGCATCTGTCACTCTGGTGCTAAAGACTTTGCTCTTTTGGGGAACACTCCTAATGCTACTTCCCTAGGCATTGCTCTTCGCCAGAGAAGACTTCCATTGAAAAAACAGCCCGAACGTCTGGGACTAGCTCTCAAAGGCAGCAAGTCAAGACTGAAAGAAATACGTGACCTGATACCGCCCATGGCAGCCCACAAGCAGCTCCTGTAACAGTGAGCTAAGGACTTTACTCTTCCAGAGAACTTTCCTAATGCTACTTCCCTAGGCATTGGTCTAGGCTGGAGAAGACTTCCATTCAAAAAACAGACCGAAAGTCTGGGACTAGCTCTCAAAGATACCAAGTCAAGACTGAAAGAAATACCTGGATTGATATTGCCCATGGCATCCCACAAGCAGACCCTGTCACCCTGGGGGTAAGGACTTTTCTCTTCCAGAGAACCCTCCTAATGCAACTTCCCTAGGCATTGGTCTAGGCCGGAGAAGCCTTCCATTGAAAAAACAGCCTGAACGCCTGTGACTAGCTCCCAAAGGCAGCAAGTCAAGACTGAAAGAAATACCTGGCCTGATACCGCCCATGTCATCCCACAAGCAGACCCTGTCACCCTGGGGGTAAGGACTTTCCTCTTTTGGGGAACACTCCTAATGCTACTTCCCTAGGCATTAGTCACTGCTGGAGCAGCCTTCCATTGAAAAAACAGCCCGAAAGTCTGGGACTAGATACCAAAGGCAGCAAGTCAAGAATGAAAGACATACCTGGCCTGATACCGCCCATGGCAGCCCACAAACAGACTATGGCACTCAGGGGCTAAGGAATATCTTCTTCTGGGGAACCCTCCTAATGCTACTTCTGTAGGCATTGGTCTCTGCTGAAGCAGCCTTCCATTAAAAAACAGCCCTAAAGTCCGTGACTACCTCTCAAAGGCAGCAAATCAAGACTGAAAGAAATACCTGGCCTGATACTGCCCATGGCAGCCCACAAGCAGCCCCTGTAATCGTAGGGCTAAGGACTTTGCTCTTCTGGGAAACCATCTTAATGCTACTTCCCCTAGGCATTGGTCTTCGCCGGCGCAGCCTTCCATTGAAAAAACATCCAGAATGTCCGGGACTAGCTCTCAAAGGCAGCAAGCCAAGATTGAAAGAAATACCTGGCCAGATACCGCCCATGGCAGCTCACAAGCAGCCCCTGTCACCCTTCGGCTAATAACTTTGCTCTTCTGGGGAACACTCCTAATGCTACTTCCCCTAGGCATTGGTCTCTGCTGAAGCAGCCTTCCATTGAAAAAACAGCCTAAACGTCAGGGACTAGCTCCCAAAGGCAGCAAGTCAAGACTGAAAGAAATACCTGACCGGATAATGCCCATGGCAGCCCACAAGCAACCCTTGTAACAGTGAGCTAAGGACTTTGCTCTTACAGAGAACCCTCCTAATGCTACTTCCCTAGGCATTGGTCTTCGCCATAGCAGCCTTCCATTGAAAAAACAGCCCGAACATCCGGGACTAGCTCTCAAAGGCAGCAAGTCAAGACTGAGAGAAATACCTGGCCTGATGCCGCCCATGGCAGCCCACAAGCAGACCCTGTCACCCTGGGGGTAAGGACTTCGCTCTTTTGGGGAACATCCTAATGCTACTTCCCTAGGTATTGGTGTGTGATGGAGCAGCGTTCCATTTACAAAACAGCCCAAACATCCGGGACTAGCTCTCAAAGGTAGCAAGTCAAGACTGAAAGAAATACCTGGCCTAATACCGCCCTTGGCAGCCCACAAGCAGCCCCTGTAACTGTGAGCTATGGACTTTGCTCTTACACAGAACTTTCCTAATGCTACTTCCCTAGGCATTGGTCTAGGCCGGAGAAGACTTCCATTGAAAAAACAGACCGAAAGTCTGGGACTAGCTCTCAAAGGTACCAAGTCAAGACTGAAAGAAATACCTGGCTTGATACTGCCCATGGCATCCCACAAGCAGACCCAGTAACCCTGGGGCTAAGGACTTTGCTCATTTGGGGAATACTCCTAATGCTACTTCTTTAGGTATTGGTGTGTGATGGAGCAGCGTTCCATTGAAAGAACAGCCCGAACGTCTGGGACTAGCTCTCAAAGGCAGCAAGTCAAGACTGAAATACCTGGCCTGATAATGCCCATGGCAGCCCACAAGCAACCCTTGTAACGGTGAGCTAAGGGCTTCGCTCTTACAGAGAACCCTCCTAATGCTACTTCCCTAGGCATTGGTCTAGGCTGGAGAAGACTTCCATTGAAAAAACAGCCTGAATGTCTAGTACTAGATCATAAAGGCAGCAACTCAAGACTGAAAGAAATACCTGGCCTGATACTGCCCATGGCAGCCCACAAGCAGACCCTGCCACCCTGGGGCTAAGGATTTTCCTATTCTGGGAAAACTCTTAATGCTACTTCCCTAGGCATTGGTCTTCGCCGGAGAAGACTTCCATTGAAAAAACAGCCTGAATGTCTAGTACTAGATCATAAAGGCAGCAACTCAAGACTAAAAGAAATACCTGGCCTGATACTGCCCATAGCAGCCCAGAAGGAGCATCTGTCACTCTGGTGCTAAAGACTTTGCTCTTTTGGGGAACACTCCTAATGCTACTTCCCTAGGCATTGCTCTTCGCCAGAGAAGACTTCCATTGAAAAAACAGCCCGAACGTCTGGGACTAGCTCTCAAAGGCAGCAAGTCAAGACTGAAAGAAATACGTGACCTGATACCGCCCATGGCAGCCCACAAGCAGCTCCTGTAACAGTGAGCTAAGGACTTTACTCTTCCAGAGAACTTTCCTAATGCTACTTCCCTAGGCATTGGTCTAGGCTGGAGAAGACTTCCATTCAAAAAACAGACCGAATGTCTGGGACTAGCTCTCAAAGATACCAAGTCAAGACTGAAAGAAATACCTGGATTGATATTGCCCATGGCATCCCACAAGCAGACCCTGTCACCCTGGGGGTAAGGACTTTTCTCTTCCAGAGAACCCTCCTAATGCAACTTCCCTAGGCATTGGTCTAGGCCGGAGAAGCCTTCCATTGAAAAAACAGCCTGAACGCCTGTGACTAGCTCCCAAAGGCAGCAAGTCAAGACTGAAAGAAATACCTGGCCTGATACCGCCCATGTCATCCCACAAGCAGACCCTGTCACCCTGGGGGTAAGGACTTTCCTCTTTTGGGGAACACTCCTAATGCTACTTCCCTAGGCATTAGTCACTGCTGGAGCAGCCTTCCATTGAAAAAACAGCCCGAAAGTCTGGGACTAGATACCAAAGGCAGCAAGTCAAGAATGAAAGACATACCTGGCCTGATACCGCCCATGGCAGCCCACAAACAGACTATGGCACTCAGGGGCTAAGGAATATCTTCTTCTGGGGAACCCTCCTAATGCTACTTCTGTAGGCATTGGTCTCTGCTTAAGCAGCCTTCCATTAAAAAACAGCCCTAAAGTCCGTGACTAGCTCTCAAAGGCAGCAAATCAAGACTGAAAGAAATACCTGGCCTGATACTGCCCATGGCAGCCCACAAGCAGCCCCTGTAATCGTAGGGCTAAGGACTTTGCTCTTCTGGGAAACCATCTTAATGCTACTTCCCCTAGGCATTGGTCTTCGCCGGAGCAGCCTTCCATTGAAAAAACATCCAGAATGTCCTGGACTAGCTCTCAAAGGCAGCAAGCCAAGATTGAAAGAAATACCTGGCCAGATACCGCCCATGGCAGCTCACAAGCAGACCCTGTCACCCTGGGGCTAAGGACTTCGCTCTTTTGGGGAACATCCTAATGCTACTTCCCTAGGTATTGGTGTGTGATGGAGCAGCGTTCCATTTACAAAACAGCCCAAACATCCGGGACTAGCTCTCAAAGGTAGCAAGTCAAGACTGAAAGAAATACCTGGCCTAATACCGCCCTTGGCAGCCCACAAGCATCCCCTGTAACTGTGAGCTATGGACTTTGCTCTTACACAGAACTTTCCTAATGCTACTTCCCTAGGCATTGGTCTAGGCCGGAGAAGACTTCCATTGAAAAAACAGACCGAAAGTCTGGGACTAGCTCTCAAAGGTACCAAGTCAAGACTGAAAGAAATACCTGGCTTGATACTGCCCATGGCATCCCACAAGCAGACCCAGTAACCCTGGGGCTAAGGACTTTGCTCATTTGGGGAATACTCCTAATACTACTTCTTTAGGTATTGGTGTGTGATGGAGCAGCGTTCCATTGAAAGAACAGCCTGAAAGTCTGGGACTAGCTCTCAAAGGCAGCAAGTCAAGACTGAAAGAAATACCTGACCTGATACCGCCCATGGCAGCCCACAAGCAACATCTGTCACTCTGGGGCTAAGGTCTTTGCTCTTTTGGGGAACATTCCTAATGCTACTTCCCTAGGCATTGGTCTTCGCCGAAGAAGACTTCCATTGAAAAAACAGCCCGAACGTCTGGGACTAGCTCTCAAAGGCAGCAAGTCAAGACTGAAATACCTGGCCTGATAATGCCCATGGCATCCCTCAAGCAGACAATGTCAACCTGGGGCTAAGGACTTTGCTCTTCCAGAGAACCCTCCTAATGCTACTTCCCTAGGCCTTGGTCTCTACAAAAGCAGCCTTCCATCGAAAAAACAGCCCGAACGTCCGGGACTAGCTCTCAAATGCATCAAGTCAAGACTTAAAGAAATACCTGGCCTAACACCGCCCATGTCATCCCACAAGCAGACCCTGTCACCCTGGGGGTAAGGACTTTCCTCTTTTGGGGAACACTCCTAATGCTACTTCCCTAGGCATTAGTCACTGCTGGAGCAGCCTTCAATTGAAAAAACAGACCTAATGTCTGGGACTAGATCCCAAAGGCACCAAGTCAAGACTGAAAGACATACCTGGCCTGATACCGCCAATGGCAGCCCACAAGCAGCCCCTGTAATCGTGGGGCTAAGGACTTTGCTCGTCTGGGAAACCATCCTAATGCTACTTCCCCTAGGCATTGGTCTTCGCCGGAGTTAGCCTTCCATTGAAAAAACATCCAGAATGTCCTGGACTAGCTCTCAAAGGAAGCAAGTTAAGATTGAAAGAAATAACTGGCCAGATACCGCCCATGGCAGCTCACAAGCAGCCCCTGTCACCCTTGCACTAATAACTTTGCTCTTCTGGGGAACACTCCTAATGCTACTTCCCCTAGGCATTGGTCTCTGCTGAAGCAGCCTTCCATTGAAAAAACAGCCTAAACGTCAGGGACTAGCTCCCAAAGGCAGCAAGTCAAGACTGAAAGAAATACCTGACCTGATGATGCCCATAGCATCCCACAAGCAGACACTGTCAACCTGGGGCTAAGGACTTTACTCTTCCAGAGAACCCTCCTAATGCTACTTCCCTAGGCATTGGTCTCTGCTGAAGAAGCCTTCCATTGAAAAAACAGCCCCAAAGTCTGGTACTAGCTCCCAAAGGCATCAAGTCAAGACTGAAAGAAATACCTGGCCTGATACAGCCCATGGAAGCCAACAAGCAACATCTGTCACTCTGGGGCTAAGGTCTTTGCTCTTCCAGAGAACTTTCCTAATGCTACTTCCCGAGGCATTGGTCTCTGCCATAGCAGCCTTCAATTGAAAAAACAGCCCGAACATCCGGGACTAGCTCTCAAAGGCAGCAAATCAAGACTGAAAGAAATACTTGGCCTGATACTGCCCATGGCAGCCCACAAGCAGACCCTGCCACCCTGGGGCTAAGGATTTTCCTCTTCTGGGAAAACTCTTAATGCTACTTCCATAGGCATTGGTCTTAGCCAGAGAAGCCTTCCATTGATAAAACAGCCCGAACGTCCGGGACTACCTCCCAAAGGCAGCAAGTCAAGACTGAAAGAAATACCTGGCCTGATACCGCCCATGGCATTCCACAAGCAGCATCTGTAACCGTGAGCTAATAACTTTGCTCTTCCAGAGAACTTTCCTAATGATACTTCCCTAGGCCTTGGTCTTCGCCGGAGTAGACTTCCACTGAAAAAACAGCCTGAACATCTGGGACTAGCTCTCAAATGGAGCAAGTCAAGTCTGAAAGAAATACCTGGCCTGATAATGCCCATGGCATCCCACAAGCAGACACTGTCAACCTGGGGCTAAGGACTTTGCTCTTCCAGAGAACCCTCCTAAAATGCTACTTCCCTAGGCATTGGTCTTCGCCAGAGAAGCCTTCCATTGATAAAACAGCCCGAACGTCCGGGACTACCTCCCAAAGGCAGCAAGTCAAGACTGAAAGAAATACCTGGCCTGATAATGCCCATGGCATCCCACAAGCAGACACTGTCAACCTGGGGCTAAGGACTTTACTCTTCCAGAGAACTTTCCTAATGATACATCCCTAGGCATTGCTCTCTGCCATATCAGCCTTCCATTGAAAAAACAGCCCGAACGTCTGGGACTAGCTCCCAAAGGCAGCAAGTCAAGTCTGAAAGAAATACCTGGCCTGATACCGCACATGGCAGCCCACAAGCAGCATTTGTCACCCTGGGGCTAAGGACTTTGCTCTTCCAGAGAACCCTCCTAATGCTACTTCCCTAGGCATTGCTCTCTGCTGAAGAAGACTTCCATTGAAAAAACAGCCTGAACGTCTGGGACTAGCTCCCAAGGCAGCAAGTCAAGACTGAAAGAACTACCTGACCTGATACCACCAATGGCAGCCCACAAGGAGCATCTGTCACTCTGGGGCTAAGGGCTTTGCTCTTTTGGGGAACACTCCTAATGTTACTTCCCTAGGCATTGCTCTTAGCCGGAGATGCCTTCCATTGAAAAAACAGCCCCAATGTCTGGGACTAGCTCCCAAAGGCAGCAAGTCAAGACTGAAAGAAATACCTTGCTGATACCGCCCATGGCATCCCACAAGCAGCATCTGTCACCCTGGGGCTAAGGACTTTGCTCTTCCAGAGAACCCTCCTAATGCTACTTCCCTAGGCCTTGGTCTCTGCCATAGCAGCCTTCCATTGAAAAAACAGCCCGAAAGTCTGGGACTAGCTCCCAAAGGCAGCAAGTCAAGTCTGAAAGAAATACCGGGCCTGATACCGCCCATGGCAGCCCACAAGCAGCACCTGTAACCGTGAGCTAAGGACTTTGCTCTTCCAGAGAACTTTCCTAATGATACTTCCCTAGGCATTGCTCTCTGCCATAGCAGCCTTCCATTGAAAAAACAGCCCGAAAGTCTGGGACTAGCTCCCAAAGGCAGCAAGTCAAGTCTGAAAGAAATACCGGGCCTGATACCGCCCATGGCAGCCCATAAGCAGCATTTGTCACCCTGGGGCTAAGGACTTTGCTCTTCCAGAGAACCCTCCTAATGCTACTTCCCTAGGCATTGGTCTCTGCTGAAGAAGCCTTCCATTGAAAAAACAGCCCCAAAGTCTGGGACTAGCTCCCAAAGGCATCAAGTCAAGACTGAAAGAAATACCTGGCCTGATACAGCCCATGGCAGCGCACAAGCAACATCTGTCATCCTGGGGCTATGGTCTTTGCTCTTTTGGGGAACACTCGTAATGCTACTTCCCTAGGCATTGGTCTCAGCCGGCGCAGTCTTCCATTGAAAAAACAGCCCGAAGGTCCGGGACTAGCTCTCAAAGGCAGCAAGTCAAGACTGAAAGAAATACCTGGCCTAATACCGCCCATTGCAGCCCACAAGCAGCCCCTGTAACTGTGAGGTAAGGACCTTGCTCTTACAGAGAACTTTCCTAATGCTACTTCCCTAGGCATTGGTCTAGGCCGGAGAAGACTTCCATTGAAAAAACAGCCCGAACGTCTGGGACTAGCTCACAGGGGCAGCAAGTCAAGACTGAAAGAAATACCTGGCCTGATACTGCCCATGGCAGCCCACAAGCAGACCCTGTCACCCTGGGGGTAAGGACTTTTCTCTTCCAGAGAACCCTCCTAATGCTACTTTCCTAGGCATTGGTCTCAGCCGGCGCAGTCTTGCATTGAAAAAACAGACCGAACGTCCGGGACTAGCTCTCAAAGGCAGCAAGTCAAGACTGAAAGAAATACCTGGCATGATAATGCCCATGGCATCCCACAAGCAGACCCTGTCACCCAGGGGCTAAGGACTTTGCTCATTTGGGGAATACTCCTAATGCTCCTTCCCTAGGTATTGGTGTGTGATGGAGCAGCGTTCCATTGAAAAAACAGCCTGAACGTCTGGGACTAGCTCTCAAATGCAGCAAGTCAAGACTGAAAGAAATACCTTGCCTGATACCACCCATGGCAGCCCACAAGCAGCCCCTGTAACCGTGAGCTAAGGTCTTTGCTCTTCCAGAGAACCCTCCTAATGCTACTTCCCTAGGCCTTGGTCTCTACGGAAGCAGCCTTCCATCGAAAAAACAGCCCGAACGTCGGTGACTAGCTCTCAAATGCAGCAAGTCAAGACATAAAGAAATACCTGGCCTGATACCGCCCATGGCAGCCCACAAGCAGCCACTCTAATGGTGAGCTAAGGACTTTGCTCTTACAGAGCACCCTCCTAATGCTAATTCTCTAGGCATTGCTCTCTGCTGAAGAAGACTTCCATTGATAAAACAGCCCGAACGTCTGGGACTAGCTCCCAAGGCAGCAAGTCAAGACTGAAAGAAATACCTGGCCTGATACTGCCCATGGCAGCCCACAAGCAGACCCTGTCACCCTGGGGGTAAGGACTTTTCTCTTCCAGAGAACCCTCCTAATGCTACTTTCCTAGGCATTGGTCTCAGCCGGCGCAGTCTTGCATTGAAAAAACAGACCGAACGTCCGGGACTAGCTCTCAAAGGCAGCAAGTCAAGACTGAAAGAAATACCTGGCATGATAATGCCCATGGCATCCCACAAGCAGACCCTGTCACCCAGGGGCTAAGGACTTTGCTCATTTGGGGAATACTCCTAATGCTCCTTCCCTAGGTATTGGTGTGTGATGGAGCAGCGTTCCATTGAAAAAACAGCCTGAACGTCTGGGACTAGCTCTCAAATGCAGCAAGTCAAGACTGAAAGAAATACCTTGCCTGATACCACCCATGGCAGCCCACAAGCAGCCCCTGTAACCGTGAGCTAAGGTCTTTGCTCTTCCAGAGAACCCTCCTAATGCTACTTCCCTAGGCCTTGGTCTCTACGGAAGCAGCCTTCCATCGAAAAAACAGCCCGAACGTCGGTGACTAGCTCTCAAATGCAGCAAGTCAAGACTTAAAGAAATACCTGGCCTGATACCGCCCATGGCAGCCCACAAGCAGCCACTCTAATGGTGAGCTAAGGACTTTGCTCTTACAGAGCACCCTCCTAATGCTAATTCCCTAGGCATTGCTCTCTGCTGAAGAAGACTTCCATTGATAAAACAGCCCGAACGTCTGGGAATAACTCCCAAGGCAGCAAGTCAAAACTGAAAGAAATACCTGGCCTGATACTGCCCATGGCAGCCCACAAGCAGACCCTGTCACCCTGGGGGTAAGGACTTTTCTCTTCCAGAGAACCCTCCTAATGCTACTTTCCTAGGCATTGGTCTCAGCCGGCGCAGTCTTGCATTGAAAAAACAGACCGAACGTCCGGGACTAGCTCTCAAAGGCAGCAAGTCAAGACTGAAAGAAATACCTGGCATGATAATGCCCATGGCATCCCACAAGCAGACCCTGTCACCCAGGGGCTAAGGACTTTGCTCATTTGGGGAATACTCCTAATGCTCCTTCCCTAGGTATTGGTGTGTGATGGAGCAGCGTTCCATTGAAAAAACAGCCTGAACGTCTGGGACTAGCTCTCAAATGCAGCAAGTCAAGACTGAAAGAAATACCTTGCCTGATACCACCCATGGCAGCCCACAAGCAGCCCCTGTAACTGTGAGCTAAGGTCTTTGCTCTTCCAGAGAACCCTCCTAATGCTACTTCCCTAGGCCTTGGTCTCTACGGAAGCAGCCTTCCATCGAAAAAACAGCCCGAACGTCCGGGACTAGCTCTCAAAGGCAGCAAGTCAAGACTGAAAGAAATACCTGGCCTGATACCGCCCATGGCAGCCCACAAGCAGCACCTGTAACCGTGAGCTAAGGACTTTGCTCTTCCAGAGAACTTTCCTAATGATACTTCCCTAGGCATTGCTCTCTGCCATAGCAGCCTTCCATTGAAAAAACAGCCCGAAAGTCTGGGACTAGCTCTCAAAGGCAGTAAGTCAAGACTAAGAAATACCTTGCCTGATACCGCCCATGGCAGCCCACATGCAGCATTTGTCACCCTGGGGCTAAGGACTTTGCTCTTCCAGAGAACTTTCCTAATGCTACTTCCCTAGGCATTGGTCTCTGCTGAAGAAGCCTTCCATTGAAAAAACAGCCCCAATGTCTGGGACTATCTCTCAAAGGCAGCAAGTCAAGACTGAAAGAAATACCTGGCCTGATACAGCCCATGGCAGCGCACAAGCAACATCTGTCATCCTGGGGCTATGGTCTTTGCTCTTTTGGGGAACACTCGTAATGCTACTTCCCTAGGCATTGGTCTCAGCCGGCGCAGTCTTCCATTGAAAAAACAGCCCGAAGGTCCGGGACTAGCTCTCAAAGGCAGCAAGTCAAGACTGAAAGAAATACCTGGCCTAATACCGCCCATTGCAGCCCACAAGCAGCCCCTGTAACTGTGAGGTAAGGACTTTGCTCTTACAGAGAACTTTCCTAATGCTACTTCCCTAGGCATTGGTCTAGGCCGGAGAAGACTTCCATTGAAAAAACAGCCCGAACGTCTGGGACTAGCTCCCAAGGGCAGCAAGTCAAGACTGAAAGAACTACCTGGCCTGATACCGCCCATGGCAGCCCACAAGCGGCATCTGTCACTCTGGGGCTAAGGACTTTGCTCTTTTGGGGAACACTCCTAATGCTGCTTCCCTAGGCATTGCTCTTCACCGGAGAAGACTTCCATTGAAAAAACAGCCCCAACGTCTGGGACTAGCTCTCAAAGGCAGCAAGTCAAGACTGAAAGAAATACCTTGCCTGATACCGCCCATGGCAGCCCAAAAGCAGCATTTCTGACCCTGGGGCTAAGGACTTTGCTCGTCCAGAGAACTTTCCTAATGCTACTTCCCGAGGCATTGGTCTCTGCTGAAGCAGCCTTCCATTGAAAAAACAGCCCGAACGTCCGGGACTACCTCCCAAAGCAGCAAGTCAACACTGAAGGAAATACCTGGCCTGATACCACCCATGGCAGCCCACAAGTAGACTCTGGCCAAATTCACATGCCAAAGAACTGCCAAAATCCATTCCCCACCCTCCATTCTCTTACCTTGACCAATTGTTCCCCTTACCTCTGTCACATAGGGGTTGCCACGCCGAGGCTTGGGCCTTGCCTAGACATCCCAAAAAGGTAGGCCAGTCATTGATTCCGCAGTGACACACCGGACACCTCGGAACAGCTCACCTGCCGAGCGTCGCCCTCCCTGGCAAATCGCCCGCTCTCCTCCTTGCTTCGCACTGTCAAAGAGACACAGGGAAATCCTCAAGTACTCACGGAGCTGCCAATTGCCTCGTGCGGCCAACACCACCTGCCAACATACCTTCTCGTGGTGCTCCACTGCACGCCTCCGTCCCTGGATGGGAAGGCCTGGAGGGCGGCCCGGCTGGAAAGCCCAACAGATTCTTAGGCAAGACCCCCAATGCCATCTCGTCGCTGCACAGTTCCAGAGCTAATGCTGCTGTTAAGCGCGGGGCAAGTGCAGGTCGGGGCACTTAAGCAATTCACCCCGATGCCATCCCATGGCGGGCAGAAGCGTGCAGTCACAACAGTAAACTCTCAGTCCGGCCAGCACCAGGAGACAAAGAAGCTACTGGGCCAGTAGAAGATTAACTAAAAATCCTCTGGTTGCGTTTTTTTATTCCAAACCTAAGACCTGAGGCTTAAGTAAACCTTCTACAACAATTTCACACACACACACACACACACACACAGTTAGCCATGCTAACTGCCCACCACCCTGGTTACACCAGCTGACACACACCTAAATCAGAGCCAGCCAAGCTGCAGCAACTGCAATGCACCATCAGTCCAAGACCGCGCATGGCAAGCCCTACGATCGAGTAACAGACAGCGCACGGCAAGCCCTACGATTGAGAGGCAGACGGCTGTCACAATCCAACACCCTGCCCACACCTGCTGACACACATGTAAATCAGAGCCAGCCAAGCTGCAGCAACTGCAATGGGCAATCAGTCCAAGATGGCGCACGGCAAGCCCTACGATCGAGTAACAGACGGCGCACGGCAAGCCCCACGATCCAGAGGCAGACGGCTGTCACAATCCACCACCAAGTAGACTAATTTGGCAGAGGTTAAACCCCCTTGCGTTCCAACCCAACTCAGAATGCTCTGGGTGGCTGGGGGCGGCTGGGCTTAACTCCTGAGGCATGTCCAATTAGGTGCTTGGGTGGGAATAGGGCTTCCCAGTCCTCAGGAACAGAGTTAAGACTCAAAACAGCGTCAGGGTTCCAGTCACTGTATTGGGCCTACAAGCAGCGGGCAAGAGAATGGGGGACCGAAAGAGAAAAGTGTGGAAAAGACAGCGTGCTTGAGAGCAAGGGAGAGCGCAACAACACGCTTGACATCAAGTGTGCGAATGACTGTGACTGCCATACCTACCAGCACACAGCTGCAGCCTGCCATCAGTCCGAAGCGACTGCACATCAGGTGGGGAATTCCATTTGTTGCTAGTTGTCACGGTTCAGCACTGGGTGCACAGGGGAGGACTGATCCGCTGCAGACGCGCCCACTTACATGCCAGTTCTTCTGCGTTCTACTCTCTCCAATGATACGTATTCATCTTGCTACCTCACACACCTACACAGATTCATAACCCGGTCCCCACTGCGTATTAGAATGAGTTCCAAGAGCTGACTTCCAAAATCCCCTGCCTTGCAACAGAACTAAGGACAGCACGCTACACTTTCCACCACCAAAACACCCAGGCACACCATGTGAGACAAGCCCAACACAGACGCACAAGCTGCATGACAAGCCCGATACAGAGATGATCGCTTCACCTTCTCGATGCGCTCGTACAGGTCGCAGTGTCCCACCGATGCTGCCCACGTAGCCTGCCAAAGAAAAAGCCAGATTCACAGGCCAAAGAACTGCCAAAACCCATTCCCCACCCTCCATTCTCTTACCTTGACCAATTGTTCCCCTTACCTCTGTCACATAGGGGTGGCCACGCCGAGGCTTGGGCCTTGCCTAGACAGCCCAAAAAGGTAGGCCAGTAATTGATTCTGCAGTGACACACCGGACACCTCAGAACAGCTCACCTGCCGAGCGTCGCCCTCCCTGGCAAATCGCCCGCTCTCCTCCTTGCTTCGCACTGTCAAAGAGACACAGGGAAATCCTCAAGTACTCACGGAGCTGCCAATTGCCTCGTGCGGCCAACACCACCTGCCAACATACCTTCTCGTGGTGCTCCACTGCACGCCTCCGTCCCTGGATGGGAAGGCCTGGAGGGCGGCCCGGCTGGAAAGCCCAACAGATCCGTAGGCAAGTCCCCCCAATGCCATCTCGTCGCTGCACAGTTCCAGAGCTAATGCTGCTGTTAAGCGCGGGGCAAGTACAGGTCGGGGCACTTAAGCAATTCACCCCAAAGCCATCCCATGGCGGGCAGAAGCGTGCAGTCACAACAGTAAACTCTCAGTCCGGCCAGCACCAGGAGACAAAGAAGCTACTGGGCCAGTAGCAGATTAACTAAAAATCCCCTGGCTGCGTTTTTTTATTCCAAACCTAAGACCTGAGGCTTAAGTAAACCTTCTACGACAATTTCACACACACACACAGTTAGCCATGCTATCTGCCCAACACCCTGCCCATACCTGCTAACACACACCTAAATCAGAGCCAGCCAAGCTGCAGCAACTGCAATGGGCCATCAGTCCAAGATGGCGCACGGCAAGCCCTACGATCGAGTAACAGACAGCGCACGGCAAGCCCTACGATCCCGAGGCAGACGGCTGTCACAATCCAACACCCTGCCCAACACCCTGCCCCCACCTGCTGACACACATGTAAATCAGAGCCAGCCAAGCTGCCAAAACTGCAATAGGCCATCAGTCCAAGACGGCGCACTGCAAGCCCTACGATCCCAAACAGACGGCTGTCACAGTCCACCACCAGGTAGACTAATTTGGCAGAGGTTAAACCCCCTTGCGATCCAACCCAACTCAGAATGCTCTGGGTAGCTGAGGGCAGCTGGGCTTAACTCCTGAGGCATGTCCAATTAGGTGCTTGGGTGGGACCAGGGCTTCCCAGTCCTCAGGATCAGAGTTAAGACTCAAAACAGCGTCAGGGTTCTAGTCGCTGTATTGGGCCTACAAGCAGCGGGCAAGAGAATGGGGGACCGAAAGAGAGAAGTGTGGAAAAGAGAGCGTGCTTGAGAGCAAGGGAGAGCGCAACCACACGCTTGACAGCAAGTGTGCGAATGACTGCGACTGCCATACCTACCATCACAGAGCTGCAGCCTGCCATCAGTCCGAAGCAAGTGCACATCAGGTGGGGAATTCCATTTGTTGCTAGTTGTCACGGTTCAGCGCTCGGTGCACAGGGGAGCACCGATCTGCTGCAGACGTGCATACACAGCAAGGACACGCATTTGAGATCCAAGAGACGGTATCAAAGATTAACTCTGTGCACCTTTTGTTCACAAAGAGGATGCTGACTCTTTCAGAAGGACTAAAACATGCCAGGCAACAATCAGAAACACATAGGCTGGATCTGCCCTTCCTGTACACCCTGGCATCGTGCCACCAAGTGATTCATCTGCGCAAATGTTAACATGTCTGCACAGGCTCTTCCCCCACACTGACTTCATAGGCATAAATCTTACTACCACCAACTCACAGCCCAGCCTTCTGCTGTCCCAGCTCTGGTCCCTCCACTTAGCTCTCAGTAATCCATCCATCTGTATCCATCCTCAAGGAACATACGCACAAGCCCCCCAATAGGTGAAATAGGACATTTCTTTAGTTACCATCTAATTCTTCAGCCTCTACCATAAAGAGCACCACAGAAGTCATCAAAGCAGCGCCAATGCTTAGCATTGCGCACATTGATTCCAAACTTCAACACAAACTCCTTTGTAAAAAAGGCTTTGGCCTTCTGCTCTTGGGCTCGCTCCAGGCATGGATGCACTGGCTCTTCTCCCTTGTGGTGCCTAAGGGCCCAAAAGATGCAACATAAAACTCTTATGCTTGTGAGAAATCATCACTCCCACCACTGCCTCAGCCCCAGCACCTCTTTGGTAACCAGTAAGGTGTTCAGTTGATAGGTACAGCTGTAAATTGGGAACCTTTGTTTTAAAAAAATTGATGTTAAAGCCATAATAGATGTGGACTAACAAGAGAGCATAACTGCTGTGACTGATACAAGAGTACATCTCATCACACAGGAAAGAAACAAAGCAAAAATGGAAAACAGGTAAAGCTTGCATGCAGATAACATGGTAAAAGCAAAACCCCTGGATTAAAATTTTTAGAAGCCCAAAGAACACAAATCTTGCTCAATAAAGAGTCAGGGAAAACCACGAGGGCATAGAGAACAGTATCTTTTTCAGGAGTTCCTGGAAAGCTGCACAAAACTACTTGCAACTGGCAACAAAAGCAACCATCGTGCTCCAACTACTTGTGCTGCCTGGAAGTGAAGTCCACAAAAATGACACCACCAGACATGCCATCTGGGATGCAATGGCAAGCACCACCTGGAAGCTGAGGACCCAAGAGCTCACCTTCCAGCATGCCCCAGGGAGAAAACACAGCCATCAAAAGAAATGCTAAACATTCAGGAATAGCTCCCAAAGCAAAGGTGCAGTGACTGAATTATATGCTTGGCCTGAAACCTCCCCAGGTAGGCCACCAACAGCCCAACTAACCCACCCTGGGCCTCAGGGCTTTCCTAGCTGAGGGAATGGACCTATTTTTTCCTTACGTCACTTTTAGGCTCTACTTGCACCCACAAGGAAGAATGCAAACAAAAGAAAGAGGGATGAAAGAAAAGAGAGAAAAGGAAAGGTAAGAGGAAGCAAAGGAAAATTTCAGCAGCATGGGAAGAGATGGGACCAGGAGCCATGCAGGGCAGGAACCACCTAGGATGCAAAGAGCAGACACAGGGCACTCCAAGACAGGTTATGAAATGGAGGAAAGGGGCAGAGGAAACAAAATCTTTTTCTGGATCAGCCTGCAGAAAGCCGCTCCAAAGCGGCAAGAAAACCAACCCTCTGGCTCAAGCCATTCAAGTGTGTCCAGCAGCCAAGTCTGCAAAACGGACACTGCAAAAATTACACCTCCTAGTATATAATGGCAAACACCACCTAGAAGCCAAGTGCCCCAGGACTAGACCTCCCAGCATACCCCAGGACTATCCCCCCACATGCTATGGCAGACAGCCATCCATGCTTTTTGACCCTGTGAGGACACTGTCCCATCCCCTTGTGCCAACAGGGCACCAACCCCTCACCCAGATCGGGGCAGCTGCCACTACTGCTCCACACCTCAGACATGGACCCCTTAGCTCTCAGCCTCTTTGAGGCTTTGCCCAGGACCCTCCAAGTTCACCGTGCAGCCCACTCACCCACTCCCTCAGTGCAACCGCAGTGCACTGATGACTCCACTCCTCCCCTGATTCACAACAGTCCCTCCACAACTGCCAGGGGAAGGGCAGTAGGAGCCACCAGACCCTCCACAGGCAGACAGCCTCTTGCAGGATCAGACCATCCCCATCAGCCTCACGGCTAGCACCTGGGGCTCCCTCCTGCCCTGGGCACACAGTTTCAGCCAGGCAGGGAAAAGGGGAGGGCACCACCACCTGATCCCTGTGGTGGTTTCACTCTGTCTGGAAGCTAGATACCCACCAAAGCCCTTCACTCCCTTTCTCAGCTGGCTGGGAGAGAAAATTTATAGGGAGAGGCTTATGAGTCAAGTTAAGGACAGGCAGAGATCACTCAGCAATTAATATCACAGCTGAAGCAGACTCAACACAGAATAAAGTCCTCTAATGTATTCCCACCACCCCACCCCCCAACAAAGTTCTTACTGAAACCCAAGTAGTATAATGGGAAATAAAAGCAAATCTTAACACACCTCCCCCATATCTTCCTTCTTCCCAGGCTCAACTTTATTCACAGCTTCTCACACTTCCTCCTCCATTGCCTACGCCCTCCCCCACCCCAGGTAGCACAGTTCCCCAGGAGCTGCAGTTCAGAGCCATACTTCATACTTTGCAGACAACTCCTATATTCTGTCTTCTGCCAAATTCCAGGCTACACTTAGCACTCAGACAACCAAGGAACTGTATGGATCCTCAAGGAAGGGACACACAGGTCACTCTGCAGGCACACTGGGACATTCCTGTAGTCACTACATAATTCTTCTGCCTCTATCATAAAGGAATACAAACAACAGCAACAAAAAAAGAAGAAAAACAGAGAATGACAGCTCTTAGAATCCTACATACAAGGCGAAAAAGAAAACATTGGGCCAGGATGCTGGACTGAGAAAGAGAAAAAGGCAACAAAAAACAGGGCAGAGACAGAGGCAAGAAATGACAGCAAGTGACAGAGTGGAAAGGAAAGGCTCGGGGCCACTCTACACAGACAAACAGCAGCACAAAATGAAACACTTACCTAGACACCATCAGGCAGAAGGGCCAAAGTAAGAAACAGGGATGGGGAGCTGGGGGGATAGAAGAAAGAGAGAGCAAAAAGCATAGCCATGCATGCAGAACTATGAGGGGGAGGATTTCTGAAAGGGTGTCACCTGGGAACCAGCACCAGATAGATGGAGCAAGGATAAAAGTAAGAGGCTACAGGGAAGGGAGGGCAGGATTAACAAATCAGGGCCAAGCTCTGGCCACTGAGAAATGGAGAAGCGCAGAACACCACCAAGACTACGTGGCAGAGAGGAAGGAATTCAAAGTAAAGGGACTGGGACACAGACAGGGAGATACAGAGAAAGAAGAACAAATGCAAACCAGTCCCAGGCTATGAGCTTGAGAGGGAAAAAAGAAAAAGCAGCAGCAGGGACCTGGACATGGAGTGATGAGGAATTGCAGACAAATAGCCCAGGCCACAGCACAGACAGCTGTAGACTTTGAGGACAGAAAGGGAGCTGACAGAGAGAGAGAGAGAAAGAGAGAGTGTGTGTGAGTGAGTGTGACCAAGGAAAAAAGTCCAGACAAGCTATAGCAGCAAAAATGAGACTTTAAAAGCTGGGAATAAGGAGCCAGGCAGAAACAAATGTAGAAAAGAAACAGATTAAAACACCCAAAAGAACCCCCACAAAGCCCCAAAACCAAAGAAGCCACCAAAAAAAACAATTAAACACACCCATAAACCTCAGACCCTACCAGAAAAGCCCTAGAACCCTGTTACTCTAGAAGCAATTAGGAAAACCATAAGCTGACCTGGAAGATACTACACCTTTGAGCCTCGTTATTGTAGACAAGAAGCTCACTCTAGCCCCAGCTAGAAAAATCTCATCTCTAGACCTGTTAGGAGAAGCAACACTCACAGCATATAGAGCAAAGCCAATGAAAACAAAAAATGAGGTCAAATACACCTAGAATTAAAAACATAAAAGATTGTGCAAAATGAAGTCATCCTACAAAGCACTCAAAAGCTACACATGAATGTATTTTCTATTATATACATGCAGCTTAGCCTTAACTACTCCTCAAGCTCTTACCTCAGACACACCTCCCCAAACAGCCAAGCCAGCTCAGATGCATGTTCCCAAAAAGCCAAGCCAACCACAAAGCTCCAACTACCAAAAGACAGACAAAGCACTAACACTGAAGAAACCCTTCAGGTGAATGAGCTGCCTAGGGCAAGGCCAGTTGCTCATATACCCTTGGCCCCACCCACCACCCTTCCCACAGTCCCTTGGGAAAGGGGAGGGTCCTTTCTGCAGAAGATTCAAAGGCAGGAGTGGGTTTTCTGACTTGGTTTGATGGGATGCAAAGCAGCAAGTGGAAGGAGAGGCTCTTGCTGAGTATTATTCACACTTTTACTGCATCTGTATCTTTTTGTGTTGGTGGTGCAACACAACTCCCTTCTAAAGAACATCTCTGTTTGCAAAGTAAGCAGTTTAAATGGACAACTAGCCTTAACGCTCTCTCTGACCAGTACCCTTAACAGAACTAAATGAGTCCTAAATGAGAGAAACCTGGTCCTGGCTTAAAACCTCCCTAGGCAGCCCACTACCAGGATAAAACCTCAGGGCTTTCCTAGTCAAGGGAATGATCATAATTTTTTCTTATGTCACTTTTAGGCTCTAGCAGCACCCACCAGGGAGAATGGGAACAAGACAGAGAAAGAAAGTAGGAGCAGGACAAAAAGAGAAGAGAAAGGGTAAAGGGAAACCAAGAAAACCACAGCAGCATGGGAAAAAGATGGACTGGGAAGCATGCAGTGGCAAGTACTGTCTAGAAGCTGAGTGCCTCAGGACTACACCCGGTATGTCCCAGAGAACAATTATGGCTGAAAGCCAGCCACATGCCTCCATGTACTACACTGCCCACATGCAGCAGAGGTGGCCATCCATGCTTTCTCACCCTGCAGGAACACCATCCCCTCCCCTGTGCTAACACACCCACCCACCCAATCCAAGCAGCTGCTGCCACTGCTTTATGCCTCTAACATAGACCCCACTATCCCCACCCCAAAGGTGCCACTGCCCTTTTAGTGGCTTTCCCTGGGACCCTCCAGTCTATTGCACAGTCCCACTCACATTTTCCCTTGGTGCAGCCACAGCCCCTTCACAGCTGGCCTGGGGTAGGGTAATAAGAGCCATCAGCCCTCCCACATGCAGGCCCCATCAACCTCATTACCAGCACCTGGGACTCCTTCAGCCCCAGCACACACCTGCAACCCAGCAGTAACATTAAGGGCTGCAACTGCCTGACCCCCAGTAATGGTTTAAACCCTGGCTGGAGGTCAGATACCCACCAAAGTCCCTCTATCACTTCCCTTCTTAGTTGGACAGGAGACAAAATAGATAATGAGTTTTTACTTGTCAAAAGAAGGATAGGCAGAGATCATTCAGCAAGCACCACCACTGGCAAAGCAGACTCAACACTGAATTTAAAAAATGTTCCTAACTTGTTACCACCACCCCCCCCAAATCCTCACCACTCACTGAAAAGAGAGTAGGATAATGAGTGCTCTACCATCCTCTCAGTAAAAGCCTCTTCCTAAAACCTAAACCTCCCTAATTACAGCTTCACACTGTTCCCTTGGGTTCTATCCCTGGTCACTAAAGAGAGATCAGCTGCTGCCCTTCACTCTCCTTTGTAAAGAAGCCATAAACCACAATGAGGTCTCCCCTCAGTCTCCTTTTCTCCAGACTGAAAAAAAAAATCAGGGATAGGCAGGAGATCTGCTGCGTGGCAGCAGAGAGAGAATGAGCAACTCACTACCAGTTCCTGACAGTGGCAGGAGACCTCCACCACCTCAATTCTTCTCTCCAGCTCTGCCTCTTCCTCCTCCATAGTGAGGCCTGCCTGATCCTTACCTGCTCGGGTGCCACAATGGTCCTCATTTGCAAAGCTTCCTGGCTTCCTATGGTTTAGCACATAGACAACACAGTCTCTGAGCTCCTGGCATCACATGCTGGTCTGCTTTCTCAGGGGCAGCTTAGAGAGATCCTTCCTCACTGCAGGGACTGGCCATCCTTTGCCAGAGGTGCCTGCCTGCAGTGATGTGCAGGCATAGGAGCAGGTATAGCATAGAGCTTGAAATTTAGCTAGATGATGGTGTGGAATGGTCTGTGGAGGGGGGAAAATCTGTTTTTCTCTCACAGCAGAGGGCTTACTTGTGACACCTTCATGCTAACTCAAGGAAAAGGTAAAAGGCAAGAACCTGAGGACAGAATGGTATCAACCCACCGCTGCTCCCTTGGGCAAGCAGAGCCGAGGCGCGTCGCGTATCTCTTCAACAAATTAAAACAGATGGCTGAAATACGTCCATGGGCTCCTCACAAGGACATAAATTAGCACAGACTGATGGAGGCACTGCAAGCTGGCAAGATCCTTGCATTCCACACGAGAGGTAAAAGTACATCACGAGGAAGACATACAGCCTTCCTCCCAGAGACCCCTGTCTGCGACCCTTACAAGGATTTGCGCAAGCACCAAGGACTGATAAGCTAATAATTAGCATGAGAAGCAAGAGTAGGCAGGTTCAGGTACTTAATATGTACAGGCGTTGATAGAATATTTTTTTTATTGTATAAATATAAGATCAGTCTGCTGCCTCAGGATGCACACTTGTGGAGGAGAGATCCCCCGTGCATCTGTGCGCAATAAACATACCTACTTTATAACTTTTGAGTTATAGAGTCGATGTCCGTATGTCATTTTGGTGAGCCAGCCAGGAGATCTCTGCTCATCTGAGAGACCAGCTGAGGATTGGATGCTCCTAAGCTCCCGGACACTTTCCTTGGAGGAGCCCCCGTTCCCGGCCACTCACCCAGAGAACAGACAACTTCCTGAAGCCACGGATAACCTGTATGTTTGAAAAAGGGGACCAAGGGGTCCAAGGGAGCCTGTAAGTCGTGTGTGTGGTTGGGGCAGCTGATAAATTGCGTGGAGATGTCTGGCGTACAGCACCGTCCCCGTGGGAAGGGTACCCTGGTGTGGTAAGGGGGGGATTTGCTGACCAATAGGGGTGGCCGCTAGCGATCTTGGGAGTAGATCAAGCAAATCTGGGGTCATTGCTGCATCCCGATCAGAAGCCATAATTGACCTGTCGACTGGTGTATATAACAGCTGGTATAAGGGACAGGAACAGGTAAGCGAACTCCACATAATTACATCTGGTTTCATCTTTTCTATTATTTGCGCAGCTGCTCAGCAAACATTCGTTACAACAAAATCATAGAGTTTTACATGCACGTGTAAAATAGGATCGTTGTCTTGTTCTGGTGCATCTGTTGTGGAAGTTTGGTGTTTGTGTGTGTATGCTACGTGAATGAGTGATCAAAAAACTAAGTTCATTGTAAAGTAAGCAGGAAAGTTATACAACCCCGAGAACGAACCCCCCCTTAATAGGATCAGTAGCCTCACTTAAAACCAAGTGTTCAGGGTACCATCTAGCATTTAACAGCTTCTTGTGGTTCAGTGCCTTGACCACATCTGTAGGACAGAGGAAAACAGTTAATAACTGGCTCTGACTGTGGCTGCCACATGGGTAATCATCTAAGTAGAGCCTCAAAAAAGAACCCCCCTAGGGGTTCTTTTGAAAGGAATTGGTGGGATCAGGGAGCACTGAAAATAAGAAAACACTTATTAAGTATTGTAATCAGTGGTGGCCTCTATAAATTGGAGGATGGGGCTAGGGGAAGAACAAGAGGAAGTTGAATTTCTAAGTAGACACAGGAGCGACTTAGTCTTAAATCAAGCTTTAATCCCCTTGGAAAATAACTATGTTTCAGTAAAGGGTGTGACTGGCCAGGCTGAGAATTCCTACTTTTGCAAACCTTTAAAATACAAATTTGGATCCACAGATTTTTGTATATGCCAAATTCTCCAAGGGCCCTTCTTGACAGAGACTTATTACAACAATTGGAAGCAACAATTAAACTTAAGCAAGGAGAAGTTACTCTAGAGGTAGATGATCACCAATACGTTCAAATAATGTGTTTATCCTTATTGGATACTCCTGTAACTGGGTGAATTGATACAAGGATTACCGATCAAGTGTATCCTGGAGTCTGGGCAACTGATATATCAGGGCAGGCAAAGAGAGCACCACCAATAATAATAAAATTAAAGGAAGGACAGAGTGCAGTAAGAATTAAGCAAGACCCATTGAAAAAGGAGGACAGAGAAGGAATTTGCCCAATTATAGAACAGTTCATAGAACTAGAGTTACTAAGGGAATGCGAATCGGAATTCAATACACCAATCCTCCCAGTTAAGAAACCTGATGGGTCCTATAGAATAGTCCAAGACTTAAGAGCTGTCAACAAAATAACAGAAGATCTATACCCAGTGGTAGCTAACCCCTACAACCTTACTAACTACACTAGCCCCAGATTTAGCCTGGTTCACAGTCCTAGATTTAAAGGATACTTTCTTTTGCCTCCCTCTACATGAAGCCAGCCAGAAAATTTTTGCTTTTGAATGGGAAAATCCCAAAAGTGGTCGAAAGACCCAGCTCACATGGACAGTGTTGCCACAGGGGTTCAAAAACAGCCCCACGCTCTTCGGAAACCAGTTATCTAAAGACTTGGAATCATGGGAACCACCATCAGAAGAAGGGAAAGTTCTACAGTACATAGATGATCTTCTCGTCACTACCAAAACTGAAGAGTCCTGTGTCACCTGGACCATGAGTCTGTTAAATACAGTGGTATTGGGGCCCCAAGAAAAAGGCACAGGTGGTGTTACAACAGGTCACGTACCTGGGGCACACGATCAGTGCTGGACAACGAGTCCTAGGACAGGCTCGGAAAGAGGCCATAGGCCAGACCTCCGACCACGAACTGTAAAGGAACTGAGAACATTCCTAGGCATGACAGGGTGGTGCCGACTCTGGATATGCGACTATGGCTAACTTGTGAAGCCACTATATTCCTTGATAGCAGCCAACTGGAAAGATCTCCAGTGGGATGCCGAGTCAGAGCAAGCTTTCCATCAGCTGAAGAAAGCCCTGATGTCAGCACCGGCATTGGGACTTCCTGATGTAAGTAAACCATTTCTCCTGTTCTCCCTCGAAAAACAGGGGATAGCACTAGGAGTATTAGCACAAGAATTGGGACCATTGGATCCACTCCTCCATCAGCTGCCTCAGGCACATATGCCTAGAAAACCCCCTTAACAACTGGAGCCCCTTCATGGACCAGGGTCAGCCCCTCAGCCTCACTGGCCATGAGCCCCACAGCACATTATACAGCACATCACCCCTGCACCTGTCCACAGCAACGAGCTCTGCATCTGAAAGCTACAAACACATCCAGAGGTATCAGGAAAACTTAAATAGATAGTGCATTTAAATCCCAGCAGCGAGTTGACCACAAGGTTCAATGCCCAAATACAGCAGGAGACAAAATGAAAAATGGTAGGGATAGGGGGACCTAGAAAAGAGTTGTGGGACAGGGAGACAGAAAGCAGGATGTGGCTAACAAGATGAAATTAACCTGGTAGGAAGCTAGAACAACCACAAAGCCATTTGCTGGTTCAACTCCTCTCCAGTGAGATGGGTAAAGAGAACTAAAAAGAAAAGCATAAAACCTATGGCTTAAGATAAAAAACAGTTTAATAGGACAAAAAAAGGAAAGACAATAGTAATTATAAAAAAAAAGTACAAGCAATACACGGCACAACTGTTCACCGGCCAGAGCCAATGCGCAGATAGTTACTGAGCTGCCTGCTCCCTTCAGTCATATTCAGAGTATGACATCATATGCTTGAAATATTCCTTTGGCCAATTCCAGGCAACTGTCATGGCCCTGTCCGTTCCCAGCTTCTCAGGTGCCCCTAACCATCTTGTCAGCAAGCTACTATGAGAATCGGAGGAACCCTTGAATGCAAGAAATTCACCTCCCAGCTGCGCAATCAAATGGACCAGTGGAATATTGCGCCTAACGGGTCCTGTGCGGGGTTGATGTGGGGTTCTACAGGCTGCGCTGCAAGTGGCCGAGGGCCTTCTACTGAACATTGCTGGTTTAAGGCCTGTCTCAGCTCCTGAAAAAAGCCAGCAAAAAAAGACCCTCTTGACGGGGTAACAAAAGGAACAGGAATCAAACAACAAGTTGCTGGGATGAAGGCGCTGGGTCAATGTTGGGTTGAAAAACAGCACTGAACAGATTGCTGTTCACACGCTTGTAGGCAAAGCCAAAGACCTGGGCTTGCGTACAGCCATGCAGCTCAGCCTTTGTTTTCCGAGGGCAAGTATCCTGCGTCCATCGCTGCCAGGTGTCAGCAACAAGAAGAATTGGACTGCATTCTTCTGGCTCGTCCATCTCGAGCTTTTCAGAGCAGAGCTGATGGGCGTCTTCGGCAGTGTTGCGCGGTCTCAGCACTCAGGTCTTCCCTCTGCATCCATGGTCAACTTCCTGGAGCGCAACGCGAAGGAGGTGGTCTTACAGTCACCCTAATGAAATAGGATGTGGAATAGAATTGGGCATTTAGTGCAAATGCTGGAACCGCTGAGTCAGTAACAGCAAACCGTAAGGCATGTTTAAAAAAACCAGCAGTACAATAGAAAACTCAAATGGGTAAGTTGAAGACAGGGGTGAATCTGGAAGATTCCTGATGTTCCAGAGTTACATAAAAGAATGTTTTGGTTGGGGTTGATACTTTTCCTAGACAGCCAGAAGCCTTTCCCTGTCGCACCCATCAAGCTAAGGAAAGAGTTAATTGGCTCCAACAGTAGATTATTCCTAGACTTGGAGTAACTTTTGGCTATTCCATCACACACGATTGAGCGCGACTGCCCAAATGACTGCAATTGCAGGACCTACCATCACAGAGCTTAAGCCACCCATCAGCCCAAAGCGACTTCACAAAAGGTGGGGAATTCCATCTGTTGCTCATGGTCACAGTTCAGCGCTGGGTGCACAGGGAAGGATCGATTCACTGTGGACACACAAACTTACATGTCAGTTCTTCTTGATTGTAAAGTCCAGCGAGAGTTTAAAAGCTGGGAATAAGGAGCCAGGCAGAAACAAATGTAGAAAAGAAACAGATTAAAACACCCAAAAGAACCCCCACAAAGCCCCAAAACCAAAGCCACAAAAAAACAATTTAACACACTATAAACCTCAGACCCTACCAGAAAAGCCACGGAACCCTGTCACTCTACAAGCAATTAGGAAAACTGTAAGCTGACCTGGAAGATACTACACCTTTGATCCCCATTACTTTATAAGGATGCCTAAAATTCTCCGTGGACAAGATGCTCACTCTAACCCCAGCTAGAAAAATCTCATCACTAGACCTGTTAGGAGAAGCAATACTCACAGCTCACAGCATACAGAGCAAAGCCAAGGAAAGCAAAAAATGAAGTCCAATACACCTAGAATAAAAGAGAAACCATCGTCAAACCAAGAGCAGGTAGCCAACAGCACTCAGAAACAAACCTGTTTCTCAAATGATTGACAAGTAAGAGTAGGTGAACAGGCTCACAGAAGGAAATAAATACAGACCAAATAGCATAGAAGGGAAAAATAAAAAGTGTCATTTGATTCAAGAACTTGCAAATCGGCAAAATACATCACAAATTACTTTAGGACGGCCTATACTATGCTCAACTGGAAGAAATCTCCCCTTAAAGGAAATAAAAACTGGCAGCTGGCATAAGTGAAGAGATCCACCATCATATGACAATTTAACATTCAACACAGCCACAATTTGATTGCGTGAAAGCACCGAGTACAATTATCAATACTTTCCAAGGGAGAAAAATGTTACAGTCACCCGAGTAAAACAGCTTACCTTCTAGGTTATTTCAGTTTTAGTTTAGGATATGATTTGGACTTTAAAGGAGTTATAGCAGCTATGAGAATATACTGCACATTAGGATTCTTAGGAACAAGAGGGTGTGTGCCTTTATCGCTATGGAAAGTCGCTAATGACTCTGCATTATGACTACGCATGCGCGGAGGGCATTTACCTATGATCAGGATTTCCAGGAAATAACAGCAATGTGCTAATCGTTACCCTCCCCTCTTTGTACTGAAAACAAGCAGCACAGTTAACCAAGGATTTTTATAGAAGAAGAATACAGATAAAGGGAAGCAAGCAAAAGCCAATCGCTGCAAAGGCCAAGATAAGAAGCCAGCCTTTCTGCACAATGATTTTGCTAGAAACTGTCTCGATATGTTGTGCTTTGTACCTGTGGGTGAACACGTCCTGGGCGGAGCCAGCCGATGTGTTCCCCTGCTCTGGAAGAAAAGACGTGCCTGCTGATCTGCTTTGTGTAGGGAAGTTCTTGGCAACAGTGACCACTCAGAGTAGCTCTGCAGAACGAGAAAACACCCATCAGCAGCTGGAAAACCCAAACCTCAGCCCCCAGAAGATGAAGCGTCAGCAACCGACAGCAAGCCTCTCCCTGTCCCCGTCCCGAAACTCAGCCCCGTGACTCCCGGACCTGACGCCCACCTTGCCCATCGCCACCTCTGGCGGTGGCAAAGCTGTAGCGAGGACAGAAAGGCAGTTGGTGGGAGAAAGGAGCTGAAATCACTTGGAACACAAATAAAGGCACTGGGGCCGGCAAGAAAGGCACTGGGGCCGCACTGGGGTCGGCAAGAAAGGCACTGGGGCCGCACTGGGGCCGGCAAGAAAGGCACTGGGGCCGCACTGGGGCCGGCAAGAAAGGCACTGGGGCCGCACTGGGGCCGGCAAGAAAGGCACTGGGGCCGGGGCATGCGCTTTGCACACCTGGATTGCTGCTGGATTGTCTGGTCATGCCTTCCACCTGATCAGTGTAAGATGCCCTGTCTCCTCATCAAACTCCATCTCTCGGTATTTTCCTAAGTGCAGGGTTCTCAGTGTTCTCCCTCTGATACTGCGGCACACAAAGTCTAATCCCTTTGGCACACTCCAGGACTGACAGCTCTGCTTCACCTACATACTCTACGACGCCCTGCCAAACAGGGCAGGAAAAAAGCAGAGAGAAAGAACTCCGCTCAAAAGGGAGAATCCGGCGGCTGGCTTTCCTCCACTGAAGGGCAAGCCCAGGACTGGAATCTTTTCAATGCCTGCAAAGTCTGGTGTGGGAAACACAGTCCAATGCCCATAATGGGAATGAATCTAGTCTCTAAATTGAAGACATACATTCTTTTCCAAAATGGGGAATTGTTGTATAAAAAACAAATGATACAAGAAATTCCCCCAGAAAGAAGGGGTGCAGTGGGCCCTGCCCTATGGGAAACCGACATCCCAGGAAAGCCTACATTAGCACAGCCAGTGACTGCTGAATGGAAAGAAAGTGCAAAACCAGTTAGGATTAAACAATACCCAATTACACCTCAGGCAAAACAGGGAATTAAAAGATTGCTCCTGTAATTTCTGAAATAGAAGATTTTTCAAGTGAGTCAATCAGAATATAACACACCGTTTTTACCAGCACGACAGCCAAACGGTGAGCACAGATTGGTACAGGACCTAAGAGCTATTAATCAAATTGTGAAAGACACACACCCAGTAGCGACAATTCCTTGGACTGTGTTCACTGCTCTGGAGGAAAAATGATCAGTGGCTTACAGTGCTTGATTTAAAAGACACTCTCTTTTGCACACCCCTGGAGAAAAGAGTCATAAATTATTTGCTCTTCAGTGGGAGAGACCACAAACTGGGACACGGCTACCCCAAGGATTTAAAAAAGCTCTGGCCCAACTGTGGCAGCCAACCCGCAAAGGAACTGGAGATCTGAACAAACAAGGAGACGTGGACTCCATGACCAGAACAGCTGCTCTTGCAATAGGCGGCCTGGATACGGCTAACCACTGAACTTTGAAACTTCTGGAGACTTCATGGGTACGAGGTATCCAAGAAGAAATCTCAAACAGCAAGCCAAACTGTAAGATATTTGGGCTTGGAGATTTCACAAAGGCAACAAAGGCTGGGGACAGACCCAAAAGAGGCAATTTGTGCTATTCCAGAGCCTGGGGCTGGACAGGAACTGAGAGCATTTCTGGGAATGGCAGGATGGTGTGGGCTCTGGATCACGCAGTATGGTCTAACCCCCAAATCACTGCATGAAGCCCAGAAGTCTATCCCTTTGATATGTAATAGACACCAACAAAAGGCTTTTGGGAAACTTGAGATAACCTTGATGTTCTTGCCTCTTGCCTGCAACCAGTGGCAAGAACCATCACGGTCCTTGTTCCACACACAGCAGTCACAGTGTTGGAGCAAAAGGGGACGCACCAGCTATCCCCTACAAGGATGATGAAATACCAGGCAGTTCTTACACAACAGAATGATGTAACCTTGAAAACAACTCACCTTATGAATCCTGCCATTTTCTGGACTGCTACACAGGAAGAACAACCACCGAAACGTGGCTGTATCGTGGCTGTATTGTGGCCATTGAACGTCCATACTCCGAGTGAGATGAGAAGCATGTTCCCAAGGAGGATCCTGCGCAGGAGGAAAAAGCAGCATGGAGTGATGAGGAATTGCAGACAAATAGCCCAGGCCACAGCACAGACAGCTCTAGACTTTGAGGACAGAGAGAGGGAGCTGACAGAGGAAGAGAGGGAGAGAGGGAGAGAGGGAGGGAGGGAGGGAGGGAGGGAGGGAGCTGACAGAGAGAGAGAGAGAGGGAGTGACCAAGGAAAAAAGTCCAGAAGGATATAGCAGAGAAAACAAGAATTTAAAAGCTGGGAATAAGGAGCCAGGCAGAAACAAATTTGGAAAAGAAACAGATTAAAACACTCAAAAGAACCCCCACAAAGCCCCAAAACCAAAGAAGCCACAAAAAAAAACCAATTAAACACACCCATAATCCTCAGACCCTACCACAAAAGCCACGGAACCCTGTCACTCTACAAGCAATTAGGAAAACTGTAAGCTGACCTGGAAGATACTACAACTTTGATCCCCATTACTTTATAAGGAAAGCCTAAAACTCTCAGAAAATCGGAATTACAAGGGCAAGTATAAGGGGAGCCACAGGAAAAGGGGAAAACTGGCCCTTCTGACAGCCCTGGAATTCGCAGCGTGGAAAAAAAAATGAAAAGAACCCCATCCAACAGCTGAGCCCATCCAGACCAGAAAAAAAAAAAAATCTGAAAACCCCACAAGCCACAGAAACCCCTAAAACCCAATTAAAAAACAAAAACAAAACCCCACAAAACCACAAAATAACCACCAAACCAAAAAAAGCCAACAAACCTGGAAACCCCAGACATCACAAAAACCACAGCAGGAGCCCCAAGCCCTCCTCTGCCAAAACAACCCCACGAGTCACAAAACACACAAGCCGACAGTAAAAAGAGACACAAACCCCTGACACTCCCCGCAGCCCCAAAAACACGCCAGCCCCAAACAGCTTCCCCTATCCAACTCAAACAACCCCACAAGCCCGCACTCACCCCGCTCACCCCAGGCCCAACACAAAGCCCCACAGAACCCCGATAACCCCAGAACCCAGCGAAAACCACAAGCCCAAAAAAAAAACCCGCACCGCCTCCTTCCCCCCGTCCCCGACCCTTCCCAGCACCAACCCCAAACTGCTGCTGAGCGCTGCCCCAACGGCAGCCCCGACCCCACGCCCCGGACACGCTCAGGATGCCCGGGAAGCACCCAGCAGTGCCCCGCGCCGCCCGGCCCCTTCCATGGGGAAGCCATGCCAGGCGCGGGGGAACCAGCCCGGGCTGACTCGCCTCCCCCGTGCCGGCTGCTCGGAGGAAGGAGAGCTCTGGCCTGGCCGGAGCCCCCGAGAAGCCGCCGCGACCCCCGGAGCGCAGTGCCCGCGAACCGCGGAGCCCTCCCGCCCGGCACAGACACTCCGCCGGAGCCGCCAAGAAACGGCCCGGCACCGACCGGCTCCGGGCGGGGGGCGGGGAACGCGCGGCGCCTCTCCGCTCGCGGGCCCCGCACAGACCCCGCGGAGCCCCGTCCCGCCGCGACCCAACGCACCGCGAACCGACCGCCCGGCCCCGGCCGACCCCGCGCGGGGCGGCGGAGGCGGCGCCTTACCGGCAGGGAGCGCGGAGCCGGCGGCACCAACCAGCACGCAGCCGGGACCGGCGGCGAGAAGCGAAGCGAATTTCGCGCCGGCCACGTGGAATGCCCGGACATGTGCGAGCCTTACGGCGCCTGCACCGAGTATGTCTCCCAGCACACCGCGGGGCTCCACAACACCCCAGAGCGCATGCGCAGGATACACAGGGCAGCTTCACTGCGCTCTAACGCGCATGCTCCTTGGTCCTGCAGCACTAACGCGTCCTGGTCGCTGGGCAACAGCGGCGCCCCTCTTGAAAGCGCTCTGCCGCGCGCGCTGCGCCACACGGCCGCAGTACCGCGGCGTGTCCGCCAGGCGGCAGCACCGAGCGAACGGGGAAAACCGGCCCTTCTGACAGCCCTGGAAGTCGCAGCGTGGGAAAGAGAATTTAAACTCCTCAATTCCTGTACGTTCCAGAAAGCCCAATACCCATAATGGGAATGAATCCAGTCTCTGAATTGAAGACATACATTCTTTTCCAAAATGGGGAATTGTTGTATAAAAACCAAATGATACAAGAAATTCCCCCAGAAAGAAGGGGTGCAGTGGGCCCTGCCCTATGGGAAACCGACATCCCAGGAAAGCCTACATTAGCACAGCCAGTGACTGCTGAATGGAAAGAAAGTGCAAAACCAGTTAGGATCAAACAATACCCAATTACACCTCAGGCAAAACAGGGAATTAAAAGATTGACTCACTTGAAAAATCTTCTATCAGAATATAACACACCGTTTTTACCAGCACGACAGCCAAACGGTGAGCACAGATTGGTACAGGACCTAAGAGCTATTAATCAAATTGTGAAAGACACACACCCAGTAGCGACAATTCCTTGGACTGTGTTCACTGCTCTGGAGGAAAAATGATCAGTGGCTTACAGTGCTTGATTTAAAAGACGCTCTCTTTTGCACACCCCTGGAGAAAAGAGTCATAAATTATTTGCTCTTCAGTGGGAGAGACCACAAACTGGGACACGGCTACCCCAAGGATTTAAAAAAGCTCTGGCCCAACTGTGGCAGCCAACCCGCAAAGGAACTGGAGATCTGAACAAACAAGGAGACGGGGACGCCATGACCAGAACAGTTGCTCTTGCAATAGGCGGCCTGGATACAGCTAACCACTGAACTTTGAAACTTCTGGAGACTTCATGGGTACGAGGTATCCAAGAAGAAATCTCAAACAGCAAGCCAAACTGTAAGATATTTGGGCTTGGAGATTTCACAAAGGCAACAAAGGCTGGGGACAGACCCAAAAGAGGCAATTTGTGCTATTCCAGAGCCTGGGGCTGGACAGGAACTGAGAGCATTTCTGGGAATGGCAGGACGGTGTGGGCTCTGGATCACGCAGAACCCCCAAATCACTGCATGAAGCCCAGAAGTCTATCCCTTTGATATGTAATAGACACCAACAAAAGGCTTTTGGGAAACTTGAGATAACCTTGATGTTCTTGCCTCTTGCCTGCAACCAGTGGCAAGAACCATCACGGTCCTTGTTCCACACACAGCAGTCACAGTGTTGGAGCAAAAGGGGACGCACCAGCTATCCCCTACAAGGATGATGAAATACCAGGCAGTTCTTACACAACAGAATGATGTAACCTTGAAAACAACTCACCTTATCAGGAAGAGTGTGTCCAGCAGGTCGAAGGAGGTGATCCTCCCCCTCTACTCTGCATTGGTCAGGCCCCACCTGGAGTACTGTGTCCAGTTCTGGGCTCCCTGGTATAAAAAAGTCAGAGACCTTCTGGAGAGAGTCCAGAGAAGGGCAACAAAGATGATTAGGGGCCTGGAACATCTCCCCTATGAGGAAAGTCTGAGTGAGCTGGGTCTGTTCAGCCTGGAGAAAAGAAGACTTAGGGGGTACCTAATTAGTGTCTATAAATATCTTAGACTTGGGATGCAGGGGGAATTGGCCAGCCCATTTTCAGTGGTCAGTGGGGACAGGACTAGGGGCAATGGCTGTAAGCTGGAGCATAGGAAGTTCCGCACCAACATGCGGATGAACTTTTTCACAGTGAGGGTGACGGAGCAGTGGAATAGGCTGCCCAGGGAGGTGGTGGAGTCTCCTTCTCTGGAGATATTCAAGTCTCGTCTGGATGCCTATCTATGTAATATGAGATAGGGAGCCTGCTTTGGCAGGGGGGTTGGACCCGATGATCTCTTGAGGTCCCTTCCAACCCCTAAAGATTCTGTGATTCTGAACCCTGCCGTTTTCTGGACTGCTACACAGGAAGAACAACCACCGAAACGTGGCTGTATCGTAGCTGTATCGTGGCCATTGAACGTCCATACTCCGAGTGAGATGAGAAGCATGTTCCCAAGGAGGATCCTGCGCAGGAGGAAAAAGCAGCATGGAGTGATGAGGAATTGCAGACAAATAGCCCGGGCCACAGCACAGACAGCTCTAGACTTTGAGGACAGAGAGGGAGCTGACAGAGAGAGAGAGAGAGAGACGGAGAGTGACCAAGGAAAAAAGTCCAGAAGGATATAGCAGAGAAAACGAGAATTTAAAAGCTGGGAATAAGGAGCCAGGCAGAAACAAATTTGGAAAAGAAACAGATTAAAACACCCAAAAGAACCCCCACAAAGCCCCAAAACCAAAGAAGCCACAAAAAAAAAAACAATTAAACACACCCATAATCCTCAGACCCTACCACAAAAGCCACGGAACCCTGTCACTCTACAAGCAATTAGGAAAACTGTAAGCTGACCTGGAAGATACTACAACTTTGATCCCCATTACTTTATAAGGAAAGCCTAAAACTCTCGGAAAATCGGAATTACAAGGGCAAGTATAAGGGGAGCCACAGGAAAAGGGGAAAACTGGCCCTTCTGACAGCCCTGGAATTCGCAGCGTGGAAAAAAAAATGAAAAGAACCCCATCCAACAGCTGAGCCCATCCAGACCAGAAAAAAAAAAAAAATCTGAAAACCCCACAAGCCACAGAAACCCCTAAAACCCAATTAAAAAACAAAAACAAAACCCCACAAAACCACAAAATAACCACCAAACCAAAAAAAGCCAACAAACCTGGAAACCCCAGACATCACAAAAACCACAGCAGGAGCCCCAAGCCCTCCTCTGCCAAAACAACCCCACGAGTCACAAAACACACAAGCCGACAGTAAAAAGAGACACAAACCCCTGACACTCCCCGCAGCCCCAAAAACACGCCAGCCCCAAACAGCTTCCCCTATCCAACTCAAACAACCCCACAAGCCCGCACTCACCCCGCTAACCCCAGGCCCAACACAAAGCCCCACAGAACCCCGATAACCCCAGAACCCAGCGAAAACCACAAGCCCAAAAAAAAAACCCGCACCGCCTCCTTCCCCCCGTCCCCGACCCTTCCCAGCACCAACCCCAAACTGCTGCTGAGCGCTGCCCCAACGGCAGCCCCGACCCCACGCCCCGGACACGCTCAGGATGCCCGGGAAGCACCCAGCAGTGCCCCGCGCCGCCCGGCCCCTTCCATGGGGAAGCCATGCCAGGCGCGGGGGAACCAGCCCGGGCTGACTCGCCTCCCCCGTGCCGGCTGCTCGGAGGAAGGAGAGCTCTGGCCTGGCCGGAGCCCCCGAGAAGCCGCCGCGACCCCCGGAGCGCAGTGCCCGCGAACCGCGGAGCCCCCCCGCCCGGCACAGACACTCAACCGGAGCCGCGAAGAAACGGCCCGGCACCGACCGGCTCCGGGCGGGGGGCGGGGAACGCGCGGCGCCTCTCCGCTCGCGGGCCCCGCACAGACCCCGCGGAGCCCCGTCCCGCCGCGACCCAACGCACCGCGAACCGACCGCCCGGCCCCGGCCGACCCCGCGCGGGGCGGCGGAGGCGGCGCCTTACCGGCAGGGAGCGCGGAGCCGGCGGCACCAACCAGCACGCAGCCGGGACCGGCGGCGAGAAGCGAAGCGAATTCCGCGCCGGCCACGTGGAATGCCCGGACATGTGCGAGCCTTACGGCGCCTGCACCGAGTATGTCTCCCAGCACACCGCGGGGCTCCACAGCACCCCAGAGCGCATGCGCAGGATACACAGGGCAGCTTCACTGCGCTCTAATGCGCATGCTCCTTGGTCCTGCAGCACTAACGCGTCCTGGTCGCTGGGCAACAGCGGCGCCCCTCTTGAAAGCGCTCTGCCGCGCGCGATGCGCCACTCGCTCGCGGAACCGCTGAATGTCCGCAAAGCGGCAGCGGATTTCGTGCGCTTAGCCGTCCGTAGTACCGGGGCGTGCCCGCTAGCTGAAAGCTGGGCATTAAAATTATCTCCCGAGGACTTCAGGCCATAGAGAGGATCAAATCTATGGTCGATCGGCGGTAACATGGCCGCAGGAGGACTTCCGGTCATAGAGTTGCTCAGCTCTATGGTTGTTTGGTGGTGAAATGGCCGTCGGAGTACCTCCGGTCATAGAGTATCAAAACTCTATTGTCTCTCGGCGGTAAAATGGCCGCCGGATGACTTCCGGGCATAGAGTTGCACAGCTCTATGGTTGTTTGGTGGTTAAATGGCCGTCGGAGGACTTTCGGTCATAGAGTAGCATAACTCCATGGTGTTTCGGCGCTGCGGTGGTTATCGTGCGCTCTACTGTGCCTGCTCCTCGTTCCTGCAGCACTAACGCGTCGTGGTCGTTGGGCAACGGCGGCGCCCCTCTTGAAAGCGCTCTGCCGCTCTTGCTGGCCACCCAGCCGCAGCACCGCGGCGTGTCCGCCAGGCGGCAGCACCGAGCTCATTGCGCTCGCTCTACTGCGCATGTCCTTGAGCTGGAGGCGCTACTGCGGCGTGGTCGCTGGGCAACGGCCGCGCCTCTCTTGAAAGCGCTCTGCCGCGCGCCCTGCTGCCCCGCGCCGCAGTACCGCAGCGAGTCCGCCAGGCGGCAGCACCGAGCGGGTCCCTCGCGCCCTCCTGCGGATGCAGCACTCCCTGTCACCCACCGGGCCCATGCACTTTCCGCCGTTCCGCGGGCCTCCACATGGCCCCAGATCGCAGGCACAGGGTACTATGGGCAGCTTCAGTGCCGCTTTAAAGCGCTCTGCCCTCGAGCTCCGTCGCCCAGCAGCAGTACCGCAGAGGGTCCGAACGACGGCAGACCGCAGCGGGTTTCGCCTGCACCGCCGCAGGAACGCGGCGAGTCCGCAAGAAGCAAGAACGCAGCGGCTTCCGTGCGCTGCGCCGCCCGGCCGCAGCACCGCGGCGTGTCCGCCAGGCGGCAGCACCGAGCTCGTCGCACTCGCTCTAATGCACATGCGATCGATCCTACGGCGCTACCGCGGCGCGGTCGTCCGGCAACGGTGGCTCCCCGCTTTAAAAGCGCTCTGCCGCTCGCTCTGCGCCGCCCGGCCGCAGTACCGCGCTGTGTCCGCATGACGGCAGTAACGCAGCGAGCGCGCAAGGAGGAAGAATGCAGCGTCGTTGGGGCGCTGCGCAAGCCGGCCGCAGTACCAGAGCGTGTCCGCCAGGCGGCAGCAGCGAACGGGTTACTCCCGCCTTACTGCGCATGCGCCCATTCCTTCCTGCCGCACTCCCCGTCATTCGCCAGGCGCATCGGCAAGGTACACCTCCCGGCATTCCGCGGGGCTCCACATCGCCCCAAAGCGCATGCGTAGGATCCTCTGGGCAGCTTCAGTACGACCTACTGCGCAGGCTCCTCGGTCCTCCGGCGCGGTCGCTACGCAACGGCATCGCGACCCTTGAATGCGTCTCGCCGCGCGCGCTTTAGACACCGCCAGTCCCGCGCGGCAGGACGAAGCCGCACGGAGCCGGGGAGGAGCTTTTCTCCTCAGCTGCGCCGGCGATTAAGGCGACAGCAGCGTCCCGAACACACCCGTGCTTTGAGCTGTGCCCAGCACTCACACACTTGCCAGCGTCCCGTACTGCCCGGCTACGGAACAGGCGGGGGGGCACCCATGGAGCTGGCAGGGGACAGGGACGGGGCACGTCACCCACACTAAGCAGAGGGCTGCTCCATACCAGTGACATCGTGCTCAGCAGAAAGGGAGGCGGGGGGGGGGGGGGGGGGGCGGACAGTGGGGGCCAGAGCCCAGGGCATGCAGTCTCGTGACAGGCCAGACTTAGGGCAGCTCTGAGCTCTACAGCCTGAGGCCTGCGTTTTGGTGTGAAACTGCACCGTGCATCACCACTTTCAAGCTATTTTGCTACAAAGTCCCCTTTTTGCTAATTCTCTATTACTTCTAGATAAACTCTCCTCACCCCTGCCCACTGGAATTTGCACCTTTGGTTTTCTTTTCCCTCCCCTTTCCCAGACCCCCCCCTTGCAGACAGCACCCCTGTGTGCTGCGCTCAGCTGGTGGCTGGAGTGAAAGGACGATGACACTTCTCACTCATTCATCACGCTGCCAGTGACGTCACTCTCCAGTGCCTGACTGCATCACCCAAAGCCTCAGAAATCACTTCTTTGCCAGGCTTGCTCCTGCTTCTCTGGAAAGTTATTGCTCCAGCCCAGTTTCCCACAAGAGGTTCCATCTGGATGCAAATTGCCATGAAGCCCCTGGAAAAAGCAAGGGACTCTAGGCTCAGCTCAAACATACGCAGCCACTACAGAAAAAGCCAGCTCCTTTGACCTCAGTGGAGCGGCAGGCTATACATTACACCACCCCACTACAGAGCCACTGCAGGGGGGCGAGGGAGCAATTAAAAACTGGCAACAGGAAACCACACAGAGACAGATGCTGAAAACAAACTAAAATACCCAGAGAATCCCCACTGCTGCTGCAATTGAGATGAGACACACACAGCTTGATGCAAGCATTGTCGATTTATTGTAGTAAATCACAGGTTTATACACTTTGCAAAGCCTGTATGTGCCTTACTTTCATTGGAGCGCAGAAGCCATTCTACATTAGTCATTTTCTGATTGGTTAGAAGCATTTATGAACATTGTCAGTAAATGCAGCTTAAGTATACTAACACAATCTTTAAAGCACCCTGTTTTACATTCCTTCCAGCTTGTTTTGTTCTTCCTTTCAAGGCCGACTAGTTCCTACTATCCTTTCTGGTGCCTGCATGTCTCCTTCTAAGAGTTGCACAGTGCTGGAGGTTCCACTTAACTCTTGGGTCCTGTCCTCCATCTCCCCCTTCCTGTTGCACAAAAAGAACCTTCTTCATAGACTACATTGCAACAGACAAGGTAAATGGAGCAACAAAAAAATAAAAGCTGCCAAGGCATAAACAAAAGTTTTTACCAAGCTTCTCAACCATCCAGATAATCCCCATCCTCCAAAAATTTTGTCCAACCAATCCCATACATCATCTTGTGGGAGTTTCGAGACTCCATCCTTAAGCTGTTGAATGCTAGACATGAACAGACTCAGAATGATCTGAAGAGATTCATACAACACATGCTCTCAAAATCCTCACAGCCATTGGCCTTGTGCTAAAAGTAAAAAATCTATAGCAGCTCTGTTTTGCAGCATCGCATGACGAACACTATCCATGTCTAATAAAAGACCAGACAGTGCCCTGCTAGTAGCGTTTGTTTGCTTTGCAAGCCAACAACTTATCTAAAGTAGCTAATGCTTTTCCAGCTGCCGCTCATGGCAACAAAAGAGAGGCCGCAGCACGCCGACTGAGAGACCAAAGTTCTGCTCATTCATCACAGTCGGGGCTGTAGGCATGTGTACCACACTTCGCCCGGACGGAAAGGGGATGTTGTAAGATCATAGAGGTGTTTGGGGTCAGAACAGAAAGCCGACCTAGGCTACACGGACCCCCTCTTATGTGTGAGGGGACAATGGGCCAAGCCCTATCCCCACGAATAAAAAATATCCCAGATGGTAATAAAAGGGGAGCATCACTGGATCTCGACAAATTTTTTGCTATATAGTTACAGCAGGTACTGGCATTTCTAAAGACAGGGCGGGCCACAGAACCCACTCCTCTTATACATTGTTATGATTCCCCCTTCTTGTTTATGGACCAGCCAGATTTTTGCAAAAAGCATTATCCATCCTGCAAGAGAAACACTGTGACCTGCACGGCAGAAATAACACTAAGGCAAAAATAACTAACAAAAGCATAAGTCTTTATTTAACTAAATGTAAAAGCCATTCCATAAACTAAAAGCCATAATGTAATATGTGGCAAGTTAGAAGCTGCTAATTGGCTACACACAGTGTTTACATTGTTTGTTTACCTTTGTCTACAAGTTATCTGCACACCTGCTGTACTTTGGTCATCTTATTATGGTTGGTTCATAACCTGTTCACTTATTTCCAAATAGCTTCTCACAACTCCTCGGTGTAAGGCAGTCTGTCCACCTGCCTTCAAAGCCACTGTGTTTTGAAAATGTGATTTATCAAATACCTCTCAGCATAAGTAATTTTCCTGTTTCATGGGAAAGTCAAGAATATCGTCAGGGCAAGCCTGCTGTCCTTCCCAACAATTTTTGTCTTTTAGTATCTGTGTTACAAAAACTGCTTTTAGAGGTCTCTGCAAGTGCCCATTGCAGAAAGCTCAATAAACATGGCAGTAAATGTAAGACAAGTACTATAATTACCAAATTCAATAATCCAAATTTGACCATAGACAATATCTGTCCTGAAATTCCCCACGCAAAAAAACCAGTGGTCCAATCCAAATTATTCATTTTTCATGTTGCATCTTTTGTGTTTGATCTATTAATTACTGAATGGTGAGTGGTTAGCCAGATTCATGCAGCACATGCCTTTCAAAGTTTTTGCAACCATGTCTGTGAGCCAGCAACAAAAATCCGTTGCTGCTTGATTCTGTCAAGTCTTACAGAGTCCACATCTGTGGCTAAGTGCATTGATACCTTTGCTTTTGTATTTGTTTGCATTACTAATCAGGAGTGTCAGGAGTGCAAATAACATCAGCCTCACGTTTTTGTGCAGGCATCTATTGTAGTCTCTGATCTTAGGCTGTGCAGAAATCACTATTTCCCTAATTTTCATTTACCACAAATACATGCATATTTCAAAGACTGAGATGGTTCAAAATGTCCCACAGCAAAACTGATAGTCCATTCTGGATGCAGCTGGAATACCTGACTTCAGCTACTGCGATCAGGATCCAATCCTGGTTCATGCAGGCTTGATTTCTTCTGGATCCATGGCTTTATCCACTTGGTTCCCATATCTGTAATGACACAAGCAGATCTCCTTCCCCAAAGTTAGTACTTGTAACTTCATTTCTTACTAACACCTGACATTGGATTTTTTCTCCTTTTTCTTTTCTTTTTTCTTTTTCTTTTTTAATCAATCAGCTGGAGAGATGTCCTTCTCTCCCCCTTTTTGTTTGTGAAGCAAAAATGCTTGAGAGTTTGATTTATACGTTCCACTACGGCCTGGCCTGCAGGCAAATGTGGTGTCCCTGTAACATAGGTAATGTCACAGGCAATAGGTAACGTGCCATAATTGGTAAAGAAGAAGGCTTGTGTTGTTTGTGCTATACATTCTGGGCTATCGTCTGTTTTGATTTCACAGGGTACATGGCATTGGATGTGTTTACTAGATTCCCCCGTTTGTGCAGTAGCTCACACTGCCAGAAAAAAAGACTTGTAGTGTGTCTGTGCCACGAGGTGTCTCTCTTACAGATTGATAAAAGAATTCATTCAACTTCCAAGCTTGTGTAAAGTGTTCTGCTGATGGTGCAGCCCCTGCTGGTGCTACCAGCCTGTCTGCTCTGTGGTTGCTGTCTGCTAGACCTTGAGTTAGTTAGCTCAGTGTGGCTGCAAATAAGATGTCATCTAATCTAGTTATTATCTCCAAGCAACTTTTGAACATCCAAGTACTTTCCAAATGGCTACTTTTGAATTTTCTCTGGAGCAATCTATAACCCCTTTCTTTTCAAATGCACCGTTAACTCATGAATCAAATTTTCAATGTTCAAGTTTTTTCCCACAATCAGTATACCATCCATGTAATGATAAATGATTAGATCAGGATTGCGTTTTTCTTACTGGAGCAAGTGTCCAATCTACATAAATCTGGCACACGGTGAATATTTTATTCTTTGTAGGAGTGCACCCAGTGATACCGTTTTCGTGGCTTCATTTTTGTTTACAGTAGGGACTGAAAAAGCAAATTTTTCCTAATCATCAGTGTAAAGGCATAGTAAAAAAACTATTTATAAATCAATTATTAAAACATCCCTTGGTCAGTTGCTCCTGTATTAAATCTAGTGAGTGAGCAAGTTTTTCTTTAGTAAGCTGCTATTAACCAACCCAGATGGGGATTTCTGTTTCCCAGGTTAATTTTAAAATTGAGCTGCCCACTATGGTTGCTATCAAAAATCCTTTTGCTTAGGAAATAGTCTCGCTCTCAGTTGGAGTAACGCATCTCTGAAGCTAGAGCATACACAAACAAACAGAGCAAACCAATTATCAAATAACATTGCAAGACGCGAGTTGCCAGGTCTGCTCTGTACGGATGGGGGGTGGATGGTGCGGGGGGGGGGTGAGGAAGGTGGGGGGGGGGGGTAAGCGGTTGTGGGGGTGTGTGGATGGTGAGGGGGTGGGGGGTGGTGCTGTGCAGCGATGCTGCCATGATGTCACTCAAAAAGCGAAAAGCGCCACCCCAGCCCCCTCCAGGCAGGCTGAGATAGGTGGAGGCAGTTCCCCGACTTCAGTGTCACTTCTGCAAAGGCACCCTGCACAGAGCCGGGTGAGGGTGAAGACCCAGAGGAGCGCTAGGACCGGGCACCGCACCGACTCCATGCTCCCACCTCCCACTGGCCCCACATAAACTTTGTCCACCCCCCACTATTTCTCACTTAAACTTTTCCCAGCTAATTTCTGCAATTGAGAAGAAATTGAGTCCCCTTCAGTTTGAATCAAAATAACCTGATTTAGCCATTTTTCCCAATCTGACGCCACCTTACGTGCCCAGGGTGGGACAATCAGTCTCTCTGGAGTCTGCAGGTCTTCAGGAGACACTGATTGATGGTTGAGTTCCTGGGGAGGCGCGGGCAGGAGTGGTGGGTGTTGAGACAAAGGGGGTCCCTGATGTGATGGCAGGCAAGGCGGATTCTTGTCCCTGTCCTTAGGTTTCTTGTCCGTGGGGTCAACACTGGTAGTCTTTGTCTCCATAGTCTTTGGTTGGGTGGGGGCAGTTGGTCCTGAAACTCTTTATGGCAGTTAACATTTTCGACTGTCTCATGGGGTGTTTTAGGCTCAGTAAAAGTTAGAGGTGAACAGATATTAAAGGCAGTTGGTTGTAAATTTTTTCCCCACAGTTTTTCCTTCCAAAGGTCTGATAGTGGGGAGGTGCAGAGAATGGTGACAGATTTATGCGCACCACTTCTTCTCTTTCAATTCCGACAGATTTACCACTTTGCTCTGATAACACAGCATTGTGACTTAGCATAGTGACTGGGGTGGGTGAAAGGGCATCCAGAAATATACACATATTCACTGTAATGGATTTTTTCACTTTTTCCATCTGTTCTGTAGAACCCGGAACTGGCGTTAAGGCTGTAAGTGCTGAAGTGGCAGCAGCGCGTTCCGCCTCCATTTCGGTTAGAGTCCTTTTACTTAATTTCCAGAGAGTTATTAACGCCCCAACTGAGGGTTTGTTAAGGATTCCCAAGTAGGGAAATCAAATGCCCTGTTAAAGTGTTATCAGTTCTTTCTTGGCTCCACAAAAGGAGCTGTCTTAGAGACTTCTCATCATTTTTAATTACTCTCTTAGAGAGCATATTGTGGAGGAGTTTCATTACTGCCTCTTGTCTGTCGGGCATATTCCCAATTCCTCCCCAACCGCTCACCTTTTAGGCAAGATTCAATTACTGGCAGTGCTGCACCCGTCTCGGAGGACATTGTCCATTCTGCAAGGATGCACCGGAGGGGGAGAGCCGGTATGACCATCATTTGCCGTTTCTGAAAGTCACACTCTCCTATTCCAGTCGCACTATACCTTCGTTCAGGATCCTGTCGACTATACGTCTCACTCTGGGGGTGACATCTGATTCCCCATGTTTCCCACAGCTCACCTCTCTCATCCAGAGGGATTGTACAGACGGACGGTTTTCTGCTTCCTCTCAGCAGCTCTTCTCCTGTTCTGTGGGACTCGCAGCAGGCTGTACAGATAGGCAGCTCTTCCCTGCACGCTTGTCTTGAATATCGAAATCACATCACGGGGTCACCAACTTGCTGTGATTGAGACGGGACACACACAGCTTGATGCAAGCATTGTCGATTTATTGTAGCAAATCACAAGTTTATATACTTTGCAAAGCCTGTACGTGCCTTAGTTTCATTGGTATTCCACTTAACCCTTTTAGGTCCTGTCCTACACACTGCCCCCTGCCAAAGCCCAAAAACCAAAGAAGCCACGAAACCCAATTAAAAACACCCCCAAAGCTCAGACCCCCACAAGAAAAGACACAGAAACCCAAAACACCACAGAACCCCCGAACCCTCCCTCAAACCCACAGAACTCCAAAGCCTTCAAAAAGCAGAGAACTGCAACCTTCCTCACAACATGAGTTTAAAAAGAACCCAAACAAAACCAACAAAAAAACCCACAAGCCCATGCTAATCCCACACCACATTAAAACAACCCGCCCAACCCCTAAGCTGATCAAAACAAGAAAATAATAATAATAAAAATGTGAATTACTAATACATTTTAATCCTGAACTGGGCTCTCTCTCTAATCCTTCTCTTCCCACTTCCTATTCTGACTCACCAGCTTCTCTCCAGACCAACAGGCACAAACGCTGACCCAGACCACGATACATCCAGTCCAGATAAAGGTGCCGGCGTCCTCAGCCCTGGGGTTACGCATGACCTTCTCACGGGGAACACCAGCTCCTCAGCTCTGACCTTCAGCAGGGAAAGAAGAGAAACCTCAGAGACTTCCAATGCAATGCTCTATAGCCAGCCAGAGATTCATTCCTGCACCTTCAATGTTAAAAGCACACGGGGAACTGCAGAATTCTTTACGACCCTAACAGTTTACCTCCAACTGCTATAACATGGGACGTTTTATACAAATCAGGTCACTGAATATGGTCACCATGAGTGGCCAGTGTATAAATGAAAAAGAAAAAAGTGACCTTTGAAAGGAACCCTGAACCGTAACACTATTATAAGTAACTGGACGCCCAGCTATCCCCTACAAGGATGATGAAATACCAGGTAGCTCTTACACAACAAAATGATGTAACCTTGAAAACAACTAACCCTATGAACCCTGCCATTTTCTTGAGTGCTACACAGGAAGAACCACCGAAACATGACTGTATCATGGCTAGTGACTGTCCATACTCCAAGCGAGATGCAAAGCACGTTCCCAAGGAGGATCCTGCGCAGGAGCTGTTTACAGATGGCAACATCTTTGCTCAGAGAGGAACTTGACACATCAGCTATGCAGGAACAACTGAGCATACAGTAACAGAAGCAAACACATCACCTGCTGCGGCACCTGTACAAAAAGCAAACGTGATTGCATTACCAAGAGCACTGGAATTGAGGAAAGGAAAGAAAGTAAATATTTCAACAGACTCAAAATACACCTTTGGAGTAGTCCATATCCATGGAGCCCTATGGAAAGAAAAAGGACTACTGTCCTCCCAGGGAGCAAATAGTAAGCATCAAAGTAAGTATTACAGTTGTTGTGGGCCGTTCAGGAAGCAATCCTGCACTGTAAAGCACATCAACTGAAAATATAAAAATAGCAAAAAGAAAAATTCATAAGGGTAGTGAACAGCTATCAAGGGTCAGGTAATATTGCCTCCCTTAATCATGACAGCAATGTTGCAAATAAGACATCAGGAACACCACTGGGGCGCAGACACCCTTGTCACATTCTTAAAGAGGCACTTAGTGTCAGTGTGAATGCTAGAAACAGCTGAGTCAGTAACAGCAAACCACCAGACATGTTTAAAAAATCCAGTAGGACAGTAGAAAACTCAAATGGGTAAGTTAAAAACAGGGGTGAATCTGGGAGATTATTGATGTTACAAAGTTACCTAAAAGTAATGGCTAGACATATGTTTTGGTTGGGGTTGATACTTTTTCTGGACAGCCACAAGCCTTTCCCTGTCGCACCAATCAAGCTAAGGAAACAGTTAATTGGCTCCTACAGGAGATTATTCCTAGATGTCAAATACCTTTTGGGATATCATCAGATAGAGGACCACATTTTGTGTCCACAGCGGTGCAGCACGTGTGCAAAATCCTGGGAATGCCCTGGGATTCACACACCTCCTGAAGACTGCAACCTGGTGGGAAAGCGGAAAAGAGGAGTCAGACTTTGGAAAGACAACTTAGCAATACCTGTCCAGAAGCCAAAGGGAAAGGGCCTCAGGCAGTTCCATTGGCATTGGTACCAAGAAGATTAAAACCCCAAAGTGGAATGTCACTAAGTCCTGATGAAATAAAGTATGGAAAGCCATGTGAAACTCCTAATCCAAATACACATGTCACAGAAAAACAAGAGACGTGTCATTACTTGCTTTCTCTTGGAAAGACTCTAGCTAGACTCCACAGAGCGTGGTGGTGTAGAATCAACCCCTGACACTGGAGAATCCGGCACACAATTTTCAACCTGAAGATTATGTCTGTATGAAGACCTGGAATGAAAAACCTCTACAAGAAAAGTGGAAAGGACCACACCAGGCGTCGTGAACCACCTTTACTGCAATCAAGATCGCTGAATCAGATGCTTGGACCCACGACACCGGAGTGAAGCAGGTGACACCCACTAGCTGGAAAATGGTTGGAAATCCAGAGACTTTAAAGTTAACTTTGAAACGTGATTAACAAATTTGTTTTTCTGTTTGCTCTGCAGTCTATGACAGTGGAAACACAAATAGAAGAGAAACCATCGTCAAACCAAGAGCAGGTAGCAAACAGCACTCAGAGACAAACCTCTATCTCGAATGACTGACAAGTAAAAGTAGGTGAACAAGCTTGCATTAGGAAATAAATACAGATCAAATATCATAGAAGGTAAACGAAAAAAAAAAGAAAATGTTCAAAGAAATTGCAAATCAGCAAAATACATCACAAATTACTTTAGGATGGCCTTTACTATGCTCAACTGGAAGAAATCTCCCTTTAAAGGAAATAAAAACTGGCAGCTGGCACAAGTGAAGAGATCCACCATCATATGACAATATGACATTCAATAAAGTTGAAATCTATCCTGATAACAAAGCTGAGAGCACAGGATAGATGAGTGGACAGTGAGGTGGGTTGAGAATTGGCTGTCAGACCGAGCCCAGAGGGTCGTGATCAGTGGAGCAGTCTGACTGGAGGCCTGTGACTAGCGGTGTTCCCCAGGGCTCCGTGTTGGGTCCAGTCCTGTTTAGTATCTTCATTGATGACCTTGATGAGGGAATAGCATCCACCCTCAGCAAGTACCCCGATGATACAAAGCTGGGAGGAGTGGCTGACACACAGGAACACTGCGCTGCCATTCAGTGAGACCTGGACAGGCTGGAGAGCTGGGCCGTTAGAAACCAGATGAGGCTCAATAAAAGCAAGTGTAAAGTCTTGCACCTAGGAAGGAACAACTGTTCATTTCAGTACAGGCTGGGGGATGACCTGCTGGAGAAGAGCTCAGTGAAGAAGGACCTGGGGGTCCTGGTTGATGACAGGTTGGCCATGAGCCAGCAGTGTGCCCTGGTGGCTAAAAGAGACAATGGGATCCTGGGGAGGAGTGTGTCCAGCAGGTCAAAGGAGGTGATCCTCCCCCTCTACTCTGCCCTGGTCAGGCCCCACCTGGAGTATTGTGTCCAGTTCTGGGCTCCCTGGTATAAAAAAGACAGGGATCTCCTGGAAACAGTCCAGAGGAGGGCTATGGAGATGATTAAGGGCCTGGAGCATCTCCCCTATGAGGAAAGGTTGAGTGAGCTGGGACTGTTCAGCCTACAGAAAAGAAAATTAAGGGGGGACCTTAGTAATGTCTATAATTATCTTAAACATGGAATGCAGGGGGAATTAACCAGCCCCTTTTCAGTGTCTGTGGAGACAGGACAAGGGGCACTGGCTGCAAGTTGGAGCACAGGAAGTTCCGCACCAACATGGGGAAGAACTTTTTCATAGTGAGGGTGACAGAGCACTGGAATAGGCTGCCCAGGGGGGTGTGGAGTCTCCTTCTATGGAGATATTAAAGACCTGTCTGGATGCCTATCTGCAATATGAGCTAGGGAGCCTGCTTTGGCAGGGGGGTTGGACCCGATGATCTCTCGAGGTCCCTTCCAACCCCTACAATTCTATGATTCTATGAACTTGATTGTGTGAAAGCACTGAGTACAGTTATCAACACTTTGCAAGGGAGGAAATTTTACAGTCACCCTAATAAAATAGCTTACCTTCTAAGTTATTTCGGTTTTAGCCTTTATCACTATGGAAAATCACTACGGACTCTGCATTACGACATGTGCGGAGGTCGTTTACATATGATCATGATTTCCAGGAAGTAACACGAATGTGCTAAATATTACCCTCCTCTCTTTGTATCTAAAACAAGCAGCATCATTAACCAAAGCTGTTTATAGAAGAAGAATACAGATAAAGGGAAGCAAGCAAAAGCCAATTGCTGCAAAGGCCAAACTAAGAAGCCAGCCTTTCTGCACAATGATTTTGCTAGAAACTGTCTCAATATGTTGTGCTTTGTACCTGTGGGTGAACACGTCCTGGGCGGAGCCAGCCGATGTGTTCCCCTGCTCTGGAAGAAAAGACGTGCCTGCTGATCTGCTTTGTGTAGGGAAGTTCTTGGCGACCGCAACCGCTCAGAGCAGCTCTGCAGAACGAGAAAACACCCATCAGCAGCTGGAAAACCCAAACCTCAGCCCCCAGAAGATGAAGCGTCAGCAACCGACAGCAAGCCTCTCCCTGTCCCCGTCCCGAAACTCAGCACCGCGACTCCCGGACCTGACGCCCACCTTGCCCATCGCCACCTCTGGCGGTGGCAAATGCTGTGGCGAGTGGGACAGAAATTCCTAAGCGGACACCCTCTGCCCCTGGGCTCCCGCTCTGACCCTGCCATTACAGGTACACGGGGACAGCCTTAATGCCCATGGGGGGAGATGGGGGGCACTTCACAGGACTCGTCCTGAAGAACAGAGCAGTTGGCAAACAAAAGGCACTGAGGCTGAGCAAACGCCCAAGGCAGAGGGCCCAGAGACGCTGCTGCCATGGAGCACACCGACCAGAAGGAAAAAGGAAAAAAAAAAACAGGTGCCGATCCCAAAGTTCCCGTAAAATAAACCACTGGCGCTCTGCTGCTGCGGCACACAAAGCCTGACCCCTTTGGGGTGCACCAGGCCAGTTAGCACTGCTCAGCTCTGCTTCATCCGCCAGCTCTACGGTGCCCTGCAAACGCATAGCAGAGGGCAGGAAAGAAGCAGAGTTTGTGTGGAAAAGAAGCTGAAATAACTTGGGACACAGATAAAGACACTGGGGCCAGGAATACCAGCACTGGGGCTGAAATGAATGCTGTGGGCTTTGGAAAGGAACTGAAATCACTTGGGGTAGCAATAAAGATGGTTGGGGCAGCAATAAAGACTGGGGCTGGAAATAAAACCTGCAGAGCTGGAATAAAACTTGTTCGTGTGGGAAAGGAGATAAAATCACAGCTATGGGCTGGAGCTGAGACACGACGGAGCTGGAGCTGAATGTTGGCTGTGGCTGGAGCCGAAACACCAAACCTGGGGCAGGAATCAAAACTAGAGAGCTGCAATAAAGGTTGTGTCTGTGGGAAAGGAGCTGAAATAACTTGGAACACGGATAAAGACACTGGGGCTGCAAATAAAGACACATTGTGTAAAGGAGCTGAAATCAAGGATGTGTGGCTGCTGCTGAGACACAATGGACCTGAACGTGGAATTGGAGCTGAAATAAAAACAAGCTGGAATACAGACTGCAGGGCCAGGGCTGCAATGAATGCTGTGGGGTTTGGAAAGGAGCTGAAATCACTTGGGGCTGGAAGAAAGACTGTGGGGCTGGAAATAAAAGATGCAGAGCTGGAATAAAGGTGGTTGGTGTGGGAAAGGAGCTGAAATCAGGGCTGCAAGGAGCTCTACTGCGCATGCTCCTGGGTCCTGGGGTGTAATCGCAGCCCGGTTGCTAAGCAACAGCCTGGACTGAAGAGCATGGAGCCAGGAGCTCCATTCTGCAGGTGCAGAGCAGGTAACTGGCCTGTGGGCCATTACAGTGTTTTACTATTGCCGTGTGCCGCTCCGGCTAATACCTTCATTTGTGCATAGCCAACCCCAAAATCTCTTGGCCGCTTCAGTCACTTGCAGCATTTAGGGTTTTCCCCTCTCTCAGAACTTGCATTTTCCTTTCCCCTTGTTACACGCCCCTGGTCCTTTCTGCACATTCTTCCGTAAAACATGGCTGAAATGAATAAATAAATAAATAAAGCAGCAAGACGCTGTTCTTCAAGTTGATAGCCCTGAGATAAATACCCTACAAGTGAATCAAACTACTGGGACAATCCTATTTTTTGAGCATTTTCCAAAGCTGTGGAAGCAGCACAAGAAAACAAAGGGAACAAAGGGGGTAAAAAGGGCTCGTGGGGTGCACACTGGCTGCTGGATTGTCTGGCCATGCTTTCCACCTGATCAGTGTAAGATGTCCTGTCTCCTCATCAAACTCCATCTCCCAGTATGTTCCTAAGTGCAGGGTTCTCAGGGTTCTCGCTTTGATGCTGCAGCACGCAAAGCATAACCACTTTGGGACGCCACAGGCCAGTCATGCCTGAACAGTTCTGCTTCACCCACCAGCTCTACGGCGCCCTGCCAAACAGAGCAAGAAAGAAGCAGAGAGAAAGAACTCTGCTCAAAAGGGAGAATCAGGTGGCTAGGTTTCCTTCACAGAAAGGCAAGCCTGGGTCTGGAGGAGCATCGGGGAACTCGCACCACGCGAAGCACCGTACCTGACTTGTTCTCCAGAGCCTCCTAAACCGGTCTGCAGACTCTCAGCAGCAGCAGCGGGACTTGCTTTTCTGGTGAATGCCTTTTCTGCGCAGTCAAGAGGTTGACTCGAATCTTTTTAAAGTCTGCAAAGTCTGGTGTGGGAACAAGCATGCCTGGTTCCTGAGGATTCCTCTGCTGCACCAGCTGCAGGTTTTCCTGTAGCTCTTCCCAGGAGTCGCCTGCGGCATGAAACTCTCTCAACGTCACTCCATTGGGGGCCCTCAACGGCTTCAGAAGGCGCTTGTGCACGGCCTTCTCCAGGACGGCATCTGCCAGGGCAAAGCACAAGTCCAGCTCAGCTCCTCCTCTCCAGTAGAGCCCACACTAACGTAGCCATTCCCAAAACAGACACCGGATTGCAAAACCTACATGCTAGAGCCCATCTGTCACACTAGTTGAGGTTGGAGATGTTTGCTGACAAGGAAACAAAAGGCAGAGCAGAATCTGCATTCTATTTTCATTTACAGTCTGTGGTAAAGAAATAAAAAGAACCCCATCCAACACCTGACCCATCTGGACCAGAAAAAAAATTTAGAAAAACTGGCAAGCCTCAGAAATCCCAAAAACCCAATTAAAAAAAAAAGGACAAGGAAACCCCCACAGCAAAAAACCAAACCAAAATAACCACAAACACCACAACAGAAGCCCCAAGCCCTCCTCTGCCAAAACAACCCGACGAGCCACAAAACCCACAAGCCGCCATTAAAGAGACACAAACCCACACAACCCCCACAGACACCCCTTACAGCCCCCAAAAACACGCGAGCCACAAACAACTTCCCCTATCCAACTAAAACAACCCCACAAGCCCGCACCAACCCCGCTAACCCCAGGCCCAACACAAAGCCCCACAGAACCCCGATAACCCCAGAACCCAGCGAAAACCACAAGCCCAAAGAATAACCCGCCCCGCCTCCTTCCCCCCCACGACCCCGTGGAGCCCCGGCTCGCCGCGACCCAATCGCACCGCGAACCGACCGCCGACCGCCCGGCCCCGGTCGACCCCGCGCGGGGCGGCGGAGGCGGCGCCTCACCGGGAGAGAGCGCGGAGCCGGCGGCACCGCCCGGCACACAGCGCGGCGCCACGCAGCCGGGACCGGCGGCGAGAAGCCAGGCGAACTTCACACGCGGATGCCCGGACGTGGCCGAGCTTGGCGGTGCGTGCGCTGGGTACGCTTCCCGGCATTCCGCGGGGCTCCACATCGCCCCGGAGCGCATGCGCAGGATCCTCGGAGCAGCTTCACCACGACCTGCTGTGCATGGTCCTCGGTTCTGCGGCGCTAACGCGGCATGGTCGCTAGGCAAAGGCGGCGCAGCGCTTCAAAGCCCTCTGCTGCGCGCGCTGCGCTGCCCGCACGCGGAAATTCCGCAAAGGGACACAGAATTCATCGGGTTTCGCGTGCACCCACGCAGGAACGCGGCGAGTGCGCAAGGAGGAAGAACGCAGCGGCTTTCGTGCGCTACGCCACCCGGCCGCAGTACCGCGGCGTGTCCGCAAGGCGGCAGCACGGAGCGGACTGCGCGCGATCTACTGCGCATGCTCTCACATCTGCCCGCAGCGCTCGGCATCACCGGCCAGAGCGCATGCGCAGGGGACTCCGGGAAGCTTCAGTGTGCTCCACTGCGCGTGCTCCGCGACCCTATGGTCCTAACGCGCCGTGGTCGCCAATCCGGGCCGGAGACCCCGCCCATCCCCTCCGCCCACGGGGGCCCACCTGTTCTCTATCCGGTCCGACCCAACCCCGCCCGTCATGCCGCTCCGCCCCAGCGGCCGCAGCTCCGTCCTATCGCGCCTTTCAATCCGGACCCGCCCCCGTCCCGCGGAGGCCGCGATCCCGCCGATGCCGTTCCGGGGGACTCTCAGCCCCTTAGCCCCGGCGGCCGGCGTTAGTGTGCTAGTGCGGGAGGCGCCGCATCGCGGGCGCTGCCAGTCCCCGATCAAGCCCCCGAGCCGGGAAGTATCTCAGATCGCGTCGGCCGGGCCCGGCCACCGCTTGTGTCCGCGCAGCCGCGGGAGCCGAGACCGGGCGGGACAGCGAGGCCCGGGGCTCCGCTGTGCCGAGCTCCGCCAGGCCGGAGCCCGGGGCCGCGGCACGCTCGCTCCCGGCCGCTCCATGCGACGAAGCAGCGGCGACGACTCAGCTCGGCTCTGTGAAGAGCCTGCCCCTTCCTCCGACCCTTTCCGGCTCCCGGCCGCTTCCGCCCGGCCCGGCTCCGTAGCTGCCCTGGTGCCGGCGCCCCGGGGCTCGGGACACCTCCTCGAGGGAGGGCGGGGTTGCGGGACCCCGAGAAGAGCGGGGGCACGGAGGCTCCGCTGCCCAGGGGCCTCTCGGACCGGGGCAGTCTCAGCTCTAGGACGGCGCGCTGCCGGATTGAAACATCGGGCCGCCATTGGGCACAGACAAAACTACATGGCGAGCTGGGATTGGGCGGAGCGGAGAAGGGGCGGAGCGGAGGAGGGGTCCGGATTGAAACAATGAGCGGGGATTAGACGGAGTGGAGACGGCGGGGGACGGGGACCGGATTGGAAAGCGTTTACGTGATTGGGCCAGAACGGAAGATTGGCGCGGCAGCGATAGGCGGGCGGGCGGGGGTGGGCGTGGCCAGGTGCTTTAAAAGGGGGTGTGGGGCACCTCCGCTGTCAGTGAAAAGCGGCGACGGCAGGGAGTGCGGTAGCCGCCTCGGGGGTTCCGGAGAGCTGGTGAGCGTGGCCGGACAGCTCCGGGAGAGGGGCGGCGCCGCTATCGGCCGCCGAGGGATTTGGGCATCGGGGTGGGGCGGGGGCGAGAGGTGGGGTGGGGGCAAGGAGCGTGGACTTGGAGCGTGGACTCGGCCTGGGCGGGCGGTGTACCCCGGGGAGGCTGCGGCAGCGTGGTCCTGGCCTAGGGGCCTCCTCCCGCTAATGGCTGAGCCGCGGCCACAGGCGCGGGACGCGAGGGGCCGGAGCCCCAGCGCGGGTTCGAGGGGGGCCGGGCTCGGCGAGCTGGGGCTGTTTCCGCGAGCGGCATCTTGGAGCTTTAAATATCGACTGGTGGCGGAAATAAAGTGACTCAAACACACCGCGTGCCCCGATGGCTCAAAGACACTGAAGTGAAATAAAGTCTGGCCCAGGGGGTGCCGAAGCCCCCAGTGTCCCGGGGCTGGCTCTGCACAGCGGGAGGTGTCCTCAATTCCCAATCACTCCCTGCCCTTGAGGTGTGTGCCCCGTCCCCCCCGCCCCCAATTCCACCAAAGGCCAGAGGAGGAGCCTCGGGGAACCCTCCAGACCCCCAACCCATAAGTGCTTTGTGTCAGCCTGAAGCGGAGGCGGGGATTGAGGCTCAGCACCAGCTTTTGGGGAGGAGGAACTGGAGGCCCAGCAGCTGTTCCCCCTCCCCAGCTGCTGCTGCTGCCAGGGGTTGGGGGGGGTGGCAGGGCCGTGGCACCCTCACTGCAGGTGGGGCGCCAGGCACGGTGGTTGTCAAAGTGCAGGGCACGGGCCTGCATCGGCAGCTGAGGCAGGGGACCGATGCTGGGGGACCGTGGCAGCCGGGCAGGGGGACTGTGAACAATGACAGTGATTGATTTATGGCCTTGTCAACAGCGTCCGGTGCTGCTGGGAGAAGGCAGAGGCACGGGGAAGATGTAGAGCTGGACGTTAGATAGACAACGCAGGGCTGGAGCTGAAACAGCACTCAGCTGGAGCCGGATTAAAGTCAGTAGGACTGGAATAAACGGGGGGAATTGGGGGCGAGGGGCAGGAAGAAAAGGACGAGCAAAGGCAGCAAAACTAGATGGCTGCAATAAAGGTTGTTTGTGTGGAAAAGGAACTGAAATCACTTGGGACACAAATAAACACACTGGGGCCGGGGCTGAAATCAATGCTGGGTGGTTTCAAAAGGAGCTAAAAGCATTTGGGGCTGGAATAAAGACGGTGCGGTTGGAATAAAGATGGTTGGGGCAGCAACTAGTGCTGGGGATGGAAATAAAAACAGCAGAGCTGCAATAAAGCTGCTTGGTGTGGGAAAGGAGCTGAAATCACCTGGGACACAAAGACACTGAGGGTGGAATAAAGACACTGGGGACAGGAATAAAGACACTGGGGCTGCAATGAATGCTGTGGGCTTTGGAAAGGAGCTGAAATCACTTGGGGCTGGAATAAAGACGGTGTGTTTGGAATAAAGATGGTTGGGGAGGTAATAAAGACTGAGGCTGGAAATAAAAACCGCAGAACTGGAATAAAGCTTGTTTGTGTGGGAAAGAACTGAAATCACTTGGGAGACAAAGACAAAGGGGCTGGGAATACAGACACAGGGGCTGCAATGAATGCTGTGGGCTTTGGAAAGGAGCTGAAATCACTTGGGGCTGGAATAAAGACAGTGAGGTTGGAATAATGATGGTTGGGGCAGCAATAATAATTGGAGCTGGAAATAACTGCAGAGCTGCAATAAACCTTGTTGGAGTGGGAAAGGAGCTGAAATCGGCTGCGGGACTGGAGCTGAGACACGACGGAGCTGGAGCTGAGTATTGGCTGTGGCTGGAGCTGAAACACCAAACCTGGGGCAGGAATCAAAACTAGAGGGCTGCAAGAAAGGTTGTGTCTGTGGGAAAGGAGCTGAAATCACTTGGGACACAAAGACTAAGGGTGGAATAAAGACACTGGGGCTGAAATGAATGTTGTGGGCTTTGGAAAGGAGCTGAAAAAACTTGGGGCTGGAATAGAGATGGTGGGGTTAGAATAAAAATGGTTGGGGCAGCAATAAAGATTGGGGCTGGAAATAAAAACCGCAGAGCTGGAATAAACCTTGTTGGAGTGGGAAAGGAGCTGAAATGGCTGCGGGACTGGAGCTGAGACACGACAAAGCTGGAGCTGAGTATTGGCTGTGGCTGGAGCTGAAACACCAAACCTGGGGCAGGAATCAAAACTAGAGAGCTGCAAGAAAGGTTGTTTGTGTGGGAAAGGAGCTGAAATAACTTGGGACACAAAGACACTGAGGGTGGAAAAAAGACACTGGGGACAGGAATAACGGCACTGGGACTGCAATGAATGCTGTGGACTTTGGAAAGGAGCTGAAATCACTTGGGGCTGGAATAGAGATGGTGTGGTTGGAATACAGACTGTGGGGTTCAAATAAAGATGGCTGGGGCAGCAAGAAAGACTGGGGCTGGAAATAAAAACCGCAGAGCTGGAATCAAGGTTGTTGGTGTGGGAAAGGAGCTGAAATCACAGCTATGGGGCTGGAGCTGAGACACGATGGAGCTGGAGCTGAGTATTGGCTGTGGCTGGAGCTGAAACACCAAACCTGGGACAGGAATCAAAGCTAGAGAGCTGCAATAAAGGGGGTTTGTGTGGGAAAGGAGCTGAAATCACTTGGGACACGAATAGAGGCACTGGGGCGGAGTATGAGCTTTGCACACCTCACAGTAAGCCGTCCCAATCCCAAAGTCTGTTGGCTGCTTCAGGCAGTTGCAGCATTTAGGTTTTTCTGCTCTTTCAGAACTTGCATTTTCCTTTCTCCTCGTTACACGTCCCGGGCCCTTTCTGCACATTCTTCCATAAAACATGGCTGAAATGAATAAATAAATAAAGCAGCAAGATGCTGCTCTTCAAGTTGATAGCCCTGAGATAAATACCCTACAAGTGAATCAAACTACTGGGACAATCCTAGTTTTAGAGCATTTTCCAAAGCTGTGACTGTGGAAGCAGCACAAGAAAAAAAGAGGGACAAAGGGGGTAAAAAGGGCTCGTGGGGTGCACATCGGCTGCTGGATTGTCTGGCCATGCCTACCACCTGATCAGTGTAAGAGGTCCTGTCTCCTCATCAAACTCCATCTCCCAGTATGTTCCTAAGTGCAGGGTTCTCAGGGGTCTCACTCTGACTCTGCAGCATGCAAAGACTGACCTTTTTAGGACGCTCCAGGCCAGTCAGGACTGCTCAGCTCTGCTTCACCCACCCTGTGGGTGAACACATCCTGGGCGGAGCCAGACGATGTGTTCCCCTGCTCTGGAAGAAAAGACGTGCCTGCTGATCTGCTTTGTGTAGGGAAGTTCTTGGCGACAGTGACCACTCAGAGTAGCTCTGCAGAACGAGAAAACACCCATCAGTAGCTGGAAAACCCAAACCTCAGCCCCCGGCAGCTGAAGCGTCAGCAACCGACAGCAAGCCTCTCCCTGTCCCCGTCCCGAAACTCAACCCCGCGGCTCCTGGACCTGACGCCCACCTTGCCCATCGCCACCTCTGGCGGTGGCAAAGCTGTGGCGAGTGGGACAGAAAGGCGGTTGGCATGAGAAAGGAGCTGAAATCACGGCTGTGGGGCTGGAGCTGAGACATGATGGAGCTGGAGCTGAATATTGCCTGTGGCTGGAGCTGAAACTCTGAACCTGGGGTAGGAATCAAAACTAGAGAGCTGCAAGAAAGGTTGTTTGCGTGGGAAAGGAGCTGAAATCAGTTGGGACACAAAGACACTGAGGGTGGAATAAAGACACTGGGGACAGGAATAACGGCACTGGGGCTGAAATGAATGCTGTGGGCTTTGGAAAGGAGCTGAAATCACTTGGGGCTGGAATAAAGATGGTGTGGTTGGAATACAGACTGTGGGGTTCGAATAAAGATGGTTGGGGCAGCAAGAAAGACTGGGGCTGGAAATAAAAACTGCAGAGCTGGAATCAAGGTTGTTGGTGTGGGAAAGGAGCTGAAATCACAGCTATGGGGCTGGAGCTGAGACACGATGGAGCTGGAGCTGAGTATTGGCTGTGGCTGGAGCTGAAACACCAAACCTGGGGCAGGAATCAAAGCTAGAGAGCTGCAAGAAAGGTTGTTTGTGTGGGAAAGGAGCTGAAATCACTTGGGACACGAATAGAGGCACTGGGGCGGAGTATGAGCTTTGCACACCTCACAGTAAGCCGTCCCAATCCCAAAGTCTCTTGGCTGCTTCAGGCAGTTGCAGCATTTAGGTTTTTCTGCTCTTTCAGAACTTGCATTTTCCTTTCTCCTCGTTACACGTCCCGGGCCCTTTCTGCACATTCTTCCGTAAAACATGGCTGAAATGAATAAATAAATAAATAAAGCGGCAAGACGCTGCTCTTCAAGTTGATAGCCCTGAGATAAATACCCTACAAGTGAATCAAACTACTGGGACAATCCTATTTTTTGAGCATTTTCCAAAGCTGTGACTGTGGAAGCAGCACAAAAAAAAAAGAGGGACAAAGGGGGTAAAAAGGGCTCGTGGGGTGCACACTGGCTGCTGGATTGTCTGGCCATGCCTACCACCTGATCAGTGTAAGAGGTCCTGTCTCCTCATCAAACTCCATCTCCCAGTATGTTCCTAAGTGCAGGGTTCTCAGGGGTCTCACTCTGACTCTGCAGCATGCAAAGACTGACCTTTTTAGGACGCTCCAGGCCAGTCAGGACTGCTCAGCTCTGCTTCACCCACCCTGTGGGTGAACACGTCCTGGGCAGAGCCAGCCGATGTGTTCCCCTGCTCTGGAAGAAAAGACGTGCCTGCTGATCTGCTTTGTGGAGGGAAGGTCTTGGCGACAGTGACCACTCAGAGTAGCTCTGCAGAACGAGAAAACACCCATCAGCAGCTGGAAAACCCAAACCTCAGCCCCCGGGAGCTGAAGCGTCAGCAACCGACAGCAAGCCTCTCCCTGTCCCCGTCCCGAAACTCAACCCCATGACTCCTGGACCTGACGCCCACCTTGCCCATCGCCACCTCTGGCGGTGGCAAAGCTGTGGCGAGTGGGACAGAAAGGCGGTTGGCATGAAAAGGAGCTGAAATCACGGCTGTGGGGGCTGGAGCTGAGACATGATGGAGCTGGAGCTGAATATTGTCTGTGGCTGGAGCTGAAACTCTGAACCTGGGGTAGGAATCAAAACTAGAGAGCTGCAAGAAAGGTTGTTTGTGTGGGAAAGGAGCTGAAATCAGTTGGGACACAAAGACACTGAGGGTGGAATAAAGACACTGGGGACAGGAATAACGGCACTGGGGCTGAAATGAATGCTGTGGGCTTTGGAAAGGAGCTGAAATCACTTGGGGCTGGAATAAAGATGGTGTGGTTGGAATACAGACTGTGGGGTTCGAATAAAGATGGTTGGGGCAGCAAGAAAGATGGGCCGGAAAAAAAAAACGCAGAGCTGGAATCAAGGTTGTTGGTGTGGGAAAGGAGCTGAAATCACAGCTATGGGGCTGGAGCTGAGTATTGGCTGTGGGTGGAGCCAAAACACCAAATCTGGGGCAGGAATCAAAGCTAGAGGGCTGCAGTAAAGGGGGTTTGTGTGGGAAAGGAGCTGAAATCACTTGGGACACAAATAAAGGCACTGGGGCGGAGTATGAGCTTTGCACACCTCACAGTAAGCTGTCCCAATCCCAAAGTCTCTTGGCTGCTTCAGACAGTTGCAGCATTTAGGTTTTTCCGCTCTCTCAGAACTTACTTGCACTTTCCTTTCTCCTCGTTACACGCCCCTGGTCCTTTCTGCACATTCTTCCGTAAAACATGGCTGAAATGAATAAATAAATCACTTGGGGCTGGAATAAAGACGGTGGGATTGGAATAAAGATGGTTGGGGCAGCAATAAAGACTGGGGCTGGAAATAAAAACTGCAGAGCTGGAATAAAGATGGTTGGTGTGGGAAAGGAGCTGAAACCACAGCTGCGGGTCTGGAGCTGAGACACGATGGAGCTGGAGCTGAATGTTGGCTGTGGCTGGAGCCGAAACACCAAACCTGGGGCAAGAATCAAAACTAGAGAGCTGCAACAAGGGTTGTGTGCAACAGGAGCTGAAATCACTTAGGACACGAATAGAGACACGGGGGCTGCTGAAAGGCACATGCGCCTAGTACACCTCCTGGCATACATCGGGCCCCATGTCACTGAGAGGCACGTGCACAGCACACAGTTCCCGGTATGCTTTAGGACCAGTCGTCCCTAAAATGCGCATGCGCCTCGAACACCTCCCGCCATGCCATGGGGCCAATTGTCGCCACAAGGCACATGCGTGTGGTACCTCCCAGTATGCACCGGTGGCAGCCATCTGTGCTTTCTGACCTTGTGGGGACACCACCGGTTCGTTCCCCGATGCCCTGCCCCAGCCCCACCCCGCCCGGCAGCGCTGCTGCCCTTCTGTTGCTCCATGCTGGGGCCGCTGCGGAGCGAGCCCACGGCAGCGTGAGCACGGTGTTTGTGTTCCACCCTGACTCGAGGGGGAGGGACTCAGCCGCTTTGTCGGGTGTCCGGTACCAGGGCATGGGTGGCCCAGTGGGCAGTCGGAGCGTGCCGGAAGGCGGGGGCAGCCATCAATGGAGATTTGTTAGGGGGCGGCAGGCGGTGCAAGGTGAACACCGGTGGCTGGCAGGGCATAGGCACAGGTGCGGAGCAGGCACCAGGCCTGTGGGCTGTTACAGTGTTTTACTATTGCTGTGTGCCGCTCTGGCTAATACCTTCATTTGTGCATAGCCAACCCCAAAATCTCTTGGCCGCTTCAGTCACTCGCAGCATTTAGGGTTTTCCCCTAGCTCTGTAGAATGAGAAAACACACATCAGCAGCTCGAAAACCCAAACCTCTGCCTCTGGTAGCTGAAGCGTCAGCAACTGACTGTCACAGTAGCTGAGGCTGCAGATGTTTGCTGACAAGGAATCAGCAGGCAAGGCAGAGCAGAATCTGCACTCTACCTTCATTTACAGCAGTGTGGTAAAGAAATGAAAAGAACCCCATCCAACACCTGAGCCCATCAGGAACAGAAAAGAAAAAAAAAAAATTAAAGAAACCTGCAAGTCACAGAAACCCCAACTAAAAAGAAAATACAAAAAAAAACCCCACACAGCAAAAATCCAAACCAAAATAACCACTAAACGCCACAAAAATTACAACAGAAGCACCAAGCCCTCCTCTAACAAAAGAACCCCGCGAGCCACAAAACACACAAGCCGACAGTGAAGAGACACAAACCCCAAGCACCCCCCGCAGCCCCAAAAACACGCCAGCCCCAAACAGCTTCCCTATCCAACTAAAACAACCCACAAGCCCGCACCAACACAAAGCCCCACAGAACCCCGATAACCCCAGAACCCAGCGAAAACCACAAGCCCGAAAAAAACCCGCACCGCCTCCTTCCCCCCGTCCCCGACCCTTCCCAGCACCAACCCCAAACTGCTGCTGAGCGCTGCCCCAACGCCAGCCCCGGCCCCACGCCCCGGACACGCTCAGGATGCCCGGGAAGCACCCAGCAGTGCCCCGCGCCGCCCGGCCCCTTCCATGGGGAAGCCATGCCAGGCGCGGGGGAACCAGCCCGGGCTGACTCGCCTCCCCCGTGCCGGCTGCTCGGAGGAAGGAGAGCTCTCGCCTGGCCGGAGCCCCCGAGAAGCCGCCGCGACCCCCGGCGCGCAGTGCCCGCGAACCGCGGAGCCCCCCCGCCCGGCACAGTCACTCAACCGGAGCCGCGAAGAAACAGCCCGACACCGACCGGCTCCTGGAGAACGCCGGCCGCGGGCGGGGAACGGGCGGCGCCTCGCCGCTCGCGGGCCCCGCACCGACCGCGCGGAGCCCCGTCCCGCCGCGAACCGACCGCCGACCGCCCGGCCCCGGCCGACCCCGCGCGGGGCGGCAGAGGTGGCGCCTCACCGAGAGGTGAGCATCCTCCAGCTGTCTCCAGGCTAACAAGGGGTTAAGGGCCGCAGACCATGCAGGGAGGTGGACTCTGACCCTTTCCTCTGCCCAAAAGCAGGTTCCCTCTTCATTCCTCCCCTTCCCTGACTGGCTGCTGCTTGGATCGCTGTTTTTAGCTGAAAATTAAAAGTATTTTTGTGTAGCAATCTCCATGCATGCCTTTTTGTGCTAAGGAGAAACCCACCCTGTGCTCAACCTCTTCCCCTAGATGGGCTGGAACAGGCCTCCCCCTCCATCTCACCTCCCAAAATAAAATGAGGGTAATATCTGCCTCCTGTCCCAGGCGCAAGATTAAGAGGAGGAGGACACTGAGAGCGCAGCGGCTCAGAGAGGAGACAGATCAGTGCAGTTACCTAGAAATAAATGAAAAACAGGCTGGAGTTTGGTTTTGTGTCATTCTCTTCTTGTGTTCCTCTTCCGCAAAGGCAGCTCGAGAGGCAGGCGAAGGGAGGGGGCAACAATTATCATCTGTCTTTTAACCCCCTACCCCATCGCAGCTCAGCTCTGGGCAAGACAAAGGCCAAGACATAGGATCTGGTCCTCAAACCCCCCAGGGGACAGAGTAGAGCCTGTCCCACAGCCCTAAGCCCTTCTTCAGCTAGCCAGGCACTCACTCAGGCCCTCCTTCCCAGGGTCGGGTGGGGGGTAATTGTCCTTTTCTCCTGAAGAACAGCCTTGTTCTCAGCACAGCTCTCTGGTGGCTGGATGGGGAGCAAGGGAGAGACTTTGCCCTTCCCTGGAACCATGTCCTCACAGAGCTCTTGGGATGGGGGAAGCCTCAGTCATGATGTGAACTCGTGGCATTGGTCCAGGTCGCTGTGGCATTGGCATCACCTCCTCAACACCAAGAGGACAGAGAGCACGTGGCAGGGCATGAAAGAAAGCCTCACTCCCCATGGCTCCAGCAGCAGGCAGTGCCTCATGACTGGCCACTCCAGGAGGTCACAGCTGGGGAAGAAAGCAGCAGGTGAAGCTGAAGGGACTCCATCTCCTTCCCCCACATGCGCCCAGCTCTCCAGAGTGGAAGTACAATACAGCAGGGAGGAAGCAGTCTAGCAGATTCCTGGACAGTTTGGAAGACAATTTCCTGACCCAGCTGGTGAGTGAACCAACCAGGGAAGGTGCCCTGCTGGACTTGTTTGTAAACAGAGAAGGCCTGGTGGGGGATGTGAAGGTTGGAGGATGCCTGGGGCATAGTGATCATGAGCTGATAGAATTCTTCATACTAGGAGAAGGAAGTGAGACAGCAAAACAGCCACCTTAGACTTCAGTAGGGCTGACTTTGGACTGTTCAGAAAGCTGCTTGGTAAAATTCCATGGGAGGCAGCCCTTGAGGGCAAAGGAGTCCAAGAGGGTTGGATGCTCCTCAAGAAGGAAATGTTGGTGGCACAAGAATAGGCTGCAAAGTCTGTCAGAAGAGGAGTTAGTGAGGCAGGAAGCCAGCTTGCTGAGTAGAGAAATCCAGGAAGATATTCAGAAAAAGACGCAAAAAGACAAGCTTTGGAAGAAGGGGCAGGTGTCTTGGGATGACTATAGGCATGTAGTGAGATCATGTAGGGAGAAAGTCAGAAGGGCTAAAGCTGAACTGGAACTTAGACTGGCCAGTTCTGTAAAAGGTAATAAAAAGTCCTTCTATAGATATATTAACAGTAAAAGGAGGGCCAAAGAGAATCTACAGGCCTTATTGGACGCAGGGGGAACATTAGTGACAAGGACAAGGCTGAGGTCCTTAATTCCTTCTTTACCTCAGTCTTTACTGTTATACTCCCAACCTTTTCCCATCCTCCTCCCAGTCCCTCCCCAGCTCCAGTCCCTGAACTTAGCTTTCAGAGGGCCAGGGGCCTGAATTCATCCTTGACAAAAATCACATCTGCTAATTGGGATGTTCCTGAAGTCATCAGCTTCGTTTGCAATAAAAAACCCAACCACACAAACCAAAACAAAACTCAAACCCAAACCAGAATCAAACAGTGCTGGCCATCAGCCTTATGTTGGTCAATGCCAACCTCTTCCATAACACACACACACACACCCCTCCCCAGATGGGCTGTGGAATTTCACTCACCTGCTCACTGCTAAGGCAGATGCTGACAACATCGTTTGTGGCAGCTAAAATACCAAGAGACACAAAACTACTGTCACACTTCAGAGAAGTCAACAGCTCCATGATCCTCTTTGCTACTATTTCAGCTCATCTCAAATGCTCATACAATTTCAAAGGTGGTCCTCACGACACCTGAAAGACAGAGAGAAGCACTTGGCCGAGTTGCCACAGGATACCTGGCTCTTAGGCACTGACCTGGCTGACAATTGCCTCACCTTGGGACGCTTATCAGCATGCTGCTTCAACCCCTGGGAGGCTTTGCACATCACCTGCAGAAAAGCAAAGCAAATAGCACATGCCAAGAAACTGCCTGAAACCTGCCTGTACAAACTCCATCTCCCACTCCTTTACTTTGGCTGCTCTCCTCCCCTGCTTCTGCTGTTTACAGGCTGCCATGTGGAGGCTTGTGCACCACAAAGCAGCTCCAGCCCAGACACAAGCATGTACAGACCAACACTGCAAACAAGAAAAGTGGCCTGATCCAGAGACATAAGAAAGCCCTCTAAGAAGAGGAACTACTGGACCAGATGCATCACTGGGCTAGACAACCTAGGGAGCCATAAGGAATATTCTATGGTGGCCTGAGAAAAGTTGAATGCCACGGCCATGATATGGATACACCTGGGATGAAGTACTTGCAAGAAGCCTCGCTTAAAGGCCTAAGAACATGGGGATGCAGGGAAGAAGTTCCAGAAAAGGGATCCCTGAAAGCAGATCGCTCAAGATCAGAGATGCTGATACAGCCTAGAACAGTGCCTCAAAAGTGGACCTGCCAAAAACTTCTGAGACAAGACCTATCCACACTTTAAGCTTGGTACACAAGAAAAACTGTGCCTGACTGGCACTATGCTGCTGGATACAGGTATCCAAGACTCTAGGGATGGCACCAGCAATGCATGCTGTGGCCCTTGAGCACAAAGAGGACATCGAGACCCATGTCTTAGACCTTCCTCAGAGGACAGGCTACACAAACTACTCAACACAGACACAGGCTGGAACTGCCTTGCCCTGCACATGGTTAATCCACCTTTCAATGTAGCTTTAATGCACCTAAATTATATACAGAACAGATAGGGTGCAAATCTACAAACTAGCAGGTGCCTTGCTGCATTTCTCATCTCTAAATTTGGCTACATGCAGACTAGAATAAAAACATTTTAAAACACACTGACACACTGAGGTGGTATATGAGTGACATAAAATTACTCATGAGCTGGAGAAAACACTTTAAAATGAGAGACAAGAAACTCAATCTTCTTTCAGAAAAAGACTGAGACCTACAAACATCATACATAAAATCCTCACAGGGAGAAAAGACTTAAAAAGTTGTGGTGGGTTGACCTTGGTTGGTAGCCCGGTGCCCAACAAGCTGATCTATCATTCCCGTCCTCAAGATGGGAAGAAAATACAATGAAAGGCTCATGGTTTGAGGTAAGGACAGGGAGATCACTCAGCAATTACTGTCATGGGCAAAACAGACTGGACTTGGGGAAATTAATTTAGTTTAGTGCCAATCAAAACCAGAATATAATAACGAGAAATAAAAGCAAATCTAAAAACGTCTCCTCCCCACTCCTCCCTTCACAGGCTCAACTTCACTCCTGACCTCTCTAGGTCCTTCCCCCGAGCAGTGCAGAGAGACAAGGAAGGGGATTGCAGTCAGTTCATAATGTACTGCTCCTCACACTTCCCCTACTCCAGCATGGTGAGGTCCTACCCCTGGGAGAGAGTCCTCTGCAAACTTCTCCAATGGGGGTCCTTTGCACAGGCTGCAGCTCTTCATGAGCTGCTCCAGTGTGGCTCCTTTCCATGGGGGGCACTCCTCCGGGAATGGACTTAGGGCACGACTCCTGCCAGAAGACCTGTTCCTCTCCACAGAGTCACAGGTCCTGCCAGGAGGCAGCTCCAGCACAGGCTTCCCATGGGGTCACAGCCTCCTTCAGGCACACCCACCAGGGCCAGCATGAGGTCCTCTGTGGGCTGCAGGGTGCATATCTGCTCTGCTGTGGACCTCCATGGGCTGCAGGGGCACAGCCTGCTCTACTGTGGACCTCCCGGGGAATGTCTGCTCCATCATCATCCTCCCTGGGCTGAGGAGAATCCCTGCTCTACCATCATCCTCCATGGGCTGCAGGGACCTCACCAGGGTCTTCTCCAGGACCTGAGGGGAATGTTTGTTCTAGCTCCTGGAGCACCTCCAGCCCCTCCTGCACTGGGTGCCTGCAGAGCTGTTGCTCTCACATATTCCTACTCCCCTCTCTCACCTGCTCTTGCACAAAGTTTTTTACCATTGCTGACTAGCACAGCTTTGGCCTGGTGGGCCCTTGGAACCATCTTCAACTGACATGATGCCAGTGTCTGATGTCTTCCCACAGAAGCCAGCCCTGCAGCATCATGTCACCCTCCAAAACCTTGCCATGTAAATCCAATACAGGGTGCTCTAATTTGTCAGGCAATTACCTACAAGTAAATAAAATCTCAAGCTGTAAAACTGAAATTAGAAAATAAAAGTTAATTTTCACACATTATCATGTAAAATGATCAACCACTGCAAAAAAAAACGCTAAGGGAAGCAGGATATTGTCCATTATTATTTTATTCAAGTTCGGATACCTTTCTAGAAAGTTGTACTTTAGCCACAAATAGCCAGGTTGGATGAGTAAGTAAACCAGTGAAATTCCATGCCCTGTGCCACAGAGGTGTCAAGTTTGTATATTCTTACACACCTAGAAGAACAATATTTCTCATGCATGAGGATCAGCTATTTTTATCTACAAAATGCAGGAAGTGTCTCCCAAAACATTTATTTCCTTTCCAAAATTGTAAACTACTCCATAAATATGGACTCCATTTGCAAAAATCCTTTCTAGCACCCATCTTTCCAATGTCACAAACATTCCCCCCTACACCCTCCCTTTCCTAACTTTGTGGGACCTGGGACTGCTTGCCAACCTGCTGGAAAGAAACCCCAGATATAGGGATCAGAAATGCCCAAGCAGATACCAGCACGTAACTTCCAAGGAAGACCATGTCTTAAATCATACCTTTTCCTTCACCCCATTCTAACAGCTGGCTGAGACTGCATCCCTGTTAACATGACAGCCACTATAAATCACATTCCTACAAGCCAAACTGCCTTTGTGTTTCTATTTAACTGATGCCAACAGGTATTGAAGTATGTCACAGTCAGACCTCACAACCACACCGGGAACTGAAATGGCTGCGAGAAACTCACTGCAGAGCTTCTCTTGTGACTTAACATGTTTCATCACCATGGACACATGAAGCTTGCAAACACCACCAATCTTCTGTGTTCACAGTTTGGCTATCAGCAAATGCTTACCCAGTAAACTAGGCACAGCACAACAAAGACAGCTACTTGGAAAATCTGTGAGGACCACAGGAGCGGAAAAGGTCAGTGCTTGTACAAAATGTGGGGCTTTTTAAAATACCAACTTAGAATCACAGAATGGTTAGGGCTGGAAGTGACTTTAGAGAATTATATTACCACTTCCTGTTATTTCAACAGTTCCCTGCCTGATTCAAATCATTAAAAATATGTCTAATTACTAGGCACATTTTCCTATCAGGTAATATCTTTTAATAACTTGATATATCAAGATGCTGGATGTTTAAAAGCATTATGTAGGGCACAACCATTATTCCATCACCTTCAGTTAGTATCTCACAAATGCTGCAAAACATGCCTTCTAAATGATTTCTCAGACTTGGGAAACATTTAGGGTTTAGCATTAGCCCTAATCCTATACTTACTCATGTGACCCTGTGCCACACAGGCAAGATGACCAAGAAAACATAGTATTTTGAACGTAAAGGAAAACCCATGGATTTATATCTTGCTGCTGCACTTCTTCATTTGTTCATTAATTGTCAGTAATTTCTGACCCTTCTAGAAAACAGTGCTGTTTGAAATAACAGGAACCCCTCTAAAGGTGCATCTTACTGTGGCCAGTTTTACTAACAACCTAGTAAGCCTTACATTATTTGCAGGAGATTGGTTTCTTCAGCCTAGGCTCTTCTCTGGGATGATGTTCTTTTGCCAAGGAAATCTCGGAGTACATCTAAGAGTAAGCACAGAGGTCCTATCCTCATGTGTATGGTACCCATTCCAGAGCTGGCTAATTGGTCAAAGTTCTCTCATTAGTCTTTTGCACTCCATTCCACATTACCCTCCTAATTCTCTGCAGAGCAGATAGCTCTGGCACACTACAAATCAGCTTCCATCTTTTGACTGCTACGATATGCATAGATGAGACAAGGATCCAGGGCACCATTATCACCCTTTCATGGAAACGCTGCATCATAGATGATTGAGGCTGAAAGGGACCTCTGAAGGTCATCTGGTCCAAACACCCTATTAAAGCAAGGCTACCTACAGCAGGCTGTCCAAGATCATGTCCAGACAACCTCTAAGGATCTCCAGGATATTTCAATACCTTTTTCTTGCTCCCCAAGGCCACTGAATTTTCCCAGAATGAAGCAAGGGTATACCCCTTCCGTAAGTTTCCAGTAAAGTAAGTGGAGGTTTGTCCTGTGGGGGTGCCTTTGCTACTGAGTTCACTCCTTCCTCTCCCAGTTTACAGCTGTTTATCAGATCAGGCAGCTCCTAAGGGGGAGGGGAAAAGATAAGATGATAGAATAAGGGAAAGGGCAAGTGCCTGTGTGCACTAACACTAGCACCCACTCAGCACTGGTGAGGCCACACCAGCAGTGCATCGGGTTCTGTGCTCCCCAGTACAAGAGAGACATGTAGCTACTGGAGAGTGTCTAACAAAAAGCCATGGAGATGATTAAGGGACTGGAGCATATATCATCTAAGTAAAGGCTGAGAGAGGTAGGACTGTTTAGAATCATAGAATGGTCAGGGCTGGAGGGGATCTTAAAGATCATCAAGTTTCAACCCCCCTGCCATGGGCAGGGCACCTCTCACTAGACCAGGCTGCTCAAGGTCCCATCCAACCTGGCCTTGAACATTGCCAGGGAGACAGTATCCACCACCTCCCTAGGCAACCTGTGCCAGGGCCTCATCACCCTCATAGTGAAGATTTCTTTCATAATATCCAATCTAAATCTAGCCCCTTCCAATTTAAAACCATTCTTTTTTGCCCTAATACTACACACCCTTCTTAGAAGTCCCTCCCCAGCTTCCCTGTAGGCCTCTTCAGGTACTGGAAGGCCACTATAATGTCTCCCAGGAGCCTTCTCTTCTCCAGGCTGAGCAACCTTGACTCTTTCAGCCTGTCTCCATAGCAGAGGTGCTCCAGCCCTCTAATCATCTTTGCGGTCTTCCTCTGGACCCACTCCAACAGTTCCACGTCCTTCTTATGTTGGGGACTCCAGAACTGGTTGTGCTACTCCAGGTGGGGTCACGCAAGAGCAGAGGGGCAGAATCACTGCCCTTGATCTGCTGGCCACACTACTCCTTTTTGATGCAGCCCAGGACACAGTTGGCCTTCTTGGCTGCGAGCACACAGTCAGCTCATGTCAAGCTTCTCATCCACCAGCAGCCCCAATTCCTTCTCTGCAGGGCCTCTCTCTATCACATCATCTTTCAGCCTGTATTGATGACAAGGATTGCCCTGACCCAGGTACAGGTCCTTGCACTTGTTCTTGTAGAACCTCATGAGGGGCACATGGGCCCACTTCTCCAGGTCCCTCTAGATGACATCCCATCCTTCCAGCATGTCAGCTGCACCACTCAGCTTGGTGTCATCTGAAAACCTGCCGAGGGTGCACTCAACCTCACCATCAATGTCATTAATGAAGATATTAAATAATACTCGCCGCAGTACAGACCCCTGAGGGACACCACTTGTCACAGATCTCCATCTGGACATCAAGCCATTGATGACTATTTTCTGGATGCAACCAATCAACCAATTCCTTACCCACCCAACAGTCCACTCATCAAATCCATATTTTTTCAGTTTAGAGAGAAGGATGTTGTGGGGGACAGTGTCAAAGGCTTTACAGAAGTCCAGATAGATTACATCCATTTCTTTTTCTGCAAAGCAGAAGAGAAGGCAAGGGAGGCTTATATTAATGTAAAGCAATACCCGAAGGGAGGGTGCAAAGTGAGCAGAGGCAGGCTCTTTTCACAGAATCAGTTAGGCTGGAAAAGCCCTTTATGATCATCAAGTCCAACCATTAACTGAGCACAGCCAAGCGCACCACTGAATTAAAAATTTCTTCACTAAAAAGGGCGTCAAGTACTGGAACAGGCTGCCCAGGGAAGTGGCTGACACATCATTCTCAGAAGTATCTAAAAGACATGTAGAAGCAGTGCGTAGCTTCATGGTTTAGTAATGGACTCTGTGTATTCATAAATGTTTAGTTAACTGTGTCATATGTCAAATGAAATTATAGTTAAGATGATGTTTAAGAATATATGTTTGTATTACCTCAAACAGTGGAAGGATCAGAACACAGTCTCCAAAATTAGTAAATACCTTGACTGATCACTGAAGCCCTAAGTTAAAACTGGTTGTGACACTTCCTTTTCTGCTCTCATTTTGTAAGACAATACTGGCTTAACTTTCTAAATCCAGGAAAAAGACATAGTTGTCTCTTCAAACACATATACAGGAATCTTAACTCTGAGGAAGGAACAGGGCTTAATCTGTCCTTCTGTCCATAATGTTCTCTACAGGTAGATTCCAGTCCAGCACAACAGTAATGTACAGCCATAATAATTCACCAATGTCGTTTGACTTTGTACTCCAAACTACAAAAATTTATTGTCATTTATTTAAAATTTATTTAAAATTTATTTTGTCATTATATGACAAAAAAGGTGGGTTTTTTTTAAAGTGTATTTTTAGATTAGCAGAACTACTACTTCTTGGTTAAGAAATGAAAAACACAAATACACATATGAATGCATGTGCTTCAGCTCAAAGACATAGGCCAGACACGAAGAAATTTAGGTCAAAACATTTTAGCTGCAGAATCATTGGTTGAACACATAAAAGGGTAGGACTGGTAAAAAAATTTTAAAAATATAAAATCAATGGTGATACATGTGGCATAAATGCTCACTTAGAATTTGTAATTTCTCATTCTGTTACAGTTTGCCAGATTTTGATCCTGCCAGTGTGGAATATGGCATCCAAGACAAAGCAGATGAAACAAGACACCATGCGTGCTGGGAAAAATAAGCAAGCAGTAATAACCAAGAATGGAGATACATCCAAAGGAGTAAGTGATATGGAAATACTTGTCAAAGAGAGGAAATCATACTTGCAGAAGGAATACAAGATTCTCACTGAACAGATGAACAAATACATTGGAAGAATGGAACATTTCCTGCAGGAAAATAAATTCCTAGAAAAGGAAGCCCAACAGAATCAGGAAGAGAGCAACGCCTACCTCTCTTACCTAACAAAACACAGCCAGAAGTGCCAGAATCTGATAATAACCTTAAATGACCAGAATCAGACTGATCTGTCTCAAGTCCGGACACAGAAAGAGAAGCTCATCTCACAGTATATCGAAAAAGAGAATGAGTTAAGGAGCTCTCTGATGGATATGGAGACAAAGTACTCTACTATGAAGAAGGAGGTTGAAGACCTGCAGCCTTTCAACTATCCATCTGTTCAGCTGGAACAGATGAAAAAGATTAAAGAGCTGGAGAAAGAATTGCTGGTCACAAAGATAAAGCATTCAGATGAAATACACAAAATCAAGAGCAGATTTCTGCAGGCCAAGGCTGACTGTGAGATGGACTTTGATCAGAAGTCCCAGGTTTTCACCAAGAGAGCAGAAGCAGCAGCGATACAATCTCTAATTCAGCACATCAAACAAGTAAAAGCAGAGAATTGGCATCTGCGCCAGGAATTGCTGAGACTCATCCAATATGCAAAAATCCTTAAAGAAACCAAAGTTCAACTGAGAGAAGAGCACGAGCAGCTTCTTCGGGAGCACCAGTACGCTCAGGACATGGCACGCGCGCGCCACCAGTTATACCAACAGAAGGCATACAGTGCAAATTGTGAAACCTACAGCTGTCACAGCCCACCTGGATACAGCTATTCACCTAAAAAACCACTTCTCCAGCCCTCAATCATGCCAACAGATCAGTAGATATAGCTGGACTGTCAGCTCTTGCAACTATTAGGTAAAAGCATAAACAGAAGGAAGTGTTCTGCAGGTAGATAAAGGGATTGATTTACATAGCTCATGACCAGCATGCAACCCAGACAACATAAAAGTAACCTCAGCTTTAGCTTTCATGACATCTGGATTAAGACACATGAAACTGCAATCCTTTCATGTCCCAAAATAAACAACATCATTTTCTCTTTGAGATGAGACTTTGATGTTTTCCATGGTCAAATTATATTCTGTCACGGTTTAGCACCACCCAGCACCATGCAGACATTTGCTCGCTCCTTCCCACCCCCTCTCCCAATAGTGGGATGGGGAGGAAAATCAGAAGAAAAAGATAAAACCTGTGGGCTGGGATAAGGACAATTTACTAGGACAGCAAAAGAATTGGAAAATAACATTATCAGTACTAATAAAAAAATATACAAAGCAGGTGATGCACAATGCAATTTGCTCATCATTGACCCAATGCCCAGACTATAACCAAGCAGTAGCACCTCCTCCCTGGCCAGCCCCCTTTATATACTAAGCATGGAGTCATATGGTACAGAATACCCCTTTAGCAAGTTTGTCAGCTGTCCTGGTTGTGCACCCTCCCAGCTTCTTGATAAAATTGACCCTATTCCAACCAAAACCCAGGGCACATTATTAGATATAACAAGGCAATCTCTATGATATGTTTCACTGGGAACTACATCGACTGACATCATAGTATGAACCACTGTAGGTTAGCTCTTTCAGCAACGTTCATTTTTCCAACTCTTCTACACAGCAAAGGCTTTATCTTACCTTTTGCTAGTCTCTAAAGGACAAAGTAAGTATGCAAGCAACCAAATCCTATAAAAAATAAGCAGTTGAGGTATATGACCCTTGGCCAAAACTATCAATAAGATATATTCACTGAACATATTAGTATCAATTTTTGATTTCTTCTAACTCTTTTCTAGCTTTAGTGTTTCACCTGAGAAGCCAGAGGTAAAGAGTTCTGTTTTTAATAGACTGCAGCTACATTCACCTTCCAAGATTAACACTTCTGGATTTCGATGACTTTATCAACAACGACGCCAGAGGTCACCCTTACCCTAAATTTTGACATTGACAGAAGGATACTTTATGGAGAACCTCAAAGGAAGGTGAAGCAGAGCAGGGCCACTTTCAGTGGCTTTCAAGTAGATCCAAGGATGGAGGCACCATAGCCTCGCCAGTGTTTGACCACACTCACAGTAAAAAAAGGTTTTTTCTTACATTCAAAAGGAATTTCATCTCCATCACAAATTCGAATCTCAGCACACTGGCTCTGTCTTCCTCCCTACTCCACCTGATATTTAAACACATTGGTAAGACCCTCTAAACCTTCTCCAGGCTAAACACCACCAACTTCTGGTCTCTTCCTGTTATCACAAATACTCTAAGCCTTAATCATCTTTGTGGCCCTTTGCTGGACACAATCCTGTATGTCTGTTTGTCACATGCTGCTTGGCAGGGGGGTGGGGGTGGGCATGTGTACCAGATCCACACAAGACACTCTAGGTGTGTTCTCAGTGCTGAGTAAAAGGGAAGGATCACCCCCCTCACACAGCTGGCAAGGCTTTTCCTAGCCTAGCCCAGCAAAAGCATATTTGCTGGCTTACAGCCAACCTGCTGCCCACCTGGACCTCCAGATGGACCTACCAAAGAGTCTCCTAATCTGACAGTCAGTACTACTGCATGCTGTTTTCTCTCCCCCGGTGCAGGATTCGATTTTCAAGCGATGAAGTCCACGGGGTTCCTGTTGGTCCATTTCTCCAGCCCGACAGGGCTCCTCTGAATAGCAGCACCAGCATCTGCCCCGGTTTGTACTATCTGCAGTCTGGCTGAGGCTGGACTCCAGCCCCCATCCAGCCCACTAACAAAGAGGTTAAACAGAACTGGCACCTGTACTGGCCAGTACTTCACATCACCAATGAAGAACCCTCGGTTCAAGCAGTTCAGCAAGCTTTCTGAAAGCTACCCAGTTTACACTTACCTAGCTCGCCAACGCGGGCGTTAGAGGAGCCGGTGCCGGCAGAAGCACGCTGCTAGCAAGGAAAGCCCCGCTCCGCGGGCACTACCAACCACGGCTGCTAGGCTTAGAAAAAACATCGGGAAAATCCTTCAGCGCATCCCAGCAATGCCCGGCACAGACAGCGCGTCTGACACCCCTGCCGGCACCCGCGCACTTTTTTTTTCCAGGGGACCCGATGAAGGCAGAGGCTGCTGTAGCCCCGCTCATACCGCTCCTCCGCCACACAGCTGGAAGCGCGGCACCGCCGTCACGGCCTGCCGCGGCTAGAGGGGAACCCTCCTCCCACGGCAGCCAGCCAGCCAGCCAGCCACCACGCACAACCGGCCCACGGGAGCGGCTCCAGCCGCCGCACAGCGCCCGGCGGGGACCGCAAAGACCGCAGTGGCCACATGCCCCGTGGCAACAACACGCCCGGCACCGGCCCTTCCGCGTTATGCCCAGCTTCACGCTGTGCACCTGCGCGCCCTTGACCGCCTCGCGCATGCGCCACGCGGCGCGTCTGTTACCATAGCAGCAGGAGCCCACGGGGAAAGAGCGGCCCGCGGCCGTGCCTGCTGCGCGTGCGGCGGAGCGCTGGTCCGTTCGCCGGGCGGCACGGCCGCCATGAGCGCGCCGGAGGTGGAGGCGCTGGTCTCCCAGAAGTACGAGATTAAGAGGCGGCTAGGCAAGGGGGTGAGTGCCCTGGGGGGCTTTAGGAGCTCGGGAAGCTGGGCGGCGGGGTGCAGCGCTGCCCTGGCGGTTGTCAGGTGGTGCCTTTGTCCGAGGCCTCTCGGTCCCTGCCACAGGCCGCTGACCTGAGCGGCGTCTGGTGCTGGAGGCCTGAGAGCCTATAAACGTGAAGCACTGGGCTTTGGCGAATCTATTATGCCCAACAGAGAAATAGCCTGATAGCTTTCTGTGACTTCTTGTAGTCTCAAAGTTTATGCTGTTTGCACCTGCGTGCTGTTTTTGGCTAGGATAGAGTTAATTTTCTTCACAACAGCAAATACCAGGCTGTGGTTTGTTTTATTCACAAAACAGTGTTGTTAATACAGGAATGTTTTTGTTACTGCTGAGCAGTGTCAAGGCTTTTTCTGCTTCTCTCCACCTCACCAGCAAGCAGGCAGGAGGTGCACCAGGAGTTGTGAAGGGGACACATCCAGGACAGCTGGCCCCAACTGACCAAAGGGATAGTCCATACCATATGACACCATGCTTGGCATATAAAGCTGGGAGAAAAAAGAGGAGGGGGGCATTTGGAGTGGTGGTGTTTGTCTTTCTAAGTAACCATTATGTGTGATAGAGCCCTGCTTTCCTGCACATGCTTTACCTATAAATCTGTCTTTACCTCCACACAGAAATTTTTTCCCTTTTACTCTTCTGATTCTCTCCCCCATCCTGCGGGGAGAGTGATCAAGGGGCTGTGTGCTGCTTAGTTACCAGCTGGGGTTAAACCATGACAGCCTGCCAAATTCTTTCACATTTACTGTAACCCCATCTCTTCATGCTGCATCAAGTAATTTTTTCCCCCCCTAAAGTTACGTATTTTGATATGTGAACCAATCTTAATTTCTAAGACTGTTCTGCTCAGGCAGTCTCTGAAACCCTTCCTGATTTTCTGCTTTTCTATTCTGCTAGCTTTTTGCCATTGTTTAGTTGAGTTGATACTAGTAGTTAAGTGTTTGATGTGCAATTAAAAGGCGACACTTGAGAGAGGCTCAGTTTCTTCATTATCCTCTAAGGCATTATCCTCAGGTGAGGACTGCCTGAAAAACAGAGCAGAGAAATGCACCAGCAAAGAATATAAGCTGTTCCCTTACAGTGAGCAAATTCAATCAGGGTTTTTTCAGGTGCAGGTTTTTTTGTAGGTTTTTTTTTAATTAAAAGATGCATTGTCTACTAAGGGAACAGAAACCCAGGTTTTCCCTCTGTGATACCTGCAAATCACAGAATCACAGAATGTCAGGGATTAGAAGGGACATAGAAAGATCATCTAGTCCAACCTCCTCCACCAGAGTAGGATTGCCTATATTAGGTCACACAAGAACATCTCCAGGTGGGTTTTTTATGTCTCTAGAACCTCTCTGGGCAGTCTGTCCCAGTGATCCATCACCCTCACAGTGACAAAGTTTTTTCTTATGTTCACATGGAACCTCCTCTGCTCCAGCCTGCACCCACTGCCCCTTGTCCTAACATTGGACATCACTGAGAAAAGCCTGGTGATTACTCAGCCCCCCTTGTGGTATAGACCCAGTTTTCTTATTTTAAGTCATAAATTTAAGTGTCCACATTTTAGCTGATGCCTTACACCTGTATAATGGGGTCATTTCTCACTCAGAAATGCCCAGTTAGTATTTTAATACTTGCACAAAGTAAAACAGCTACAATATGTGATATTGAGAGATTTTCATGTTTACTCACATAGCAACACTGAGGCAGACTTCCCAAGAATATGTGTGGTCCTAGAGTATGGGTTCAGGTCCTTTGCCATGCATCAGGAATTGCAAACAGTTGGAGTATAAGTATCTCAGGTAAATGCTATAATACTGCACTCTTGGCAATTCAGATCTCTCTTTTTTTTTCCCAAGTGACAAGACAGGAGAAAACTGCCTCAAGTTGCACTGTCCTGGGTTTGGCTAGGACAGGGTTAATTTTTAGCAGAAGCTGCAACAGGGCACTGTCAGGACATGAGACCCAAACTGGCCAAGGGGGCACTCTATATCATGTGTCATGCTTAGCATAAAAGGGGGCTAGTCAGGAAGGGGTGGCACAGCTCTGAGACGCAGTTTGGGGATGGTCTGTCTTTGGGATGGGTCTCAGCCTGCGACCTGAGCTGTATGGTTAACATGTGAGAAACTGCACAGTGGATCCCATTTTCTATTTTCTGTGTTAAGCACTGTTATTTTCCTCTTCCTTTGTTGGCCCCATAAACTGTTCTTCTTTCAACTCACAAGATTTACCTTTGTGTTCCTATTCTCTTCCCCATCCCATGGGGAAGGAGAGGCGAGCAAGCAGCCACGTAGTGCTCAGATGCTGGCTGGGGCTAAACCATGACATGTGCCAGAGAAGCTTCACAGTGGAAATGAGGAACAGTTTCTTGACTGAAAGAATTATCAGGCACTGGAATAGGTTGCTCAGGGAAGTGGTTGAGTCACCATCCTTGGAGGTGTTTAAAAGATGTGTAGATGTATTGCTTAGGAACATGGTTTAGTGGTGGACTGGGCAATGCTGGGTTAATGATTGGACTTTTTCATCTTAGAGGTCTTTTCCAACGTCAGTGATTCTATGATGCTGTCACTAGAAGCCTTGGTAAAAAGTACACATTCATTTTTCTTATAAAGATGGAGTTCAGGATCCTTAGGGCAGCAAGGAGGGCACACAGCAAGCTTACTACCCTGGACTTTGGGCTCTTCAGATTTCTGCTTGGGGGAAGGCCCTGGAGGGGAGAGAGGCTCAATAAAGCTGGTTAATATTCAAGGATCACCTTCTCTAAGCTCAGGAGCAATGCATCCCAACAAAGAGGAAGTCTTTCCATCACATTTGAGAAGTTGTGGCAGTCTGGTGAAGACTGGAAAAGGGGAAACATAACCCCCAGTTTTAAAAAGGGACAAAAGGAACATGTGAGGAACTACAGGCTAGTCAGTCTCATCTCTGTGCCTGGCAAGATTGTCAAGCAGATCCTCCTGGAAACTATGCTCAGGCACATGAAAAACAGGGAGGTGGCTGGTGGCAGCCAACATTAATTTACTACGGGCAACCTGTGCCTGAGAAGTTTGTTGGCCTTTGATGACGGGGTTCCAGGTTTCCATTCCTGTGGGTATGGGGAAAGTGGACTTAGGGTAAAAGGCATCTACATGGACTTGTGTGAGACAGTGCCAAACGCTTTGCACTATATCCTTATCTCTAAATTGGACAGACATGGATTTATTGGATGGACCACTTGATAGGTAGGGAATTGTCTGAACAGTTGCATTCAACTGCTCAATGTCCAAGTGATCAACAGCTCAATGTCCAAGTGGAGACCAGTGATGAGTGGAGTCCCTTGAGAGTCAGTCTGGGAACCAGCACAGTTCAACATCTTTGTCAGTGATATGGACAGTGGGATTGAGTGTATCAACCTCAGCAAGTTTGCCAGTGACAGCAATCATAGAATCTTGGAATATCCTGAGTTAGAAGGGATCCATAAGGATCATTGAGTCCGACTCCCAGCTCCACACAGGCCCAGCCAGGTCAGAGACAGGACTGAGGGCATCGGCCAGACACTTCTCACCCTCAGCCCAGCTCGGGGCTGTGACCCCTTCCCTGGGGAGCCTGTGCCAGCACCCGACTCCCCTCTCAGCACAGAACCTCTTCTTAACATCCAACCAAAACCTCCCCTGGCACAGCTTCATCCATTCTCTCAAATTCTATCCCTGGTCCCCAAAGAGAGGAGACTGGCACCTGTCCCTTTGTGCCCCCTCATAAGGAAGCCATAGACTGCAATGAGATCTCTCCTCAGCCTCCTCCAGGCTGAACAAACCAAGGGACTTCAGCCACTCCTCATAAGACTTCCACTCCAGACTCTTCCCCATCCTCATTGCCCTCCTCTGGACACCCTTTTTGTGTCCCTCTTGTACTGTGGTGCCAAAAACTGCACCCAATACTCAAGGTGAGGCCATACCAGTGCAGTGTAGAGCAGGACAATCCCCTCCGTGGACCAGCTGGCAGTGCTGTGGCCAGACTCAGTGTAGATGTTCTTAGTCTTTGACTCAACTCAGTATTGCTCACTGGCCTAATCTCTCTTCTAAGTAGCTGGTGATTAACTCTTCTTTCATTTTGCCTGTCCTTTTTCCTTCCCAGGCTTATGGCATAGTATGGAAAGCAGTTGATCGCAGGACAGGAGAAATAGTTGCTGTTAAAAAGATTTTTGATGCTTTCAGGAACAGAACAGATGCTCAGGTGAGAAATCGTTGTTCTAACATGTCCTGAAAGATGTGGTGGGAGTTCACAGATATTTTCAGGGTTTATGTCTCTGAAAGATTACAATTATAAATGTAATAATACAGTCCACAGCTATATTATGATAAAAAGGAGCAATAAATGTCAACCTTTGTATATCATGGTGTCTACAAAATACTGTTTGATGTCTGTGAGGAAAAAGTGTCTTGGTAGTCATGCACAATTTGATTCTCACTTACATTGTTATGCTTAATGTCTGAGCACAGAGGGCACACTTGTGACTCTTGAGAGTAACTGGATCTTTCCTAGCCTGTCTACCATATAAAGGTTTCATCTGATTTAGAGACTGGGATGGATTTAACCCTCTCACTGGAATTGCATACTCTGCTCTGACATTCTGGTGAGGTTATAATAATTTTGGTTTTTGTTTATTTCTAGAGAACATTTCGAGAGATCATGTTCCTGCAGGTAAAGTCCATTTCACCCCCTCATCTCTGATTTTTATCTCTGATGTTGTTAACATACCTTCTTCCCATTCCTTTTTCAAAATGCAACAATCAATGTTGACAACTCTATCCATTTGTGTTCTGTACCATCTTGGCAAAGTCTTTCCAAGACTGTGGAAAAACACATGAATGAAATTGTGAATCAGTCTTACTTTTTCTTTGAGACACACCCCGTTCCTTCACCATTACCAGCAGTACGTATACTCTAGGTTTACCATAGTAACTTGTAGTTTCTGTCACTTCTTACTTCTTTGGGCAGAAAGTGTTTTTCCTAAAATTTAAATGTCATGATTCAGAGTTGGGACTGGGCTGTGGAAGAGATTTACATGCCATTTTTTATCCTCCATCCTAATAATAATCAAAGCAAAACTAAAATAGAAGTTCTGTATGGAATTAAGGCTGTTGTTCTTTTGATATAATTGACCACACACTACACCTAATTACATTATCAGTGGCATTAAAACTATCTGTCCCTTCCTTCACAGACTTACCATGTCTGTGGTACTTCACATCACTGACCAAAGCCATAGAAGTGTTTGAACAGTGATGATATTGTTATAACTATGATTTTCTAAGAATACAAGCAAGGCAGGGCTCATAAGAAAAGGTATTTCTTAAGACTTAAGATCCCGGGGCAGCCCCAGCTCCTCTGGGCACCCTGCGCCAGGGCCTCCCCCCTCCCCAGGAAGGATTTCTGCCCCCCAGCCCCTCTCCATCCCCCTCCTGCAGCTGAAGGCCGTTCCCCTGGGCCTGGCCCTCCCTGCCCTGGGCACCAGCTCTATGTCATGAGGAATGTTTTGGCCTACCCTCAAACTGACACTTTCTGGTCACTTGGATTTTTTAGTTATGAGTGTTGATGGCAACATTTTCACTACCACAATAATCCTCGTGTTCAGCAGGAGATATGAGGTGCATGGTTAGCTACATTTTATTCAGAAATGGTGCAGAGGGATTTTTAGAACTAATGTCTCAGACAACAGTGATTTATTTATTTATTTAGATTAACTGGCTCGTTTCTTACTGTGGAGCAAGCTTAAATGCTTTTTATTTATTTCTTTCAGTAGAAGCATAATGAAGGAAATAGTGTATTAATATTTGTTCTAGAGAGTAATACAACAGGAAATACGTATTGTCCTTTTTTATGATTCACAAGCAAGACACTTTCTTTTAACAATGGACTCTCTTCCCTCTGCAGGAATTTGGAGAACATCCAAACATCATCAAGTTGCTTGATGTTATCCGAGCTCAGAACGATAAGGACATCTACCTCATCTTTGAGTCAATGGGTGAGACTAAGCATTGCACTTGCCATTTAAATACAGCCTCTCTTATGAGTTATCTTTGTTCCCTTCTTTGATAGTAGTTTCATGAATATTCATTTAAGATCTACAAATAGGAGGAGTACTTTGTTTTTTATATAAATAGAAGTTGTGAGTAGATGAAATAGCAGTGAAACCTTAAACAGAGTAGTAATTATATGAGAACTAGCTGGCTGAGATGAATTAAAAATAGCAGTGAGCAACACATTAGCAGGCTTGTAGAGACAGAAGAATTGTGTATGGAAGAGACTGATAATTTTATTATAACTTTACTGTATACTTATAAAGTATTATATACTGTAGCATAAGCTGCAGATCAAACTGATAATACAGAAAGGTTGCAGTATTGTTAGTAATTACAGCATTAATTTCTGTTGAGGATGCACTGAAAGATGAGTTTGGACAGTGGTCTATATGAGGCACTTACACTGACAATTTGGAAATCTTTTACTGACGTAAATATACTAGCAATGTAATATATTACAGAGACAGATTTACATGCTGTGATTAAGAAGGGGAATTTGCTGAAAGATATCCACAAGTGTTACATCCTCTACCAACTCCTAAAAGCAACTAAATTCATCCACTCAGGAAATGTTATTCACAGAGATCAAAAGGTATGTTTCAGTCAAAGTCTTCATCTGTCATTCCAGTTTACTGTTAAACACTGAATGGAAAAGAGTGAAAAGAATGAGACTACTAAAAAAAAAACTTGTTAACCTTTTGCCATTCAGAAAGTAAAAAGCTTATTGATTTTCCTTTGTCAATTTAGCCTTCAAATATCTTGCTGGATGCAGACTGCTTTGTTAAACTTTGTGATTTTGGGCTGGCCCGTTCTTTGTGTCAGATGAATGAGGAACAAGGAAACCCTGCTCTAACAGAATACGTGGCAACACGCTGGTACCGTGCCCCCGAGATCTTACTTTCCTCTCAGAGGTAACTGTTTAATATGAACAAAGGGATGGGATTCTATAATTTCATCACTGGGAGAATTTATTGTCTTTTCATCTTAGATGTCTCCAGATGCAATGCCATGTCAGCAGTCCATTTTCTCAACGCACATTTAAACTTCAGTTCAGCAACATAAAAATCTCTCAGTACATTTCCTTCCTGGCTTCTTAGATTGTCCATTTACATACATTATCCACTCATTTCCTGCTAGTCTTATTCTCCCCTTAAATCTGCATCTTTACAACATTTGGTCGGGTACCTTAGTCCTCTTTTCCAAAGTTAAGGGCAGTTTTTTGATAGACCTTCAGATATTTTTTCTTTGAAAATATTCTTTAATCAAATCAACTGCCTGTTAGTCAGGCTTAGTCCTTTTGATTTTTGACCTAAATATACAAAATCCTATTGATCAGAAAAGAAAATAACTATATGTTGGGTTACTATCCCAAATTTGAAATGTGAATCATAGAATCATAGAATGGTGTGGGTTGGAAGGAACCCCAAGGATCATAGAGCTCCAACCTCCCTGCCACAGGCAGGGACACCAACCTCAGACCTGGAGCCACACAAGGTTGCCCAGGGTCCCACCCAACCTGGCCTTGAACATCCCCAGGGATGGGGCATTCACCACCTCTCTGGGCAGCCTGTTCCAGCCCCTCCCCATTCTCTCTGTAAAAAACTTCCCCCTAATACCTAATCTAAACCTTCCTTCCTTTAGTTTTAATCCATCCCCCTTGTCCTGCCATTGTCTACCCTTTTAAAAAGTTGAATCCCCTCCTGTTCCTCAGCTCCCTTAAGGGACTGGAAGGCTGCAGTGAGGTCCCACCACAGCCTTCTCTTCTCCAGGCTGAACCAGCCCAGCTCCCTCAGCCTCTCTTCATAGAGGAGCTGCTCCAGCCCTCTAATCATCTTTGTGGCTCCTCTGAACCCTCTCCAACAGTTCTACATCTTTCTTGTATTGGGGCCCCAGCTCTGGACACCAGCTGGGGTCCCTCCCTGTCCCTGCTGCCACCCCTCTGCTGATGGAGCCCAGGATACCATTGGCCTTCTGAGCTGCAGACTCATGTGAAGTTTCTCATCTACCAGAACCCCCAGGTCCTTCTCAGCAGGGCTACTCTCAAGGAGCTCTTCTCCCAGTCTGTAAGTATGTCTGGGATTCCTCCAGTCCAAGTGCAACACCTGACACTTGGCAGTGTGGAACCTCATCAGGTTCACCCGGGTCCACCTTTCCAGCCTGTCAAGATCCCTCTGGATGGTTCCTTTCCTTCTGTGGTGTCAACCACACCACTCAGCTTGGTGTCATCCACAAACTTGCTGAGGGTGCACTCAATTCCATCATCGATGTCATTGATAAAGATGTTACAGAGCCCCAGTCCCAAGACAGACCCCTGGGGGACCCGGCTTGTCACCGGCCTCCACCTGGACATAGACCTGTCCTGGTTTCAGCTAGGAGGGAGTTAACTTTTCCTAGGAACGAGAGAGGAGGGGATACATCCAGGACAGGTGACCCTGAATTGACCAAAGGGGTTATTCCATGCCAATTACGTCATGCTCAGTATAAAATGAGGGGGAGGAGACTCCTAAGGCGGTTTTTGGAGGGGAAGGAGCAGGCTGAGTTGTGTGTGTTTTGGTGAGATAATTGTATAGTGTATCATATTATCATTGTTATACCCGTTCTTTACTGTTACTCTAGTAAACCATCCTTATCCCAACCTGCAGGGTTTTTGGTGTTTTGGTTTGGGTTTCCTTTTTCCCTTTCTTTTCCCCAGCTTTCCCCCTCCCCCTTTCAAACAAAACAAGCACACGTGGTGCCTGGCTTCTCAGCTGGGTCAGAAACCACCACAAGACCCACTGACCACCACCCTTTATGGTGGTGTTTTACAAACTCTCATTTATCCATTGTTTGGCATTTACTTTGCTTAAGCAATTGTAAACTACTTTCTAGATACATTATGCTTTCAAAAGTCAGTTGTTTCCAAACAGCAACTTGTATCTTCAGTGTTAATCATATGAAAAGTGCATATTAATTCTGTGAGTACCTTGTCCTGGCATTTACCTTTAATATATTTCATTTTATGGTTTCCTAGAATAGACTTTTAGTAGGGTAAGTCTACTTTCTGGTTTATGCTTGTCATTTTTATGATTTCTGAATCTCATTCTCTTTAAAATTTGTGAGCACTCATATTCAGAGAGTCATTGAGCTTGTTTTTCTAGCAACATAAGTTAATGTAGATGATGTGAGTACCAGGTACAGAAGAACACTTACTTGATTTAGTCCTGACTCTACTCTGTTCCTATTTGTAGTTACACTAAAGGTGTAGACATGTGGAGCATTGGCTGTATTCTGGGAGAGATGCTACTTGGGAAACCCCTTTTTCCTGGAACATCAACAGTGAATCAAATAGAGCAGATTTTGAGAGTCATTCCTGCCCCATCCCCGGAAGGTAGGATTCTTCTGTGGTGAAAGGTATTTAGAGAAGAGTGGAAAAAAACCATCCTAGATGGATCAGGGGAGAAGGTATCTCTTATGAGTTGTTTTAACATCTTTCCAAGGAAATTAAAGGCTTAATTTTGAAACGTTAGTGTTAGAGGAAAATAAGCCTGTACTTGATTAGATGAGAAACAAGAACCAAGCCTTCAAAACATTTTTGAGATTTATAAGAGGATAACAGTTTAAAGCAGAGTGAGACTTGCATAGTGAAGGTAATTTGGACTTTTTGGTCTGGAAATCTGAATGCAGAACTGAAAAGTGAAACAAATATTTGTTAAATCCAAAAGGGATGATGATTCTGTGATGATGATTATTGTCTTCTGTGAGTTCAGTCTAACAGCCCATACACTATAAACTTTTACAACACACTGATACTAACTGAGGTAGCAAATAGTTTTTAGAAAAATAACTATCTTCAGTTTACAGACACTGTTTTGGAAAATTCCATTCAAACTTCAAGCTATTTATCATTTTTATTAGAGTTTTGGTTGCTGTGAATGAAGTATGAGTGGAAACGTGTGTATTAACACCAAAGCAGAAGCTAGAAGAACAGCCAGCACTAGTAACAAAAAATGTTATTCTATTCTAAGTAATACAGTTGAGGAATGTGTTGATAATGTCTGCAGTCAGTCTATGGCAAGACCACAGGACAAGTGAGCAGAAGGTCCTGTATCTGTGCCACAGTACAATGGCTGCAAGGTGGCAGCATACCACAGGCAGTTTCTTTTTTTTTAGGCAAACAAGTGAAAGCAGTCTCTTGTTCAAAACTTATTGCAAATAAGAAGATACAACCTATAAGCAGCAACTTTGCTTAGGATTTATGGGGATGAAATGAGCGAGATGCAGATGCAAAAACCCATTCCATAGCAGCTGTTGGTGCTGAGTGTATGCCAGTTGAGTTCATAAAACAGTTTATCATCAGGAATCAAAAGAACCCCAGTGGATGTGTGAGGAAATCAATAGCTGGTATACCTTGATCTCTGTGTTCCACAGAAGTGATCCTGGCCAGATCATTTGGCCTCAGCTATCTTGGTGCCTATATGTGGGTATAAGAGTACAAGTTTATGAAATCTATGATAGCATGAATAGGAATTGAGAAAATTCACTTAGGTATTTATATTTCATACCCCTTCCATAAGATCTCCCATTGAGTTTTATTAGGATAATTTCCTATTTTAATGTAAAATATTTGTTTTCCTTCAAAAACTGTGTATCTCTGATAATCCTATTCTTGGCATTAACTGTCTTTTCATTATTGCAGATGTTTTGGCTATGCAGTCGGACTACAGGACCTCAGTTATAAACCGCATGAGTTCCTGGTAAGCCTTCTATGTCTGATGTGTCTCAGCTAATAATCTACTGTATGATGATGACAAGAATTTCCCCTGAAGTTCACCTTCCAGTGTTCACCAGCAGAAAGTATTTCTGCTCTCTGCAGATTCACAGAAAGTTTTTTTGTTTTGGGGGGGGGGGGCTGAGGGGGGTTGTTTAAAGATAAGATCAAAGACATAATCTGGGAATAACAAAGCAAAATGAGCTTGGGCCTGCATTTTAAGCTATTGTCAGGTGTACTTTGTCAAAATTAGGATATTTTCCTATCCTGAGTAACTTCGGTATGTGATGTCATTGGTTCACATGTGTAAAGCCTGGATCTGTTCAGGCTGCCAGCCTCATTCCAATTGCTTAACAACTCTCCCTGTGATTTTTTTTTCTTTTTTTTCCACTTAGATCTTTTGGATCTGCCAGTTATGTAGAGATGGCCACAGAATTCTGCATTTATTATGTACCTAATTGGTAAACATTAGTGTGGTGGTTTGGCCCTGGCTAGAGGCCAGATGTCCACCAAAGTCAGTCTATCACTCCTCATTTCAGATTGACACAGGAGAAAGTATCTATTGAGAGGCTCAGGAGTTGAGATAAGGGTGGGGAGAGATCATTCTGCAATTAGTGTCACAGGCAGAACAGACTCAACACAGAATAAAGGAAAGAAAGCTCTCTAATTTATTACACTCTGTGACACACACGGTGAAACCAGAGTCAGATAATGAGAAGTGCAACCAGGTCTAAAAGCACCTCCCCCATCCCTCCCTTCTTAGCATTGAACTTTATCCATGATTTCTCTCCCTCCTTCCTTGCATTGTGGCATGGGGAGGGGCAGGGAATGGGGAAATAGGGTTTTGGTCACTTCCTCAGGAGTTGTTTTTCCTTCTTAGCTGGGTGGTGGTGGTGGTGGGGGTTAATTCCTCACCCCCTTCCCCTCCTGCACTGTGGGGTCCCACCCACAGCAGACAGTCCTCCCCAAACTTCTCCAACGTGAGTTCTTTCCCACAGGGCTTCAGCTCTTCCCCAACAGCCCCAGCATGGGGCACTGCTGTGGGGGCAGTTACAATCACAGAATGTCCGAGTCTCTCAGGCCCAGACTGCTCCAGCCTGGTCCCCCACGGGGTCACAAGCCCCGCACAAACCTCCTCCAGCATGGATCTCTGTCTCTCCTCACGGGCTGCAAGTGCTGTCAGGGGCTGGCTCCAGTATGGGTCACAGCATCTCCTGTCTGTCTCCCCCTGCTCTAGCGTGGGGCCTCTCCACAGGCTGCAGGTGGGGTCTGAGCCTGTTCCATGGGCTGTGGGGGGACACCTGCTCCACCATGGGTTTCTTCACAGTGTGCTGGGGCATCTTTCTGGTACCTGGGGCACCTCCTCCTGCTCCTTCTTCACAGGCTTTGGTGCCTGCACAATTTCTTACGTCTTCTCACTCCCTTCTCTGGGGAGAAAAAGCAGCTGCTTGTGGGGTTTTTTTCTCCTAAACGTGATTCCCAGAGGTGCTGTGACCAGCACTGATGGGCTTGGCCTCAGTCAGCAACAACTCCGGCCTTGAGCCAGCTGATGTTTGCTTTATGGGGCCTGTAGAGAGCTTCTAGCTGCTTCTTACAGTGGCCATTTCTTCAGCCTCCCCTTCTCCATCAGTACCCAGCCATGCAAAACTATGCCAATTAGTAAACTTAATGCTCTTACAGTGTCTTATGGCCAGAGCAAATTACTTGCCAGTCCCTGAGTATTCTCTGCTCATGATACTAGTGGGCATCCTTTCTTGTCAGGGAATCTGCAATGCATGTAGCCTAGCTATGTGTGGAGTGAGTTTTCTGAGTGCTTACTGCTATGTTTTTATAAGTTTAGATTAGGGTGGGTCAGACCATACGCTCTAGCAGGTCCCTTGCTTTTTGCATGAGCAAAGCATACTTTTGCTGTCTTCTTCAGTTGGTGTACTGTAGATTTATTCCCTTTCATTCAGGGGTGCATGGATTCCTGTATCGATCTGTGCCAGGTAGTTGAGGAACTGAGACCCTTTTGTTGCTGCTGATTCAAATGTCAGCACAGCATGTGTGTTTGACCTTGTCAGGAGGAAGTGGATAGCCACAGAATCCTACAGGAATGTCCCTTGCTGCAACTTGTAAATGCTGCTTTTTTGTCCCTTTGCTGTGGACCTGTTCTGGGTTTGGTTGGAATGGAGTTAATTTCCTTCATAGCAGCTCATATACTGCTGTGGTTTATACCTGTGACCAGGACAGTGCTGATAACAGAGTGTTTCAGCTGTTGCATGGCAATGCTTGCACAGCAGCCACCAAGGCTGTCTCTGTTTCTCACTCTGCCCCCACAGCAAGGAGGTTTAAGGGTTGGCAAGAGACTGGGAGGGAACCTAGCTGGGCCAGCTGACCCCTCTGACCAAAGCAATATCCCATACAATGTATGTCACGCTCAGCAGTAAAACAGGTGGGGAGGAATTTCTTAAGTAGCTGTTTCTCAGACACCGACTATTAGTCTGCTGGAGACAATTAGCTATTTCTCCTCATCCAAGAGCCAATTTATAGAAGAAATTAAGAATGTCACCTCCCCCTTCCTCTCTCCTAGGGTAGATTATTTTTTTGTCCCTTGTTACAAGAGCTCTTCAGTTTCTCAAACAGCCTTGTGTAGCTAGAATGTTCATAACAGTATGTCAGGAACCTGATTCTGAGTCTTCTTCAGAATAACTGACTATTTGTGAGTGCCGCACAGGCATGTGCACTGAGGTAGTCGAGTCATGGCTCACAAGGTGCGTAGGAGAATTTGGGCAGGTACCTAGAGCAATTTTCAGGTCCAGTGGTGGCCCTTGTGGCCAAGAAAGCTAGTGGCATCCTGGGGGGTACCAAGGAAAGTGTGGCCAGGTTGAGGAACTCTTCCCACTCTGCTCTGCCCTGGTGAGGCCTCATCTGGGATATTGCATGCAGTGCTGGGCTCCCTGGTTCAAGAAGGACAGGGAGCTACTGGAGAGGTTACAGTAAAGGGCTGTGGAGATGCTGAGGGCACTAGAACATCTCTCTTACGAAGATAGGCTGAGGGACTTGGGACTTGTTAGCCTAGAGAAGAGAAGATTGAGGGGGAAACATGTCAATGCTTATAAATACTTTAGGGGTGAGGGTCAGGAGGATGGGTCAGTCTGTGTTCAGTGGTGCCCAGTGACAAAACAAGAGGCCATGGTCATAAACGTGAATATAGGAAGTTCCACCTAAACACAATGAGGAACTTCTTAACTGTGAGGGTGGCAGAGCCCTGGGACAGGCTGCCCAGAGAGGTTGTGGGGTCTCCATCTCTGAAGATACTCAAAACCCGCCCTGGACACTGTCCCATGTGGCCTGCACGAGGTGATCCTGCTGTGGCAGGGGGCCTGGACTAGGTGATCTCCAGAGGTCCCTGCCAACCAATATGATTCTGTGATCCCTTCTGTCCTAAACCAATCTGTGATTCTATGAGTATTTGACAGCCCTATTTGGATGTTTGGGGATTTTTTTCCCCCCACAAAAAACGTGAATGTCAAGTGGTTAAGCTCAATAGATGGCTCCAGCTAGGTAAAACAGCAGGTGAAATAAACTAAAATTTTTTTTTTTGAGCTACCCAGTCCAAACACCTTGTTCAGTGATGGATCATTTATCTAGACTAAAAGAGTGTTGTCATGGAGTAACAAAATTATTTAAAATATGAGTAAGAATCATGTTTAAAAAGTGATTTTTCAAATTAATTCTGTATCCTTATTAATTCATGTTCTTCATGTTAATAATTATCTTTAGGATTTTAAAATGCAAATCCAGTTTTTCAAATATCTCATTTGAAATTAAACAGAAATATTTTTACATGGTTTAAGGGTGGGATTCATGAGATGTTTAACAATTCAACTGAATCATCCGAGTTAGGAATTTTGTCTTTCTGTGTTGTCAAAAGAACAGAAGAACTCGTCCTGAGGACTCATTCCTGTGTCTGCTACTGTTTGGTATCTCTTACTCTTTCCACTGAAACAAAAGACTAGACTTGCAAGGTATGCACTCTGTGTAGGTTCCTATCACTAGGAGGGAGGCATTCAAAGCTGAAGCGGTGAAAGACTTTACCATACTTACAGGTCTGTACTTCAGAGTGTTCCAGCATTATGACACGTTATTTGAGTAAGGTGTCACCTTGATGTGCGTCCCAGAACTATAACTCCTGCATTCACTGAATTAGACCCTATGATCTTACATTGTTGTTTTCTGACTTCTAGGCAGAGAGTAACATTTGAGGAGATTTTACCACCCTCGACTCCACTGCCTGCTTTGGATCTTCTGAAGAAACTTCTAGTATTTAACCCTGAAAAACGACTCACAGCAGAGGAAGCTCTTCAGCATCCATATGTGAAAAGGTAACAGTGATACCAATGTGCAGTTTCCCTTGATGTCTTCTGAGATGGTATAGACCTGCTCTTGACAGAAGGGTGCTAAGTTAATTCTTAATTTTCTCTAGCTGTATTTACACTAGAGGTCACACTAGCTGATTTTAGTATTCAAGGATCACCTCCTCTAAGCTCAGGAGCAATGCATCCCAACAAAGAGGAAGTCAGGCAAAAATGGCTGGAGGCCTGCATGGATGAACAGTGAGCTCCTGGGCAAACTGAAACACCAAAAGGAAGCCTAGAGAGGTTGGAAGCATGGGCAGGTATCCTGGGAGGAATACAGAGAAACTGTTTGAGCAGCCAGGGATGAGTTTAGGAAAGCTAAAACCCTGGTAGAATTAAGTGTCTCTAAGGGACATAGAGGACCAGAAGAAAAGCTTCTACAGATACATCACTGATAAAAATAAGACTAGGGGAAAATGTGGCCCCCCTCCAGAACCAAACAGCAGATCTGGTTACTCAAAATATAGATAAGGCTGAGGTACTCAGCAAAATTGTGGAGCAGGACCTCCTGGAAACTATGCTCAGGCACATGGAAAACAAGGAGGTGTCTACATGGCTTCACAGAGGGCAAATTGTGCCTAACGGATTTGGTGGCCTTCTAAACTGGGGTTCTGCACATGGGTTGGGGCAATCCCAAGCACAACTCCAGGCTGTGTGGAGAATGGATTGAACAGCCCTGAGGAGAAAGGTTTGGGGGTGTTGATTGATAGAAAGCTTAGGATGTGCTTGCAGCTCAGAAGGCCAACCATGTCCTGGGCTGTATCAAAACCAGTGTGACCAATGGGTCGAGGGAGGGGATTCTGAGAGCCCTCCTGGAGTGCTGTGACCAGCTCTGGGGTCCCAGTACAAGAAAGATCCTGATGTGTTGGAGTAAGCCCAGAGGAGGGCCACGAAGAAGATCTGAGGGCTGAGAGGGTTGGGCTTGCTCAGCCTGGAGAAGGCTCTGGGTAGACCTTACAGCAGGCTTCAGTATCTAAAGGGGCTACAGGAAAGCTGGGGAGGGACTGTTTACAAGGACATGCAGTGACAGGACAAGGGGCAGTGGTCTTTGGCTGAATGATGGGAGATTGAAATGAGTTATTTGGAAGAAATTCTTCCATGTGAGTGTGGGGAGGCCCTGGCACAGGGTGCCCAGAGAAGCTGTGGCTGCCCTTGGCTCCCTGGCAGTGTTCAACGCTGGGTTGGACAGGACTTTGGGTAACCTGGGCTGGTGGAGGATGTCCCTGCCCATGGCAGAGGGAATAGGAATTAGCTGATCTTTGAGGTCCCTTCCAACCCAAACCATTGTATCATTTAACAATGGCTTTTAACCTTACAGTAATCTTTGGTGCTGTTTTTAGTTACGTGTTCTCATTTTCTCAGGTTTCACTGTCCTGCCAGGGAGCCCTCTCTGGATTATGATGTGATTCTTCCTTTAGGTGATGATATCCAGCTCTCTGTGGCAGAATATCGAAATAAATTATATGAGGTACTTTCAATCTATCTTCCAAAACTCCAGTTGTCCCTGTAACCTGCTATTGTTGTGCACACTTAATGAATTCTGTTACCTCACACCTAGAGCTCTCCCTTAGAGATCTTTTCACACACACACCCCCTCTCGAGACCACTTGATCTGTTCACCAGCTACTTTGACTTATCATTGTTAGCAATTGCATGCTCACCTGCACTCTCTTCAGTTGCTGGCACCATGGACACACAAGCTCTCTGACCTGTGATCTGCCAGACTGCCTCTTTTTTAGGAGAGAGAAGGAAATTTAAGATAGAGCAAGCTGCATTGATCAGATGCAGGGCATAGCAGACAACATTATTGCCCAGCCAGCTATTTACACATGACTGACTGCTTTTATACCGCTTACTCCCTAATGCCCATACTCAGTCCTCCCCTAAATCCCTCCGTCTTCCTGCTTTCCTACCCTAAATATCCTATAATAAATCCTGTGTGATCCAAAATGGCTTTCCTCTGCATCCCATAATGTGTCCAACCACTAGGCAGCAACCTCCACCCTTTCCCCTGCCCCATCCCCTGCCACCCTCTAGTCCCAAATGTAATCCAGAGAAATCCTGGTGACTCATTGTGGTGAGTTTCATGCCTGGACAGTGGTGCTGACGGCTTTGCTGGGACAATGCTGGGAGAAGCCCAGACAAAGTGTTGAGAAACCCTTGGTTTGGGTTCCCACCTGCCACAGTGCATCCCTGTGCTCCCCTCAGCCTGTGCAGGTGGTCATTTGGGCTGGTGGCTTCTGTGAATGGGTCAGGGAGTAGCTTGGCAGAGTATTCTTTGGGCTACCCATCCTGTCATTATCCTTCTGAGCTCCACTGTGGGCGAGTGAACGCTCTGACAATGAAATATGAGAAGCAGTAAAAGTGGAAGTGAATCAAGCCTTCAGGAGGAGAAACTGGTTTTGGCTTAGTTTTGGGGGTTGTTGTTTTCCTTTCTACAATGAAATACATTATGTAAGTGTCATGTTATGAGGCAGAGGAACTGGAAGATGGTGAGAAAAGCAGGAGTTGGAATGTAAACGTAGTAAAATGGGCATTGGAAAGAATGATGGTGGGAAGACAAAATTAAAAAGGAAGCTTAGAGATCAGAAAATCCAAGAATAAGACTGATAAAGGTGTCCACCTCTCCAGAGGGAGGAAAAGTAATGTTGCTTCTATTAGCAGGATTTAAAATTGAAGAAAGAAAAAACAAAATTGAATTTTAAAAGCTAACCTACTTAAATTTCTTTAAAAGTTTTTAATAGAAGGAAATTAAACTCTACTGTGATAGAGTGCTAGGTATCATGAGCAGATGAATTTGTAAAGTGAATGCTGAGCACAAGTAGAAAAAATATTCTAAGTATCAATGATTGGTCACAGATAATCCAGGTTCCAGGCCAAGAAATGAGTCTTAAATAATCTTACTGACAGGGTGTCAAATACAGGATGGCTGTGATTACAGGAATTTGAGAGCAGGTTATCTGCACCAAGACCCAAAACCTTGGCAAAGATTCTGTTGCAAAATAGTAGCATGTAATTATCAACTAACTGGAATGAATGTTTCTTTAACTATTAAAAAATGAGCTTTGCAAAGAAAGGGATGTAAGAAACAACATAGTGTTAACCTTTGGAGCATATAGATACTGTCGTTTTCAAGGCTAATGCCCATTTAGTGGTGTTCTTCCTCAGGATATATTGAAATTGCCTCTTCACCTAGTCCTTTCAGGCTGTTTTTTTCCACTGAGAATATTATTTCTATCTTCTATCCAACTCTAAATTAATTTTAGCATTATGTTTGTTACCTATCCTGTGAAATAAATTGCGGTTATTTGTGTGGCTTTGGTTTTGTTTCGTTCCTCTGCTCTGCTGTGTAGCTGTGTTAAGGCTAACCTACTTCTCCTTTCTGCAGATGATCCTTGGAAAGAAATTAAAAAGCCACCCAAAGGAGCGAGGGCAGAGAGAAAACATCCAACTAAGTCAGTCTGAATCCAGGCCACTGCTTCCAAATCCCAGTTCCATGACGTTACCTACCAGGAAAGGACAGAGAGAACCAACCCTGCCTCTTCTGAGAACTTCACAAGTGCATGCTGGAACTGCAGCTGGTGTACAGCCAGAAGTGTCCAGCCAGAATGAAGATTTAGCCAGAAATCTATGTCAGAGATCAAAGATCAATGTGGTGTACAATCCCATAACGCACACTGCTGTTCAAAGTAGGTACTACCCTCCTACACTGGGGTGTAATTCACCATGAGGCACTATTACAGGGATGAGAAAAGAGAAGATTGAATGGGGAAAAAGAAATAAGGGGAGTTACATGTGTGGGATGAAAAGGATGTAAGAACAAAACACTGCTGGATGAGTTTTGGGTGTGACATTCTCTTTTGCTGTCTCCAGCCTCAGTCGTGACTGTGTCCTGTGTTTTTTCTCTTTGCTTCACTACAGCTGTTATCTTTTCCCACACCCTTGTGAACTGGTTTTATTTGCTACTAGATTCTAATTTTATTCTGAGTACTTTTTGTTCTCCGTGTGAGATGAAGTGAGGTGATGGGGTTGCCTCAAGTTTTTATGTTCTGTCTCTGCCTCAGTTAGAGTGTTCTGGGTCCTACTTCTTCTCATTTCTCTTCTGCAGGTAATGCAAATTCTGGTGCTGTGATCAGGAACTGTTCTGCATCACTTTCCCAACAGGCCAGAATCTCCAACGATAGGAAAATGGGGAGACAAATCACAGGGGCAAATGCAAATGCTCGGCTGCCTCCTGCCAGTGTACAGCATCGTTGTAATGTGAGTAGCAGTCCTACCAAAAAACCCACCAAACCCAAAACAAAACCCCGTAACTTTTCATGGACCAAAATTGTATAGACACAAAATACCTTATTTTGCAACTTTTTAATGAGATTTAAACACAGAAATAAACTTATTTCTCTGTGAGTGACTGAACGAATACATCTTTATCATTTAAAGTTACTTATGACAGAGACATACACTGCAATTTCATTGCTTGTATGTAATGTCAGTCACATGGTACCAGTAACCTGTTTAAGGCAGCTGGGCTTGTACAGAATATGTTCCCTTTAGCAGAGAGATCAAGAGTGTGCTAATGGAAGATTTTCTGTTAGTAAGGGAAATAATTAGACATTACTTGCCTCTAATATGGGGTAGAGTCATACAGGGACTTGCATATTGAATTCTTCAGTGTTGCAATACCTACACTTCACATTTTGTCTGCTGATGAACTTTGCAACCCTGTGTTATGTTCTGTGTGTGAGGCAGAATGTTCAGAGGAAGACCATCTGTAGTAATCACCAGGAAATGCCAAGGGCACAGATGTGACTGAAACCTTACATCTTTGGTGTATGTAATGCTGTTCTGCAGCTAGTCTGGGCTTATAAAGATTAACTTTATCCTGGAGTTTTAAGCCTAACCCCATTCTTTAAAAAAACCCTAGCATCTGTGATTGGAGCAGCAAGAGCTTTTTGGTGCCTATAGGCTTTTGCAGGAGTTCTGTGAGTGACTGTTGAAGGTAAGTACAGGAATTAGGTACTTCAGAGAACTGAAGTAATACAGACCTTTTATAAATCTAGGTGCCTGTCTCATTTGCAATATTTTTTTCAGAAAGATTAATTGTAATGGATCATATATGTCACCTAACTGTAATCAAAAGTAAAAATATCTCTGCAGTTTCTCTGCCTCTACTTCTTTCTCCCATCTTGAGTTTTTAAAGCAGTGTCTTTTGAGATGTGCTGAGATATGACTTTATTTTCCACTGCCCTTTTTGTAAAGGACAGGCTAATTTTGAACTGCATTCTACTTCTATTTTATGGCTTCAGACAAGTGAGGATATGAACACTATTTCAGATTATCACATTGTTCAGATTGTCAGTAGCACTAAAAACTCCCTCTGACTCTGAGAATCACAGATTGGATGATCTTGTGTTACTGTCAGTGATAACTTGTCCTGTCCAAAGTGTGTAGGGAGCAAATTCTTTTTCAACCAAATTGAGACTGTTAGATATTTGAAACTTAGCTGGAGAATTCACACTACCTCTGGAGTCATCCTAGTGGACTGCTCCTGCTAAACAGTGAAAACTTCAGTTCTGTCCCCTCTGCTCCTCCTTTTTCCCTCTTCTTGACCATGCTTCCTTGTAAAAGTTCTTATCCTCATCTGCTTCTTAAATGACCACCTTGCCCCTTTCTCCTGACCTAGCTATCTGCTGACTGGCTCAAGGAGAGTCTAGCCAACACAGGGGAATCATAGGAAGCCTATAGCACAGGAAGAATGTGGAAGGAGGCACCACAGATTACCTTTTATGAAACACTAAGGGTTGACTTGTTTGTGAAGGTACTTTCTCACATCCCCACAAAAAAATGTGCTGGAGTGTATTGAGTCTGGCTGAGACCTCACAGTGTTGTGCTTTGTATTGGGAACTAGCAAGGTGCTGACAACACAGCCACATTTTGGCTGCTACTGAGCAGTACTGGCAGAGCATCAAGGCTGTCTCTCCCAATATTCTCCCCCCCGCCCCTCACCAGTAGGCTGGGGGTGGGCAGGATCTTTGGAGGGGAGATCTTAGCCATCACAGCCAGAGCAGCTGACCCAAACTGGCCCAAGGGATATTCCATACCATATGACATCTACTCAACATAAAAGAGCTGAGAGAAGGCAGGAGGAAGAGGGAGTATTCATTATTTATGTTTGCCTTCCAAAGCATCTGCTGCATGTACCGAAGCCCTGCTTCCCAGGAAGTGGCCAGCCATCACCTACTGATGGGAAGTAGAGAACAGAATCAATCTTTTGGGTTTTCTCCTTTGCTTCCACGTGTAGCCTCTTTCTTATTTTTTGTCTTTCTTTTTCAGATGGAGTTCTCCCCCCCCCCTTAAATTGTCTTTATCTTGACCCATGATTTTGTGTGTTTTTACATCTCATTTTTCTCCTCTCTCTGAAGTCTGGGCTTCAGCAAAGCCTTTTTGACACTATTTCTCACAGCATTCTGCTTGAGAAACTGGCTGCCACTGGCCTGGACAGGTGGACCCTCAGCTGGGTTAAAAAAGGGTGGTGGTGAATGGAGCCAAATGCAGCTGGAGGCCGGTCACACGTGGAGTACCCCAGGGCTCAGTCCTGGGTCCAGTTCTGTTCAATGTTTTCATCAAAGGCTTGGGTGAAGGGATTGAATGTTAAGCTACAGGTACTGTGTAAAAGTGAAGCTTGTTCCTGCTGGATCTCTTCTTACTGTTGTGATTGATAATATATATGAATACTTGCTAAAAGGAAGCATAATTGTCATTAACTTTGAAGTATGTCCACATGAAAGCTTTCAGCTCCTCTACTTTGGAATTTCATTAAAAATATTTTGAGAGTGAGAAGAGGAACTATTTACAAGTGTGGAAGCATTTATTCCACAATATGAGATTGTGGAGATTGCTGCATGTGTAGATGTACATATGCATTTTGAAGAATCTTTAGGTAATTGTGACCAACTTTCTGTTACTGGAAGAGCATAACAGGGAGAAGGTAACCAACATTTGCCCTGTACTTTATATTTGTTCCCTGACAGATTAATACTGACTAGTGTCAGAGACATTGTGGTGGAAGGTCATCAGTATTGCAGCTGATCTCAAGTGAATGTTGATGTGTCTTTGTCATTCAGCCTCAGCAGAAGCTGAGAGTACTGATGTTCCAGTTTACTCTGCAGTCAGTTTTGAATTCATTTGCAATATCCTGTCAGGCTCATGAAACTCTCGTTGTCAGTCGTTTGACCAGGGGAGACTCCTGTAATGGCTGGGTGACAGTGTCCAGTCACAACAGCGAGTGGAAACTCTTGCCTTGCAGTTAACTACAGAGGTTCACAAAGCATCAGCGGCAGTGAAACAGTTCTCCTCTTGAACTGTAGATTCAAGTGATTTGTAATGTATTATATATTAATGTATTATTAACTCCCTCACAGAGCCAGTAAATACAGTATCTGTATGCAGCTTCCAACTCAGAAGGTCACCAAGCCATTTCACTGGCAGAAGCCAGGGGGATGAACTAGCAGACAATGATCTGTCTCTTGTACAACTATTGAAAGCATTCACTGCTGTTGAAAACTACACACGAGGCAAACAGGCCTTGGGACTTTTACTCCAGTGTGGGATTAGTTTGTTGTATCCAGTGGCACTGTCTTGTTCTTGATACACCCATTCTCAAGCCTTTCTCCCTCACACCATTCTCATCATCCTGTTCTTGATTTTACAAAGCAGCCTGGTGTGTTTATTATTCATGCAACCTTCATGATCTGGCCTACTTCTCAGCTGAGGCAGGATCTGTGTTCCACACTTGTATTTGAGAAAGCTGATTACATCTCACTAACTTGGCTTTCCTTTCTCATACAGAATCCAAAAAACACTGAGTTTCCCAGCAAAGACATTCGTCCCTTTCTGAAGTCCAGTAAAAAGATGTTCCAGGTTACTGCAAATATGGGAGCTGCTGGCGATCCAAAGGCATCGATGGGCAGTTACTCCCAGGCCTATGGAACCATATGTAAATCTGCACTGCAGAGTCTTCCAATATCCAAGTCCTCTCAACAAAATGACTCGTGAATATGGAAGTGTTGTAAGCAGGTGAAATGTGTCATCTCATCAGTCCCCTAACTGAGCCAGTAAGGGCAAATGAGAGCAAAATGCAACAGGCATTTGACAGTTACCCCAGTTGAAGAGAAGTGCTTTATTCATCACAAAAACCAATGTACTACTTTCCTCTGGACAAACCAACAGGAAAAAGAATCTAATCCCATTGCCTTCCAGTCTTACCAGACAAGGGCAGAGCACTATTTGCTGCTGTACTATGAGAACAATGAACACTGCCTGTTCATATTGTTTCCAGTTTTCTGTAATTTTATATAATAAATTCAATATTCTGATACTTAAATGTATTTAGACATATTCTGACTATTTAGGGCCTTTAAAAATATTCAGGGCCATGTGAACCTCATGAAGTGGAAGGTCCTGCACATGGGCCAGGGTGATCCCCGGTATCAATACGGGCTGGGGAAGGAATGGATTGAGAGCAGCCCTGAGGAGAAGGGTTACTTGGGGTTACTGGGGGTGAAAAATCGGATGTGAGCTGGCAGTGTGGGCTTGCACCCCAACTGTATCCTAGGCTGCATTAAAAGAAGTGTGGCCAGAATATCAAGGGAGGTGATTCTCCCCCTCTGCTCTTGTGAAGCATCGTCTGGAGTACCGTGTCCAGGTCTGGGATCCCCAGCACAAGACAGTCATGGACTGGGTAGGGCAGGTCCAAAGGAGGGCCAAGAAAATGTTCTGAGTGCTGGTGCACCTCTCCTGTGAAGCCAGGCTGAGAGAGTTGGGGTTGTTCAGCCTGGAGAAGAGAGGGCTACAGAGCACCCTTTCCATGTCCTTTCAGTACTTGAAGGGAACTGACAGGTGTTGAGGGACTTTTTGCCAAGGCGTGTAGTGCCAGAACAAGGGGCAATGGTTTTAAAACATTTAAAAGAGGATAGGTTTAGACCGGACACAAGGACGAAACTTTTTGTGATGAGGATGGTGATTTGACTTGCCCGGAGAAGTTGTGGATGCCCCATCCACACTGGAAGTGTTCAGACTCAGGTTGGATGTGGCTTTGAGGTACCTGACCTAGTGAAAGATATCCCTGCCAAGAGCATGGAGGTTGGAGTAAATAATCTTTGAAGGTCCCTTTCAACCCATGATATGATTCTGTGATTCTTTATCAGTTTCCAGAGCACTGCCAAAATGCAGTTGTGGGGTTTTTTTTTGAGCAGAACTGGTAACTAACAGTTCTCTGAAGACCAAGACTAAACTCTTCACAGATAATCTTGAAGCCCTTCATTTTGTTTTCCACTAATTTCTGTGCTGCTTCTGGGGTAAATTAATACACTCTTCTGGGCTAAATTAACATATTTGGTGCTTATTTTCATAGCATTTTAAATACAGGTGGGTTCTGATACAGCATTTAATAACTTACATACCATGTAATATAAATATTCTAATAATAAATACTCTATATTGCACTACAGCAAATCTTTGTCTTTCAGTCAGTATTTGCTGCGTGTGAAAGGAGGAAAAATACTAGGGTATCTTGTTCAATGAATAGTATGGTATTTTTTCCTTCCAGAAAGCAGTGTTCCCAGAGACACTATTGCTGAAGCATCACAAAGTTGTTACCATGCTACAGTGGGACTGTAGTAAACATTAAAACTATATTCCTGTTTTAATGCTGATTTTTTACATACTCTCCTCATTAACTTGAAGTTATTGTGAGAAGTTTCTGTCCCTGAAATTTTACTTTACCTTTGCTAAATGATTGTTATTCCAGAACACTGGGAGTACGGTTACAGAGGGGATTCAGGAACTGAATTCCAACATGAGTACCACTGCCACTGATGGTATACCTGTTTTATCTTTTAGTATCTAAACACCAATGGCTCGTCAAGTAAAAAAAATAGCATGTTCACTCCTGGTACCAGGTGTGGTCATTTAAGTCTGGCAATACTAGGCAGCTGGGAATGTGGCTCACAGGTGAGTCCTGGTTTACCCGGGTATATTCATGAAGTAGGCATTTCCTGTCTATCTCAGGTACAGGAACACACAGGAAACGTCAGGGGGAACGCGTTGTGTAGGCAGTGCTCTGTGCTCTTGTGAGTCTAAGATGCCATTTCTGATGCATGGAACAGGCAGCCTATTGCTTAACTCATGGCTGCTTCTCATGCTGAAAGCCTAGCACCTGGGACTGTGATGAGACAAGGCAACATCCGAGATCCTCTGTGAACCAGGATTCAGACTGTGAGGTGACTGGCTGTAACACTAACTTCTTTTTTTTCTTAAAATGCCTTTTTCAGTACCAAGTGAACTAGTTATTCTGCAGTATTTGTATATGCCTATAATGTCTGGTAATCAACATATCACTGAAAGAGATTAATTATTCTAGTTCTAGCCAGGAACATACTCTTACAGAGAAAGCACCATGCTGAGCAAAATAAAAGCCTAAAGTCTAAACAAATACAGCAAAATTCTAAACTGTTAATGTAATCTGTGCCTGCAGAAATAAATACATTCTTAACATGCCTGTTACAGAACGGTGCTGGAGCAGGTAGGTTTGAGAAAGGCTGGGGAGGCATGGAATGATGCGAGGAAGGCAGGCAAAACAGGACCAGCATATATGTAACAGGGTGTGTATCTCCTCTGGAGAGTAAGATAGTCTCTACCTGTATCACCTGGCAGAGAACTGTATTGATAATTACAGTTAATTTTGAAACCCACCAATAACTGGATCTGACTCATTACTAGGTAAGTGTACATACAGCATCCGTTTATGAGTTTGTACACACATAACGGATGATGGGTTGTATCTGAAATGGGATACCTTTATACAATATGGAATAAGCATAAGAAATCTATTTCAGTTTTGTTCCCAATTTTGGACACTTCTTCCCTCTGTTCTCTTTTTTTTTTTTCTTCTATTTTTCCTCTCTCAACAACTTCTAGGTTTACTTCTTCATGATAAAATGATAATTCCTCTTGATTTTTGCAGGTTTTTGCCACCATCTGTATTAATATGGAAATTTTTCAGATCAGACTGCACATTCATTTCCCAAGGTTTTCAACAAGCAGTAAAATAATCATGAATTGTTGCAGATGTGTAAACTATATAAACCCTGCTAAATTATATAAAGCCTGCTACTATGGGAGTAGGCATCCTAAAAAAAAAAGCTATTTTTAAAGAGCCTACTAAAGCTCTCTTCAGGGACTGGTGCAGCCTCTTGCCTCCGCCTGTCAGCCATATACCTGAACTGGTTTCCTGATCTTGCAGTCACAAGTGGGTAATCATGAGATACAAGGGAATGGGAAATTCAGAAGCCTAGTTCCATGAGAGAGCATTCTCTTCTCATCTTTTGGGACTACAGCACAAGGATCAGGAGACAAAAAGAGTAATCCCAATTTGGCAATCCTCCTGGATGCCAGACAGAGTCCAAGCTGATGGAAAAAATACAGCAAAGTAACTAAACGTTCCTGCATGGTTAAGCTTGGTACCAAATTGCTACCAGGATGTTAAAGGAGATAAACTACTTCTGGTCTTGAAAATTCCTGCAGCCTTATTCCTTCCATTGTTATGAGTCACCTCTATCCTTGTCTTCATGGGGAAAGATGTGATGACTAATGGATGTCCCCTCCTCTCCACAACTGCCTAATGAAGTGGAGTTACGTTGTCAAGGAATCACAGAATCACAAGGTTGGAAAAGACCTTTAAGATCACCAAGTCCAACCATTCCCATCCTAAGCTAAACCATATCCCTACGTACCTCATCTGCCCTTTTTTAAAACACATCCAGGGATGGTGATTCAACTACTTGGCTCAGATAGCATTTTAGATGCTTAATGAAAGTCCCAATTCAGCTGAAAAGGAGCCCTAAATGCAGGTCTTGCTAGATTGATTTCCTTTTCTCTGACCTTTCAGCTCAACCCCTATAGCAATACTTCCTTACAGAAGGCAGCAAACGAAAAATAAAACAGAACCAAGAGGCTTAGAATATCTTAGCTACAGAAGCTGAGCCATGTTCTGCTACACAAGGTATCACCATAGATAAGGGTGAAAAGTTGCTTGCAAGCTTGTTCCCCCCCTCAAAATGATGATGCCCATATTTGATTTGTTATTTGATACAAAGAAAAGGTTATCAAAGGTACAAACCTGTACCTAAGAAACAATTATTTTTAAAAACCTTTTTCTAGTTAATGTGTATCCACATGCATGTGTGTGTGTATCTGTATTTTTCTTTCCTGGCCTGAAATCAAGCATGGAAGTACCCATTTTCTTTCCTTCTGAAAGTGGAACTTCTTTGTCTGCTGAAAATATTCCCTGAGCATAACATAAAGAGACTCTTACTTTATTCCTTTGGTTTAAGCATCTTGGCAATTTAATCATTTCATTTGAAACATACTTTGATAAAGTTGCCTGATACCACATGACTTTATTGAAAGTATGAAAAGCATGAAGCCTATGGTGCTTATAGCCATCAGAAACAAGTTATTCCTCATTTTCCTTTGACAGTCAGTGCTTATATGGAATTAAATAGTATTTCTACGATCACTTTTTGGTCTTGAAGGTCCCCAGGATTTTCGGCATGAATTTTCCCATCTTTTTGTCTTTGGCATCTGTGTCATATTCCTCTTCGCTTTGACTGGCGTGTTCATCCTTTTTGCAGAACACCTCAAACCGGCTGTAGACTCGCTTCTCCTTCCGCATGTTCTCCATCTTTTTCAGAAGGGTATCTCTATCCTCCGATGGCTGCCGCTGGAGATTTCGTTTCTGGCTCCCAAAACTCTCTGACCTGTGTATGTTACAGCTTTTCTCCTTCTCACCCTTCCTTTCCAAGCTTGTGGTTGACTTAGAAAGATCAGGGTTGCTAGTGGATGGTAGCTGCTTGGCCAGTTCAGCTCTGTTCTTCTGACTGTTTGCAGAGATTTGTTCCAAAATCACCTTGGTATCATCACGGAGGTTGCTGCTGTACAGGATGTTAGCTGTGGATGAAGGGAATCTCCCCTGTGCTGGCTGGCTGCTTTTGGGAGGAAGTGGTGTTGCAAATTTATGGGTCTTTTCTTCCTCCATCATTTCCTGACAGTCTCCTATGGAAGATCGTTTGAGAACCACAGCCTGCTTGTCAGATTTTCCACTCTCAGAAGTGGGTTCCTCCTCCAATTTCTTTTCACCTTTTGGGTTCAAAAGCTGCTTCAGCCGTAGTGACCCTTTTCTTAAAAATTCCATTGGGTTTTGTTCTTGTTTTGAACAGTCTTCCTCAGATTTATTGAGAGAGCTGTCAGATCCTTGACTTCTAGATAAGTTTTCAAGAACTGATGTGGTACTTGTCCTAATCTGGGGTTTCTTAAGTTCTGTACTGACTAATTTTTGAGTGTCTTCTTTGAATGTCACTCTTTCCTTCTTCTCTGGAAGAGTCAATTTCTGAGTGTCTCCTACAAATATGAGACTCTCTTTCTCTGGAAGAGCAGGTTTATTCTCTATGGGGTAAAACCGAGATGATAATTTGTCCACCTTAGTGCTCATATGTGACAGGGGATCTTTACTCAATGTGTCAACAAGCTGGGGGCTCGATGAGGCCATTCCAAATGGTCTGTCAGCCTCTCCATGCATTTTATATGTACTGCAGGAGTCTTTGGATTCTAGTACCCTGCTCTCCAGAATCTTGTACTGCACGGATTTGGTACATTTCTTCTCTGTGTTCTGTGATTCTTCCTGCAGGTAACTGGAAACAGCTTTGGTATGAGTGACTGTAGAGCGCTCTGGGTCTTTGCCCACAGCTTTGTACTTCTCTAAAAGTTCTGCCACTTTAGATGAGGCAGCTGTCTTAATAGTTTCATTGTCTTTTGTCAACTCACTGGACATCTGTTCTTTTTGGATCATCTGAACCTTTTCTATTGTAGTGTTAGGCTGATCTAATTTGGCAGCACTGAAAATCAGAGAGGACCTGAGTCTCGAGCTCCTCTGGATCAAAGGATTTATCCTGGCCCTAAAGGCATCTTGTTTCGTTATAGGGGTTTCTTCACCTACTCTGTCAGGATCTGCAAATTCTTTGGCACTTTCAATTCCCAGTGATTTGCTATTAAAAGCCATAGGAGATTTGAACGCTGGGATGAGGTCAGTGGGATGCTTTGTGAGGGTATCCCCAATAACATCATTATATGCCTCTGATTCCATAGGCATTGGTAGACCTTCCTCTGGTTCAGACTGGTATGCACTAAGGTATGAAGAAATCCTCCAGTTACGTAAACCTGTTCTATTTTCCTGTGTGCTCTTGTCTTCATCTTGGTCCTCATCTTTGTCTTGTAAGAACAGGCGTTGTTCCAGGCTTTGTTTCTGTGTTGGAGAAGTCTGGCAAATAAATTTCTGTCCTATGTTCTGCCTTCTTAGCATCATCCCCATCGGGCCATTGCCTGCAGCATTCAGCTGATCAGAGCTGTGTCTCACTTCCCTGGAAGAATTGGAAGGCACGTAATCCAGCCTTAAGGGGAAACCCTCCTGTGGAAAATTGGATTCAAGTTCAGGGTATCTGGGTCCCTCTCCATAGTCTTCCAGTTCATTGAACCCTGGCCTACCACCTCGGATTCTCTCAAAGAGTCCCTGAGGTCTGCCAGAAAGATGGGGATGTTCAAACTGGTACTGGTAGAACTGATCTTTCTGAAAATGACTAGACTGGATTTTGAACTCATCCATGTTGTTCATGAACATCTGCCTGGCATACTGTTTAGAAGAAGCAAAATTCTCAAATGTTCCCTCTGCAAAACTGTGTCTCTTAAAAGCATCCAACTCCAACTGCTTGGAACGGAGAAACCCTCTGACAGGATCCATCTGGGAATTCTCCATTTCCACCTTTTTATACATTCTCATGGCCGACCCCTCCACAGTATGGCGCAGCAGGTCGTCCCGCCTGAAGTTCGACAGGAAGTACCTGTCTGGATCCACTCTGTCCATAAAGGAGGGGAAAAGGTTGTCATCCCTCTGGAACATCAGGGGTGGTTTTTTTGGAAAGAAAGGCATATTATTGCCAAAAGGTGTCATGGCAAATGTGTTCTCTGCCTTTGCCAAGACATTGGCTGGAGGAATGAGAGGTTCTGACTGTGCAAACAAAATTCTAAATTCTTCGTCAAAGCTGGCCACCAGCTCTCCCTGGAAGATGTGGGCAATACTTCTGTGGATCTTCTCAAAAGACCACATAAAACTACAAAGAGAAATAGAAGTAATGATAATGTATTAGCATCGAGTTACTCTAATGTACCACTTTACATTACAGCACTTGCTTGCCTGAAGAAATTTCTCTGATACTATTTACTGCTCAGGCAGACAGTCATTACACACTGTTGTTCCCAAGCCTCATAGTTATGAACTGATTTGGCATCACAGCTTTGCAAAGAATTTTATAAGGCAATAAATGACTTCTTTTCTAAAAAAGCCAGGTTAATAACAACAGCAAGAGAGCAAGCTGATGATAATCCTTATATGAAGCAGATGTTCCTGCAATTACTTTTGGTTGTAATTGGGTTTTACAACTAAAGTGCTGTGGCCATCTTTAAAAAAAGGATGAACTAGGGAGCTACATCACGTCAGCTCTACCTCAGACTGAAGAAATATTGTGGAACAGATCTTCCTGGAAGCCGTTTCCAGGCACAGGAATAACACAAAGACAGCTGGGATCAGACAGCAGGGATTTACCAAGAGCAAACCCAATCCCACTGCGTTCTCCAAATAGAGGTCTGTCTGCAGGACAAGAGGACAGCAGGCAAGGAGTGTTTTCTGGCCTTTAACAGGAGTTTTCACATGGCCTTTACATAAGTATCTTTGTAGCCAAACTGGAACTCTGCAGGCTGAGTGCGTGTGCCCACAGGAAACGGGGAAGTGGTTGGGCTGTCAGGCTTAATGAGCGGTGGTCAGTGATTTGAAGTCTGACTGGGGGACAGTTATAAGTGGTGTTGCTTGGGGAGATAGTCCTTAACACTGTCATTAATGACCTGGGCAACAGGACAGTGTGCCCTCCTGGCCAGCTTGCAGGTGACACCAGCATGGGGAGATGGTGCAGTTGATGTGCCAGTCAGAGGGACCTCAACAGGCTGGGGAAATGTGCTGACAGGAACCTCATGACATCCAGCAGAGACAAATGCAGAATCTTGCACCTGGGACGGAACAACCCCATCACCAATATGGGCTGAGGATGACTGACTAGAAAGCAGCTTGGATGAAATTGATGTGTGGGTTCTGGCAGGCAGTAAGATGAAAAAAGACAGCAGCACCTTTGCAGTGATGGTGGCTCAACACATACAGGGATGCAGTAGTAAAAGTGCAGCCAACAGGTCTACAGAAGCAATTACTCCCCTCTAGTGAGCATTTGTGACACTGTATCTAGAGTACTGAGTCCAGTTTTCACAGAATCACAGAACAGTTGAAGTTAGAATTGACCTTGGGCCGTCAGAAGGTCCAAATCTGTGCACACCCCTACCCCTGGCAGGGCCACCTAGAGCCAGTTACCCAGGTCTGTGTACAGATATTTTTTTAGCAACTAAAGAGAGATACAAGGTCTGCAGGCAACCTATTCCAGTATTCAATTAACCTCATAGTAAAGAAATGTTTCCCTATGTCCAAAAGGAACCTTCTGTGTTTCAGTTTGTGCTTTTTGCCTCTGGCCGTGCCACTGGGCATCACTGAAAAAAGCCTGGCTCCATCCATCCGCTGCACGCTTCCTTCAGGTATTGATATATATTAATAAGATCCCCAGACAAACCACCTTCTCTCTAGGCTGAACAGTCCCAGGGTGCTTCAGTCCCTTTGTCATCTTTGTGGCACTTTGTTGGACTCTCTCCAGTCTGTCCATGTCTGTCTTGTACTGGACACAGTGCTCTGGGAGTGGCCTTACTGCTGCTGAATAAAGGGGAAGGATCATAACCCTCAACCTGCTGGCAGGGCTTTGCCTAGTGCAGCCCAGGTTATTATCTGCTGCCTTTACAGCCAGGGCAAGTTGCTGCTCGTCTTCAATTTGGTGTTCACCAGGACACCCCAGATCCTTTTCTACCAAGCTGCTTTCCAGCAGGGTGGCCACCAGCACATACTGGTTCATGGTTTCCTGGGTTTAGGCTTCCCAGTAAAAAAGAAAGCTGTTGGCAAAGTAGAAGTTTAGCAGAGGGCTACTAAAAGGATACCAGCATTATGGAGTCTGCCTTCCCACATCAAGCTTTCCTTTCCTGGAAATGGCTAGACATCTGCCTGCCAACGGGAAGCAGTGAATGGATTCCTTATTTTGATTTGCTTGCATGTGCAGGTTTGCTTTAGCTACTAGACTGTATCTCAACCCACGAGTTTTCTCATGTTTGCCCTTCCGATTCTTTCCCACCTCCTGCTGAGAGTAGTGAACAAACATCTGTGTGAGGCTTGGCTGCCTACTGGGGTTAACCTACCACAACTTGTAATTGCTGTATCATTTTCACAGATCATTTACACACATGTTGTGTAGGAAGCGTGGGTTCCATTGCCTGGGCTTCAGGGCTTGTTTCATTGGTCATGTACCTGAGTTGCAAAATGATGTATTTTTCCTGAAAACTGTTGTTTGTCACTGAGACAAACTCCTGTCACTGATGCTCGTTTGGAAGTGCCAATGCACTGCTTTAACAATTAACCAGTCTTGTTCTCTCTGAAACTGGGACAGGTAACATCGCAGAGCTTCTCACCTGTAGTTGCCACTCAGCACCACCATGCAGTCCACCAAGAGGAACTTCTCCTTCACATGGCCTTTGAACGACATCCCTGTGCGGCAGTAGTAGGTTGGGCCAGAAACTGTCCTCACCCTCAGGAACTGCAAACCAGACAAGGCACTGACTCAGTTGGAAGTTGTTACTTCCCTCCCCCTGCCCATCCTTCTTCCCCTTGCTCTTTTAACTTCCACCCTGCCATTACTTTTATAGTTCAGCGCCAGTGATTCTGCCTGCAAACACAATGGAGAGCTAAAGCCTTCGTTGGTGTGTTCTCAGCCTTCAGCCCTATACTGTTGTGCCAGCTCTCCTGGCTTTCTTCATAATTACATTTCACGAGGCTCTGGCCCATTTTCCCCTCTCTCAGGTTCTTACTGCCTTAACAGCCCTCTGTGTCCCAGGACAGATCCCCTCTGGGTGTGGATTAGGGCAGGTCTTTGCTCACCTCCACATAGTTAAGATTGACTCTGCATTTAGCTGCTGTATCAAGGAAGAGCTGAGAGTTCATTTCATCCAGCAAGATATACACAGGCACTCTGCGAGCGGCAGCATCCAGCACCTCAAACAGCAGGTCCACATCAGTGAAAATGTCCATCACGATGGCTACCACCTGGGAAAAGAATGCAAGAAAGGTATCAGTGATCTGTGCCTGCTTATGTCCCAAATGACCGTGTTCCCCAGCACCTCACGTTCCAAAGCTGCACTGTCTCCTTGTCAACATCCCTTTCAAACAGGAACCTTCCCATCAGAGATTCATTTAAACATCGAGGGCCCCAGAACTGGGAGCAGCATTGCTATCTAAGGTGCATATTCTGTACATGAAGAGGTGAGTGAAACATCACTGCCATTGAGCATTCCCTCATTAATCCAAAGATAGCAGGTATTTTCCATGATTCTATGAATTTTCTGAATCATAGAATCATGATTCATTAAATTACTACGATTTGAATCATAGAATGATGATTTTGAACCACACTGGAAGGTTGTATCGAGCTGCTTGGACACTACCTACTCACTCCTTCCAAGACATCCATGACATTTGTAGGCAACTTTGTGGACAAGGCTCATCAAGCCGCTATATAGCTGCATCTATACACTCATAATATGGGAAGTAGCTTCAAGGCTCTAACATAGAAACTCAGAATGGTTTGGGTTGGAAGGAACCTCAATGGCCATCTAGTTCCAATCCCCCTGCCATGGGCAGACCACCCTCCTCTAGCCCAGGTTACCCAAAGCCCCATCCAACCTGGCATTGAACACTGCCAGAGATGTGGCATCCACAGCTTCTCTGGGCACCCTGTGCCAGGGCCTCCCCACCCTCACATGGAAGAATTTCTTCCAAATATCTCATTCCAATCTCCCATTATTCAGCTAAAGGACATTGCCCCTTGTCCTGTCACTACCTGTCCTTGTAAACAGGCCCTCCCCAGCTTTCCTGTAGCCCCTTTAGGTACCAAAGACTGCTATAAGGTCTCCCCAGAGCCTTCTCTTCTCCAGGCAGAACAAGCCCAACCCTCTCAGCCTGTCCTCACAGCAAAGGTGCTCCAGCCCTCTGATCATCTTCCTGTCCTCCTCTGGACTCGCTCCAACAACTCAATATATTTTTTGTACTGAGGACCCCAGAGCTGGTTGCGGTATTTCAGGTGGGGTCTCATGAGAGCAGAGGGGCAGAATCCCCTCCCTTGACCTACTGGTCACACTGGTTTTGATACAGCCCAGGACATGGTTGGCCTTCTGAGCTGCAAGCACAGATTGTCAGCTCATGTTGAGCTTTAATCAATCAACATCTCCAAGCCCTGCTCCTCAGGGCTGCTCAATCCATTCTCCACCCAGCCTGGAGACCCACGTGCAGGACCTTGCTGAACCCCATGCAGTTTGCACAGGCCCAGCTCTCCAGCCTGTCAGGGTCCCTCTGGTTGACATCCCTCCCCTCCAGCATGTTAACTGCACCACAGAGCTTGCTGTCACTGGCAGACATGCTGAGGCTGCTGCTCTCAATCCCACTGTCTGTGCCACTGACAAACGTATTAAATAGTGTCAGTCTCAGTACCCTGAGGAATGCCACTCATCATTGATCTCCACTTGGACACTGAGCCACGGACAAGTCTTTGAGCACAACTGTGCTGCCAATTCCTTATCCTCCAAGTGGTCCATCTGTCAAATCCATGTCTCTGCAATATAGAGACTGGGATATCATGCAGAACAGTGTCAAATGCTTTGCTCAAGTCCAGGTATAAGGCATCTGGATAACCAGATGTCCTGTTTTGTTCTTGGAGGAACAATCACCTCTTTGCCTTCCATGTGCCTGAGCATAGCTTCCAGGAGGATCCGATCCATGATCTTGCCAAGCACATTGGTGAGACCAACTGCAGTTCCCCATGTCTTCCTTTTTTCCTCTTTTAAAATCTTTTCCAATCCCCTTTTCTCCCTGTCCTCCCCAATTCTTATTTTGTTACTGTGTGAGAATACATCATGGAAGGGTGTAAGGAAGATGCATCCAAACTCTTCTCAGCGTTACCCATTGAAAGGACAAATCCCAAGACACAAAATACTTAAACATAAAAAAATCTTCATTTACAGGAAGCATGTTTGAACAGCAGAACAGATTGCCCAGAAAGTTTGTGGAGTGTCCATCCTTGGAGATTCTCAAGGACAGTTCTTAAGTAATTCTCTCTAATCCTCTCTGAGCAGGGGAACTGTCTGTCTACAGAGGTCCCTTTCAACCTCAAGTATTGGGTTATTCTGTGAACTCTTTCCATATTTCAGCATGGCCTTACACACTTTTCCAGGAGACCAGAGAGCAGAGGCTAGCTTTGACACAGTATTTTTATAATCATTCTTTTCCTTGTCAGGTCCTACAGGCAAAGCTAATGGAATCAGCAGAGGACCTGATGCATTCTGATTCCTCTTTGACACACATAATTTTATCTCTGCTCTAACTGGCCTCTTCATTTTCTCACCTGTTGAGCTGCTCGAATCATTCTGCGAGCCTCCTCCTTAATGCTGGGATTGTCCGGGGGTGGTGGCTGCACGAGGGTTGTCACCTCTGTTCCCCTGAACCCAAATACCATTGGCCAGCCCAGGTCAAGCTCGGGAACAGCAAGGTCTGAGTTCATGGGCCAGTAAGTCCCAGAGGATCCATCCATGTCATTGTCACCTGCAGGGTCTGTGGTGCCTTCCTGGTTGGCATACTGTGGTTTCTGGAGATTCTGTATGATATGATCCACCTCTGAGTTGCAAAGAAAATCAGGGGCTGCTTCCTCTGATAGAAAGCGCTGGTAACTTTCTTTGCCCTCTTCAGTAAGCACATCCAGAGCTAAGCGGTAATACTCCTTGTAATGTGGGGGGAGATAGTTGGGGTCAAGGGGATTGTCCCCCTGTGAGGAGCTTTGAGATCGACGAGCCATGAGGGGAGGGAGAGCTGTAAGAAAAGAATAATCAACAGTGAGACCAGTTTCCCTCCAGCGACACACACATCCAGCCTTGTAACTGGTGAAAGTTGGGGGTTCACGATGGCAAAACCAAAAGGGAAGAGATACCAAGCACACAGAGTAATGTTGGATAAAGTTCATTCCAAATGGATGGGGAGCTTTAAATTAGGCACAGGCGGTAATCACTTTAGAATTACTTTAACACAGTTAAATGTTTTTGAGCAAAATAAAGAACAAACCAAATTGGGCAGCACTGTGATGTACAAGAACGATGCATCCTACAGAATGCTGAACTTTCTTCTTCAGGCTGCCAATTGCTAAGCCTAATTTTGCCTTTTGTTCAAAACTACTCTTTTTTCACCTCTCTGTTGCTGGTTATTAGCTCAACTCCATTAAAATTATTCTCAAATGCTACAAAAATTATTTACTGTGTGTAATACAGCACTAAACCAAGAAGCATATGTATTTATACAAATGCACCCTCTGAATCCTTATAAAGTCAGTGTTATAATCACCTCAGAATATGAGTAGAAGCTGGGTATAAGTGGAATGCGGGCAAGCATAAGGGTGTCCTGCTGCTGTAACATGGCCAGAAGTCAGAGTAATTTTCATGAGATCCAGGAAGAAATAAAAAACAAGGGACATGATGCTTTTTCAGTTTCTTGGTGTTAGGAAAAATCTGAGTCAAAAGAGCTCATGTTCAGTTTTTGACAATTGTCTGTAGGAAACTTATTATTTGAGACTACAGACAAATGTGATTTTAATGAATTTTTGAAGAAACGCTTGTCATCCCACAAATACAACTCAACAAATAATATCCTACTGATCTACAGAGAACTCCAGAGCACTCTGGCTTTTGACTGCCAATTAATTTAATGTTCAAACATACTCTTGCTGGCACCCCAGCACTGATAAGCCAACAGAGGCTTCCTCTTAATCAAAAAGGAGCGTGGCTGTCACTGATCACTCAGGCAAGGCCGCATGAATAGGACGCGTGAGTACAGGGGCTGAAAGTGGCTGCTATTGCCACTGCCATCCAACACCCCTGCTCCCAAAATGGGCAGGATTGCCATGGATGTGGGAGGACAGAAAACAACACTTCAGGCCCATACTATCACTCTCTGTAATGGCTTTAAGTACTAAGTTAGAATACATTCAAGATGAAGCCTAAGTGGATTTTTTCTTACCTGACTACCTGCACAGCACAGACCAGCACTGAATTACTCCTGCCTCAAACTCCCACGAGCTACTCCTGCCTCAAACTGTAACAGCTAATAGAGCTGCGTGACACAACAGTTCCTAAGGACCTGTGGCAGTTAATAGATCATGAACAGGCAGGAAAAGTACCAGTGAAGAAACAGATTTGATGCAAAAGCAAAATGATCCTCATGGACTTCTCTAAGCTGCTGGCCCCACGGAGAATCCTGGAGCGTCAGGACCTGGAAAGCTCATCCAGTCCCAGCCCTGCCAGAGCTGAATCCCACAGGAACGCGTCCGGCAGGTTGGGTATCTCCAGAGACTCCCCAGCCTCTCTGGGCAGCCTGTCCCAGGGCTCCAGCACCCTCACAGGGAAGGAGTTTCTCCTTGTATTGACATGGAACCCCCTATGCTCCGGCTCAGCAAATACCGAGCGACAGGGGCTGTCCTGGTGGGACAGGCGGACGGTCCCGGGAGCGTCCCTGCTCGCGGGGCACCCGCGCTGCTCCGGCGCTGCGGGACCGCACGGAGCCTGTCGGGAGGGCGCTGCCTGTGCCGAGCGGGGACGGGCCGTTCCGGGTGGCGGCGTCCCCGGGCCTGGGGCGGGCCGGGCGGGGAGCGCTGCGTTAGCACACGACCCTCGGGCCGTCAGCCTCCGCACCGCTCGGCCCGGCCTTCGGCCCCCGCAGAACCAGCGAAGATCACCGCTCCGCGGGAGGCAGCGCCCAGGCAGCCCGGGGCAGGCGGGCGGGTCTCCAGCCGCCACCTCTGCAAACAGGTCCCGGAGCCCGCAGCAAACTCCGAACTGGATCGCACCGGGCGCCGGAGCAACAACCCGCCCGGCTGACTCGTAAGGCTGCGAATCTGCAGCGTCACCCAGCTTGGCTGCAAGGAGAGAACCGGGGAGGGAGATGCGGAGCCTTCCCCGAAGTTCATGCTGAGAAAGCACCTCAAGTCCCACTTGGAAAGAACCTCCCGCCTGCTGAGCCTGCCATTCCCGTGTGTGCCCCGGGCGAGGTTCTGCTCATTAAGCCTCCTCGCTGCCTTCAGCTGGTTTGCATTTCTTCCAAAACAGACGCACAAATCTGAGAGCTGTGAAAGACAACCCGTACACATCGTCCTGCCACCACAGGTAACTTGTGACTCGCAAAAATAAAAGGACAAGTCCCTAACAAACAGCCACAATAAATTTAAGGGTAGCTACAGTGTGTTTGACCAGTGTCCTGTCGCAAGGAAAGGCAGGAAAACTGGGAGAAAAAAGTACTGTTTTCTCCCAAGAAGAACCTCAATTAGCCTGAGCCTGCGAGGAAATGCTACAGCTGTTCCCTCTTAGAGCAAGGCTGTCATGGACTTTGGGTCCCCTGAATAGATCCCCATTTTTAGTTCAGATTCAAGTTCAGGAAGGTTCTGAAGATTTCATACTTTTGCCTGGGTTGTGTGAGACAGCAGCAGCGGTAACGCTGAGTGGGCAGCTTGCTATGTGTGCACAGACGAACCCTCCTGTGTGTTCACACAAGTTCGGTGCCCCCAGGTAGCCCGGGTGCTACACAGAACCTCGGTGTGTATGCAGTGAGGCAGAAACACTCGGGACGTGTGTCATAGCTGCACGTACGTGTAAGCAAGAGCAGCAGTTCCCATCATCTCCGCACACTACACTCACTGGACATGCACTGGAGTGTATCTCTATGGAATCCCTCCCTGAAGGAAGTAGATCAACTCTGGTTGGAGACAGCATACACCATACCTCACCAGGATTCTACTTGAAAAAAATAAAATCTTCTGTGACTTCTAAGAGAAAAATAACTTGCTGAAAAGGATTCCAGAGAGTGAATGACAGTCTTGGGAAGTATCTGGAATTCGGAAAGATACGGTCCTGTTTGCCCTTGTGATGCATCTGTTGGTCTAAGTGCCTGCACCTTATGTTTGTGCAAGATGGGAAGCTGATGGTCTACTGATACAGACTTAAGAGTCTGCAGAATAAACAGTTTCAAGAATGACTGGCTGTGTCTACACCTGTAAGAAAAGATTACTGATGTCTCTGGACACAAGTGAGAGCAGAATAGGTTGAAGTTTGTGCATGTAAGGAAAAAAACTTCAGCAGATCAAGAGGTGCTCCATCCCTCTGCTCATCTCTGTGGCCTCCTCTGGACTTATCCCAAGAGCAACATGTCCTTCTGAAGGAGGTTATTCTACTTCTCTACACTGCTCTTGTCAGATCCCATCTGGAGCACTGCATCCAATTCGGGTCCTCTGTACAAGAAAGACGTGGACCTTAGAGGAGGTCAAAGTGGTCTGAAGGCTGGAACACCTTTGCTATGAATGAAGTCTGAGTTGGGCTTGTTCAGCCTGGAGAAGGGAAGGCATGGGGATACCTTCCAATACTTAACTAGTAATTTAAGTAATCTGATATCCTTCTACAATAAGGTCACTCACCTAAGGGATGAAGGGAAGGCAGTGCATGAAGTTTTTCTGGATTTATGTAAGGCTTTTGATCTTGTCCCTGACAACATCCTTCTGGACAAGTTGCCCAACTGTGAGATAAGCAGGTACCTGGTGTGCTGGATGAGGAACTAGCTGGAACCGCTGCAGGCACAGGGTAGTAGCGAATGGGGCTACATATGGTTGACGACTAATCACCAGCAGTGTTCAGGGATTGATTCCAGGGCCAGTTCTGTTAAATATTTTTCTCAACCATCTGGATGCAGGAGTTGAATGTGCCATCAGCAAATTCTCTAGCAACACCAAAATGGGAGGTGCTCTTGACTCTCCTGAGGCCTTGCAGAGGGATCTGAGTAGGCCGGAGCACTGGGCCAGCATCAGTGTAATGAAATTTAACAAGCAGAAATGCTGGACCCTGCACTGGGACAGAGTAACTCTGGGCACAGTAGAAACTGGGAGAGGAGAGGCTGGACTGGTCCCCCTGCAGAAAGGGGCCTGGGGGTGCTGGCTGGCAGCAGGCTGTGCAGGAGTCAGCAGTGTGCCTGAGGGCAAATCGCACCCCGGGGTGCATCAAGCAGGAAGACCAGCTGGTCAAGGGTGGGCACTATCCTGCTGGATTAGCCTCGGCATGGCCTCACCATGAATCCTGTGTGCAGTGCTGGGCCCACAGTTTAAGGCAGCTGTGAAGGTCCTTGAATGTGTCCTGGGAAGGGCAACCCAGCTGGTGAAGGGCTGGAAGGCAGGTCCTGTGAGGAGCAGCTGAGGGCTCGGGGGCTGTCTAGTCCAGAGAAAGTCTGGAAAAGAGGGGGCTGAGGGGTGACCTCGATGCTCTTTGCAGCTTCCCGAGGAGGGGACACGGAGAGGGAGGTGCTGAGCTTACAGCAGCCTTCCAGTCCCTGAAAGGTTCCTATAAGAAAGCTGGGGAAGAACTGTTCCCAAGGGCATGGAGCGATAGGATGAGAGGTGATGGCTTTAAACTCAAAAAGGGCAGATTTAGGCTGGATATTACAAAAAGGTTCTTCAATATGAGGGTGGTGGATCACTGGCACAGGTTGTCCAGGTGGTGGAGGTCCCATCCCCGGAGACATTCAAGGTCAGGCTTGGTGGGGCTCTGAGTGACCTGCTCCAGTGAAGATGTCCCTGCTTATTTTAAGGAGATTGGACTAGATGACCTCTAAAGGTCCCTTCCAGCCCAAAACATTCTATGATTCTTGAGCTCTTCTCCCAGGGATTCAGGGTCAGGATGTGTGGGAACGATTCAAAGTTGCATCAGCAGAGTTTGAGATTGGTCATCTTAATCACTGTTGTACATCACTTCCAACTGAAGTATCCTGTCCTATCCTATCCTATCCCATTCTCTTTTAATGGGAGCTTATGAGAGAGACTTTTTACCAAGGCCTATAGTGACAAGACAAGGGGAAACAGAATTAAACTGAAAGAAGGTGGGTTTAGACTGGGCATAAGGAAGAAATTTTATACAATTAGGGTAGTGGTACACTGGACCAAGGTTCCCAGGGAAGTTGTGGATGTCCCATCATTGGAAGAGTTCAAGGGCAGTTTGGATGGGGCTTTGATCTAGTGTAAGAAGCATGCTTTAATTCCCTTATTTGCAACAAGAACTACACTAGGTTGATGAATTCTCAGCTTGCATGCAGAAATTATGGCGTTTATACACATACAAAAAACTTATATGGATTTTTTGCATGTCACCATTTATAAGATCTAAAAAGTATGGGTAATTTCATATCTCAGGAACTGGCTCTAGCATAATCCCAATAATCTTCCTCCAGCTTCTCATGTGCTACTACCTACAATGAACATATTCCATGCTTTGCATGGCAAGAGATGCACAAAATGTTTGATACTCTTTCAGTCGTCTTTCAAACTACTGTCCTGTCAATCTAAGCAGAAGGGAAGAAGTTAACTGGAACTTCAAATGTTATTATCTTTCATCACTATGGTAAGTGTGAGCTGACCTCAGGTCAATGAATAAATGAAATTTCTCAAAAGTGATCTAGTTTGCTCCTGGGCAGAAACTCTGTTAGGAATGCTAATTCACTAGAGAAGCAGAGCTTTTGGATCCCATGCACCTGCAGTCTTTGCAGTACACTCCTGCAACTGTCCATGTGGTGAAACTAACCTAGATTCTGCATTTAGTTCATGTTTTTGTGTTTGTTTTTTGGGGAGAGGGGGTGTTGCTAAGTTACAACTCCTGGGAATAGCTGTCTGCAACTGGCAGAACTCTTGAGGTGCTAGTTCAACCTTGGTGGTGTTAAACCATAAGTCACAGGGTTGTGTCTCTAGGTCTAGGTCAAATAATCCACTATTTAATGAGTAACTACCCTAGAAATTAGCTGAAAATTATAATGTACCATTTATGGCTCATATTTGTTTGCCATAGTGAGGTTTCTGAGATTGATTTTTTTTTTTTAAACTACTGTCTCTTTGCATCTATGTTAACTAGCTTTCATTCATTCAAAATGTCTGAGTTATCACAGTGCAATGCTGGATTGTGCGTTCTCCTGACCCCACCCTTCAAGGACTTATAAACATTGAAAAGATCCCCCTCAGCCTTCTCTTTTCCAGGCTAAAAAGTCCCAAGTCCCTCAGCCTCACTTCGTAAGAGAGATGTTCTAGTCCCCTCAGCATCTTCACAGCCCTTTACTGTAACGTCTCCAGTAGCTCCTGTCCTTCCTGACCTGCGGATCCCAAAACTGCACACAATATTTCACATATATTCATAGAATCATAGAATGTGTTGGGTTGGAGGGGACCTTTAAGGGTCATCAAGCCTGACCTTGAGGATCTCCAGGGATGGGGCCTCCACAACCTCTCTGGGCAACCTCTGTCAGTGATCCACCACCCTCATATCGAAGATTTTTTTTCCTAATATCCCACCAAGGAAAAAATTACTATTTATATATATTACCAACAGTGATGGTAATACAGTGATGCCTTGTTATTGTTTGATTCTAGAACTGTGTATTCTGTTTCTTTTGTAGGGCATTCAGGACATACAATGCCAGGAGGAACACCTCAGTGTGTACTTCCTCATTCTGTCTTAAACTTTGCGAGTTGTCAAGTGTGAGGCCTGGAAGAGCAAAATGAAGGAAACATTTGGCAGAAGCAGAAAAATTTGGGCAAGAGGTCTGTAAAATGCATAGCTCATGTGTGCACTTGCTTCCTTGGAACTGATTGCCGAAGGGTCTCATTAGATAGCAATTATTTGCTTTTATGGCTTTGTGCCTTTAACAGGAATTTTCTTAACACCTTGACAGATTTCCACAAGTAGAGTGAGAGAAGATTAAAATCAGAGAATCATGATTGAATCATACAATGGTTTGGGTTGGTAGGGACGTCAGATCATCCAGTCCCAAGCCCCTGCCATGGGCAGAAACACCCTCCACCAGCCCAGGTTACCCAAAGCCCCATCCAACCCAGCGTTGAACACTGCCAGGGATCCAGAGGCAGCCACAGCTTCTCTGGGCACCCTGTGCCCGGGCCTCCCCACCCTCACATGGAAGAATTTCTTCCAAATAACTCATTTCAATCTCCCATCATTCAGCCAAAGACCATTGCCCCTTGTCCTGTCACTGCATGTCCTTGTAAACAGTCCCTCCCCAGCTTTCCTGTAGCCCCTTTAGGTACCGAAGGCTGCTATAAGGTCTTCCCAGAGCCTTCTCTTCTCCAGGCTGAGCAAACCCAACCCTCTCAGCCTGTCCTCACAGCAGAGGTGCTCCAGCCCTCGGATCATCTTCATTGCATCCTCTGGACTCGCTCTAACAATTCAGCATCTTTCTTGTACTGGGGACCCCAGAGCTGGTCACAGCACTCCAGCTGGGGTCTCATGAGAGCAAAGGGGCAGAATCCCCTCACATTGCTGGGGATACGGCCCAGGACGGTTGGCTTTCTGGGCTGGAAGTGCACATTACACATTGCTGGCTCATGCTGAGCTTTACATCAATCAACACCCCCAAGTCCTGCTCCTCAGGTCTGCTCAACCCATTCTCCACCCAGCCTGGAGTTGTGCTTGGGATTTCCCCGACCCACATGCAGGACCTTGTACTTGGCCTAGCTGAAGTCCATGCAGTTCACATGGGCCCAACTCTCCAGCCTGTCAGAGTCCTTTCCCTCCAGCATAACTGCAGCTTGTTGTCAGCAATCTGCTCTTCTTCCTTTTACATGTCAAGTAGCAAAAAAAGTAAGACCCTAAAGACCCTTAGTACAAAACATCCAGAGCCATAAAACATACAATGGATCACCAGAAAGGAACAGGAAAGCACACCACCAATGTCCTTCACACCTTCAGTAGCTGCAACTTTATCAGGTAAAGCATCCCAGGGAAAGTACTGCCCCTTCACTGCACAAGAAAGCAAGGGACTCCTATTAAACCCTGCCAGTATGTCCTGGGAAAAAAAATCCAGCAATTGTTTTAAACTTGATTTTATGAGCTGAACACACCAATATGGGACCTGAGAAGTTCTTTCAGATTACAAAGCACACTGGCATATGGCAGTACCTCCCCACTGTCCAGTCTCTGTTGTTTTAAAGGAACATGAAAGAAAACTTCCGAAGCCAAAGCAAGGGGAAAAATTCCAACTTCTTCCCAGCACCTAGCCTTTAAGCCTTGGGTTAATTAAATATAAATCAAGTGTATGCAAACTATAACCAAGGGGAGAAATTCAGGTGTCTACACACAGGTGTTTAATGTCCCTTGGGATGCCCTAAGGTGTCTTGCCTGCCCTCCAGCTGCTAGTCGAGGTGTTGAGGCTCTCGTGAGGATTGTGCCACATCTGCTGTGGTTTAGATACCCTAAGGTACCTAAAATGACACTAAACACCTAAGTTTTGGAACAAGAATTGCTCCTCAGGGGTCATATTCATTAATTAAATACGGGTATATAACAAGCAAGATAATTGCCCTCTGCCTCCCTTTACAGGGCAGCTGGAGAGGGCCTTTTTACAAGGACATGTAGTCACAGGACAAGGGGTAAGTGTTTTAAACTGAAAGAAGGTAGATCTAGGTAGGACATAAGGAAGAAATTCTTGCCTGTGAGGCAGGGAAGGCCTTAGCATAGGGTGCCCTGAGAAAGTGTGGCTGCCTCTGGATCCCTGGCAGGATTTAGGGCCACACTGGATGGGGCTTTGGGTAACCTGGTGTAGTGGAGGGTGTCTCTCCCCATGGCAGGAAGGTTGGAACTGGATGATCTTTAAGCTCCCTTCTAATCAAGGACATTCTGTGATTCTATGATAGTTGATGGAGAATAAGTGAATAAAATCAAAGAAGTATGGGATGAGATTAACTTTCTAACACAGATGAGTCTTCTCTTCATCTTTCTACCAGATCATTAACAAATCAGGCTTCCAAAGCTTTGGTGCTCTGTCTTCAATTTGTTTAACTTCAAGATTACCTTTATCCAGTCATGTAATTCATTAAACCGAGATCCAGCTTGAAACTTTCAATAATTTATATGAGATCCTGCCTAGGAGAAGGATGGTTCCAGAATTTCAGTCTTTATTTTTGAAGGTTTTTACTTTTGCAATTGTACTTTCAAACATAACTTCTTCAGTAGGACAGGTCAGTCTCACCCAACTTCAAGCACCTTCACTGCAGAAATCTCCATGAATGGCTGATGTCCATATGTCCTGGTTTTCGTCTGGGATAGAGTTAATTTTCATGAGAAGCTGAGAAGGGACACAGCCAGGAGAGCTGACCCAAAAGGGATATTCAATACCATATAAAGTTCTACTCAGTGTATAAGGGGTAGGGGCTGGCTGGGTAGGAGGAATCACTGCTCGAGGACTAGCTGGGCATCTGGTTCTGAGCAGCAAGCAAATTGCATTGTCTGTCACCTGCTTTGTGTAATATTTTATTAGTATTCTGGTTATTTTCCTCTTCCTTTGCTGTCTTACTGTCCTAGTAAACTGTCCTTGTCCAAACACATGAGTTTTGCCTTTTTCTTACCATTCTCCTCCCCATCCCACTGGGGAGGAGGAGGGTGGATTAAGAGCAGCCCTGAGGTACTTAGTTGCCAGCTGGGGCTAAACAACACCATTCTACTATTACCAACCACCAAAAACTAGTCAATACAGTGAAGTGAGTAATTGTCTCACATTAAAAGAGACACCCACATCAAGGCTGACGAAACCTGCCATTACTGTACATTTTGTGAGGCATCAAATTGTCCTAATAGTCCTTTCGTACTCCATTTGAGGTCCATTTTACAATGCAGCCAGCACAGCTGAACACAATAGTCTGATGGCTCTCTTAGCAATGCTGTATTTGAGACAGAACTGTCTAGCCACTCCTGCTTGCACATCTCTGGATGTGCCTTCAGCTTGCTGGCTACTCTGATATCCATTAGTTTTTGCAATGGTTGTTGAGGTACAGTCTCCTTTTTGTAAACAGGAGAAGGATTCTGAGGTGCTACATGTAATAACTGTGATGCACCAGTTTATCAGGTGATCCAAGGTGCTCTGCATACCTGCCCTACATTCTAGTTTTATTGACTTTCCCAATAATCAAGTACCTAAAAGCTTTATCACAAGTGGTTTTACTACATTGACCAAAGGTTAAAGAGAGAAAAAATATCACTGGTAAGTATCTTTTGAAAGAAAATTTAGTATTTTAAAGAGCTTATTTTAACTGCCTGTTGTTTACTGTGTATTGCAATTGCTCTTTAAAAGATTAAGAGTACATAAAGGAGTACTATTAAAACATCTGATGTAATATTGCAAAACTATATTAGCTTAGCACTGAATATTGCAAGTCAGTGAATATCACTTGCATATTACAAGTCAGCATTTCACTCTCCCTTTCTACATGAACCTGTTCTCAGCTCGGTCAAAGGAAGATGAAAAGCCTTAAATATATTTATCCAGTTGTGCAATGAAGAAAACTACTTCCTGATTCCTTCAGAAAAGTCCTATAATATAAGACTTGATTTATCATTGCTATTTTAACATCTAGATGGAAAAGCTGTGGCCACAATTGGCATGCAGCACATAGTCCTTCTCTACAAAAGCCCTGACTGATAGAGAAAAGCAGAGTGGAGTAGGCTAGAAAAGTCCAGATTCAAAGGGCAAAAAAAGAGCCAACATTTCACCCTGAACAACCTAGTTGCTTGTACGTGCAGGAAAAAGCATTCTTCCCAGGACCTATATTTAAAAATATAGAATATATATTACAAAGGTTTAAAAAAAACCCAGACAGTTGCTAGTCAACCATTTTCCTAGCAAGTTACTTCAGCATTCATTCACTTTTATTGTGGTGAAAATGCACCTTATTTCACAAAATAATCTTTAACTTCAGGTTTAAATGTATTATAATGCCTCTACTGGCACAATAGAAAAAAAACCCTAATATAATCATAGAATGATAGATTTGTCTTGGTTGGAAGAGAACTTTCAGATCATCAAGTCCAAGCATCAACCTAACCTGCCAAAACCACCAGAAACCTAAGCAGCGCATCCATCCATCTTTTCAACACCTCCAGAGACAGTGACTCCACCACCCTCCTGAGCAGCTCATTCCAATGCCTAAAAACCCCTCTGTGAGGAAATCTTTCCTAACATCCATTCTAAACCTACCCTGGCGCAACTTGAGGCCATTTCCTCTTGTTCTATTGCTTCTCACAATGACAGGCCACTAATCTGTAATCAAATTACTGCAAAGTAAACTAAGTTTGCACAAACATACTGATCCACAGTATCACAGAATCATAGAATCATCATGGTTGGAAAAGACCTTCAAGATCATCGAGTCCAACCATCAGTGCTACACCATTGTAACCTCTAAACCATCTCCTGAAGCCCCATATCTACCTATTTTTTGAACAGCTCCAGGGATGGTGATTCCACCGCCTGCCTGGGCAGCCTGTGCTAATGCTTCACCACTCTTTTGGTGAAGAAATTTTTCCTAATATCCAATCTGAACCTCCCCTGTCACAATTTGAACCCATTCCCTCTTGTCCTGTCACTCATTATTAGAAAGAAGAGGCCAACACCCCCCTCACTGTAACCTTTCAGGTAGCTGTAGAGCGCACTAAGGTCCCCTCTCAGCCTCATATTCTCCAGGCAGAGCAGCTCCAGGTCCCTCAGCCTGTCCTCGTAACATCTGTTCTCCAGATCTCTGATCAGCCTAGTTGCCTTTCTCTGCACCCTCTCGACATCCTTCCTGTACTGCGGTACCCAAAACTGCACACAGAACTCGAGGTGCAGCCTCACCAGGGCTGAGTACAGGTACCCACCACGTCAGGTCCCTTGTCATGAACGAAAGACGACTCACTTCAACAAAGTGAACTGCAATACCTTGCATTTCCCACATGGTATTACATAGTAAAGATAGATGCATACACAGCGCTGCTATGAAGTCGTTACTCTGTGATGACAGAACCAAGTATTTTTGTGTGCACCTATGTCCTTAATCTGAAATTCTCTTGAAAATAATGTATTTTGGTCAATGCTCTCTGTGTAGATTAGTGAGATGGCTTTTCCTCACATAAATCCTGATGATATGGATTCCAATCCATGAGAAGATGATAGTTTTTCCCAATCCTGTTCCATGCACTATACTGTACTCTTTATTTCTGTGTTTCATTTTCTTTAATACTAAATGTTTGTAATGTAAAAGTCCCTTGGAAAATTTTTGCATTTCACATGCCATTTACTCCTGTTTTTCTGGTTTCTCTAAATAAAGAGCATACAAATTCTCAAGTCTCTACAAGTTTCAGTCTCACTGTGTCTGAACTGAACTGTGTTCCTCTCACTGTATGTTTCTGGGAGAACATAACTCAGCTGTCCTGGATTGGATCAAAGGTCCTGGAGACCCACCTCCAAAAAGCACTAAGCACAGATGGTGTGAAAACACACAGGGACAGGCCAAACATTTATGATGCTTCTCTAAGTTAATTTTAGCTACTTGAGGTTCAAGAACCTGCTGACCCAGATATGCTTTAATGATTAAAGCTAACTTCAAAGGCTTCTGCTATCATAAGCTCGCACAGAGTTTTCCTGAACCCATATAAAATTTCCGCATCTACAACAGCCAGAGGAAACGTAAAAAAATGTCAACAGATCAGAAATACAGTCATAAACAGTCTCCTTTTGAAACTGCTGCTGGTACTTTGGGTGCTTGTGGTTGGGTTTGGGTTTTTTTTTTCCTTCGGACAGGAAAAAAACATCTATTGGCCCTCTACTGACCACTTTCATGTTATACATCTGCCAACTCTCCTGTCACTCATAACCCCTCTAGACAGAGAACCCTAAATTATTCAACTGCTTCTTACATGGAAACCGTTCTGTGCCTCTTATTCTCTATTCCCTGATTTTGTTTCACTCTACTGTTGGTTGTTTTTTTTTTTGGAGATCATGAGATTGCAGCTGCAAGATGAAAGTGAAACTATTATTTACATGCTGTTCTTTTCCTAATATGACATTTGCTTTTTCACTGCTAAGAAGCAATGAGCATCCTGCTGATTTATAGAACAGGTTCGCTGTGCTTTTTCGGGTTTTTTTCTTTTAGTCCAGCTTTTGTCGAACTATCCCAGTGACAATCGATTTTCCTGAATCCCAAGAAGGTACAGACAAATAGACTTTCTGGTTTGGTTCAATATACAGTTAGAGACTCCAATGAAGAGTCATAATCCCATTGTACAAAATGAAGTACAAGCAATTAATAAATTGGTTCTTGCTGATGATGGTCTCAGAATCTACGCCCCATGAGACATGATAAACAGATGAAAAATGAGCTGAGAGGTACAAAGAGGGCATGGGAGAGCCATCAAAATGCCTAAAGGGCAGGTAGAGTAACTTGCATCAGACAGTTAAGTCTGTTAAGGAACCATGTGCTTGGTCTGTACGCTCCACGGTGAAGAGCACATGGAGGAAGATGTAACATTTGTGAATTTGTTTTTACAGGGATTCCAGACTTGCTTTCATTTATCATTTGGCACATTCCTGTCTTCTCCATACAAGCCCTGTAGTACTTTGCATTTACTATTCTTCTGGTTTTACAGTCGCTCAGAATTGGTATTTCATGAAGTCAGGGAAAGAAAAGCATTGATCTACAGCATCTTCTCTCCGTGCCTTCCAGGAGACTGTTTTCATTACCTGGTATTTCATGTAGTTCTCCTAAGCAATTGTTTCACAAAACCATGTTCATAAAAGAAGTATCGAGAACACCAGTTGTGATCAGAACTACACCATATTAGACAATTGAGTGAACCAAAACTGCACTCTTTAGCTCCTTCCCAAGAAATACTTCCCCTAAGTATAGTAGCTGTGACAGTGATGGGTACAGAGAAAGCTATAGTACAATCCAAACATTTAGTACACTAGCTCTGTTTAGCATGTACAGTACACTTACTTTTTAGCATGCTAATATGGGATATTTGTTAGGGATTTTTCAGGAGGAAGCTGAAGGAGAGAAGGTAGGCTTTGTAGCTGTTTATGAGTAACTCCTCCCATGCTTAGGGGCGATGGGAAAGCATGAAGGAGCTTGTTGAAAACTTAACAAGTGTGAGATGAAGGCTGATATAATGGGCTGATAAGAGGCAGGATTGAATCTCTCAGCAGCAAAGGTCTCTTCCACACTTCTGCTTGGGCTTTCACAAAGGCACTGCGTTTGCTGCACCTCTTTGCAAGGAGTACTAATGCAGTCAGTCACTCCCCTCCTCAGCCAAAAACACACTAGCAAGGGAGAAACATTAGGAGAGAAAGGAGCATGCAGTTATCTGTGTGCAATTATCAAGAGCTTTTTTTGAAGAGGGAGACTCCCATGGAAGACATTGGTATAATTGGGAGTGACTTTACTAGCTTCGACACTTACCACAAGCATTTTGTGATCCACAAAAGCTGTCAGACCCTCTTAATATTGGAAAAAGTAAACAGAGATGTAATTGTAGCCTACAACTATCTCTGCACAGAAAACACTTTCAACCATAATGAAATGTTTAATGGAGGCAGGGCAGGGAAAAGTAACTGACAGATAAAGCTAGATGTAAAAATTCTCCCTTTACCTTTGGATTTAACACTAAGAGCACAAAATAGAGTAAGTATAGACCTGTTGCCTTGTGCATAATTTGCTGCCTATCTGTATGATGTTCCATTTCAATAGATTTTAATCATTGGGGTTTTTTTTCTCTAAAAGAGTAGTATGGAATTCTATTTTCAGCTATGCTGAGTGGATGGTCACCACAAAGCCCTACAGATTAAAAAAAAACCCAACCAGGATCTGCATTTTTCATCATTCTTTGTGTCAGCTGTGAATCAAGAGTGATGGGTTGCATTCACCCAGTCTAAACTCAGTGTTTCCTCCCTCCTCTGCGGCTGCCTGATGTCAGCCCTGCTGATGTCTCAGCACCTCAGGCTGCCTCTATCTTCCTTCCCAACGCTGACTCCAGTGCTTGTTGTTGCGTGTTTTGCCTGCACAGCAAGTTCCCAGACTGCCTCTCTCAGATGATCACTTCCCTGGCTGGACCTGCTTCTCTGCTTCAAGACACTCCCAAAAGTTGAGGCCTTCGTAGGTCTGTAAGAAGCAGCAGAAGGAACTGCCTCAGAGGAAGCAAGGCCGTCTCACTCTAGCTGGAAAGGACTAGTAAAAGAGAGTATCTCTGCCTACGACCCCATGCTTATGTGCAAGTACAGGCACAATTTGCTGGGCTTAAACACCTTGTCTTTCCACTTCCCTGGATTCCAGCAAGAAAAGGCAGGCAAACATAGACAGAAGAATTCACTTTTGCCCGGTGGACTCACAAGACCTCTCTGTGTTCATGTCTGAAAGGCTTCCAAACCATGGTCAATTAATCAATCCCAGCAATTTTGATAGTCAAAGAAGCAGCAAATGGCACATGGAAGAGAAAAATGTACACCATCAATTTCCAAGGGGTGATCCAGAAGGCAGGAGTGTGTGGGCCACAGCTGGCCCATGTGCCATGTTTCATGACATCCCTTACAGTGGGCTGTGAACATTTTCCAGGTTTCCAAAATGTCTGGAACTCAATTATTTTAAAAAAAGAAAAATTGGCCTGATAAACCAGAAGTGACTATATGAAAACAGGTTGATAATATTCTGGAAGGGTCAGATTTAGCAGCAGACAGTAATGCATAAGTGAAACTACTTGAGCAGACATCGTGACAGTAAGACATGGGAAATGTTGCATTTGCTCTCAAGAACATTTTACACTAGGTAAATGATTTGGGGAGGGACCTGTCTCCTGGAATATGGTTTAAGGTGAGGGTTTTATTTAATTCTGCATTGTGTAATGGAGGGACAGCTAGTGCCTTCTAATCCTGCAGCAGCAGACTGAATAACCTGTATGAACAGTGACAGATACGCTCAAACTTTCCAGAAGCTATTCCTACATGTTGTAGCTTTCTGTACTAAGGTTTGGACTTCTGACGAGAAAGAATCTCTCAGTGTAAGGTCTCTCACTTACAAATCTCACAGTGAAGTGCCTCTAGCACTTTTAGTTTTCAGGTGCACCCTGCCATTTTCTGGTTTAGCTGCAACACATTGCCATGGAAATTTTACAAGAGCTTTGGCAAGGGATGCTGGATACCTTCTTCTTAACTGCTCTTCTCACCAAGCAGGGCACAGTCATGTTCCCAAGGACACATGGTGAAATGTGGGTAGCAGTCTGAATTAGACTCTCAGCCGCAATTCTGTCTGCTAAGTCCTCACAGCAGTTACGTTTCCTCTTTCAATTTTCCTTTCTGTATTTTCTGCTTAAGTATCTCTGTGTTCTTATTCACAGTGTTCTCTCAGATTTAGGCTGTAGGCTCAAAGCCTAGGTTACTGATGAAAGTTCTGTTCGGACAAGGAAAACATGGAATTTGTTACTCCTGTTACAATGCCATGTATACAACTCCCAGGCCTTTTCTTCTGGTCATCCGACCAGCCTCTACTGATCACCCTATGTTAAAGCATCTGAGTGAATGTGATCCCATTAACTACTGTAGATGGTCTTCTGTGGATCTCAGTCATCATTTAAAAAAAGGTATGTCTGTCTGCTGAAGTCTAAAAGCTTCACTTTATCTGAAGTCATGGTCATCAGATGAGAAATTGTTTCAATCAATTAATTCACTGATCTTACAACTTCATATTACATACATTTGTTAGCTGATCCTATAAACTGGCTTAACAAACTCTTTCCGTGTCTAAGTATTGAACACTACAGACACGTGGCAGAGTAGAACTGGGAGCATGGTGAGCACCTCAGAACACCAGCTGGACTCCCACTCACCTCTTTCTTGCTCATTAGTCAGCACAAGCAATTCCACAACATATTCCTTGCTGCAGAACCAGGGAATTACCCAGACATTCAGAATGTCCAGGAGACCTTCCTACCAGCCAGAGGAAGGGAAAAGTAGCAAAAAACTGCATGTCATAATTTTCCTTGTGAAGTGGTTATTGAGTCAGCATGGCAATCTTAACTGTCCTACGCAATGAAGGGCACAGAGTGGCAAGTGTAAATCCAACCTGTAAAGAGTCACCAGGGCAAAACCTGATGTTTACAGCTACTGAAAAATGAAACACGATCCTGCATGCAAAAGGGGCCTTTTCCAGAGAGCAAAGTACATGAAGAGACAGAATCACTGAATCATTTAGGTTGGAAGAGACCGTTAGGACTGAGTTCCACTGTTAACCTAACTGCCAAGTCCACCACTAACCTATGTCCCTAAGCACCATGTCTGCAATAGCAACACTTATGCCAAGCTTACTCTCTTCAAGGAATCCCTTTTCTCAGATGTTTATTTACTAGGTAGCAGGTATAAGGAAGTCTAAACCAGAGAAGGTCTAGTGGTAGAAGGTATAATTTGAGAAAGACAGCTGCACGTGACCCTTCACTTTTACCTTCCCCTACATCCTGATTTTAGAAAAGCACCCATGAAACTCCACTTCCCCATCAGGACTATAAAAATCCAGCCAAATTTGGTCTGATAAGCAGTCCAAAAGTGTTCCATTTAACCATAAAACACAAAAAAGTCCAATCTTTCCAGGTTTGGAGATGAATTTCAGTTGCTTGGAAAGCTCTGATTGCCTGAAAAATTATATATAGAACACAGGGGTGTGTGTCCTCAGCTATGACACTGCTCTGGCACAACCAGACTTGTCGTATGTGACATTTTTCACTTTCTCCTTTGACATGAAATTTTCCCTACAACCACACAAAGATTGTTACTTTTTTTTTTCCTCAGAATACTATTTCCACTGCCAGGTCACAGCAAACACACCTCTCAGTCCCTCAAACTCAACTCTTGGAGTTAGTCCAAAATGAAAGAGACATTCTCTCCCCAAACTGCAGCCCTTCTGTGGCCCTGTAATAGGGTAAGGGCACGCTGTTTTTTCTGTCTGCTTGCCTATTGATGAAAATACATGTAGGCTGTGCAAAGTGATCCTGGACTGGTGTTCTGCACTGCTGTATCTGTCAGCGCTCCATTTGGAGCTAGTTTGTTGTCAGGCGATTACTCACATATATTTGGCCTCTACCACAGCTGAGTTTATTGCAACTTCATGAATTAGATGTTTTAGCAGAAGGATGCTATAGACAATTCTGTCCCTTTACAAATTCCTCCTCCCCCTCTAACTGCTTTAGAAGGTAAGAGAACCTGGGTCCCCAGGTCAGACAAAAGCCATAACTGACCTCTATTGACCTTAGTCAATTCAGAGTGACCGCAACACCAGACCTCCCCCTTCTGCTCTGTTCACACACAAAACCTGATCTGTCAGACAGGCTCACAACTGTGGAAAAAAATAGTGAGTGTATGCACTTGTACCTCCGCACGCATGTGTCCACATGCATCTGTCTATGCTTGTGCATGTACGTGCACGAATGCCTGTGTCGCTCCTTGCAGGCCATGTCGGCAGACAGCTACACACCCATGTGTATGGAGTGAAGTCAAAGCAAGTAAAGGTGCAGTAGGCTTCAGGAGCTGCTTCTTGTCCCTCAGCCTCCTGCAGACCTTGCCCTTCTCAGCGCAACCACCAGCAAAGTCCTCTTTGTCCCAATCTCTTGACCACACATCCCTACTGCATTTCCTACTCAAGAAGGCTAGCTCAGGTACTGTCATGGGAAGCTGAGTCAGGCTGAGAGATCTCTTCCCAAAGACAAGTTTGGAAATAGCCACTCCTTGAGGTTTTCTCAAAGGAAATGGGACATGAGTTTGGTGAAGCGTTCACGAAGTAGTTTTGATCAGGCAACCTGACGACTGACTGAGGGTCTGTTCCCTCACTAGCCACCATGCCTGTCATCTGTGCTGGGACATTAGCCCTCCCCCTTGTCACTTCTGTCTCCTCCTAGGACTCTCTCCCACGGGGCAGTCATGGCGTGGCTTAGAGATCTTGCTACTGGAGCCTTTCTCCGTTGACGCAGCCGTCTCAGGCCCACAGAGGTCCCTGCCCCAGATCCCGAGTGCCCAGCCCTGCGCAGAAGAGCAGGACGGGACCTCCCCAGCCCTTGCCCGCCACCTCGCACGGCCATTCAGGTACCCCAGGAGGTGCCTGCACTTCTCCTACCTTCCCAGGTGAGCCAGGGCAGTGGTGGGTCGTGCTCTCCGCTCCCCTGGACGTGCCTGCAGCCTGATTCACGGGCACCTCCGAACCAGCAAGACTCAAGCTCCACCCAGGGCAGAGGGTGAGTAAGAGCGAGAGAAAGGCAAACTCTGGAGAGTTATTCCCTCCCCAGGATTGCAGGGGAGCCAGAGATAAGGGCTGCACATTCCTGAGCCGCAGGCGGCCTCTCCCTTCCCGTCTGCCCGGAGCCTGTCAGACCAGCTCGGGTCTGGCTGCTGAGCAGGCCTGGGAGCAGGCTGCGAGCTTGCAGCCAGGTACAGACCCGAGCCTCTGATCCCCGACCCGGCCCGGCACACCTTAGCCCAGCAGCCACTCAGGAGAGGGCGTTTGGGGCTCATCAGGCAATTCTCTGGGGTCCGTTACAGGGAGACAGGGGTGTTCTGGCACAGCAGCTCCTGGGCAATGGCACCGCGGCAGCAGGAGCGATCAGGGTGCAGAGCCCTGAGCCTCCCGCCTCTGTAGCAGCTCGCCGGTGAGCCTGCAGAGCTTGCCCGTGCTCCTGCATCTCCCTGGGGTGCTGTGCAGAGGGTATCTGAGGCCGTACCCATAGCCCTCCCTGCTGAGTGCCGTTCGAAGGGTTGCTGAGGCCATAACCGGTGGGCCTCTTGCACCCCCGGCAAACTGCCAGCTGCACCCGGGCCTCGCCGAGGCCGGGCAGGACAGGCCGCCTGGCAGGCAGTGCCACCTCTCCTGGAGCCTGGGCCGGTCGCGGGCACAGGCGGAGAAGGGTTAAGCGAGATTCCCCGCAGCCCCGGGCGTGGCAGCTCCTGTTATTTCGCCTTTCATGTTCTATCTTATTCAGCCTGGCAACCGCCGGCTGCTGTGTGCCGGGCGGTGCCCGGGCGGCTGGGAGGGCGCGGCGGGAGGCGGCTCCGAGGGAGGCGGCGGTGACTCAGGCCTGGCAGCCCGGTTCTGGCGGGCCCGGGCACCGCAGCTGGCGGGGGCGGGGGCTGGGCCGACGCGGACGCCATGTTAAAGAGGCGGGGAGGGGAGCAGTGTGGCTCCGCGGCCCGCCGAGCCCGCGTCTCTCGGCGCTCGCAGAGCTCGTCCGAGCGGGGCCGGCAGCAGCAGGGCAGCTGGTGGCCGAGGGGCAAGCGCCGCGGCAAAGCTGGGACACCCAGTAGCGTTGCCGTGCGTCCCGGGCCGTGGTTTGCTCCGTAAGGCCGGGCAACCCAGTGTGTAATTTGTTAGGGTGCCAAGAGGAGAGAGGATGCCCTCAGACTTTGGAGATTCGTGTGCTGATACAGACTTAAGTTACCTCTTTGTGTTCTGCCTTTTCTACAGGAACTTCTTTAACCCAGTATGAAGGATGGAGAGTCCCAGCTGTGGACATAACAGGTCAATATTGGTTTTAATCAGCCTTCACTGTGTTGCCCTGGGCATTATTCGCCACATACTACTTAAGCACCGTGTTGAATGCAGTTACTAACTTCCTCGTAGGTGTCTCCGTGCTGTTCATCAGTATCCTGCTGGAGTGAGTCACAAACATCAATTAACTTCTCAGTATTCAACTGGGCTGTGATGGTGCGATTATCCCAATTTGGGAGGAAAGGAACTGGAGCAGGAATATTACATTTTAAATGCTCCACTCACTGTGAGTAATTAGCTCAAGGTTCCAAGAACCAGTGCCTATTAGGGTCTCTGGCGGTCAGGGGTATTAGGATTGCAGATTGGATGGCCATCTATATACTAAAGAATCTTAATTCTGTAATTTTGGGGGGTTTTGTGATTTCAGCCTCAAGTACCGGCTTTCCATGAACATATTATTGTATGAGTAATGTCTGTTTTTTGCTTTGTTCTTTTCCTTTCCTCTCAGGTATAATTGTGTATGTCCTGGAATATTTTTGTTTGATAGGGCTTTTATGGTCTGGTCTTGTTTTTAATAGCAAGTTGCTACCTGTGTCAGAAAAGGCAAGATCAAAGAAGTGCATTTTTAAATACAAGTAAGCATAAGCAAATTTAGACTCTGATAGACAAAGTACTGTTGTGCCATTGGGATGATTATGACAGTCTCTATCACAGTTTAAAACATCAGATGATCTTCATTTATTCTGTGTGTATACAACATAAAATTTGGGTGTTCATCCAAAGAGAAGCCAGTGCAAAGAGTACTTGGTCAGTTTGATGTTCTTGTGGTTAACACACTACTAAGGAAATACCCTGCAGTATTCTGTAAAATTAAGATCTGATTGGTTAATCCAAGTCATCATCCCATGAGAGAGGATTGAATCCTCTAGGAGAAAGCACTAATCATTGTTGCTGTTACCTGAGACTATAGTTTAAGAAAGGAATACTTTTGTTTGAAAGGATCTCTTGGGAGTCATCTCATCCAGCAGCACTACTCCATGCAGAGCTCATTTGATCTAGGTTATTCAGTGCCTTGCTTGTTCACTTGGTTTTGGGTTTTTTTAGGACACAGATCCCACAGCCCCTGTTCCTGTGCTAAAAGTCTCAGTGATTTTTTTTTTTTCCTAATATTTGATAATAGTTTTCTTTAAAGCTGCTCATGTCTGAGAGTCTGATAATACATCTCTGCTCTGGTGAGACCCCCTGCAGTATTGCGTGCAGCTCTAGGGTCCCTGGTGCAAGATGCTGAGCTGTTGGAGTGAGTCCAGAGGGCACCATGAAGATGATCGAAGGGCTGGAGCACCTCTGCTATGACGTCAGGCTGAGAGGATTGAGTTTGTTCAGCCTGGAGAAGAGAAGACTCTGGGGAGACCTTATAGCAGGCTTTAGTACCTAAAGGGACTGCAGGAAAGCCGGGGAGGGACTGTTTGCAGGGACATGTAATGATAGGACAAGTGGTAATTGTAGAATGCTTTTTTTTGTTCTGAAGGTTGGTTGTGTTTATTTTTTTCTAAACAAGGGTTGTTCTAAACGAATCTTCAGCCATTGCATTCATTTGCAAATGTTGTTTGGTTTGTTGGGGTTTTTTTTACTAATGATAATGTACATATGCATTGTTATACTGGATTAGTTTTGTAATGCAGCTAGTTAATTATTATTTGTAACTAACGTCTTTACCAGGTCTCTTTTATGCCGTCTTCAAATAAAAAGAGACATTTGCTGCCCCAGATTGTTTATAATCTGGGTTAATGACAGGATGTGACTGGGGATTAAACACAGCGTGTGAAATGAGGGAAACTAATTTCAGATTGTAGCAGTTGCTACAGCTGTTAAGATTTCAGCACTGTAGATTAAGCAGCAAATGACACTACCAGTGAACACCTTGAAGAGGTGGGCAGGCCCTTACATTCGGCTTACACTTATCCAAGGGAGCTTGCTGCTCCATCCTGAAGAATTTTGTCCTGATCTGTATTGTAACTTGGTGAGACACTGGACTGAACCCAACACATGGCACAAATGTATGTGTGATCAGTAATGCTGTGTTGGGTTTATGTGGCAAGGTTTTGGTAGCTGGGAAGCTGCAGAGTTGGCTTCTGTGGGAAGACCATCTTATCTTTACTTGGATATTTGCTTGTTTGTTTGTGGGGTTTTTTTAGTTTTGTTTTGTTTCTAACACCTGCACCTATACATCTGGTACTTCACCTTAAACCTCATTAAGTAAAGTTCCAGTTTTATACTTGTTAAAATTTGGAATTGTTTCCTGGTCTAGTTCACATACTGGCTCTGCAAACTTGTGCATCGGCACAACTGGCAGGAGAGGAAAGAGACATGGGAGTGCATGTCCAAGGCTCTCTTGTCCTCAGTCCAATTCTGGATTTTTGTTGGCATAACACATGGGAAAACCAGGCCATAATACATGGACACCTGCCTCCAGGGTATTAGTGTTCATTCTTCTTCTCTGGAAATCACAGTAGACTGGAAGAAAATGACAGCCTGTGCTTGAAAGAACTACTGTCTCTAACTGATCAAGGTGAAATCTGTGGCTAGGAAGCCAGTTGTTCAGAATCATTCTCATCAGTGATTTGTTCAGGCTGGGTTGCATCATGAAAATCCGGCCAGACAGAAGCTTGTCTTTTATCGTGTCCTCACTCTCCTAGTGTGTCTCTCAGGCCTCAGGGACTTACCAGTTCTTTGCTGCCTGTTTGGAGCAAAAATTGTTTTTGGCAAGTTAGGAAGGAAACTCTGAAGCCGTTAGTTTTATTCATAGCATTGTCATTAAGTTATCCAATCATTTAACTTCTTTCTTCCTTTGTAATGGAATTGTTGTTGTTTTTGTTGGAAGGTATTATCTATGCCATTGCTCAGACTAGCCAAGAGGTCAGCGTTTGTTCTTTGGAAAAGACAGTTGCCACTAGCCTTCTACAGCAATATGCTGGCTAGTAGGATGTTTCTAGCCGTGGGGAATTAGCAGTTTTCCTGGAAGGGAAACTAGGAAGAAGGAAAGTTTGGAGATTGTGTTGCAGAGGGTAGGATGGACTAAGCCCTATTGTTTTCTTATTTTGAACTAGCTGGGACATCCTTCTTTTCCAAGGACTAAAGATGACCTGCAGAAGGAACTTGTGTTTTGCCCTGAACAAAGCACATTCACTAGTTTGTATTTCTAGATGGGGTGCGATCCTGTTCTACGTGTTGCATCATGCTTGGTTGCCTACCTTAATCTCTTTTTCATTTCCCTAAAACTATTTAACTGTATCCATATTCAGGTTAGAAACTGAACCTCAGAAATCTCACCATTTTATAAATGGAAGGCCGTGATGATGGACATGTTCATACCATGAGAGATAACCATAACCAGAGAGGATACATGGGAAGAGAAGGGACTAAGGTTCTTTCCTAGCTAAAACGATTCTGTGAACATCCAATGTAAATATCAGGCCCCCAAGTGTATGGGTAAGCCTTAATGGCCATCAGCAGCCTTCTTCCCACGGGGCCAGGATCTCCATTTCAGCTCTAATCATAAGAGTACTGGTGTCCAGCCCTGCAGCAGCCATGCCTGCGCCACAGAGGTGGGCCCCAACCCATGGCTGACTACCCAGCTTGATCTCACACCTGCCTTGTCAGTATAGACCTGCTGCCACCATCACCAGACCCAACCCTGACCTGGATTGACTTCCTGGTATAACCTCAGACATGTCTTGTCACTGCAGGCCTGTCTGGTGGTCTGGGCTCTCTGCTGGCCCTGTCTCCCATTGTCACTGGGCCTGCCCTGCGCCCATTGCCTGGGCTACCATTGCCTGCTCCACGTGATCCTGCTTTAGCAGGGGTTGGCCTAGATGATCTCCAGAGGTGCCTGCCAACCCCAGCCATTCTCTGATTCTGCAATTGTGGAACTGAGCCCTGGCTGGTGAGACCACATTACTGTGCTTGGCCTCTGGCTCTCCATCCATTAAGTTGGCTCTCTACGCTCACCAGCAGTATACAAGGAGTGGATGCATTATCTGCCCCAAAGACGCCACAAATAGAGACAAGCCAAGGTGACCTGGAGAATAGTAACTCATTTTGTTCTTTGAGTCACTTACTTTAACACAGCACATTCCCTGGACTCTGCTGTAATAGAAAAGCTGATGGTGAATGCTCCTTTTGACTTAATGCCTGTGATTAATCATGTCTGCCATTTCTGGTTTTGATCTGTTCCAGGCACTTTATTTGTATATATTAGATTATCTGGGTTAAGTGCAGCTTTGCTTTCTCCCTTCTGTCTATCTAAAGTTGCTTAACAAGATCTTCCTGTTTTTTTTCCAATTTGGTCTCAAGAAGTCCCAGGTACTAACTGGCATTCAGCATTTAACTTATTTTTTATGCTGTGAACACATGCTCAGTGTATCACTGAAGAATTCATAGGTCACTAGTCTTTGATTTCTCAGCCTTACTTTGCTGACAGATATTGAAGAAGTTTCTTCAGAAGCTTACCTGTTTAATTACTCTTCCAGTTCTTCATCGTACATTTTTATTGTAAAGAGCTTATTCCTTTTTTTTCCCCCCAATTGTGACTGTAGAGAAATCCAACATTATTATAATGAGCATTATTATGGGGGTGGGAACATGAAAGTAGTCTTGCAGTTCCACTGGTGTAAGTAGTTTGTTTTTTTAAATGGAAACTGACTAAATGACTGGGCTAGGTGGGGAGCAGAAGAGGAGGAATCGCTATGGCCAGGATCTTTTGTACAGCAGCACTTTTTGGATATTTTTTTTTAATTGTGAGGGGTTTTATTTGTTTGGTGGGTTTTTTTCATTGTGGGTTTTGGTTTTTTGTTGGTTTGTGTTTGGGTTTTTTTTGTTTTTTCTTACCAGAGTGTTCAGCTACTGCTGCCCTTCTTTACTTGAGGTGACCTAAGGAATGAAGGTTCCTGTGATCAGGTAAGTTGACCTTAACCTGTGACTAGACTGGTATACCCACTGCAGACGGGGTGGCATTCAAGTTCGATGTGGCTGAATATCCAGTATGATCTGATGAAGAGAAAGCACATGTCTGCTTGACTGGCTGGTTAAAGTCTCCCCACATGAAACGACAGGAGGAACAGATCTCTGGTGCCCAGAGCCCACCACTCCATTTGGTGGAGTCTCTATCTCCAGTTAGAGAAGTCACTTTCTAATTTCTAATCTGGACTTCATTTATACAAGCCAGTATTGTAGAAGACAGATTTTTAAGCCAAACGTACCGCTTGTCTCTTCTGTCCTCCCTAAAAAGGTGAAAGCATCCCTTAGCAGTGAGTATGTATTTTACAAGAATGTTGGTTTAAAGTAATTAAAGTGAGAATTCAGCAAAACCACAGAGAAATAGTTTTTGTAGTTGAATAACTGCACCTTGTTACTGTCTGAAGTTGTCTCACTTCAGCCTCCAAACGCTCAGCTCGTGGGTCAGCTGCAGGCCCGTTACTAGGAGTCTGTGCTCACAGACACGGGGTTTAAAAGATCCCGTGGTCTTTACCTCCAGCTCCTTTTAGCGGTCACTCCCCACAGATTTTTCAGTGGGCTTTCAGGGACACCACGCCTTTCCCGCTGATGTTCCCCTGTGCTTCCCAGGACGAGCTCCGTCTGGGTTCGCTGGACACGGCTGGGTGCTGCCGGGGCGCGGCGGCTGAGCACGTCCCGCCCCGCCGTGCCCCGTCCCGCCCCGTCCCGCCGTGCCCCTTCCCGCCCCGCCCCGCCGTGCCCCGCCCCGCCCCGCCGTGCCCCGTCCCGCCCCGCCCCGTCCCCCCCCCCGCCGTGCCCCGCCCCGCCGTGCTCCGTCCCGCCCCGCCGTGCCCCGTCCCGCCGTGTTCCGTCCCGCCTCGCCGTGCCCCGTCCCGCCCGCCCCGCCGTGCCCCGTCCCGCCCCGCCGTGTTCCGTCCCGCCTCGCCGTGCCCCGTCCCGCCCCGCCCCGCCGTGCCCCGTCCCCCCCCCCCCGCCGTGCCCCGTCCCGCCCCGCCCCGCCGTGTCCCGTCCCGCCCCGCCGTGCCCCGTCACCCCCCCGCCGTGCCCCGTCCCCCGCCGTGCCCCGCTCAGAGCGAGTTTAAGTTCGCTGAAGGCAACCACTGTCGCTGCGCGGTGAGGTGCGGTGCCAGGTAATTAAATCACTCGTTTTAACCCGAGGTGTTCCTGCTGAAGGGCTTTCAGACCATTTTTTCCCCGTGCATGGGGACACAGATACTGCCGGGGGGTGGTTCCCGTTGGCGCTTCCCTACCTCAGGGATTGATCGTGTATAACTGAATCACAGAATGGTTTGGGTTGGAAGGGACCTCAAAGATCATATAGCTCCAAGCACCCTGGAATGAGCAGGGACATCTTCACCTAGATCAGGCTGATCAAAGCCCTGTCCGACATGGCCTGAAACACTTCCAGGAACGGGGCATCCAGAACAGCTCTGGGCAAGCTGTGCAAGTGCCTCCCCACCCTCACAGGGAAGGGTTTCTTCCTTATATCACACTAAATCTACCCTGTTTCAGTTTAAAGCCATTGCCCCTTGTCCTGTCACTGCATGTCCTTGTAAACAGTCCCTCCCCAGCTTTCCTGTAGCCCCCTTAGGTACTGAAGGCTGCTATAAGGTCTCCCCAGAGCCTTCTCTTCTCCAGGCTGAACAAGCCCAACCTTCTCAGCCTGATCCAGCTTTCGGATCATCTTCCTCTGGACTTGCTTTAACAGGTCCAAATCTGTCTTGTACTGAGGACCCCAGAGCTGGTGTTAGAACTCCAGCTGGGGTCTCACTGGAACAGAGTAGAGTGGCAGAATCTCCTCCCTTGACCTTGCAGACTCCTTCCCTTGCCAACTGAACTGCCAGCAGTGTGCCCAGGCAGCCAGGAAGGCCAAGGGCATCCTGGCTTGTGTCAGAAATAGTGTGGTCAGTAGGTCTGGGGAGGGGATTGTGCCCCTGGACTGGGCACTGGGGAGGCTGCATCTCCAGTGCTGGGTCCAGTTCTGGGCTCCTCACCATAAGGACATTGAGGTCCTGGAGCAAGTCCAGAGAAGGGCAACCAGGCTGGGGAAGGGGCTGGAGGGCAAATCCTCTGAGGAGCAGCTGAGGGAGCTGGGGGGGTTCAGCCTGGAGAAGAGGAGGCTGAGGGGAGCCCTTCTCCCCACCTGCCCTGCCCTGCCAGGAGGGTGCAGAGAGGTGGGCTCTGGTCTCTTCAGCCAGGGGACAGGAGCTGGGACGAGGGGCAATGGGCTCAAGCTGTGCCAGGGCAGGGTCAGCTCAGCTGGGAGGGCAAAGTTCTTCCTTTAAAGAGCTGTGGTGATGTGGAACAGGCTGCCCAGGGAGGGGCTGAGTCACCTTCCTTGGATGTGTTTATAAAAAAGGTAGATGAGGTACTTAGGGATATGGTTTAGCATAGGTTGGGAATGGTTGGACTTCGTGATCTTAAAGGTCTTTTCCAGCCTGGGGTGATTCTGTGTCCTACTGGCCATGCTGTCTTTGTTACAGCCCAGGACTTGGTTGGCCTGAGCTGCAAGTTGTGGTTGGGATTGCCCTGACCCATGTGCACTTGCACTTGGCCTTGTTGAACTCTGTGCAGTTTGCATGGGCCTGAGTGTTTCTTACAATGGGGATCCTGCCAGCTTTTTACGTTCATCTCTGGGCTAGAGTGTGGCTTTCCCTTAGGATTCTTTTAATGCATTTCACCTAATTAATTGTCTTTGGTTGATAGCACATGGATCTTGTTCTCTGCTTGAGGCCTCGGGTGGCACAGTCTCTGGGGAACACAATAGCTTGCAGATCATTTGGTTCCAAGTACATTTAACAAGTGAAAGGGATCATGTGAGAGTAGGTTCTCACAGGCTTTGACTGGATTTTGTGGGAATACAAGTAGAACTTGGACTGAAATGTGAGGGGCAGAACGCTTTAGGCATAGACTATAAATCCTCAAGTACTATTAGAATTCTGGGCTTTTGTACTTTCTCACTTTGGAGACGGTCATGCCTGTGAAAACTCTGACATTTCTGTTCGTGCCAGCAGCCTGCTAAATGATTGCTCAGGAAAACTTGTAAAAGACGCATTGTATTTTGAAGAAAAGCTGTGGTTTTTTCCTAGTACAGAAAATTCAGCATTTAATGGAGAATAAAAAGGGATGTTAGAAATCTAAATGAAGTAAGACAGGAGTAGATCTAGGAGCTAATATGGAATTTTAACTACTCTGTTCCCACTTTGGTGCTACTTCGTCAGCTGTTTTTTTCCCATTACACTGTTTTCTTTATATAAGCCAGGTCAGATGGCCTTGTTTAGCATTGTTCCTGAAAGCAGTCAAAAGAAAAAGTGATTGTTTAGCTGCCAAAGAAGGATTAGGTGTCCTATAGTTAAAGGAGGAAACATGGTGTTTGGAAGAGGATTAGAGGGGAGCAAGCATCTTTAAGTAACTTGTGTTGTAACACTACACTGGAAAGAGTTCTTAAAATACCATTTCTTACTTGGATTTCTGATTTAGTGTGTGATGCCTTCCAAATTCTGGGGTAGGAGCTACGCAGAAGCTTCTTGGGTATAATAGAATTCCTCATTCTTGCCTGCACCTCCAGCAAGGTAATTCCATTTTGTATTACTCATTCCCACCAGCTGTCTTTTTTTTTTTTTCCTTTGAAAAGCTGAGTTTCCTTCTTGCCTTATGCTGTGCAATCTACAGTAAGTTTGATTTTGGGGAAAGTTTCCACTTTATGTTTGCTTTCTCTTCACTATGAGGGTGAAATGCACTGGAAGGAGCTTCCTGGCGAAGCTGTGGCTGCCCCTGGCTCCCTGGCAGGGTTCAAGGCTGGGTTGGACAGGGCTTTGAGCACCCTGGGCTGGTGGAGGGTGTTACTGCCAGTGACAGGGGGGTAGAACCAGGTGGTCTTTAAGGTCCCTTGCCCAAACCATTCAGTAATTCTGTGATTCTTTTTGACCTTCTATATGTATAGCTTGCTTTGAGCAGTTTTGTTTTAATCTCTTGTAAATTCCACTGTTTCCCAAAACCTTTCCTGGGAAATTTCCACAGAGTTACACTTAGAAATCAATTTTGTGCACTTTTCTTGTTTGGTTGGGGTACAGAATTGTGATAGTTATATTGAGTAATTTGATTTATAATAACTAGAATTTTCATATAAGAAATTCTATAGGTTTGTAGGTAGAGGTTTTACCATTTATTAGACAAATTAATAGAAAGGATAACTTGAAGCATTTATTTATGGAGCTTTTAAATATATACTGTACTTGTAGCTTTCCACACTAAATTGGATGGACTCAGGTTTTTGCCTTGAGATTCTTTTATTTTTTATTCAAAACTTGATGCCTATTTTTCAGTGCTAGATGTAGCAGAGAGAGGAAACTTTTTCCCCACAAAGTCAAGTTGCAAATCTCCTGTTCTCCCCTGCTCTCCCCACCACCACCCCCCCCTTTCTTTCCTCTTTCTATTTAGTACTGTGGTTTCTCATGTAGTGTCATTGGAAGGTTAAAAAGAAAAAATTGCTAAATCAGAGTGGAGTTAACCCAGATAAAGGCTTGCAGGCTTTGCTAGAGAGCATGACACTTTATTTGAGCATTTGTTGAGGCATGTTTAAAGGGAAATGAAAGTGTTAGAAGAAATGTTGCTGAAAGAATGAATGACCCCTAAAGCTTTACTTTTACCTCTGTTTTTTGTCCTTGTTTCCTTAGTTCTTTATGAAAGCCTGCTGCAGTTTCCTAACCCCTGTCTCTGAACACTTTCTTCTCCAGTCTCCTTCTGAGAGGTACTGAAAGGAGCAGAGCAAGAAGATTGTTATCACCCACTCCTTGTCTCACTTCTCCCAAAGTAAGGTTCTGTAATTCTTGGACTGCTTTGGCCAGGTAATGATTATCCTGTCATTTACTTCAGTTTGAGCGAAATTAATGAGATGTTACCTTCTCAAGGTTATGATGTGGATGAAATCATAATACTTGAGAGCTGCTTGGATGAGGGAGCCAATATAGGCAAGTATTTCTGTAGGAAAGTCTAATGGTTACCTTATTGTGCCCTGGGAGCTTCGGTATCCACCAAAGCCCTTCTAAAACTCTTGTTTGTGGTTGGTTGTGGGTTTTTTTCTTCCAAAACAAGCAAAATTAAACAACTGACTCTTGTAAATGTTCTTTCTTCTCTGGGAAATGGCCAGAGGCATGTTTGCTTGCTTCTGCCTGTCCTTTCAGAGAGTGGAAAAATGGTTAATATGAAAAAAGAATGCAAGGTTGTGCCAGACCACATTTGTTTGTGCTGGCCTAAGGTGGGGGCTCTGAAAATAATTTTTCCATACCAAAGAATTTATCATTCTCAGCTGGTTATCATGGAGAGCAAGAATTGATCGTACAGCAACACCTGTCATGATAAAGCAGATGAGAGTCGTTAGGTCCCTGGACTTTAGGAGAGCAGATTAATGTACCAGTACCACAGGACAAAGCCCTGGAAAAGGAAGAAGGGCCTCATACAGCTGGCTAGTGTTGAAGGCTCACGTCCTCCAAGCTCAGAAGCAGTGCATCCCAGATTACCACTGATTGATTGTGGTGACAAGGAGAAACCACTTGCTTTTCTTTAGCCAGTTGCTTCAATAAATACAATGACTTAGTTACCTGTCTTAGGACCTTGGTATTTAATCGTCTGTCTGGACTTCAGTAAGGTCTCTGACATGGTCTCACATAACGTTTTCCATCTGAACATGAGAAAACAGTGGGCGGCAGAGCCGTGGGACAGGCTGCCCAGGGCATGGAGTCGCCTTCTCCAGAGATACTCAAAACCCACCTGGATGCAGGTCTGTGCAACCTGCTCCAGGTGATCCAGCTTTAGCAGAGGTGTTGGAGCAGATGATCTTCAGAGTTCCCTTCCAACTCCAACTGTTCTGTGAATCTGTTCAGTTGGAGTATAGGCTGGATGAACCTACAGTAGGAGGACTCAAGGCTGGCTGAATGGCCAGTGCCAGGGGTGGTGATCAGTGGAGTGAAGTCCTACTGGGGGCTAGTAACTGGTGAGGTACCTCAGGGTCAGTACTGGGCCCAGACCTCCTCTACATCTTCCTTAATGATCTGCAAGCCTGAAGACAACACTGAACAGAGAGGAGGGTCTTGTATGCCTGAGCATCATGCTGCCAGCCAGAGGGACCTCAATGGGCTGGAGAAATGTCCAACAGGAATCTCTTTGCAGTTCAACAAGGGCACATGTGAAGTCCTGCCCCTGGGAAAGAATAACCTCACACCAGTGTGTGCTGGAGAGCAACCAGCTGGGAAACTGCTCTGCAGAGCAGCATGCAGGGCTGCTGGTGGGTACTGGGTTGAACACAAGGCAGCAGCGTGCCCTTGCTGCAGAGGGGCATGCTTGGCTGCAATAAGAGGAGCATTGCCAGCAGATTGAGGAAAGTGATCCTTCCCCTCTACTCAGTGCCTCTGGGACCACATCTGGGGTGCTGGGGCCAGTTCAGGGCCCCTCGGTATGAGAAGGACATGGACATGATGGGGAGAGCACAGTGAAGGACCACAGGGATGATGGAGTGGAGGAAGGTCTGGGACATGTGCCTCCTCCTGCTGTTTGTGGAGGTTTTTTAACTTTTGCTTTTTTTCTTTTTGAAAACTACTAATTTGTAAATGTTGATTATTGTTTTAAATCAGATATTAATTTCTCAGCCCTGCTTATGCTAGCTGGTAATGTCTATCATTTTACATGGGTATACAGAGGGATTTTTGTGATTTCTTCCATGGTTTCTCTCAAGTAGGTTTTATTTTTGTTTGATTTGGTGTGATTTTAATTCAGTGTTTTTTCTTTAGTACACTTTATGACAGCAAACCAATTATTCTAGACAACTTAGAGTTACCTTTCTCTTTCTTTCTGATTATGTTTGCTTTTCCTCAGCTGTGGGTTTGTGTTTCTTGGGGTTTGTTTTTTTAAGTGTTTATGACAACAAGCATCTCCCCTAAAGATTTTCTTTCCTAGTAATTAAAGTTTTGTATGTATTGTAGAAAACCTTTCTGAACTGGTATGAGCCTTTACTTTGAAAATGGAGTAAACTGTGTGTCCGTCCAAGTTGTGCTAAAATAAATCCTGACAGCTGGAGCGGGCCTTGGCCAAGGCAGGTGATGCTCCATTTTTAGATGTGGGAAAAGCTCTCTCTTTTCTTTCACTTGGCTTCTGCTGAATTTCCTCCCTTCACCGGTGTGTGGCAGTTCACAGCTCTGTCAGTAGAGGTCATTCCGAGCCGCATTTTTTGAAGTGCATATTTCAAGTCCTGTCAAAAGATGACCCTTATGTCTAGGAAGAGCAGGCTAGCAAGGGACCACCTGGGATGGGGGGGTCAAGCATTCTGCTGTCACCATCCCCTTGCCAATTTCAGCCCTGTTGACATTAACATCTTCTTCCTAACTACCTCAGAAGAACCCACCGGAGCGAGCTGCCTTAGAAACTCTGTGACCTGCATTGGAGCAAGCTCCTGGCAGGACCTGCAGCCAGTGGACAGAGAGGCCCACGTTGGAGCTGGTTTGCTGGGGGGAATCGTGACTCAGGGGGGGATCAGGCTGGAGCAGCCTGGGCGTGAGGGACTGAGAATTTCATCCCTTACCTTGTTTCCCAATACCAGGCAGGAGTTAATCCTGAAAGAAGGAAAACCTTGCATTTAACAGGACTGGAGGGACAGGCTTTTGGATACAAGATAATGCACAAAGTATCTCGTGAATAAAAAAATAGACAGTCCATGCTCAGCACTAACTCTCCTTCCATTAGCTCGAGCTATCCCTTGTGTAGAGATTTTTTTCCTGCTCTCTAGATATGAGGATCCAGCATCTGCAGCTGGCCTAAATTTCAAGTGGTTTTCAAGTTCCTGATTACTTGTCTCCATCTGTACTCGTGTTGGTGCTAGGCCCTCCACGGATAAGCTTTTATTACTATGCCTTGCATAATTACAGGGCTGTGCCCCCTCCCATTCCTGGGGGAATGAGATTGAATATATGATCTGTAGAGATGCTGTACATTTGCTAGGACTGCTCCATGTGGAAGGGTGCTGTCATCTTCACTGCTGTTGACCTTACAGTTGTTGATTCATTCCCAGCTTTCTGTAGGCCTGATGCAGGTTATTGAATTAGATGATAGTGCAGATTTAATCAGATCAGTCTGGGGTAGTAATGTTCTGCTTTGTTCGGCCAGGTTTAGAACAGTAGCTCTTCCCTGTGATATTTGATCTTGTTATTGCTGGGCTTGAATTTTTGCCTCATTTTCTGGTCTCAGAAGCTTTCCATTAGGCTGTTTCTATTGAATTACAAAAGCTGTACTACCCTAAGGCTGTTTGCTAGAGGGAAGCTGAATTCTGTGGGCTTGAGGGTCCATTCTGCTAGAACCAGCTTGTTCTGTGGTCCTCAGGGCCTGTGGGTTGACAGCAGCAAGGCTGAAAGCTCATCCTCACATGTACATGCAGAGACAGGCAAACACCAGCAGAGAATCACAAGTACCTTTCCAGGTACCCACACGCAAGCAGCTGCCACGTCTTTCGCTGTGCTGGCACATCGTGTGGCCATCCATTGAGCCACACCAAGGAAAACTTGTTTGGGCTACATGAAGTGTGCTGGGTTTTAACCAGTTAAACTCCCTTTCAGAAAACCTTAATCATAGAAACAAAATCCTGTGGGCTTTGTATTTGTTTTTTTTTTTAAAAGCAGAGCCAAGAAAGCCAAGAGGCTTGAGATCTGGATTCAGCAAAACTTTAGCCACAGTTTCCCACAGCCTTCTCCTAGAGAAACTGTCTGTTCGTGGCTTGGACAGGTATACTCTTGGCTGGGTAAGAACCTGGCTGGATGGCCAGGCACAGAGAATGCTGGCGAATGGAGTTAAATCCAGTTGGTGACCACTTATCAAGGATGTTACTCAGGGCTCTGCGTAGGGCCTAGTTCTCTTTAACAACCTTATTAATGACCTGGACAGGGGGATCAAGTGCACCCTTAGTCAATTCACAGACAACACTAAGTTAGGCAGGAGTGTTGAGCTGCTTGAGGGTAGGAAGGCCCTACAGAGGGATCTGGAGAGGCTGGCTCGATGGGTCGAGGCCAGTGGCATGAGGGTCAATGAAGCCAAGTACCTGGTCTTGCTTTTGGGTCATAATAATCCCAAGCAGTGCTACAGGCTTGGGGAAGAGTGGCAGAGGAGGACCTGGGGGTATTGGTTGACAGATGGCTGAATATGAACCAGCAGTGTGTCCAGGTGACCAATGGCATCTGGGCCTGGATCAAGAGGAGTATGGGGAGTAGGACAAGGGAAGTCACTGTCCCCCTGTACTGGTGAGGTCCTACCTTCAGTGCTGTGTTCAGTTTTGGGCCCCTCACTACAGAAAAGACCTTGAGATGCTGGAGTGTGGCCAGAGAAGGGCAACGAGGCTGGTGAAGGGGCTGGAGAATAAATGTTATGAGGCTGAGGAAACTGGAGTTGTTTAGCCTGGAGGAGAGGAGGTTGACAATAGATCTAACTGATCTCTACAACTAATGGGAAAGGAGGTTGTGGAGAGGTGGGGGCTGACCGGTTCGCCCTAGTGACAAGGGGTAGGAGAAGAGAAAACGGCATCAAGTTATGCCAGGGGAGGTTTAGAATGGATACTAGGAAAAAACTTCTTCACACAGAGGACTGTTAGGCACCGAAACGGGCTGCCCAGGGAAGCGGAGATGCTTAGATGCAGTGCTGAGGGACATAGTTTAGTCGTGGTTGGCAGGTTAGGGTGAGGGTTGGACTTGATGATCTTAAAGGGTCCCTTCCAACCAAGACAACTCTGTGATTCCATGACCATGCTATCGCTGTGTTTCATATTCCATCAGCTGATGAGCAGGCTCCAGGCCATGCATCGCTTCCAGGCTGTTACCTGTCATCTCGTGTGTCCCGGTGTTCCTTCATACACACAGACATGCATATAACCCTCATCCCCACCCCCAGCAGTTGGTCAGGTGGATCCAAAGCCTTTGGGTTGGTGCCCATGAGGCAGCAGGAGAGTGCAGCCAGCACACCAAGCTCAGCAGTGGCAGAAGGGACCCGTCCTCTCTGCTGCAGGCAGCGGCATCCCATCAGGCAGCCCTTCCCAGAGGGGCCCTGGCACCACAGCACACAGGTATGTTTTGTGTCGCACCAGGCACAGCAAACGTTGGTTCTTGGCTCTCACACTGAATGGGCCCAGCACAGCTTTATTTCCTCATTCCTGAATTTACCTCCCTCTCTTGTATGCCATTAAGCAGGATGGTTTTTTAATAGGTGTCAGTGATGAATTAAACCACTGCACCCTAAATCTATCACCTCACCTGTTTGTCCCCATTTACTCACCTCGTTACTACAGCTTCTCTGGAGGAGAAGCCTCTACTCTACTCCCCTCTGTCTCCCCCAGGAGTGAATCTGCTACACCCAAGATAAAGATGGATTTAGCATTACTAATTTAGGTTCTTTTCTCCCCCTTTCAGCACACATGCCCATTTCCTAACAAACGCTGCAAAAGTAGCAGGTCCTCATGTTGATATCCTGGTGTGAGCATTGATTTTTGGTGATCATTAATTTCTGCACGCAGAAACAGGAAAAGCCCTGGTGTGTTTGGTACACATAGGACCACGAGCAAGGACCAAAGCGTTGACATAGAAAGCACAGACTTCACATGGAGCAAAGCACATTAACTAAAGGTTCTAAAATGTAAAGTAAACTTTATTATCGTTGAACCACAAAATAGATTTCTTTGGTTGTACAAATTTCACTAGTTACAGTCTTGATGCGCTAATTTTCCCTCAGAGTCTCTCAGGAGAGAATGGGAGAGAACCCAGAGCCTGGCACCAGGTACCGCAAAGGGAAAGGAAAAAAAAAAAGAATCACAAGTTAGTCACCAAAACCAATCCAGGATTGTTTCCAAAACTGTTGTTAAAAAGCAAATGCTAAAATTAGATTTAAAAAAGAAAAGCTCAAATTGCTGATGATGGAAGCAGCCACGGCTGCATTTTAAGATTATCAGAGTTCCCCCTTCAAAGCTCTGTAAAATTAAAACATATGAAGTCAGTTAAAATGATCCACTGGATTTTGGCATGAAGGGATTCTCAACTAAAAAAACTGCATCCAGTTCTTTCGTTCAGCAAATATACAAGCAGAAGTGCCTGTCGCTCCCAAGCCACTGCGAGTCACTGGAAGGCTCACGGTCCAACTCTAGTCTTACTGCTGGAGGGGTTCAGCAGAGAGCACCAATGTATCGGGGTAGACAGATCAGGTTACTGCCAAGCTCAGACACCTTTCTCCCTATTAGAGGCATTTAGGAAAGACAAAACAAAAAAAAAGGGATGCTTTACTTCAGTAGTCGGCAGTGGAGAAGCAGAGACTGATCTCAGAGCCACAAGCATCATCAGCCTCCTCCTCATCTGCAGAGCTCACTCAATACAGAATCTGTTCACAGCCCTTGTTCCACTCAGGGAAACCAGGTACTGCACCCCTGCTCCTTTCTCATGTTCGTTCTTTAGCCCTGGCATGGACAAGCTGTGTTCCCCCCGTTCCCCACAAAGGGGCCTGAAGCCAACGAGTGTCAGAGAGCAGAAGGCTGCAGTTATTGCAAGGCATCGGCCAGACCCCACGTCCCCGTGCTCCCTGCCTGGCACAGCCTCTCACTGGGCCCCCTGTGATGTCACATTTCACGCCACAGATAGTGAGCAACACAGTGGAGTCGCCCACTAGCATCTCCTCCTCCCTGTGAGACCCCATTACTCCTAACCTGACCCCAGTCACATCTCTTCCTACCTTTCCCCATTTCCTGAATCCTAACCCCCTATCCTGTCTGCTGGTTACACCACCTATTTATGCCACCGTATCCTAACCCCCGACTACTCTGCTCTCTATTGCTCTCACATGCACACAGCTATATTCTTGCTACGGCGGTTCGGCTCCTTTCTCCTTTCTGCCTCAGCTCACCGATCCGGCCACGGTGCTGGCAGAAGACAGATACCTGGCCTCCTCTGACACGATCAGCGCCCCTGGGGAGTGGTTTGCACTGCACACTGAGATGCACACAACAGCGTGTGCGTGTAGGCAGGTATCTGTGTCCCAGACCAGCACGTAACACTGGCAGGAGCAGGTTCCTACACGGGATAGATTGCTGCGCTCACAGAGGCAAGTGGCACAGAGCTGGCACAGGCTCCTGCTTATTCAGTCGTCTTTGCTTGAGCACGTAGGTGTCAGTGTCAGAGGGAGGCACTTCACTGAAATTCCTTTTATTTTCTCTTTTTGCCTCCAAGCTACTCATTTCCACATACTCCCAAAGAAAGTGAGGTGACACGGTGTGGGAGGTGGAAGGAGATGCTTTTTGGCAAAAGACTAGAAATTAAATAGGAGCAAAGGCAGGCTGGACCTTCCTTCTAATTCATACCGGAGTAGAAGCTCCCATAGTAACCACTAAAAAACCCAAGTTGAGGAAGTAACAGCTGGAGCCCAACACATTCTCACACTCCTATGTTCTCCCTTTCCTACCCTTTCCCCACACACAATATTTACAAGCTAAGAAGCTGCAGCTGCCCACTGTCCTACCCACACCTCCTCTCAATTTGCCATCAATAACTCTAGTGTCGTCCCATTTAGTTTAGGACGTGCCCCAGTGCATCATCAGGTGAGAAAAGAGGGCGGTTCACAGCCTTAAAGGAAGTTGGTTGACCACAATGCTCCCTGGAGCGCTCAGTTCCCATCCAGAGTCCAGGAGGCAGCAGTGTGGGCAGTCCAGTGCTGTCCCCAGAGCACAGGAGGCTCAAGGCCCTGTGCTGGGCTATTCCCTCGCCCAGGTGCATCAGATCTTCTACGTAGGGACAGCAGCCTCCAAGCTGCGCCGGCTGTGTCGGAGTTTGCGCTTGCTGCTGTACAGGGCCATTTCTTCAAGTGCTGATGAAGTCGGTGTTGATGAATCACGTGCTACTAACATTTCCTCTTCCTCTGGCTGCCCATCCTGCTCCTGGGGAACTGTGTAGACAAGAAAAGTTAAGGCCTAAGGAGAAAGTGCTAGGATAGTTATAGAGCTGACACAGTTCGTGTGGGCGTAAGGGGATACTCAGGTGCTGAATTTGAGACGGTGCCGAAGCCACAGTGACTTACAGAAATCCTGTGCCCAGAACCTGTACGTGACCTGCAGCTCAAGTACTGACTACTGTGGGTTCTGGGAAGGAAGCCACACGCCTGAGCAGATGCTACCTGTAACACCCACAGTTCACTGAGAAGTAATCGTCAGTGCTAAGCCTGAGGAAGAAGAGAGCACCGAAAGGATGTGGGTCCATGCTGCTGCTCCGAGCAGTTCACTAGTTCCAACAGAGCAGAAACCAGTGAAACTAGAGAGCAGTCTGGCTGCCACTACACTATGCCATGGAGAGAGGTGACTGTTCTGGCCTCGCTTGATGCTGAAGTTACACAGCCAAGTTCTTTCTGTAAGTGTAGGCTGTGACTTGGGCCCCTCAGCAAAGGAGCTCAGCAGGACAGGTACTCTGGCAGGGCTGATGCTCAGTTAACATGGCTCAATGCCTCGTAGGATGCGTTCTGTATCCAAAGTACACTGCTGTTACAGTGGCTCCTTCCCCCCTGAAAAGAGCTAGGAGCTTATCTGATATGCTGACACACGCCTGGACCATCTGCCCTTTGAGATAATTTGGCTTGAGCGGCTGCAGTGAGATCCTGGTGTGCAAAGGAAAAAGTTCCACAAACTCCCGGATTTATCCCTTCAAACACAAACTGGCTCCTGGGGAGCCTCTCTAAAGCCTCTGAGCATAGCAGAGAGCCTCAAACCTATGGAGATACGTCAGCTCAGAGCCGCAGTCTGATGAGCTGTAGCCTGTGTCCTGCCCCGACTCCAGTATCCCCCTTGTTACAGTACCTGATGAAGCTCAGACTGCTCCCTGACCTACAACCTGCAGCATTAGGCTGTTTGAAGAGGCCACGGAGCCCAATGAATGTAGGTGACAAACCTGACACCTCAAAAGGGTACCAGGGTAGTGAGCAGACAGCTGACTTCTAAACAAGGCAAGCAGGTAGAAAGGTCTGGGCACATGCAGATGGAAATCCAGATGGGGAGGGGGAAATCAGTGGGGTTTAGTGGGAATTAATTCCTTTTATACCCTCTGAGACAAGAATTTCTGAAAGGAGCCATCAAACATGCAAGTTAAGTGATGTCAGCATGCTGAACTCTGAAAAATCCTTTTGGTTGTTCCCTTTAAAGCTCTAGCAAACACATACAGAGAAGTGAAAGCCATAATAGAATACGTCAGATTTGTTCCTGAAATGCAGGGAGTTGAAATGAAGCTGAGGAGGGGGGACAGGAGGAGAATGCACACAGTGGTGTTTTGAACTAGTTCAGCATACGCTCCTTTAATCTTTGGTAATTGTTTTCTTTTTATGGCAAAGAAAACGGCAAGTAATGATTGCTCCTATTCTCAAGTATTTTCCCCAGATAAATATTTTATTTCAAATATTTTATCCACCTGCTCTGAGAAGAAAAGCTGCAAAGAGACAATGCAGGCCAAGCAGGGGGCTGGGATTGGTACAGAAAAGGAGGATTTAAAAATTCCACTACTACTACAGCCACGTGGAACATAGTCTGAGCCTATTACAGCTGGGGACAGCCTGAAGAGATACAGCAGTCAAAGCTTTAATTACTGTTTGTTTAGCTGACCATGCACAGACTTGGAGAGTCACCTGGGTACTCGGGCACCCAAATGCCCTCAAGTCTGCAACACCCAGAATGAATTTACCTGCAGCTGCCTGCAGGCAGCAGGGTTCTTTGCTCTAGCAAAAGGAGCAGAAGGCAGGTCCTGAGCCTGTCTTACCCACCCACAGCAGGTGACAGAGGCTGAGACTTCCCACCCACGTCCTAGCAGAACACTTTACTCCAGAGCACAACACCAGGAGACAACTCTGCATGCTTGTTATACACCACTCTCAGCAGGTTAGCCACCGCTCCAGCACGATGCAAATATCCTACCCAAAACTGAACGTGGCAGGTTTGGAGGTTTCATTCTAGAATGGACAAAACAGGACACTGCTTCAAGCAGCAACAGGGCTGGCTCCATGAGCAGGCAAAGGGGAACCCTTCAGCACTGTGCTGGGAAGCAAGGAGCAGAAAGATGGCTCTCTGGCCATGAGCTTACCTGAGTTATTTCTGTCATCTATGTATCTGAGGTCATCAGCTGCATCGGGTGACTGGAAGAGAACAGAAGACATGAGCATCGACCTCTAACACCTCCAGCCTTCCAACACACTAAGGAGAACCTTCTGCCCTCAAGGCATGGGTAATAGAGCAGCCAGGTATGACCCCCAGCAAATGCACATTAATCCTCTGTGCTGAAGACAAGCAGCCCACTGCCTGGATTGCAGGATGAGGGAGGGGTGTGTCTGCCTCAGAGCTCTCCTACTGCTGCTTTGTGTGCAGGGAGGAGAGGACAGGATAGGAAGTGACACAAAAGGTGGAAAGACAGAGAAAAGGAGTAGAAACACGTGAGGAAGGTACAGGCATGAGCTACATTCTGTGAGAGGCCTGGACCCTGATTCTGCATCTGCACCAGGACTAGCTTCTGAGGCAGCATGACTTTGTTCTTCATACTCAGCTGTGCGTGGGGTAGGAAGCAGTTACATCCCAGGAGATGGCAGAGACAGCGCTGGAGAAATGGTCAAGTGGCAATTGTGACACTCCAACAACCAGAGCTGACTGTAGCTCCTCAGACCAGAGTGACAAGCACCATGAGAAAACAACTTTGGTCATGGCCATGAGCTTGAGGTGGTTTGACAGTGAGCACTGCTCTGGGGACAGACTGTAGCTGCATACAGTGCCTCAAGGCAACCTCTGTCGTTGATTCACCCCCAGCATTTAAAAAGGAGCCCCTGACTAGGTCAGACACTCGGAAGCAGGCACAGCCCTGAGCGGCCGGAGCTGCCTAATGCAGAGCACAGCCACAGTGACTGTCAGAAACACCCAGTGCCCCAAAGGCGTTACTCTGGGCTCAAACCTGCAGCAGAACGCAGTGAGATGCGTTCAAGCAGCCCCTGAAGGAAGGGAGGTTCAAACACCAGTTAAGGGCTGGCCGAGCAGCACTGTGCTGACCAGTGAGTGACGCAGTTGTGTGACTAAGGAAGAAACAGTTTCTTAATTCTGCGCTGCTGAGAGGTCCCGAGGAGCTGCCCGATGATTTGGAGACACAGCTTCCTGCTCTGGAGCACCTGCTCAGCTGCACAAGGACCCAGTGTGCACTGCACTGGGGGGGAACTCAGGGAGTACAGAGGTGCCACTGTGGCTCGGGCAGCCAGCCCTGTAACACACCTTGTGCAGATCCCAGACTCCAACAGGGACTGGAGTCAGCCAGGAACATGCATCACATACTGCATCACACACTGCATGTGCTGCGTCATGTGCTGCATCACGGGCTGCATCATGGGCCGCATCACATACTGCATCACACACTGCATCACACACTGCATGTGCTGCATCACGGGCTGCATCACATACTGCATCATGGGCTGCATCACAAACTGCATCACGGGCTGCATCACAACCTGCATTACAGGCTGCATCACATACTGCATCACATACTGCATCACGGGCTGCATCACAAACTGCGTAACTGCCTGAGAAGCCTCAAACTGCAACTCTGCTCTGGTCAGACTGGCTTTGGGGTGGCACCTTGGAGGTGGAAACTGGGTTGTGACAGCGAGTTGAAGCCTGGCCTGTCCATGCTCACTGGCTCTCCACACACAAAGGTAACTGCAGGCACTGGCTGCATTGTCTTTACATAAACCCAAAGTTAGAGATGCACAGTACCTGCTCCGGTCAGCCGTCACAATCAGTTAGTGACTAACCCAGCCATGAGAAGGCAGCTCACCATCCTGGGACACTGTTTCTAGGTGCCCTGCTTGAGCAGGGGGGGTCAGAACAGCTGACCCCCAAATGTCCCTTCCAACCTCAGCTGTTCTGTGAGTCTCTGACAGAGGAGCTTAGCTGAAATGAAGTTCTTCTGGAAAGAAGAACTTCACCACGGCGCTCTCTCTCGAGACCTGGTGTTCTCTTACCACAGGATCACTTCACAGTTCACCTGTAGCAGAGTTACAACATAAGGACTTGTCACCACACCAGCTTCCTGGGCAGGATGCTGGGCACATTCCAGCCTGAAGTGAACATCTGCTCCAATTTGCAATTTGTTGGCCATCATTTCTATGTTTTTTTCCCTTCCCTTCCCTTTTAGTTCTCATCTTTCAACTTAAAGATATTTCAGGATCAATTAAGGTGAAGGTGCAGCTGCTTTATATTTGCAAAGTTTATGCCATTAATTTTAAAAGCGGCAGGAGCAACTTTTCCACAGTTCCACTTGACTGAAGTCTCCAACAAACCCTCAACTAAATGTCATAGTTGGTTGTCACTGCCTCCCGTACAGAGATGGCCTTTGAAGAGGACCTCCTCAAACCATTCAGCCTCTGCTCTGAAGGTCATCACTTAATCTGCAGGCACTTCCACCAAACCAAGCCCTGACCGGTCTCAGATGGTTCAGCATGCAGTTTATACCTGGATTTCGTAAACAGGTTTGGAGGAAGGAATAGCTGCAAATTCCCGGTAGTCAAACTTCTTTTCAGACAGGGACTAGAAGGGACAGCAAGAGAAGAAACAGAGAAGAGAGAGTAAGCAGAGAGGAACGGATGGGAAACCAGCAGCAAGCTGAGCAATCTGTGCAGACGAAAGCTGAAGCAGAGTGCCAAGAGAGCCTAGATACAGCCTCTGAAAACGAGGGACACTGCCTTTTCCACTGCTCTGGTGTCAGGACAGCAGTTCCAAGTTGCAAAGGAACCATTACATGCTCCAGTAAAATGCACCTGCACGCCAAGTCCAGAAGGAAACCTGTTTTTGGGAGGAAATTTGTGGCAAGATTCCAGATAGCTGTAGCACAGTCAGGATTTCAATTCAGAGTTGGCTGTATTGTGTGACTTTGGGCAAAACCAGGTCCCCTCTCTGTGCAGCTGCTCCCACTGTTCTATTTGTCTCTCTTGACGGTTGTCTGCAACATTTACACAGTGCTTGGAAAAAGGAAAATTCTGATTTCAGGTGAAGTTCTCAGTTTTATGCTTTTGAGAAAACATTGGGCCAAAGTCTCTGAAGTGAAAGGCTTTCTGAATGCAGAGATGCAGAACCAAGAAAAGGATGAAACAACAAAAGAAGGGAACAGAAAACAGATGTGACACTGTAGTTGCAAAAAAGGGGGGTGTCTCTAGCAATGGGTATGGCAGAGCTCCACCTTCTGTACCCTCTTCCCAGTTCAGTGGAACATGCAGCCAGACCTCCCTTAAGTATTTAAGTAGGGATCCCATGACCCAGACGCAGAGTCCACACCCAAGCCAGGTAACCAAGGCACCCCAGGGTTATTGGTGACAACAAAAGAAGCAGGACTGTGTCATACCAGCCTTCCTGGTGAAGTGACGTTTCTGGGACTGCAATCTGCAAAAGATGGCAGAAAAGCACTCTTTAGTGAATGGCTGTATTAGAGACAACACAGAACCACAGAATGGTTTGGGTTGGAAAGGACCTTAAAAACCATGTAGTCCCAACCCCCTGCCATGGGGACCCCACCAGCCCAGGGTACCCACAGCCCCATCCAACCCGGCCTTGAACCCTGCCAGGGATTCAGGGATAGGCACAGCTTCTCTGGGCACCCTGTGCCAGGGCCTCCCCCCACCACTCCCTGGCAAGGATTTCTTCCTCATATCTAACCTGTATCTACTGTCTTTTAGTTTACAGCCATTAATCCTTCTCCTGTCACTCCCTGCCCTTGTGAACAACCCCTCTCCAGATTTCCCATAGCCCCTTCATGCCCTGGAAGGTGCTGTAAGGTCTCCCCAGAGCCTTCTCTTCCCCGGGCTGAACAAGCCCAACTCTCACAGCCTATCTCCATAGGAGAGGTGCTCCAGCCCTGGGATCATCTTCATGGCATTCTCTGGACTTGCTCTGACAGCTCAGTGTCTTGTACTGCAGACCCCCGAGCTGGACACAGTACTCCAGGGCGAGTAACTTCCTTGAATCCACCTCTTCCAATTAGCAGCAGTTAAGTGTGCTGAAAGACTCCACTTGGGAAAGACATTGCCTTTCTCAGAACAAATGCCTTCTCCTGTGTTTTCTATGGATTGGGCCCATCCCAGATACTGAGAGATGCCACATGCCCCAGAGGACCTTCCAATTCACGCTGAAGGACGAAACTGCTTTCAACAGGTCTGCTTTCAAGCAAGTTAAGCTACGGAAGCATTGACTTCTTCCTGGAGGATAGAGATAGCTATACAGTACCTTCCAGCGGTGTTGGTGATGGGGTAGGAACCGGTGAAGGCGACTCTGCCAGCTGCTCCAGTGTGCTGCGCTTCTTCCCCTCCTTGGACTTGGCAATAACCATTTGGGCTTTAAGGGCATCCTGTTCAAGTGATTTCATCCTGCCTCAGGAACGAGGGAGGGAGAAGAAGATATCAGACATTTCCTTCTCAGTAAGAGACAATGCCGCCCTCTGCGCCCAGCAGCCAGACCGGAGTCTACAGGCTGAGTGCAGACGGCGGGTTCAGCACCCGGGGTTCCCTGAGGCAGACAGACTTTCAGAGCAGGAGAGGAGAACAGCGTAGCTTGCTGTCATCCTGAAAGATACATGCCATCACACGTGTGGAACAGACAGCCTAGAGCCAAGCATCAACACACTGAGAAGCTGCAGGCCTTTCCAGAGGCGCCACATAGGATGGGAGAGCAACCCAAGCCGGGAAAGGAACTGCAGGGGCTCAGGATCAGTTCTTGGGGCTTGACTCTCCTCTGTGCTCTCAGTGTGTTGCATCTTAACCCTCTTCAGCCATCAGGAGATTATGAAATAGCAAGGAAAAAGTGGGCTCAGTCCTCAGAAATGTCTGCTGCCTTCCCCCAGTCAAACTGACCCAGCGTTCCCCCTCGTCCTCATGGAGGCAGCTGCCCGTAGTCTGTGGGACCTCAGGGAAACGACCACCAGCCACCACTGACATCTCCTCCCTGCCCCTCGCAGGCCACAGCATTAGGATGCGGGGGTACAGACAGGGCTGTTGAGCATGCAGCTGGGGGAGGGGGGGAGCTGTGCACACCTGGATTGGCTTCCTGACCCAGGGACTCTTGAGGCGTGACTCTGCATTGGACTAGACATCTGAGCTGGCCTGGCCCCGGGAGCAGGTGCCCACTGGCGGGACTGGTACAGCTTCCTGGCTAGATCCTGCTCGTACTGTTTAATACTGTCTTCAAGAGCTGAGGATCTGAGGAGGAGGAGGAAGAGGAGGAGGAGGAAGAGGAGGAAAAGGAAGAGGAGATGATGGTGATAAACATCGCAGCGGAAAAGCGCAGGGAAAGAAAGAAACAGATACAGGAACATACCCTGGCAAGGAGAATACGGGTCTGATACAGGGTCAGGCTGGATTAAAACAGGCTCCTTCCTCTATCTGAACCTGTACAACACCAAGTGCTGCAGCAGCAGGATGCTCCAGAGGGCAATCTGGGATGATGCACCCAGAAGCATTAGCCTTCAGAGCCTCAACATCTAGAGCCTGTCCTCCTCATGGGCCCGGAGCAGAGGACTACAAACACCCAGCAGACCAATGGGAAAGGCTCAGGAGGCAGCTGCAAAGAAGTTGTGTGTGTGAAGCAGACTGAGGAGTGTGTGTGCACACACCTGACAGTCTCTAAGTGTATGTTACCATACGTGTATCTGACCTCCTGTTAGCATGCACCTTAGTTTGACTGTGAGAGAAAGAGAAGCAGGATAGACAGGCACATCAGCAAGGGTCTGTTTGCCACAGGCCCTGGATCACGGGCAGCTGAAGAGGGGAGTGCATCCCTAAAACAGCATCTGCATGGCAGAAAAACTCCAAGATGCATGTAGCCCTTGCTGGATGCCTGTCCCCCTCAGTATGTGCCTGCACCTCCTCAATCACATGCTCCCTACAGCACGAATGCCAGTGGGGGTGTGTGCCCAGAACACTTATGGGTCCCAGTGTGTTTTTCCTGACAGAGCACAGGGTGTGTGTTGGAAGAAAAAGGGGGGGTGCATCACATGTCCTGGCAGAGCACTGATGACACAGGGAGAAAAAGGAAAGCCCAAGGTGCAAACTGATGGGGTCACGAGTGAGAGCACACAGACCAGAGAACTGGAAAGAAGCAGAAGATAGAAGGTTAGAAAGAAAGTAATAAAGTCAGTGGCATGCACCTAAAGAAAACACAGGTTAGTGAGGCTGCAGCACCACGTGCAAGGCAATACGGTCCTCCCTTCCCACACAGCTCACACAGTGATGCCTGGGGGCCTCTGGAAATAAGACCTGAGCCTCAGCTGCCATCACGCCCCTGTGCCTCCTCTAGCAGTTACAGAACAGGGACCCTAAGAAAAGCAGCTCATCCTGGGCAATCTGTGGTGGCAGGGAACAGCGCATTCTTGTCTCACAGAAAGGAGCATGTTATGGTGACTGACTGATTCCTGTCAGTGCCAAAAGCAGCAAGGTCTTAACCCAACACAGGAATCAGCCAGGCCCTCGCTGAGACCTGAATGAAAAGCTGCCCCTTGGCATCAGAGACAAAGGGAGCTGAGGACCTGGCCTGTGGAATCTAAAAGCAGTAATGCTGGATCTGGTACCAGAAAAGCAAGACAGCTGCACCTATCTTCTCCTTGTCATTATCCTTACCTCTAAAAGACTCTCCCTTCATCAGTTCCTTTTCCAGGAACAAAACACACTTAGGAGACACTGAAAATCTGGAATGCAAGGATCCCTCTCCCGCCCATAGCAGACAAAACTGCCATGACCAACACTAACCCTTCTGTGGTGTAATGCACAACTTCTACCGTGCCCTAAGCAATTCCAACAAATCCCAGATAATCCAAAAGCACAGTCAGATGAACAGCAGTATTATAGAAGCAAATCATGTGATCACCTAGAGAAGTCCTGACAACCCCACCCTGGATCTTCCAGGTTTATCTGCTGGCAACAGCAGCAGGTTCATGGAGGAGCAGGGGGTCCTGAGGCGAGGGGTGTATGTCCCACCCGTGAGGTGAGCAACTCCTCGCGCCGGCTTCACTTTCAAAGGTTTGCACAGTCATGTCACGTCTCCCTTGTCTACACCCATCTTAAAGCTTTGATTACAACATTCCTTGGATATGGTAATGCTTAGGGGGAATCAGAGGTAGAATTACCTCATAAAGCCTGCCCCATCCTATTAGGAAATGTGCATGGGAACGAGACACAGGAGAGAGAAAACCCTGTGTATCTCATGGGAGGGCTGACAGATCACTCTCTGCTGCCTCTCCCAGCAAAAAGAAGCCCGACAGACAACTTCTGTTTTGTTGGATCAAACACAACAGCAGAGGTTTTTTTTTTTAAAAAAAAAAAATCCCAAACCAAAATTGAGCAGTGACTGTGTGCAAGATGTCTACTCTTGATGGCACCGTGGTGTCTGCACAGCATCACAGTGACAGTTTTCACTGTATTCAACGCTCGTGGCCTTCCTGAGAGACAGAGAAGTGCTGCTGCAGCCCTCTTTCCATGCACAGCCCAGAGGTGATGTGTCCAACACCAGAGGGAAGTGTATGCCAGGGCAAGAAATTGGATCTGGTCACCTCCATCCCAGCCAGCCCCTTCTGAGTGATGGCTTGTCAGCAGACACTTGGATTCACAACACCTGCCCCTAACACAAGGGCAACATGTCTGTTCTGGCAGGTGCTGTTTACAAACTCTCTTCCACCTGTATTTTTGTGGAAGGGTTGCTCCTGGCTTCATGTGAAACACAGAACCTCCACTTGCAAACAATGCCCCCTGAAGAGTCCTGACACAAAACCACAGGAACAGCATCAACTAGAACAGGCTCGAGATGCCACAGGCAAAGAACGTTCAGTGAATCAGAGCAGCAGACAGAATCCCACAGAATCTGGAGCATGAAACAATAGCACAGGGTGAGACGATGCTGCCAGAACACAGTGCTGACATCCTGATTCATCACTGTGCCTGTATGCAGGCATTCCCATTCGTGGGGAGCCAGGGAGGGAGGGATCACTACATACAGGCTCACAGAGTAATTCAGGTCAAAAGAGACCTGTGAAAGTCATGGGATCCAGAAACTGCTCAGAGCAGGGCCAGCTTCAAAGGTCTGGTGAACGTGCTTCAAGGTGACAGAAGTCATCTTGTTTAGACTCTCTTCTAAATCAAGGACCACGTAACAAACAGGCTTTCTAGTTGCCTTTCAGCGCTCTGACATTACAGGGCAGTGCAGTGAAACTGAGGCAGTGCTGCAGGAAAAAAAACCCAGCTGAGACAGACCAGGCAAAGGACTCATCCCAGGCAAAGCACTAGAGCTTTCCAAGAAAATTCTTCTTGAAGGGCAAAAGCCCTGGTACTAGGAACATTTGTCCAGCTCTGAATAAACCATAAGCAGATCTGTTATGTGATCCAGTAACTATGTGAAGATTTGTACCCTCAAAAGCCCCAGATAATTAGCCAGCTCTCATTGAGGATGCCACTATATATTTCTTCATCCTCAGACTTCCCTGGAAGATGACAGCATCACTGTCATCCAAACACTGGAGCTGTCAGGTGGTATCACAACTCAATGTAATCCCTCCACCACATTCTACAGCAGGCTGGCAAGGATGAGTCTCTAGCAGCCCTGTTCCTCAAAGCTTGCTTAAACCCCAAAAGAGACTATTTCAGTTGTCCTTGGAATGCCTCCTACAGGAACATTACAGGCTGAAAGCTGTAATTAGTTATAGTAGCAGCTTGCTAATTTTTGAAAGGAATTACACGACACAGTAAATACCTCGACTAGCTTCAAGTTGTAAGTTCTGAGCTAGGAAGATTTCTTTCTTCCAAAACAATTTTTAATCACACTTTGATAGCTAAAGAAACAGCCTGTGTGGTTAAGAATGCCCTGGCCTTGCTAATTCCTTGGCTTCAGCAAGGTTTCCAGTCTAGCAGCACTGGATATGTGAAATGCTCTTTCCATTTTTCATTTTAAGTATGTCTGTCTCACCACTTCAATAAATATCACCTTTCTCATGGGTTACAAAGGAGGCAGGAGGCTGTGTGCTGAGAGGGAAGGAATACATTCACCATGACATAAAGGTGTGTGTTTGTATAAAAACTCCCATCTTCATGGTTGTGCAAGCAGTGTTGAAATACAAGAGACATCTCACCCATATAGCTGTCAGCAGCACAGGGGATCAGTCAGGCAGTGGATGCTTTGCACTCTGAACAGATCTCTGTAACCTCTCCTAGCACCTCATTTAGGGAGGCTCGTTTATTCCCCGTTTTTAATACCACATAATCCAAAAGACACGCAGCTGGTCCCCTTCCTGCATTAGCCTCATGAAGACAACAGCAAAGGTTCTTCTGTCTCACCGTGCTGCCCTCCACATCGCTCGTTTCTCTGCCTCCAGAGCACGACGTTCTGCTGGAGAAAGGTCCTTCTCCTGCCCGCTCAGCAGCTCAGGACTCTGCATCCGCAGCCGCTCCTGGTGCCGCCGTTCGGCTTTGGCTGTCCGCACAGGGGCCACTGCGTCCCCTGCTCCAAGATACAATGGGCTCAACCTGGGCAGAGGGAGAAACAGTGAGAGGCAGCCTGGCCTGGTCCATCACAACTCCGCCTGTTTTCAAGATAAAAGGTGACAACCAACCCCCCCAGTCAGCTGTTTAGTACTACATCTAAGGACATCACCTTGGGAGATGGAAGGACACGTAACAGAGGTGAGTTGGTTCTGATCACAGCTTCCCCTTCTCCACACAATCTTTCCTTTTACACCGTATGTGTCCTAAAATGGAGGAGCCATCTGCTTCATCATCTGGCACCTCCCAGGCAAAGGATGCTGCTGGTCCACTTACCCAGACATAGAATTGGTTCTCTGCTCAGGCTTGATTCCCTCTTCCAGCGAATTCCTCTGTGAGCTGTTGTTCTCATTGACATCAGAGGGCCTACAGCAAAACACGGATGTCAGCTAACGGTTCCACAGGCTGGCATACCCTGGGACGGTTCAGAACAGATCCAAACTCCAGAAAGCAAACTAGTTCAGCTTGGAGACATGACCCTTAATGATTCTGCTCCATCGCCACAGCCATTTCCTTGCTGATTCCATAAATGCTCATGCTAACATGAGAACTCATTTCCTTCACTTGGAGGTCACCCATCCCCTCACACACACACATTCTTCAAACACAGTGCATTGTGTTTGTCAACAAGCTCTCACAGAGCTCCAGCCCAGCTCTTTCCAGCTGTCCCTATGTGATGGGCAGCCTGACTGCTTCCCACTGAGGTCAGACAGACACCTACCTTTAACCAAGGAACTCAGATCCATCCCCTGGGCGTTAAGTGCATCATGGGACGATCCTGAGTGATCTCAGAACAGCGATTCTCGATGCAGCCACTCGATGAGCAGCTGCCTAACACACTGAGGCTTTGTGCTCATAACCAATTACTGCAAACTTCAGATCTGCTGAGCTGCAGTGACCACCTGCAGCAAGTTTCACACTTGCAGATACTGCTCAGCCTGACCTGCAGCGAAAGGAGGTCACACAAGTCTGTGTCCCTCAGGCTAAGAGCACACTCGGTTACTGCACCTCAGCTGGCAGTGAGGAAGGTCATCTTCCTATCTTTTACTGCCCAAGTTAATTTTGATTAAATTTCAGTTTCTGTTGTAGCATGACAAAAAGTATTCCAAAAAACACAAATTCAGCCTATTCCACTGCCTTGTGTGTTTTTCAAGCCTGAAGAGTAAGAACTGAAAGTCGTCTGATGGATCCCACCTTACTGTTCTCTAAAACCTTCCGTGTGTCAGAATGGAACCAGCAGGGATAATAAACCTTCTCATCAAACCAGGAAGCTGGTTGGCATTTGGCTGCTGCCCTGTCAGCACAGGAGGTGGAAGGTCTCAGTGCATTCATTAAGTGAGAAGTTCTGCAACAGTGACCAGTCAGAAACGAAGGGGAGAAAAGAGATTCAAAGTGACAGGGTTCGGGGGGTTCAGACACTCTGAGACTGTTCAGAGAAGTGATGTGAAGAGAAGAATGTCCATGCCAAAGATTCAAGTGAGTCAGGTAAGGGCAGCTTCAGCTTTATTTTAGTGCAACTTTCTTTTTACCTGAAGTCTTAAGAGAAGCCTTTTCTCACCCCCTAGTTCTGTGCCCAAGAATAGAAAAACTTCAAGGCAACCTGGAGGACAAGTCCAGGAGAATCAGGAAAGAAGAAACTAAAACGCCCCAAATCCTGGTTCAGCATCAGGCCTTATTTTGGATTAGCTATCTCTAAAAATCAATGTCTCTACACACACACGTGCACAGCTGAAGGAGATATTCTTCTGAAAAGGAACAGCTGGAAAAATCTGCCCAGCTCTGTGCTGAAAAGCAAATACTGCCCAGCCCTCTTCCCCAGAAATTACTGACAGTGGGACACCTCTGGCACGCTTCTTACCGAGCTGCTGAGGCCTGGATGCTCCTTCCATTTAGTCTCTCAATCTTGTACTCAACTCCTTCAATGATCACACTGGACTGCACGCCCATCTCAGGTGCCTGCTTTACCATCTCATCCTCTTCTGCCTCTTCCTCCAGCAGAAGGGTACATTTCTGCTGCAGTTTTCGGGCTGCCAAAATAAGACAAACTCATCTTAGACCACAATGCACTTGCTAAGCTCCTACAAGGATGCAACCTCTGGTTGAGGTTAAGGTCTTTACCCTCATCATTGCTGTAAATTTGTGCTGTTTTAAGTCCATACCCTCCCACAGACACCTTTGTTTCTTCTCCATTCCACAAATGCTTCAGATATAAGAAACCCTACACCATTTCCTCAGTCCTTCCTTATTTAATGCAATTCCACTCCTGCACACTCCACAGAACAGACTGCCAACAGTTCATCACACTGAGTGTACCTGTCTGCAAACTGGAAGCTGTGTGCAGACTCCTTTACCCCCTTCCACAGAGTGGACAGGCCTGCAAACCAGCATACTAGTGCCAAGAACGATCTTCACACTTGCTGCCTGGAGGGACCAAATCCTGGAGTGCTGGTGACAGGCCTCCACACAGGGCAGTGGACCAGGGGAACTACTGGGCCGGCAGACATATAGGTGCTAAGAGGACCCTGGACAAAGGGGACAAAGAGCAGGCTGCTCAGGGCTTAGTATTTTTCTCAACCATCTGGATGCAGGAGTTGAATGTGCCATCAGCAAATTCTCTAGCAACACCAAATGGGAGGTGCTCTTGACTCTCCTGAGGCCTTGCAGAGGGATCTGAGTAGGCCGGAGCACTGGGCCAGCATCAGTGTAATGAAATTTAACAAGCACAAATGCTGGACCCTGCACTGGGACAGAGTAACTCTGGGCACAGTAGAAACTGGGAGAGGAGAGGCTGGACTGGTCCCCCTGCTGAAAGGGGCCTGGGGGTGCTGGCTGGCAGCAGGCTCTGCAGGAGTCAGCAGTGTGCCTGAGGGCAAATCGCACCCCGGGGTGCATCAAGCAGGAAGACCAGCTGGTCAAGGGTGGGCACTATCCTGCTGGATTAGCCTCGGCATGGCCTCACCATGAATCCTGTGTGCAGTGCTGGGCCCACAGTTTAAGGCAGCTGTGAAGGTCCTTGAATGTGTCCTGGGAAGGCCAACCCAGCTGGTGAAGGGCTGGAAGGCAGGTCCTGTGAGGAGCAGCTGAGGGCTCGGGGGTTGTCTAGTCCAGAGAAAGTCTGGAAAAGAGGGGGCTGAGGGGTGACCTCGATGCTCTTTGCAGCTTCCCGAGGAGGGGACACGGAGAGGGAGGTGCTGAGCTTACAGCAGCCTTCCAGTCCCTGAAAGGTGCCTATAAGAAAGCTGGGGAAGAACTGTTCCCAAGGGCATGGAGCGATAGGATGAGAGGTGATGGCTTTAAACTCAAAAAGGGCAGATTTAGGCTGGATATTACAAAAAGGTTCTTTAATATGAGGGTGGTGGATCACTGGCACAGGTTGTCCAGGTGGTGGAGGTCCCATCCCCGGAGACATTCAAGGTCAGGCTTGGTGGGGCTCTGAGTGACCTGCTCCAGTGAAGATGTCCCTGCTTATTGCAAGGGGATTGGACTAGATAACCGCTAAAGGTCCCTTCCAGCCCAAAACATTCTATGATTCTTGAGCTCTTCTCCCAGGGATTCAGGGACAGGATGTGTGGGAACGATTCAAAGTTGCATCAGCAGAGTTTGAGATTGGTCATTAGGAAGCATTTCTTTACCGAGAGATGGACAAACGCTGGAACAGGCTTCCTGGAGAGGTGGTCAATGCCCCAAGCCTGCCAGTATTTAGGAGGCATTTGGACAGTGCCCCTAACACTGCACCCTATCTCCTGGTCAGTCCTGAAGTGGTCAGGCAGTTGAACGAGATGATTGTTGTTCATCACTTCCAAATGATCTGATCTATTCTCACGTGTCTACTGTAACTGCAGAATAATAAAGCTGAAGTCTTACAAACAACCGACCACCCCCGGGCTGTCAGGAGCGCTGGACTTCTGGGGTGTGTGCTCCCTCCTTCCTCCCTGGCCAAAAGAATTTGCTTATCAGGCCAAAGTTCCTTGCACAGATTCCAACATACCTTCCTCTTCTTTCATTTTCTTCAGGTCATCTTCTCCTACCAAGGAGACACGCTTGGGAGGCTTGTCCATCTGCTGCTGCTTCACTTCGATTTCAAAGTACTTCTGCCTCTCGCGGAACGATCTCTGCTCCGGGCTGTGCAGGGCACTGGGGCTGTGCGCGGCCGCCTGTGAGAGCCACACCAGCACTGCCATGGGGTGACCGAGCCAGACCTCCCTCCCCACATCCTTCCCCGTGCCTGCCCCACACCCGCCCACTTTAGACACGTGCTCCAACACACTCTTCCTCCTCCCCAGCCCTCCCCCACGTGCCCATGCTCTGATCCTGTCTCCACATCCACCCTCCCAAAAGCCCGAATCCTCTCAGCGTCCCCATCCTACTTCCAGCTCCAGCCACCAGCACTCACCTCCGGGGCAGCTTTGGGACTCTCTGTGCTGCTCTGACCAGGCAGTTCCTAAGAAGACAGAGAAACAGAATGTTGTGAGGAGAGTATTTCCTACCACCACTCCTGCCCTCCAGCATGGCAAAGCATGGCCGATGCCTCCAAGAGCAGCAGGCACAGACGGTACCCAACCGGCTGGTCCACAAAGCAGACCCAGAATTAACACAGGACAATGACACCTGAGCAATCCTGAGTACTACAGACTTCTGTTGAGTGGAGGGTGAAACAGAAGCACATAGGGACAACTTTTAAAGAGGCAGAAACTGAAAAAAAAAATGGGGAAGGAGGTGAAGAACAGGAGGAGAGGGCTTAGCTTAAGCTGGAGGAGGCTTTAGATCAAAGAGATAACTATGACTTCTGAGAAGTGGAAACACCATCAGGAAAGAAATAGGTCTGTATTTACCAGAATAAACAACCAAATACTGGATGAGGAGAACCACAGGGGGCAGAAACTGATCAACAAAATCCATCTGTGAACCAGAAAGCCGTAAGAGCAAAAGGAGAACTGCTTTTTCATTTTATAAATGAAAAGGAACCAGAAGAGAACAAGTAGACCACCTTCAACTTCATTCAAATGCACTCTCCAAAAACTAATGGAAAGTTTCTACTTTATATAAGTAATGAGCACAGGAAGAAAGGAAGAAGTTAAAAAAAAAAAGCTTCTAGCTAAGAAGGACATGTCTGGAAACAGAAATTATTGCTGCTAACATAGAAGGAAACCTAAGAGCTCAGTATGCTCCCTGCAGGGACAAGATCATCCCTCCTGAAGAACTCTGAGTGAAATGGTTTGTGAAACCAAGTCTGACACACATGGATTTTTGACTTGTTTCACTGGGTGGCAGTTTGTGTCCAAAAGGCACATTTCTAAGAATATATTCTTAGAAATCAAAAACCAGGCAAAAATAATTTAAGCAGTGGAGCCATCGTCCTGTTCAACTGCAACAGGACAAATAGTCATGGGTTCATATTATTAAAATAAACAAAAAAGAGTAAAATGGAGCAGGTGCAATGTAGATTAATCTCATATCCTCCTTTGATAATGTAAATAATTTTTGAAACAAAGGAACTGCGCAGATTTGCCTGAGAGATCAAAGATCAGTTTTGACCAACCCTGCTTAACGTTTTCACTGCCCAATTGGACTCAGAAACCAAGGAGATGTCACTAAAATCTGTGAATGGCAAAGACCAGAGTACAGAGAGATCTGTGGTTGCCAGAGTCTCCTGCAAAATATTTCGTTCATCCTGCTCCTCTGAACGGGGACAAGCCTTCCCAAAAATCAGAACTGCTTGGAAGATGAACCCAGAATGGCTTGCTGCTTTAAGGAGGATGGAAAGAATTTAATTTAATAGTGCAAAATACAAGATGACCTACTTCAGGATCAGTAATCGCTTCTTAAACCATGGTGTATCAGCTAGAGCCTACGAAGCTGGAGGAATCATCTGTGTACAAGGTGCCATCTGATTTATGAGCTGAGGTCACAGATGCCAACAGAGACAATTCCACTTCTTCATTCTGGACTGAGCTAACAGCTTCCCTGAGCTTCTACTGACAAGTCACCTGACTGAGTAAAACAGTCTATCAAGCTAAAAGGACCAAAAATCAACCCTACAAACAGGAAAGAAAGACTACTGAGCCTTATTAATTTACCAAACGAGATCAATGTGAGGCCAGATGAGCACTAATGCAGGACAAGGTAGAGAGTGGGAGGACAGGATGAATTCACACCTAACACAGAGCTGCTGTGTAAGTCACTGCAGAACATCCATAGCACCAGTGCAGCGTGACTACAGAAAGGTGAGCAAGACCTACTGACAAGGAAAGGCATCATTATGATTCAGAGAGAGAGGAAGAGAGAGAGAAAGAAGCTAAAACCCAGTACCACAGTAGAAAGAATTCTGTGAAATAGAGTCTCTTATTTACATCAGAGATGTGCCAGCAAGAATTTGGATAGGAAGAGGTGAAAAGGAGAACTGCAAGATGACCTCAATTCAGTAACTACAGTGACACTATTATTGTCTATAACCAGCTCCAGAAACCTCGCCTGACTGGAGGGATACGGGCTCTTCTGGAAGAATGGCAGGGAAGATGGTGTGGGTGATGCCTCAGCAGCACACTGAACACTGCTCAGGACTATGCCTCTGCAGAGGGAAGTGAGGTCCAGGGAAGCAATCCCACCTCTCTGTTCAGCACTGAACAGAGAAGGCTGTGCTTGTCCAGCCTGGGAAAGAGGAGGCTTGGGAAAGGGGGATCTCATTCCTGTAACTCAGCTTCCGAAAGGGGGGTTACAGAGCACAAGCTCAGACTCCTCAGAGGTGCACAATGGAAGAGAGGAAACAGACACAAGTCGTGGTACAAGAAATTCTGATAAAAGATAAGAAAAAAACCTCTTCACAGCAACCTTAGAATCCCCATTTTTGGAAATTTACAATCATAGAGTCATAGAACTGTAGGGGTTAGAAGGGACCTCGAGAGATCATCAGGTCCAACCCCCTGCCAAAGCAGCTCCCCAGCTCACATTGCACAGATAGGCGTCCAGACGGGTCTTGAATCTCTCCAGGGAAGGAGACTCCACCACCTCCCTGGGCAGCCTGCCCCAGGGCTCTGTCACCCTCACTATGACAAAGTTCTTCCCCATGTTGGTGCGGAAGTTCCTGTGCTCCAACTTGCAGCCATTGCCCCTGGTCCTGTCCCCACAGACACTGAAAAGGGGCTGGTTAATTCCCCCTGCATTCCATGCTTAAGACAATTATAAACATTAATTAGGTCCCCCCTTAGTCTTCTCTTCTCAAGACTGAAGTTCGACCTGGAACTGAGCGACCTGGAACTGAGCTTCCAAGGTTGTGTTGTCTGGCATGGAGGACCAAGGCAGATGATCTCATTTTAGTGTGGATGGTTCTATGTTCCAAATACATGGAGGGGAGAAGTATTTGAAACACAGAACCATCCATGGAGGGGAGAAGGATCAGTTCCAATTAAATTAAAGATCAAAATCTAACAAAGAATTCCTCAGAACAGGTTTAGCCCGGCCCTGGGCTCTGCAAGTCCAGAGAGCTTCTTTATATCAGAATCATACAGATATGTAAGAGCATCCTAATGTCTGGGGAGAACAACAGCAATGTGAGATTCAACGAGCTTTTGGGACTCTGTATGTTTATGGACAGGACTCTGGGGTGACCACCTGCAACATGAATAAACTCCAACTTCCAAGGGACCTCGACACATCCCTCCTTCACAACCGCTTGGGAGAAAACAAATCACCGCCTCCTTTCCATGCTCCCACTTCGCTCACTGCCCGATCTTCCCTTTGTACCACTGTGTGTGTGATGTCCCCTCCAGCCAGCATGTGTTACCTGTGTCTCGAGCAGGGGGTGTGACAAGGGCACTGCTGCAAAGGTCTTGTACGCTTGCTTGACGTTGATGGGGATCTCGTCAGGAGAGGGGGGCGAAGGTGGCTTTTGCTACAGGGACAAAGACAGAAGGGAAAGACAACCACAGGTGTTACAATCAAGTTGAACACAGGGAAAACACAACACAACTCTCAGCCTGCAAAGCCTGAAGAGTGGGATGTGTAAGGGCCAGGTCCTGCAGCCCTGGGAGGGAACAGGAGCAGTGTATCACAAGCTATAATGCTATATACAGCAGAGCATCTATCACAGCCCGTTTTACCTCCTGGATGGTAAAAGAACAATACTTCTGGTGGCACAGATCCCCCTTGTGCTGACCACAATTCTGTGACCCATCTCTTGGCCAAAGGGCCTACTGCTGTCACATTCCTTAAGGACCTCCTCCCAGTTCAACCAGCCTGCACCTACTGGAATAAGTGGGCTCTGGGGCTGGAACAGGGCAGCTGTACAGCTGACTCTGACCCCTACTTAGGGCTGAACAAGCCACACCTAGTTCATTAGAAAATGAAGATAAGCCCTGGCCTTGTCTGGCATTTCTGACTAATGGGACCTTCTTCATGGGAGGGGATCTATTAGTCTCCTGTACTTCTGGTTCTGACCAGTATGTACGGCAAGGCTGATGGTCACAGCTGCCCAAAGGGACAGCTCCTCAGGGACCTATGATCTGGAGAACTGCCTTTGATCTCAAAAACTTTCCCTTCACAGACTTCCACTCACACAAAAACATCTGATAAGGTCCAAGAGGTCCTGCTGCCTGTCACCTGCCTTTGCTGGTCTTTTCCTCACCTGTCTTCTCTGTGACCCTTCTATCCCATTCAGGGAGGAAGAAGAGTCATAATGACCTGCCCAAAGCATCATGGAAATGAACGCGAGTACAGGGGAAGTGAGACCACCAACTTCCTTTCCACCAGAAAGCACATCCTCTTTAGTCACTTCACTCTTTCAGTCCCTCTAGCTGTGCTAAGTCAGCTTCAGGTGCTTGTGGGTTTTCCTTGGCCTGGACTGAAGCTAAATTATGTTGCTTGATGCTGTTCCCCTCTGCACAGGATAAGTAACAGCACATCAGGATCAGAAGAGACTGTAAAATATGTGAACCGTGGCCAATTATATGGATTATATACAGCTATTTGTCTGCAAGTCACATCTCTAATTTGGTATCACGTCATAAAGCTTCAATAAAAATGAAAGGCTATATATACACTGCAGGTATACAAGTCTTCTGTCATGATGGGGACCAAAAATACCTGGATCTCTCCCATCAACATATGGGCCAGGGACTATGAATCTTTCAAAACCAAACATTTTGCAAACCATAACACTTCATTAGCAGCAAGATGGTATTGGCTTTTGCTCCAAGATACCAAGCATTGATAGACAAGTGTTCTGAAAAATGCTCCAATAGAAGACAGCACTTCATCAGCATCTAAACCTGCCAGTGCTGTGGGGATTACAGCCACAGGACAGCTTCAGCAATGCCAGCTTCCTCAGCAGGTACGTGAAGGCACACTCATCTGTGTTAAACAGCTGAACTGACCCTGACTCTACTTGTCAAGTGTGCAGGTTCCCACCCAGGACATCCAGACCAGTGAACAACCAAGAGCAGCCTCAGCTAGGGCGCGTGATCTCTAAACTCCCACATCCCCCCTGGAAGGTGTGTTCAGCCCACCCACCAGAAAAGTGGCACTACAGCAACCCAGGATGACAGATTCAGCTTAGCAAGAAGGAACTGCAGGCCACTTACAGAGTGCTGGACACTGAGGCACAGCTCAGGGTGCTGGAAGGGGTTGGGGCTGTCCCCGTCCTCCGAATTATGCGAGGCAGCGTTTTGTCGCACACGGGAAAGAGGCTGAATGACGCCTGGCTTGGTCTGCTTGTGTCAACACCACACAAGAGGGGAAGGCAAGGGGAAGTGGAGGGCAGAGGGGGGAAGAGAAGAGAGAGAGAAATGGGCAGTTAGGGCAGCAGGTGCATGCCATGCAAGTCAATACAATACATCCATGCACATGAGCTCAACTCCTCAGCTGCACTGCTGACTCCAGGTACCAGACTGGGAGGGACTTATGAAGCAAGCACTAAACAATGCCTCTGGTGCAAGTATTTTAGACAGGCAGAGAGATTCAGAGAAGTCAGGGTCACAACAGGACCAGCGGGTTACAGGGAAGGCCAGGACACAAAGAGGACTCTGCCATACAAGTAGCAGCCTGCAAGGGTCAAGGGGGTATGGCATGAGCATGTCAAAGCTTGGAGAATGAAAGCATCACAAAGGGAAGATGCAGTAGGGACACATCAGCCAGGAATGGGTATTGTCAAAAGCTGGGGATGAGAAGGAACTGACACCCAGCTTGGGCTCCAATTAGAAATGCAAGTCTGAGATTTGACCCAGGTGTCACCACTACTGGATGCTGTGTTTAAGCAAACAAAGCATCATCCAGTACCAGACAGGGTAGAAGCAGGAGCTGAGTAAACCAACAAAACCTACGTTGGCTGAAAGCTGAAGGGGCAAACAAGAATAAAAGCTGCAAAAACACTTGTGTTAAGTTTTCAAACAGACAATACTTAAGACACAGTGCGTTTGTATCAACTGGAGGTGTAGTGAGGGCTGAAAACAGAACAGGAGCCAACAGTGAGACTGACAGGGCTGGAAGTGAGCACACACAGGAGGAAGAGGCAAGCTCTACATGCTGGAGAACGCATGGGAACACTACCCTAAGGTCTCATGGCAGATGTACTTACTGATTTACTGTCATCCTGTGATGTAATGAAGTTAATGGAAGCCTGAAACAGAAATACAGGCATAAATTTGGAGTCCATACAGGAAACTTCTGGTTTACCCTGCTCCCTACGAAACCAAATACAAACCTCCCAATCCCTCCCCTGCCCCGCCACCCACCCTGCACAGGAAAAAGCCCCCCAAAGTCCTCTGCTGCCCTCTCCACACAGGAAGCAATCCAGAGCCCACCCACAAGAGCCTCTCCCAGTTCCTCTGCTATGTGAGGAGGCACTCGCTCCTCTCTGCAGACCTCCAGGCACTGACCCACATCCACCCCACCTCTGCTCCAGCTCAGCTGGTCTGGGCCCTTGTTTACATCCCCTGCCCCGGCACTTGCTACTGAGCTTGAGCAAAGCCATCAGCACCACAGCTTCTCTGCCAGGAAGCGCTCACAGATGCCATCTCAGCAGTGGCTAGCGGGGAACAGCCTCTGGGCCTGGGTGCTGTGCTCTGCAGCAAGCCCTCGGCACACACCAGGCCCAGGAGCCAGGGAACGCAGAGCCAGAGGAAGGGGCGACCAGAGGAAGGGGCGACCAGAGGAAGGGGCGACGAGCAGCGGTGCCGGGTGAGAGCAGCATGGAGCAGCAGCGCACACTGCACACCAACAGGCACTTACAAAGCGGGTCTCCCTGCCTGGCAGGTGAGCAGGCCGAGGGGCTGCAGGCGTCTGGAGAGGGACAACACCAGGGAGGGTCGTCAGGGGAGAGAATGGGAGAGAAAACGAAGAAACCGGGTTTTCCGCATGAGAGGCTGAGACAGGCACCTCTCCCAGCACAGAGACTGGTTACCAGAGCTGTCAGTGTCCCCACCTCACCTCACCTCAGAGCTGTCGGTGTCCCCACCTCAGGGCTGTCAGTGTCCCCACCCCAGCGCCCACACACAGACCCACCACAAACACATCCCTTTTCCCCACCAGAAGCTTGCAGAACTCAAGGCCAGGCCAGAACATCATGACGCCAGCCTCAGGACAAAGGATTCAACTTCCCTCAGTCATGCTCTGAAACAAGCCTATAAATTCTGTCTGGACTACAAGATGCTAAACCCAAAGCATTTACATTAGAACAGACAGGGAATCAGAGATGCAATTCCCTGGATCTGCAACTCTGGAGAAGCAACCCAAAGGTCCACGCTCCTGAATCCCCACATAACGTACAGGCCACAAGGCTAGTGATTGCCCTGTGTCCTTTGGTATTATCTGCTGGACCTGCTCTGTTTAGTTCTCTCCATCATCTGGAGAGAACTCCACCTATCACGTACAGCCTTGACTGACACACGAGGGGGCTGTGGAAGACCCCGATCCAGAAGAATTAAATAGTGAAACAGAAAGCTGATATACAGAACTCAGGGCTGAGAGTGCCACTGGCAGGACCCATGACTCAGCACTGCGAGATCAAGAACAACTGCCAAGGTCACTAAATCCCAACGGTCAGAGATCAAGCACGGAAAAAAGGCCATGAAAATGACAGGCAGACTAGGTGTCAGAAATGAAGGCAGTGAGCAAACCTGCTGAGGACCTTAGGAGGCTACAATTAAGGACAAAGTAATGAAGTGGGCTGCTAAAAAATTAATAGATTGTCTCCCACAGCACACACATGTCTGAACAGAGATACAAAGAAAACCAAGAAAAATACTGTACAATATGTTGTCCGAGCTACAGAGATTTCATGATACAACCCCCCTGACGTGTTAGAATAGTCTACAAATCACAGCAAGTGCCACCTAGCAGTGACTGGTGTGAGACACCAGTGTGGAACTGGAAAGGCAAACGCCTGCAACTGCAAAAACTGGAGAGTGACAGATCATGACATTCTAACACCAAAGATGTGATCGCTGAGCAAGCCCATCCCTAGCTATGAGAGCAGACACCCAGAGGGTTGCTAGAGGCAAGGACAGGGGCACTGAGCCTCCAGTGCCAAAACACTGTTAACCAAAACTGTCCCTGGTACCAGGGGAATTCCTGTGACAAACCAGAGCAAGGGATGTTTCTAAAAAAAGGGTTAAAACAGCACATTGAGAGTAGTCAAATACTGGAGCCAGCCTCTAGAAAGATGCAGCTTTTCTGTCTCTAGAGGTGTTAAAAATGTAACTAGACGTAGCCTTTAGAAGCCTGATCTACTGGACCTGCTCTGAGCGTGGTCGTAGACCAGACACCTTCCATCCTAGATCATTCTTTGAGCAGCCACATGGCCACCCTTGGGATTTGGGGTTCCTTTTCAACTGAGAGCTGAGGATCTTCAGAGACAGAGCAAATAAGTATCTAATAGATCTTTTTCTGTTGTAGAATAGATCATCATTTCCACCCTATTCCTTCTACAGAGAAGGGATCCAATCTCATGAAATCTGCACTTGTGGCTGTGGTGGTTTTGCATGGTGGGGTTCTGGTAGTGGGGGGGCTGCCACAGTGGCTTCTGCAAGAAACAGTTGGAAACTTCTTCTCCCCCCCACCCTGGCTAAGAAGGAAAACAATTTGTGAGGAACAGACCCCAACCCCCACCCCTGTCTCCCCCTGTGACACCTCGGGGGGAGGAAGGGAGAGAAATCATGGATAAATCTGTGAAGAAGAGGGGTGGGGGGAGGTGAGTTAAGATCTGGTTTTACTTCTCGTTATCCTACTCTGGTTCCAGTGTGTGTGCACAATAAATTAGATGCATTTTTTTTAATTCAGTGTTGAGCCTGTTCTGCCCATGACGATGACTGTGGAATGATCTCTCCCTGCCCTTATCTCCACTCCTGAGCCTCTCAGTATCTATTTTCTCCCCTGTCCAGCTGAGACGGGGAGTGACAGACTGACTTTGGTGGGCGTCTGGACTCCAGCCAGGGTCAAACCACCACAGTGGTGAGAGGAATACTTACCCACAGCCCAAAATAAACCTCCTATCGGTGTGCAATTTCTGTCAGAAAAGCAAATAAGTCAACACATGGAGCTGGAACAGAAAGCGCTGCTTTGGGATCTCTCTGGGAGACCAGCACTGGTTTACAGAGCAGAAAGGACTCTGCTAATCCCTTGTCCTTTTCTTCCAACATACCAATCGCCAGAATGAAACAGCCTCTGCTTTGGTCAGGCCACTCTCAACAAAGACAGACCACTACCATCCTGTAGTCACTCCAGGTACTCCCCTGGGAATTAAGTTACCTCTCTGAGCAATAACCTTCCACTGAGTTTATAACTAGCTAATTATACTCCTAGGTCTCAGACATTTTCAGAGAGCAGAGTTCTTCCCCTAGTTCTCTAGACACCCTTTCACCTCAAAGGCATCACACTCCCAAGATGAGCGCCACACACATTTGGGCTCAGCTGCCCGCCTGCCCGGTGCCATCCTGCCCCACAAGCATGCCTCCCTTCCCCTCTCCCTGCCCGTCCCCCTCCTGCCTGTCCCGGGGCAGTCTCACCTGCTGATTGCTAGGAGAATAGGGGCTTTCACGCCTGGAATTTCCTGTCCCAGACTCACCAGCAGGAGCCTGAAAGAGAGAAGACAAAGCTAGGTAGTCACTGCACAGCAACAAGTCCATACCTCTCCCTTCGTGGTGAGACCAGGAAGCAAGGGAGACCACAGACATCCAGCCCGAGGCAACCATGGGCCACCTCACCGCATGGAGCAGAGGAGCACTGGGCCCAACACATGGCAGAAACTTGCAGAAAACATTAGAAACAGCAAGGGAATGACTAACACCACACTGGAACAGCACAACACCCTGCAAGGCCAACTGAATCAGGTTAGACCTTCTGCTGTATAAGACCACCCCTGGAATCCTCTCCCCCTAACTTCTCTTTAGCCCTCAACAGGCTGGGACACAGTCTAGGCAAACCTTCTGTTGTACAGGAGAGAAGAAAGGTCCCTACCACCTGAGAGGAGACAGGATTCACCCACAGGCACATCCACTGCTGTTGGCCTGATGGTAAGCCCAGAGCTTAGGGAAGACAGGGCTCTCACCCCTTCCACTGGAACCCCTGACCACCAACACTCAGGCTGAGCCAGCTCAACAGCTACCAGAGTCCCAGGAATTACCTGCCGCCTATCCATAGGATTAAGGAGCATGATTTAAGGAGCATGCCTGAAGATGAATGAAGGACATTTGGGATTCAGACAACTGTTCAAGCAAACCTAGGGTTCTGCAGTAATTAGTATGCACTACTGAATCATGACAATTGGACTCAAGTCAGCCTTGGGCAACAGCATTTCTACTGACCAAGCCAGGACACACGATCCAAAATTTATACTAGAGCACAGAAAACATCTGCTCCTTCCTGGCACTGTATGACAGAAAAAGCAGCAGCATTGACTGATCCCCTTCCATGCCCCCACTGCACAGTGTTGCTGCTCTCCCTGCTTCCAGCTACTGCCATCCAAGCCTTCCTGTGTGCCAGCGCACACAGCTTATCAGTCCCCATGGAAGGAGCCAGTGCACAGCTCTACTTGGCAGAGACTACAGCTCCCTCATCCAGCTGACACAGGACTTCTCCAGTGCTGGTGTCAGCACAGGACTAGGACATGCAGATGGTAAACTGATCCCTTTAGACAGCAAGGTGGAACTGGATTAGCTCCAGCTCTCAGTGACACCCACCTCCAGCTGAATGGTAGCTGCTCTGGTTTTAAGTCTACCTCCAAAAAGGGTCAGTGCTTTGTGACCACTGGTTTTTTTGGTCTTTTGAACTCTAAAGCTGGATGTCTGCAATGTCCAAGCCACAGCCTCTGACTTCTAATATACTGAGAGGCTACAGAGATTCAACTCTATGCCTTGCTCTGCACTCATCCGCCTACACATCTGTAACAAGCAAATTCTCAGCAAGTACCTATGCTAAAAACATCTAAGAAAACTACAGCTCTGTGTTGTCTGCTTGTTTCTCCTTCTGTGTGCAGGGCTGGTTGGTTGCAGCTATTTTGATGCTCTTGCTTTTCAGAGCTCCTGAAAGGCTGAGAAAGGAGAAGGGGGAGAGTGGTGTGGTGCTCATCCAGACCATACCACCTATGGGTCTAGTCCTTGCTCTGCCACAGGTTTCCTGTGCAACAGCAAGAAGGCTAACCACAAACTGATTTCCCAGAGCAGAAAGCAGAGCTCTCCCTTGAAGCCTATGACTCTAGACACACTGAAACGTTGTCATGCCAAGGAACAGCACAAGCCTGGGCTGCAGACCAGCTATGTCAGCTGCACTGCGCCTCTTCCTTTTCCCTAGCCTGGAGACGGCTCTTTGCTCAGGTCCAGGTCTGTAAGCATGACACCACCACTGTCCTTCCATAAGCCCCTCCGGCTCCCTGCTCACAGTCCCAGCAGACAGGGAGCCCACTGCTCCCTGCCTGACTCTTGCCCACCCAGGAGCACGTCGCCTGACATCACTGCCCCCCCTCAAAGAGGGGCTCGGCAGCATGCACACAGGCAGGACCTGGGGCACATCAGCGGCCCGAGGACAACTCAGTGGCTGTCAGTGTCCGATGCCGGAGAAGCACAGGTGTTAGGAGGGGCAGCCCCGCACAGGCCTCGTGCTGCCTGGTGCCGGGGGCCCAGGGCATGCGCGGGGTTTAGTGCAACGCGGGTGGCCTCGGCGGCGAGACTGCATGCCACACACAGCGTGCCCTGGGACTGCTTGCCTTGGAGTAAAGGTTGGTCTTCAGCACGCCCCCCCTGCCATAGCCCAGGGGCGGGCCCCCCAGGCAGGCCTTGCCCGCCGCCTTCCCCCTGCGGTTAGCCACCACGAAGGGGTTCTCACTGAAGAGGATCGGCTGAGAGTCGATCATACACTCTTGCTCTGGCGTCTCTGGCATCTGGTCCCGGGACAAGGGGCAACCCGTGGGATCCTGCTTGTCTAGCTGGGGCTTTTCGGCCCCGCTCGTGCACTTGTCGGGTGACGCCGGGTCCTGCAGAAGGCCAGCCACGCTTCCGGCGGTGGGGCCTGCGGCTGTCTCTGGGTACGAGTCCTGGCTGTCCTGTGCCACTGGCAGGGACAGCACAGCGCAGTCACCCTCCATTCTGGAGCTGGCCTTATTATACTGAACAAGCTGAGAGGAAAACAAAAGGATCAGAAAGAAGTAAGGAGAACAGAGTAAAGCAGAGGAGGGAGAAAACCCAGAGCAGCTGGTGCTGAAGGACAGGGGAGAGGAATTCCAGGACTAAAGCCCACAATGACCACCCACCCCTTCCCTCTCTTCTACTCTACTACCAACCCTGCCAGCCTGAAAGCTACTTCCATGAGAGGACCCTGCTGTCAGCACACAGTACACGCACCAAGGAGCTGACAGGCACGAGCACACTCCCTGCACTCTCCCAGCTCATACACAGCCCAGCCTGCTAACCAGCAACACTGCTGCACTACAGCAGCACCCGCAAGAGCACACACCCCCTCGATCTCGGCAGCACATCCAAGGCTCAACTCCACCACCTCATGGCAAACACCAAGCGTCTCACCCCTGCGCTTTCAAGCAGTTCCAGCACTGTCACACACAGTAACACCTCTCGCCTCACTCCAGTGCTACTGCCATATCTTCCATCCTATGCCTCTCCATCACACCTGTACAGACAAACATGCTTTTATGGCCCCACTTCACTGAAGTACATACCAACAGGTAACAGCTAAATAACAGATCCCCGTGGGCACTCGTACTGAAAGCAGGACTGAGAGACCCAGTTCTACCTAGGCTCAACTGGACCCACCCCAGATGAAGCACTGACCTTTCTTCTTTTAACACTCCAAGAGTGAGTTTGTTACCCCAGCCAAAGCCTTCTTCAGAGAAGCAGAGTCAGAGAGCAGTGACCAAGCCTCCCTCTATCCAAGTGTCTGCAGGGGAGCAGAGGGACCTCTTCTGCTCAGAGCAAATTCTCCAACTCCTGTGTCATGGCAGCAGCCACAAAAATAGCTCTCAAGGGCTGGGTGGGCTGCTGACTACAATGGCAGCTGAGAGGCTCAGGAATTTCTGAGGCCCTCCCCTCACCCCTCAACCCCAACCCAACCTAGAGCAGTGGTTGGCAGAGCCCTGGCTCATATCATATTTCTTCAAACAGGGAAGCAATTTTGCTGTTGTAGCTGCATTACTTTCCAATGTAAAAAACCATCAATCCCCTGCCGCAATTCCATCCTCCTTGTCCCTGAATGCCACAAACCACACTAGCAAGAGCTCTGTGCATATCAAGTACTGGCAGGTGAAAAGCACCCATCTGCTCAGTGGGATGCTGTAATGCCAACAGTGCCAGAGCCCACTGGCACCAGTGGGTTGGTTGGTCGTACGGCCAGGCCCCTCTGACACCACCCAGGCAGAACACCACGAACACTGATCACGCTGGGATCCAGGTGAGTCCCACCAGCACCAACCCTGCTTTGCTCTGGACAAAGGGAAGGGCTCCTCTCTCTCAGGGCACTGTGGAGATGGGCATCTCACCAGGAGCGTGGCATGTCTGAGAGGTCCATGGGGAGGCTTGATCCCCGTTTTGTTCATGGACACGACTGGAACTGAGATCCATCTACCCCTCACTTTGACCTCCAGCACTTCTGCCTCGCTCCCTCTACTCCACAGTGGGCTATTTTTACCAGGCAAGCGGCAGTTTCTATTCTGGGTAAGCTGGGATTTTGGCAATGCAGCGGTGCTTTTCCTGCCCTGCCTCCGTCACCCTCCAGCAGAGCAGTCAGGACAAGCACGTTTTACCCTGCATCCTCCAAGGCAAATACACAAGAAATGTGCTTGCAGTTCTGATCCAGACACTGGAACAAATGTAATTTCACATGTAATAAGTAGAGAGATGGCTAGAAATTGAAGAGAAACAGATTCAGACTAGAAAGTACGGCTTGTTAATTAACTAGCCAGGATGATACACTGCTGAGATAAAGAGCCACAGAATCACAGAAGGGTCAGGGTTGGAAGGGACCTCTGGGGATCACTTAGTCCAAGTCTTTTTCATTTCTCATAGTCCAGAAAGCAAAGCTGGACCTCAAATGCTTTGCTATGGCTAGATGCAGACATTCCTGGGTGTGATTTTCAAACCTGCACTGTGCAGAAGACAGAGATGATAATAGCTTTTTCCTGTGGTGACAGTGTCCAGACATTGTAGGGCACTGGGGAGTCTGCAGTGACAGCGTCCAGACATTGTAGGGCACTGGGGAGTCTGCAGTGACAGTGTCCAGACATTGTAGGGCACTGGGGAGTCTGCAGTGACAGCGTCCAGACATTGTAGGGCACTGGGGAGTCTGCAGTGACAGTGTCCAGACATTGTAGGGCACTGGGGAGTCTGCAGACATCAAGCTACTGAGAAGCTGGAGGGCATCGCTGAGATGAGCAGTCTCATACGTCTTTCAACTGGCATTTTCAGTTGTGGTTTCAGAAGGAGAGACAGAACAAGCTTGTGTCTTAATAAGCCTTTGTTAAATCTTGCTCACAAAGGACCAATATGTGTCAGTACCAATTAATCCAAGACAACCATGTGCCCCTCTTCGGGGCCACTCTTGGGGAATCCTGATGACAAATTCCACCTGCAACCCAGGGCAGTCACGCAGAGACCTGCAGCTCCTCCCGCCCCACAGTGTGAAGAGCAGGCCTGGGAATCGCTCGCAGGAACCGTACAGCAAGAGAAGAGGCACACACACTGTTTAGAGCAGCACGTATGTGTGGAGAAAGCTGGCCCAGAGACAGGAAGGAGGACAAAAATCCTGTGGGAACTGGGCAATAACATCAGCCATCTTAACCCAGTCAGCCAGCCTGTTAATTGATCCATGTTAATTGATCCATGTGTACTGGCGGGGTTGATTCATGCTGGAGCCTTCAGGCGGTCCCCAAACAGGCTTGGTGCAGCTCCTGAGGGAACACTGGGGCCGTGCTGGCTTTGGAGCCCACATCTCCCTCTAGTACCATCAGGGCAGACATATTTTTTCAAGCAGAGCAAAGACAGGGCTGGGAAAATGACAGCTGGAAACAGATAAGCATGGGCACCAATCGGCCCTGCCCCTGCAGTGGGACATTTATAGATGCTGCCCACACAGGCCGGCATTCCAGCGTGCTTGGCCCCGCATTCCAGTGCCAAGCATTCCTGGGCTGACACGGGCTAAGGCACCAGGGACCAAAAGCTGCTCTGAACAACACCAGTGCTGTCCGGGGAGGAGGCAGCTGCTTGCGTGACGCTGGGAGCTCCCCCCTTCTTTCCAGCTACTCAGTTACATGAGGAGATGCTAAAAATATGTGAAACTTTCTCCTGATAATACTCTCCTGTGTGAACAGCCAGGAGAGAAAACCCAAAAGCTGGGGAGCATGGGGAGGAGCAAGATAAGACAACGTCGGGCTCTAATCAGGGTGGAAGCAGAAAAGCAAGAGGAGCTTGACTTCAAGGAGAGGACAGATGAATGGGGGAGGAGACCTGTCTGGCTGGAATGAGATGGAGACAGTAAAGGCAAAGAGATGATCTGGAAGTGACAGAACGGGAATGCGGTCTGATGATGACAGCAAAGGGTGGTCTTCCTCAGGAGCCTGAGGAGGTGTGTGAGGAGACCCAGAAGAACAGGCGTGATGAGGGGAAGCTAAAACATGACCAAAGGAAGCAAAGATGGAGAGGTGAGACACAGGAGAGACAGGGGAGTCTGTAAGCCGTGAAGTTTGTGCAATCTGGGTTTTCTCTTCGCTAAGCTGCCACTAGACATCAGGGGTGGAAGCGTGGGTCACAGGGGCAGGCGCAGCCAAGGCCAAGTCGTGACAGGCAATCACTGCCACTTTGCCTTCTGTAGCTCTGGATGGATCTTCACTTTCTTTTAATACTTATGGTATCAGCACCTTGCATCCCTCCTCCTTTCTAAACACCATCCCACATTTACAACCAAGCTGTACACACAGCACTGTCATGTTCTGTGTCAGGAAGAATCTTCCCCTCCCTCCTCTGCAGCTTTTGGGAGCTGCTCCCTTCCATGGTAAATCCCCTGTGCTCTCCCACCCACATCTATCTTCCTCTCCTGGGCTCTTCTTTCTGCCCTGAGACACCTTTTGCATCTGGGCGACGGTACAGGCCACTTCCAAAATGGAAAGCAGCCTCAGCTCTCCACTCTCCTCGTTAGCTTACTGTCATGGTTCTTGTGTGGCTGCCTCCTGTTGGGGACAGAGCCAAAGCCTCCCACAGCTCTGCCTCCTGCAGCTCTGCCTCCCCGTTCTCCTCTGCAGACAGCACTGCCATCTCCCACAGCAGGGCACGAGGAGAGGGCAGGTAACCCAGTGGCCTCCCCCGCGCAGGGACCCCCTCAGCAGCCCCTCACTTACGGTGCGACTGACTCTCTGCAAGCCACTGCTGGGCAAGGCAGCCAGGGTCCGATAGTCCAGTCTCAGAGGTTCGCTGGCCACGTTCTGGAGTGGGGAGCAGGGAGGAACAAGGAAACACAAAAAGTAGGAAGATGTCAGGCCAGCAGTCAGCTACATCAACTGAAGAGAGCACTTTGCAGGAGACTACCCCTGGTAAGGGGTAGGTAAGGGCTTATCTCCAAACCCTGCAGAGATTTCCCATGCCTGGAAATGAACCTGGAATCATTCCAAACACTGCCACAGGGACCTACGACAGAGCCCAGGCTTGAGAAGTGCTCCAGAGAACATGTTCTTGAGGCCCTTGGTCCCCCACCACTGCTCCTGCCCCCAGTGCACACCTCCACTCCCTTATAAGGGTTGAAGACCATGGGACATACATACCAGCTTTCTCTAAAGAGCATCCAAAAGGCTTCCAGTCTGGGTTTGGGGACATCTGAGAATGAAAACCTACAATTCCTCTACAGCATCTTTTCTCAGCCTTAACTCACACTCACTGCACAGTTCTGTTTGATTTCCCTTCCCATTTGCACGCCTCTGCCTCTGTAACTCTAGCTGTTGTTTTTCACCTTTCCTTCCTCAACCACATTACAGTTCTTCCCTTCTGGTACCTTCTCTTATGCATGAAAGACTTTTGGGGAGGGGGGGGAGCAGGGAGTGGAGAACAGAAATCACAGGGAATGACCACTTTTAGAGTAGAGGTTTGTCTGTCCTTCATGCCCAGTTGTGCCCCTTTCCTGCACCTCTCCAACCCTCCCACCGTGCTCCTCACCTCTGCCTCCTCCTCAAGTTGCTGTGTGGCTGCCTCCCGCTCCCTACGCATCCACTCCTTCCGTGAGACAGGACAGAGTCAGAGCAGCATCCAAGCAGCACAGGCAAAGGAGAGAGGGAGAGAGGTCAGCACTGTGCTGGTAACTCAGAGAGGGGACAGAAGAGTGTGAGCCGCAGAGAGGGCGAGCAGAGACCCTGCTGGGTGTGGGGAAAGAGGAGCTGGGGTTCTGTGGGAGCCTGGTTATCACCAGCAAAAGAGAACAGGCACCCCGTACAACACAGGGCAGGGTGTCACCGATGTCTCTGCAGTCCCCAGCAGGGTCAGCCCTGGGGAAGAGCGAAGGGAGCTAAAGACCCCCAAGCACACACTACCCCATCACTGAGGGAAAGGAGACGGTTGCTTACTGCTAGCAGAGACATCTTGACAGAGCAGACAGGAGAGGCTGGAAGGGAATGGAAAAACACATCTACAGAGCACAGGCCTACGTATCACTACAGACAAAGACCCTAAAAGATCACGTGCCACAGCGTCACAGCCAAGAGACTATATATATAGACAGGAACTGGGTGAGCCCGAGGCAGGGCTTCAAATCAGCTGGTCAGCTCTGTCATCTGCCAGCACAGGAATACTCCAAGAGTGACCAGCGACTAATCTGACAAGCTACAGGCTCACTTCCAAGCTGCAAGAGGAAGGTAGTAACGTGTTACTTGTCCAAAAGAACGATTGCTGTGCACTTAGACTTCAGTGACACCTTGCCCAGCCCCTGTGCTGCAGAGCAGAGGCTGCAAACAAAAGCAGCATCATTCTTCCATTTCACTGTGTTCTGTGTCCTCCTGACTGCTCCCACTGACAGCAGCAACCAGGGAAACCTGAAAGCACCTGGTCCCTTCTCTTCAACAGCTTCTGTGCACTGCCACTGCCAGCAAGTACATCACACCTTCACCTCTGGACAATAATGAGCAACACGAGGAGACACTAAGGCCATGGGGCACAAGACCCAAAGGGATATTTAGGGATATTTAAGTTAAAGCCTGTTCTGAATCTGGATGTCCTCATTTTGAACAAGTGTTACCCAAAGGTGAGTGTCCAAGCTGGCAGTAATCTCCTATGTGATCCTTCTCTGAGGTCTTAAACTGCAGAGAGCCAAGAGCACTGGCCAGCCCTGATGGAGCTGTGGAATGTCCAAAGTCCACCTCTGACAACATCTGGGGAGCCTGGGGATTGAGGATGGAAAAACAATTACAGCTACAGAGCTGGGATAGAGGATTGTACCACAGGTGATCCACAGAGATCTGGAGTTACTGGTATTAGAAACTGAGTTATCACAGAACTGAACTGGAGATGTGTGTGGTGAGTGCAGCAGTGGCACAGGACCAGCGAGGACAGTAAAGCTGGAATTATCCCCATTTCTTCAGCTCACAACCTCACTGTGAGGGGACATGTATGGTCTCTGTGTGCAAAACTGAACATGAAACACTGAAGTATCTGAGGGAAGGTCCAAAAATGGTGGCAAGACCAGTATTGCTGGGGATCTGGCACTGAGGTGGGAACTTCCTACAGCATTACAACAGCTACTATACAGTGCTGGCTCCATCACTGGTACAGATTTAATCAGAATCCCAGTTTCAAGATCAGACTAAAAGGCAACAGCAGGAAAACATGTTTTTGCTCTTGGGTCTCAGGCCATGGACCTCGAGACTGATATCAGAGGAGTCTGGAGCATCCACTCCTCTGAGTGCCCTAACAGAAGGGGCACAAAAAATAGGAAATAATTTAAAGACAGAGGCAGTTCTGGAGATGAGTCTTGGTCTCTGCTGAGCACCAGGCTACAGTCGTACTGCTCAGCTCTTCTGAGGTTGGGGCAGACAACACTGCAGCTATACTAAGCCACACTAAAGTGAGACAAAATGTAGTATATGGACAAACAGACCTTAGCAGTCCTTAAATGCACGTCACTGCAACCTCAGCATACTGCTGTAAATCTATCAACATAAACCATCCAAGAAAGATGAACCATGGTTACTGTGTACTGTTCTACCTCCAGGAACAATAATGACATTTGTTATAAGGCACCACCATTGTTTTGAAATATTGCTGATGGCTGAATGACCAGATATTGCTTGTTTTTCCTTTTAAACTAACCATTTAAATACAATTTGAAGTTTTCCATCAACACCTGTTGTAATAGCATCAACACAATTTTAAGATGAGGAATGGGCAAGGCTACATCACCAGCCATAAAGGTGTTTCTGGGTTGTTGCTGGTTTGACAGTATCTCTGGGGTATGTTTAAGTAATCTCAGTACACAATTTGGAGAAGCCTTTAACTACTTAAGGCTGAACCTGCTCAGAGCAGTGTGGTTTTGGGGCCAGATGTGCTCTTGGTTTATTGAAGTGCCTGATAATGGCTCATAGTACCTCAAATCAACTACAGGGTATTCAAATCCATATGCTAACAACGCCTGTGCTGCAACAGTAACACCACAGAATCAGGACTTCTGAACCACAGCAAACTGCTGACAGGCAAGGAACCAGGCACTGAGCAGGAATTTGCTCTGGTCTGAGCTGAACCAAGTGACCTGTAGAGACCCCTCTACAGAATGGTTTGGGTTGGAAGGGATCCTTAAAGGTCATCTAGTATAACTCCTCTGCAACAAGCAGGGACATTGTCACCTAGCTCAGGTTGAAGATTATCATCACAGAATGGTTTGGTTTGGAAGGAACCTCAAAATCATCCAGTGCCACCCCCTGCCACAGGCTGGGACACACTCTACTAGCCCAGGCTGCCCAAAGTCCCATCCAACCTGGCCTTGAGCCCTGCCAGGGGCAGCCCCAGCTTCCCTGGGCACCCCGTGCCAGGGCCTCTCCCCTCCCTGGGAAGGAATTCTTCCTTATATCTAACTTAAATCTACCCTCTTTCAGTTTAAAGCTGTTACCCCTTGTCCTGTCACTACACTCCCTGACAAATAGTCCCCTCCACCCTTCCTGCAGGCAGATACTTAGGACAGGAATCCCTTGCCTTGCTCCTGCACACGCCAACATCAACCTAAGCTGCAGGCCAGCAAAGGTAAAGCCAAGCTTCCAACGTGGCTTTGCACCACACCAAACTACTCTTGTCACTGATAAACTCATACCCCACACAGCCCATTACAGTCGCTGGCAGAAGGCAGAGTAGGATTATATACACACAAAATATATATTTTATAAGTATTAACTATAGATATATTCAATGATGACACATATCCTCTGCCTGGAAGGTCTCATGGCCATCTTCCTGCTGCTGTTCTAACCTCTTGTTGTCTGTGCCATCCCCTATCCAAAACCTGGACCCTTTTTTCCAAAACAAGTAACACCTCAAGTTACAGAAACCACCTCCCTGCAGAGCTGCCAATGTAACTTACACTCTGTGGGGCAGCAAATGTAGAAAGAGCTGAGTGATTACAGCCTCAGAAAGAGAAGTGTTTGGTGGAACTAGAGTTGAAACCTGAAGAAATGCCTGCAGAACACACACAGACCCATCTGCCTGGAGAGCAGACTCCTACCAGACTGTGCTGAAGAATTCAATTTTCCCTCATCTTCTAGAATGGGACTGAACAAACTACACTTTTAAGAGGGACCACTAGAACACCCCATCCCTTGAGGGGCCTGACTCTGTCAGTCTCCTTCTGTGAGAGGCTGAAAGAGTGGGCAGAAACACAAAATGCTCATAATGGAGCAGAGAAATGATCCTGTAAATGGAGGGGCACAAACTCCTGATCAATGAACAGTGCCAGTTCTTCAGTTCAGGGCAGCTTTGAGCTGTATGTGCTCATCTTTGCTCAGAAAAGCTCTGCCAGGTCACAGTGCTGTACAGAGACCAGATCACCTTCAGAAACATGGGGCTTCCAGGCTAACAGGCTGTTTGTCTCAAGGATGCAGCTTGGCCAGGAAGCACCAGCAGATGAACTCTGCAAGGAACTGCAGAGTTCCATCACAGGGGCACACACAGGCAGGTACAACAAAGCCAAGGAGCAGCTAGAGCAACCAAGGGGTGTACTACAAGAGAAGACCCCATGGATTAACAAGGGGGCAGAGATCGCCTGTGTGGGTTCCCTGAGGGCTCATGGGCTTGGCAGAGCTGCTCTCAGGAACAGGTTCTGCTACGTGAAAAATCTCTCACCACTTTCTCCATTTCTTCTCTCTCCCACTGAGCTGCTTCTCTCACCATTTCCATCTCCTAGGAGAGACCAAAGTTAGAGCCACCTCACCCAGTGCTCTCTCTCCACCTGTAACCTCACGTCCTAGCGCATTCCTGATGGAAGTGCTGGGACCCGCTGCTCTCAGGAAATAAACTCCTCTACCCCTTATGCTGCAGGTTCCACGAACCAAGGGAGACACTAGAGATTTCCAGAAACTTTTTCCACTCCAGGACATGCCCCCGGTTGTAGCCAGAAAACCCACCTTCTGCAGGATCTCCAGTTCTTCAGGGCTTAAATCCCGATCAATGGAAGAGATGCTTTCCAGGCTGTTCTTGCGACCGATGCCAGTAGCAAAAGGGTTTGCAATAATCCCTGGGGACATCTACAAAGCAAAAAGGCAAGAAAACATGCTGGAAGCCTGCAGTGTGCCCAGATCCCAGGCTCCCAGACACAGTGTACCAAGGTGATCTGAGGCAAGCTGCAACTCTTACACAGCTTGAAACCTTATTTCAGGTCAATTACTCAATTACTCAAGGAACTTGGGGTCTGGGAAAGAAGAGTTTAAATTGCAACAGGTACAGGAAGAGGGCAAGGTGACCAGGGACCGGGTACATATTCCTGTGGAGAATAAAACACCTTGCTAAGGCTTGTAAAAGGAAAGCTGACAAGGTACAGGATTGCCACAGTTAAGTTCTACCTGGTGGGAAAAGGCAAACACCAATAAAGAGACTATTTACTTTAAATATAACACTGGCAAGAAAAAACAGGCATAAAGTGCCTGGAGAAATTAGCTTGAAAACTACTTTTCCAACCAGTGCAGTGATATTGTCAAACAGTTCTGTCCTCAGCAGCAGACACAGTCTCTAGTGTCTGCTGTTCTGACGAACTGGCAACTACCTCCAGCTCAGACCAGCCTGTGAAATCTGGGGCCTACAAATGAGAACACAAACCACACCGCTGCAGCCAAAGGCTGGAAGAATCCAGCAGTCTCCCATGAAGGAAGAGGTGGGATGCCTGTGGCACCGGTCACTGCGAGGGCACCCCACGTTTCAGTTCTCACCTCAATGGCAGCTGCAGCCTTGGGATCAAAGCCGTCACAGACCAGCACAAGGAGCGCGTCACCCACACTGCGCAGGATCTGCACTGCTTCTGTGTGTGTCATTCCCAGCAAGCTCTGATGATTCACCTCCAGGATCCGCATCCCCACCTTCAGGCGGCCGTCCCGGGCTGCAGCCCCACAGGAGCTCACCTACAACAAATGGGGGAACCCAGAATTCACCTGAGGGGCTACAAGGAGATTGGAGAGCACGGGGACCAGCGGGAGTGAGGAGTAAGAATGACAAGCATCCAAAGGAAACAGGGAGAAACGGCTGTGGCTGCACGTCAAGAGCAGTCTGGCAATGCCTGTATATACTGACAGGGAGGGCAGGAAGGGGAGAACACGTACACTTTGGTAGAGGAAACGGGCGTGGAAGAAACCTCTTATGGGAGACACCAAGAATCTGTATGTGAAACGTGGTGTCCCAAGGAAAGAAACTGCCTTTGTTCTGGCAGTGAAGCAGGTGAGAGAGGAAACTCTTGCATCTGGCTGTGATCCTCCCAGAAAGAGAAGTGTAGTCATTTTTTGTTGGGAGCGACAAATGATAGCATAGGGATAATTTCCGTGGATAAATGAGGCATAAAGACTTTTCCCTGTCTTTGTGCTAGAGACAGGAGTGACACACTACCCGTGTCTGTTATTTTCCCTCTTCTTTCAGAGAAATAACATGTAACTCCTGTTTTCTCCTCAGCAAGGCACAAGAACTCACAGTCACCTCATGCACAAGCTGTCAGGAGGGGAAGCAGCTACGTGCAGCACACTGAGAAGCACATGAAGCCAGAGTTTTGTCTTACAGAGCACAAGCAGCCGTGCGTGTGAGGGGAGATGGAACGTGCACGCTCTGCACCAGGACAGAGGTGGGAGAGGCACAGCGTTCCCCCTTCAGAGCAGGGAAAAGAGATGTGCTGGGGGTTCAAACTGAAAGAAAAGTGAAACACCACCCGACAGACAGACCGACCAACCAACCAAATGAAGCAACACCCAAACATGAGGCTCGAGAAACACTCAAGGTGGGGAAGTGAGAAACACGGGACAACGGCAACAGGAGAAACTGCTGCTGGAAAAGGAGCAGCATCACAGGTGGGCATCACTGTTTGTGATAGGGAATCAGAAAGCCAGGAACCAGATGGGATGTACATTGTGGGAGATGAGGAAACAGCCAGCCTCTTCTCAGTGTCTGTGGGGACAGGATAAGGGGCCATGGGCTCAAGTTGGAGCACAGGGAGTTCCCCCCCAATGTGGGGAAGAACTTCTTCCCGGTGAGGGTGAGGGAGCCCTGGGCCAGGCTGCCCAGGGCGTGTGGAGTCTCCTTCTCTGGAGAGATTCCAGCCCCGTCTGGACACCGCCCTGTGTGCCCTGTCCTAGGGACCCTGCTTTGGCAGGGGGTTGGACCCCATGGGCTCTGGGGGGCCCTTCCAACCCCTGTGATTGTGTACACACAGCCAGGCTGGACCGAATGTGGGCTGGGTACATCTGGTATACAGACAGACCTCACTGGGATCACCAGAGACAGACAGACGGCTTCAATTCAGCCCTGGTCTCAAAGCCAACGAACCAACATGACTAAGCTTCACGGAGAGAACTGTCAATGGTACTACATGAGGGTGCTGCAGAAAGAACTCCTCAGTGCCAGGGATCTCAAGCAAAGCCTGCAGATCCACCACAGGAGAGCAAGGGCAGCACAAGGACACGCGAGGTCATGTGCTGGGACAGGGAGATGCAGCGCCATGCGTGGCTGGTCGTCAAGGGAGGATGGAGGCATGGGTGAGAACAGAGCAAGGGAAGACAGAAGGGACTACTGCACACATCTTACTGGGATCAGAGGGGCAAAACAACCCCAAACACACTAAAGGCATGGGTGTTTATTGATTTGAGAGCTGCTTGGGAAAAAAACCAACAGATATGTGTTTACAGAGAAAATGCTGCATGCATTTCTTTTTTGGGGGTGGGGGGAGCAGCCATGCTGCCTACACACAGTGTAAAGGCTGTAGAGGGAAAGGTCTCTGTGTGCTGGAGTGCATCTGCATGCACAGCAGTGGCCACGTGCAGCTGAATGGACAAAGACCAAGTACTCACAATTCCTTTTCCAGGGAAAGCAAGTGCGTAAGAGTGACAGTAGAACACCCAGAAATAATGGGAGGAGGTGAGGTTAATGTGGAAAACTGTCCTCAATGCCAACTGTCATCTGTATCACTGGTATGTCACCAAAGGACACTAAGCTATCCCCACTGAGACAAACCCTGAATTTCAGGTTGTAGATATAATTGATACTTATGGTATCCAGCTTGTAACGCTTCATCAAGAAGCATTTAAAAAGGAGGAACCAGATTACAACTCCTAAAAATCAAGACAATTAAGGGACTCAATGGAAATGCCAATTAAGAAAAACTAAGGAGAAAGGAGGTACCAATCACACATCCAAAGAGGAGGAGGAGGAAGAAAAAGCACTGTCTTGCCTCTCAGTTACTGGGAATATACAGAAAATAAGAGAAGATAGAAAAAAATCTCTGGTTAGGAGGATAAGAGAGATCAAGCTAAAGAAACAGAGTTGAAGGGAGAGCAGAAAAGTTCAGTGCTTTAGTTCTGAACTAAAAGAAATACTATAAAAAAAAGAATGTTTGTGGAAACTGACCCTGCAATGAGCTTAAAACCTTCCAAACTCCTAAGTGCTGTAACACTAAAGGAGGTAAAACCAAACTAGTCAGTAAAAACAACAGTAAGTTACAACAATCTTAGGGTTTCTTTTATTGCACTTCTATCTCAACTCCTGAGCTTCTCAGTATCTATCTTCTCCCCTGTCCAACTGAAAAGGGGAGAGATAGAGGGACTTTGGTGGGTGCCTGGCCTCCAGCCAGGGCCAAACCACCACATGCTATTACAAATATCACAGCTGAATGTGCAACTATTACATCATTCTATTGAACTTACTGGTTTTTAACTTCAAAACGCAGACAAAGACATTATATCCAAGTAATAACAAGTTCTGAGTATTCCCTTCCTTTCAAAGTAGCCAGTTATTAGAAAGGGTTAACTGGCAATTATGGGGTGTCCACTGCCTAGCAGGGATTATTAAGACCTCTACAACCAGAGCAGCATTTCTATCCTACCACATCTGCAAAGAGGGAACCAATAGCACTAACACAAACATCTATCAGAGTCCCCCCTCAGTCAGCAGCAAGACCAAAGCTGACAGCAGGTACCAGAAGAGGTCCTGCTTTTTGGGAGGGGTCAGGAGGAGCACAAGCTTATACAGTTCAACAGACAAACATGCAGTACTTCTTGGGGAGGGAGGACAAGTAAGTCTGCACACAAGTAACGATTTACAGTGACAGGGGAGCAGTGTTCTACAGACAGTACGTGGCACAGGAGAGGGAGTGGTTTGTAATGCTTTCCAGAAAAGGAGGACGTGCTGCAGTGGCAAGAAGGCCACAGGCACCTGGGGGAAGCAACTGGAATGGAAAGGAAAAGGAAAGACGTACGGGCTCATGTTATGGAAAAGCAGCAAGAGGAGAAACACAAAGTAAAGACAAACACAGGAAATAAGAGAAATGGTGTAGCTGTTGTAGAGGAGGAAACAGATGTGCCTCCTCCAGTCGATGGAGAATACTCCAGGAGAACTGAGGTGCCCAGTGAGAAGTGGAGGGAGCGTATCAGCAATCACTCTTCTCCCCAGCAGTCCCTGCAGCAGCCAAGCTCCAGCATTAGAGGTCTGGTACCTTAGAAATGAAGATGCCTTCATCAGTGGGATCGAATGGGTTTCCAGCATGGCCTTTGGCTCCACCCCGGATGCTGATGCCCAGCTTTTCTCCCGGAGCCTTTTCAATGCATATTTCCTGTGAACACAGAAATGGTCTGCTTGTTTCTGGGTCACATTCAGACTGGCTTTGTTAAAGCACTCCTAGTAGCTGTCCATATTCTAAATACCCTGAGGAAGATCCTGAACAAGACCTTTCACTCATCTGGCAGAGTTTACTCCTTCTGATGAGGCTCTGCCCTTTTCTGTACTGCTGCCTCCTGTTCAGGTCCAGCCTTCACCAACTCTGACTGTTCCCTGATCACGCTATCGCCACGGGCATGACAAGACACCCTACACAGTCCCCAGCTGGGTATGTACTTACCTGACTGGATGCTGCCACAAGAGAAGTTTGGTTCTATCCCAGCCCCAGACCTCCAGCTAGATAGGAAATTACCCTCAGGAGGGATCCTTCTATAAAGGAGGTGCAATTCCCCACCACCCCAGACTCACAACATACCTGCATCCCAGGAGGTGGTGGATCTCGCCTCACTAACATGGTCAGCTCCTGGGTGTTGGAGAGTAGGGCATTCACTGCTTCCTGGTGGGTAGCATGGCGCAGGTCAATGCTGTTTACCACCAGGATCCTGTCCCCTACACGGAGACCACTGCGAGATGCCAGTCCACGGGGAATGACCTACAAAGCAGCACTGACATTACCACTAGAGAAGGAAGGACTGTGTCCTAGGACCATCCTCAACATCCTGAGGCCTGTTTTGACTCCTCTCTCTGCACCCAAAGTTCCCCAAGAGGTAACATATCTGTGAGCACTGGCAGAGAATGAAGTAAGCTTTGCTTTAGACTGTTACTCAATGTGCTCTTCATTCTCATATTACCGTTTTCATCTGAACCGATCCTGTGTTGGCTTTGATAGATTCACAGATTTATAGGGATTGGAAGGGACCTCTGGAGATCATCTAGTCCAACCCCCTTGCTAGAGTTGGATTACCTAGAGCACGTTGCACAGGATTGTAACCAGATGGGTCTTGAGTATCCCCAGAGAAGGAGACCCCAAAACCTCTCCGGGCAGCCTGTCCTAGGGCTCTGCCACCCTCACAGTTATTTCTCAGATGGAGATGGACCTTCCTGTGTTCTAGCTTGTGCCTAGTGCTCCTTGTCCTGTCACTGGGCACCACTGAGAAGAGTCCGCCCCTTCCTCTGGATACCCACCCTTCAGGTATTTAGAAGTGTTGATGAGATCCCTGCTCAGTTTTCTTTTTTCTAGGCTAAACTGACCCAGCTCTCTCAGCCATTCCTCATGTGGAAGATTTTCAAGTCCTCTAATCATCCTGATAGCCCTTACTGGACTCTCTCCAGTAGTTCCCTGTCTTTCTTGAACTGGGGAGCTCAGAACTGGACACAATACTCCAGCTGTGGCCTCACCAGGGCAGAGTACAGGGGAAGAATAAGCTCCCTTGACCTGCTGCCCATGCTCTTCTTGATGCAGCCTGTCAGCCTTCTTGGCTACAAGAACACACTGCTGGCTCATGGAGGGCTTGTCATCCGCCAGGACTCCCAGGCCCATTACTCTGCCTGTGACTGTCAGCAGAAGACAACTTTCTCACAAGAACTCTGAAGGAACTCGACTGTTAAACCGCAGGGCTGTTGTTGGAGGTGCAGCACCTGCCATTACAAAGGGCTCCCATACCAGACTGACAGTGTCACTGCAACTCCAGTCCTCAAGAAGGGCTCTAGAGGGGATCTTGTGAGATACAGAGCTACTAACTAAGAATCCTAGCTTCTTTTCCTGATAAAACAGAAGAGAGTGGAGACAGTAAGAACTGCAAGCATGGAGATAAGCAGGATTTGATGAGAAAGAATTCAGCTTTGGTAACAGTGAATCCTGCCTTATTCCACCTGCTGAAGCACTGAGAGGGAAACAGTGGACACATGAACAAGGGAATCTGGCAGACATAACTCCTAGATTTCCCCTGGGTCCTTGATGGGATCTGAACCTAATGGCTATTGCAAAAGCTGTGTGATGGGAGGAAAGGCTGAGAGCTGTTGAATGGGGAGGAACCAAAGGGCAGAGCTGGACAGCTGCTGCTCAGGACACAAAGATTCCCCGTCAGTGTCCCCAAGGGAGCGGTGTCATTCAGCATGTCCATCTGTGCCCTGAGAAAGGGGGTGCCCAGTGCAGTCTCCAGGTCAGCAGATGATGCTGTGCTGCTCTGAGCAGCCAAACACGACCTGGGTGGTGGGAAACTTCAGAAGGGTTCAAGAAGACTGCAGTAAAGCCAACCTTTTACTCATGCACATATTAACCCCCCCCCTTTTATTAAATCTGTAGTGTACTTCTCAAACTCTCCCATCAAAACCCTTCACCCTGACCCCGATAACTGAACAGCTCAGGCACGTTGGGTGCTCACACAGGACTCTACCTTTGAAATGAAGACACCTGGCTCATGAATCCCAAACGGGTGGCTGGAGTGGTCACTGCCTCCTACGATGCTGAGCCCCAGGGGACCCCCGGCTTTTACAAGGTGAATTTCCTTGAGGGAACAAGAAGCAGAGTCAAAGGAAATCAGACACATCACACAAGGACCACAGGGCAACGAGGAATCGGGGATGTCTTGCATGACTGAGCACAAGGGAAGCACCCACAGGGTGAGTGGGCTCCCCACGGCTTCTCAGTCACACGGGGGGCCAACCCTCATCATCCTACCAACTGAGAAAGGCCCGAGATGACGCGATCCCGTGTTCCAGCAGACAGACTCACCTCAATGGGATACTGGTCCTCCAGGCCTTTGGACAGATGGTTCCTCTGCAGCGAAGGTGTCTCCTCGGGCGGGCTCTCCCCATGGCTGGGGGGCGGCGGTGGGGAGTGCATGCGCACTCGCGGGGCGCCTGGCGAGTCTCCCTCGCTGAGCTGCTCTGCGCCCTCTCTCTCTACCACCAGCACGATGGTGGGGGAGGATGCGGTAAGCAGCGCTACTGCCTGATCATGCCTGGCTTCTGTCATGTCTACCCCATTGATCTAGAACAACCCGCAAACTCAGTGTCAGACCGTCACCCAAGCACACCCCGTCATTTTAAGCCCTCGGCCATGCACCCTAAGGGACCCCACTCTGCTGGAACACTGCCCCTTCTCAAAAGCCTGTTCCCAGAGCACTCTGCCACTTACCCCACTCTGTCCTACCTGGCAAACGGACACGGGCACCTGCTCACTCCCCCCGCACCACAATCCTCTTTCTGGACAGCTTATGGACCCATTCTCACCTTCCCTGTACACCTCCAAGCCCAAACTGCATCAGTGATGCTCCAGGGGACCACGAAGCTGGGCGATGCTCCAGCTCCCAGAGCACTACAAACAACACTAGTGCCTGACCCACTGCCTGAGAGTACCTGTCCCTTTCCTCCTTGGCTCTGCACTCCAGCTTCCCTACTGGGTCACAACAAAAGAAGCCTGAGAGGCTGCATTAAAGCATTGTCTCCAAAGATCCCACAGATGCAGAAAGACAACAGAACAGTGGTTCCCAGAAGTGACACCACAGCACCCTGACGTGCCACGGGCACCCTGACATGCCACAGGCCACGGCACGGCTGCCTTTGCACTGGGCCATCTGCCCTTATCAATCACTCTCAAAGCCCAGACACAGGTGCTGAAGAGGATGATCTGATGGGCAGCAGGACCTGTCACCGGGCTGCTGCCTGCCCATGCTGGGTGAGGTCACAGCAGTCTGGGGAACGTGTCAGCTTATAGCCATAGAAAGTGTACCCCAGGTATGAAAATACTTGGGAGCCCTGAAAAAGAGACTCTGCTATTCTGCAGTGACTGGCTGGCTGACACAAAAGGAAAATGAGAATTCTCTTGGAGAAGAAAACATTATCCAGCATGTTAGGCCAGATTGTTCCCAGAATACAAGCAGAGTCATCTGTGATAGCAGGAAAAGACATAAGGGTTCAGACAGGGTAGGTCAGTCCATGCAGGGAAGCAGCAATGTCATTCATATGAAGTACTGAAGAGAACTCATCTGAAAAACTGTGTGCTACTCTCATCCTTCACACATACAAGAACCACCCAACACTAGTTATCAGGATGTGCAGAGAAAAGCTGCCCCAGCAGGCAGGGGAACAGAGACTTTCCTACAAAATCCAGACTTGAGAAAGTTTGCCTGGAAACTCGAGAGGCACTGCTGATCTCCACACATGTACAAGGGACAGAACAGTGAGAGGAGAACTACACTAGAAAGAACACTGCCAAAAGGATGAGACTTGCCATGAAAAAGCTGAAGCTGAAAAGTTAGAAGGTGTCTAGTCCTCAGCTCCTGGAAAAGCTTTCCAAAATGAACAATGAGGACACAAAAATCAGCTGTTAAAATACCAGCTTACAAAATAACAACATGATTCTGTAACAGCCACAGCATTTTGTAGTCTGATTCCTCACTGTCTGATTCCTATACCTTTCCTATTACCTTTCATCCCCAGCTCCTTCCAAGAAACTAGTTTCTGGGCAAAGGTGACTGCACAGAGCCTGACAGGGCTTTGTCCAGAACCTCCATAAACACCACTGCCTCACCTGCCCATCCCATCCCACCCCACCACATCCTGAGAGCGCCACTCCCTTATGGCATGGAAGACAACATCCAAGACAGCCCTATGCTGTGCTGGGCACACACAGGAGACTGCCAGCCCTGCAGCATCTCCTCTGCTCAGAGGACTGTCCCCAAAGGGGCACCTCTGGCACCAACCACAGAGGAGGAACAGAAGGATGAGAAGGCATCCCAGCCTGCGCACACACACAGGAGGATGTAAAGGTACCTGGGCCCTGGCTCCTGAGCATAAGAGACAAGGCAACAAGCAGGGAAGATAATAAATTAAACCCACAAGTTTTAAGGGGTGTTGTGGGAACATGCAGAACTTACTAGGGGATGTTTGGCATAAGGATCACAGGTGGGAACAGGGAGAAGGATCACAGGTGGCCAAGGAGAAGGGAGGAACAAGCATGGGAAAATGGAGTAGGTGGAGGATAAAGAGGCTGGATCACACACAAGCAGGCTGCTGGTCAGTGTGGCTGTCTGGCCAAGCCCTGTACCTGACCACCACAGTCTGCTCTAGCTTTTTATCAAGCTCTGTTCACATTCACTGTGAGAGTTTGCTCTCTATTCTGGGTATGAGTACAAGATCTGCTAGTAAAATCCAAGCTAGACTAGCTAGCAAGTAGGAATCCAAACCATGGAAAGACCCAACAGTTGGCCCAAAACTGGAAGGAAGGCTCAGGGTCTGACCAAGAGCCTTGAAGAACCTGATGCTTGGGCCAGAGCCTGTCAAGACCTTCAAACATGAGTCTTTATGAGCTGGAAGAGGGAGCATGCATGTGTGGTTCCACCAGCAAACCCTACACCAGCGAGCCAGAGGCAGGAGCTCTGCACAGCTGTGCTGCTCACAGCCTAAGAGGGTTGTTTGTTTTACTGTGCCTTCCCCATCTGCCTGAGACCATGGCCAGCCATGCCCGCCGCGTGTTTATCCCCAGAACCTGCACTTTGCTGTCCCCAAGGCTGGACCTGGGAACAGCGGCAGCTTTGTGTCCCGCAGACCAGGCAGCAAGGATCCCCTTGGGCCCTCCCATCTGCCAGGTACAGATCTATAACGGAGATGGCGTGTGGAGGAGACCGGGCCTTGAGGTTGGTATCACCAGGTCAAGGCCCAACGTGCTCCGCAGGCCGAGCTGCTAGAGCAGCTCCTGACTTCATAGATAGAATCATAGAATGGTCTGGGTTGGAAGAGGCCCCAAGGATCACAGAGCTCCAACCCTCTGCCACAGGCAGGGCCACCAACCTGAGGCCTGGAGCTACACAAGGTTGCCCAGGGCCCCATCCAACCTGGCCTTGAACACCCCCAGGGATGGGGCACCCATCCCCTCTCTGGGCAGCCTGTTCCAGCACCTCACCACTGTCTCTGGAAAGAACTTCCCCCTAACACCTAATTTAAACCTTCCTTCCTTTAGCTTTAATCCATCCCCCTTGTCCTACCATTATCTACCCTTTTAAACCACTCCCTTCAGGTAATGAAAGGCTGCAATGAGGTCCCCCCACAGCCTTCTCTTCTCTAGGCTGAACAAGCCCAGCTATTCCCCAGCTATTTCCTTCAGGCACTCCCCTCTGTAGCTTGTCTGCCAATGACAAGAAGGTGAAAAAGGCTAGTCCTGGCCAGACCAGAAGCACTCAGAGGTACCTCCCCAAACCAGTGCTCAGGGACACTGAACTCCAAGTTGCCTTGATGGCATTTTACTCATTAACTTAGAACCATGGAATCATCTAGGCTGAAAAAGACCTTTAACTTCGCCATTACCTGGCAACCAAGACACCTACCCAGCTTTTGGATAGGTGGTTTTCAGAGGTTTTTACTGTTAAATCTCTGCTTAGCGAGAGCACAAGGCCACCCAGCACAGTCCAGAGTGTCCAGGGAGGGAAGGCGTCTGACTGCTCCTCTCCCAGCTCCACATTCTGTATGCCAGGGGGTTAACATCAGTTTGGGAAATCTCTTGGTGACCAGCCTGCTCTCATTAGGCTCCCCATGTGTCGCCCCACTGTCCTAATCTCCCCCAGGATCCGTTTTCTTTAGGCTACTCCCAGTCCTGTCCCAAAACACCAGCTGCCCTCAGACACTGCTCCCAATCCCATACCCTCCATCTCACGATTCACACTTCCCAACACTCCCCCTGCAGCTCCCTGCCTCACGTCTTCCACTACCCAAAACAGCTCTCGAGATGCCCGTGATGATCTCAAGACACACTGAAACATGGGGAAAGCTGGAGAGTTAGTAGTCAATCACTGGTGAGTTTTGTGGGGTGTTAACTTGGAAGAGAGATCTAGGCTGGGCTCTTTGACCCATGTACTCCAAGCTCCCCTGAAAAAGCAAAAGGAGCTATCCCAGTGCTTCCCCTCCAGAGGAGCCAGGACGATTTAGAGCACAGGGGAAGAGCGTGAAGCTGTGCTGTATTTCTTTCCCTAAGGAAACAAAACACTTTGGCAAACTACGACCTGAGGCATGACTACGAGACTATGGCTTTGGGAAGGGTTCTCTGCCTGCTGGACCTATGAAACAGCCCTGTCCTAATGTGTGTACTTCCTGTGTTCTCCATGAAATACAGGGGAACACGTGCAACCTGCACTGCACATCCCAGGAGCCATCATCTCCTGAAAAGCTCTCCAGTAAAAATGGGCAACCACTGCTTCAAAAAACTGGTGGTAAACAGGAAGTTTCTGTGATGCTGCGGGCACTGCTTTGTGGTGAACAGAACAGGCAAGACCCTCCCTCAACATCCAGCACCACGGCCAGGGCACCCCCACAGCTCTGTCCCACACCTGATTTTGCCAGAGACAGGGAGAAATTCAGAGCCGCTGGAGCACCTCTTACAGCAAGCAGACATTCTGGAGGACAACTCTCCCAGAGAAGATACAAGGGGCCTCAGGAGGTAACGCTACCACTCCATGGCAGCGAATCCCATGAGCCGGAAAGGCAGAGTGGGAATGGCTGCCGGGAAGCACGGTGGCTGGCAAAGCCACAGGCAGACACTTGCAGTGGCCACATGGGTAGTCCAGGCTGGCCAGGAGTTCTCCTGGAAGAGAATCTCTTCCTGCTTTCATTGGAGCTGAGCACAAAATCTGGGCTGCAGCTACAGCACCAAACCTCATGGCTACGCACCCCTCAGTGCAGGCAACGTCCCTGAGAGCACAGGAGTGTCCTCCCAAGCACGGACACAGTTCCCATCTCATGGTGACAGCTTGTCACTACAGCAGGGGTGTTGGAGGGCTGATGATGGCCAGGCCTTCATCCCCATCCAAAGCAACGTTCTGTACACCCTGCGCCCATGTCTGAAGACACTGAAGCTGCTACTGGGGAACTCGATCTGCTCTCCCTACGAAGCTGCCCACGGATATAAATAGAGCTGCTAACGGGGGTGGGGACAGGTTTGGCTTTGGACTATTCTGAGACCTTGTGCCTCCTTCTTGCCATAGGCAGCAACAATCAGCACTGTGTGACAGGCTGTGTGCCCGCAGGCAGGTACACCTCTCAGTCACGCCTCTGTACCAGCAGAGCCAAAATATCAGCAAAACCAAAATAATTTAGGCTACCTGGCAACAATGGGGGTCAGGGCTGTATTTTTGGAGGAGAGGGGAGCACTAGCAAGGTGGGGAGATGCTGTACCACTTCAAGTCTCCTGCCAAGACATAAGTGTCAGGTCTGGGCTAGAGCTGCCCTAGAGTTTTGGGCCAGAGCAAATACAGCACAGCCCCCAGCCTAGGGATAGAGCAGACAGAAGCCAGCACTGACAAGGCTGTATCAGTGTTTACTCACGCCAGCTCTGTGGTAACACGTGCTCTTACCACACCAGCTGGATCAGAACCCCACCACCAGCACCAGGATGCAGGAGCTTTCATTCAGAGGCAGCATGCGAGCTTGGGCAGAGGGTCAGGAGACTCAGCAGACGCTCCCCGCAGGAGGGGGGGCAGGGGGCACATTAGGCAGAGAGACGTGAGGTTAGAGGCAGCAGTGAGATCTGTACCACTGGCACAAACAGGAAGGGAAAGGGGCTGGATTCTCAGATGAAAGCAGGGGGAGCGCTGTGGGACACCCTGCCCAGCCCCACACCACCTCCAGGCAGCCTCCCTCCGCTTCCAACCCACGCTGACTCTGGTGCCCGGCCTTCTGCAGGGAGCTGCTCAGCCATGGCCCCAACAGCTGCCCTCCCCCGGCGGCAGGGCCCTCCCGGGCTGTCCCACGAGGCTCTGGAGGGACACCATCCTAGGGCAGTGCTGCCACAGCACCTCTCCCCAGTACAGCACCAAGAGAAAGGACAAGCACTAACTGCACCCACCACCAGCCACAGGCAGTGGCAGAACCACCAAGATGAAATGCTTTCCCAGAAGGCTCAGGAGCTGAAAAAAGGACCCCCAAAATCCACCTTTGGTGACAGAAAAACAGCCCTTGTACGAGGAGGGGCAGGGGGCTGAGTCAGAGCCCTTCCCTGCACACCCACACTCACCGAGATGACCCGATCTCCTACGTGCAAGATCCCGTCCCGATGGGCTGCACCACCCTCTGCGATCCGGGAGATAAAGATCCCCTGAAACACAAGTCAGGAGGGTCAGAGCAGCCTGAGCTTCCCTCGCTGCGTCACTCCCGGACACCAGGCAGGGCTCAGCCTTTCCCCTTCCCTCACAAACCCTCTTCTGCTTCTAGAGCCTCTGCAAAGCCTCCAGCCGCAGCAAAGCCTCGTGTGGCTGAGAGCCCAGAGGGTATGTCAAGTGGACAGCAGCAAGATTAAATGTCACTGGCAGGACAGTGAGCCCAGCTCCACCTCCTGAACTTCTCTCTGTCCCCAACCTAAGAGCAGATTCTGGCTCTCAGGGCCCACTTGGCCCTCCAGCCCAGGGCCATGCCACACGGCTGCATGCCCACAGGTGAGCAAGACCCCACACTGCTCCCACAGGGAGTGCTGTAAGCCGGGGACCAAGCACCGTCCTTCCCAGGCAACTATGACTGACCGTGTCACCGGCGCGGTAGGGTGTGGAGCCTTTGCCACCAGCAATGCTGAAGCCCAGGCCCTTCTCGTTGCGCATGAGGCAGGTGGAGTATCGCTCTGTGGGAGGCGTCCCCTCGGGCCGGTCTGGGAAGCGCAGGCCGCCGCGCCTCTCCCGAGGGCTGTAGTCATCCTCGGGGCGCAGCGGGGTGACAGTGATGGCGTTCTCCGGCTCCACCATCCGCTCCCGCAGGACTGTCATGGAGACAGAGCTTCCTGATCCACGCAGAGCTTCCACGGCCACGTGATGCTCAGCGCAGTGCAGGGACACGCCGTTCACCTGGGTGCAGACAGACGGTGCTGCCCTTACCTGCGTGGGGGCTTCTGCCAGCTGCAGAGGCAGCTCAGCCCCATGGGAGCACAGCTCACCTCTGACACCTCACTCCCACGGAGTACCCAGACCTCACCTGCTGTCCCATGGGAGCTCCTCTGCACCCAGGGCAGCCCCTGCCGTGCCCCATAAAGGCTCCTTCAGAGGAATTCTCCCTGCCCAGGGAGCCCCAACTCCCCTCTCACTGTATCATCCCTTACAGATAACCACTCACCCAGTACTACCTCCCCTAATAAACCTCAGTACAGCTCAGGTCAACACAACTTCTTGTCCATCTTCAAGAAGGACATCTGCCTCCTCCTACCCAAAATACCCTTCTCCTTCCCTGCCATGCAAAACCAGTAGAGTACCTGCAGGGAGGGCACCAGGTTCTGCAGCTCTCAGGAGCGATCTGGTTCCCTCCACTCCCACTTCCCTCATTTCAGGAAAAAATGTCCTACTACATCAGAATCACAAGATTGGAAAAGACCTTTAAGATCATCGAGTCCAACCATTCCCATCCTAAGCTAAACCATATCCCTGAGCACCTCATCTACCCTCTGTTAAACACACCCAGGGGGGTGACTCAGGCCCCTCCCTGGGCAGCCTGTGCCACAGCCCCACAGCTCTTCCAGTAAAGAGTTTTTCCCTCACATCTAATCTGACCCTGTTCTGGAGCAGCTTTGTGCCATTTCCCCTTGTCCCATCTCCTGAGACTAAGGGAATGTGAAGAGGGGGGTCGTGACGCTGACAAATCTTTTCATAGCAGCTACCTCACTTCATATTAACACAGAGATACAGGAAAGATGGCCCAGCTCTCAGCCCCAAAACTGGATGGTCAAATCTATATCCTGCTCTTGGCGGCACTCGGGGTTTCTCCTCATTACACCCTTCACTACTGAGCAACACTCGGTGTCCCTACTCCAGGGAAAGGAGGTGTCCCTACTCCAGGGAAAGGAGGTGTCCCTACTCCAGGGAAAGGAGGTATCCCTTACAACTCGCAGCCAGCGAGAAGGGAACCCAGCCTGATGTGCTCAGCCACGGCTGCCTCGTGGACATTACAGTCTTGCAGAAGGGACACGACCAGTCTCTGAGGTATGTTGTGAGGGTGCATCCACTTCTGCAGGAGGCACAGATGAATGGGCAGTGTGGGAAGTGAATCAGAAGTAGAAAAGAAAAGGTCTTTTCCCAAAGCTGTAACTGAAGAGACATCTCCTTTATGTGAAATAACAGGGTGCCATGAGCTGAACTGCTGGGAAAGGGAATAATCATTTATCCCTCAAACTCTGCAAGATCCAACTCCCTTTGGAGGTCATTCAGCAGCAAAATGCAGTATGACCATGCAGCACAAGGATGCTTGGTGACATTTCAGGCCCTACAACTTGCAAGAGACCAGGCCAGATCAAGTGCATGTTCCTTTTCAGACTTAAAACTTGATGGAATTATCAAGCCAATCCTACAGGAAATGCAGAAGGAACAAGATGATTTCTGAAACTCCAGAATCACGTTCTTCTCATGAAGCAGTCCTGTACGGTGAGCCACATCTCTAAATAATTTGAAGACAGGCAACTGCAGCACCTGGCTGGCTCCCTGGTTAACAAGTTCTCTTACAAGGTCCGCTTTTGCCCGTGCAGGGAAACAGATGTGAAAAGGCCAGCTGAGCACGGACACACATCCTGCTTCTTCCCACCCAGGTCTACAGACCCCTTCAGTTGGGGGACAGTAAATGCAAGAGCAATTCCAGTCCTTGTAAAGCAGCAAAACACGAACAGTAATGCTCATTAAACAACTCCCTGAGCCAGGGGAATTTTGTTTTGCTCTTGCACATCTCCTGATGCTTCATTTGGCCTACAAACTAGCACAATGCAAATAAACACCACACAACGCTTCTCGCTCCACCCTCAAGTCATGAGAAGCATTTCCTCCTTCCCAGGAACTAGGTTCTTACCTCCAGAAGCTTGTCCCCAACACGAACACCTGCACGGGCTGCAGGACCCTCTTCTGACACACGGGAAATGAAGATGCCCTGGAAAGAAAATGACTTGTTAGAAGAGGTGGAGTCCATCCCTCAACCCTCTGAAGTGTAGAGACCACCCCACCCTATCCAACTTAAGGGAAAGGGGAAATCCTTCACCAACCCTGTACCCTGGACATGGGGACAGGACAGCCTCGACACCCCATTTAGAAGCTGGCAGAAAGGGGAAAGGAATCCCATCTGGGGGCTTCCCCGCTGATGAGGAAGGGAAAAAGGGAATGACACCCTAATCCTTTTCCAGCAGGACCAGAGCATCCCACAGCTGATGTCACTACAGGTGTGGAAAGCAACCCCAAACTCTGGTGAGCCCTGACCATCAGGCCCCAGGTGGGACGGGAATGGTTGCTCTCAGGGCTGCAGGAAGGTACAGCAAGTCCTGCTCCAGAGGCAAGCGCCTGCCCGGCCCCCAACCCCCTGTTCGGGGTGGCTCTGAAGGCCCAGCCACGGAGCGGGGCCCAGCAGCATCCAACCTCCAGCTAGAGAGATCCCCAAAAGCAGGTGCTGTGGTAACGGAGCGGTCTGGGGTCTTACCTCATCATCACCCTTATAGGGGGTGGAGCCCTTGCCCCCTGCGATGCTGATGCCCAGCCCCCCCGTCTGCCGCACGATAGTCAGTGTCAACTGGAAGCAGAACGGACACAGGTTACAGGTCAGTGCAGGCCAGGAGAACCCCAAACTGCCTCGAAGAGCAAGGGAAGACTACTTCAAAGAGTAAGCAGGAGAGTATAGACCTCATCTGCTCACGCATCGGTGTGAGCTGTGGTATCCGTGCCTCAGCAGATACCAACAAACCCTCTTCCACAGCTGAGTCCCCAGCTGCACCTCGGACCCAGAGTCAGTTTGCCTGCAATGAACACATGGGAGTGAGGTGTCCACCACGAAGTAAACTGAGTGGCAGCCCAGTGGGACAGGGTAAAGAAAGAGCAATAGAGTTCACATCCCAGCCCAGCTCTGCCATGCAGCTCTTTGAGGTGTACTTCCATACAGCTCCCAGGAGACTGTCACCCCAAGGCAGTAACAAGAACGGCACCTCTTCCAGACCACGCTGGACAGACACTCAATGTGTGACTGAGGAAGAGCCATCTGCTTGGTTCAGCTGGCTCCTTCCTCCTCTCCCCTCTGCACAGGCAGGCTCAGGACAGCGGCTGTGCAGTCCAGAGCTCTCTTCTCCTTCCCATCTCCCACTGCTACATACCAAATTCTGCCCACGTCCCATAGCAAAACCTCTGGTCAAACCTGAATGGAAATTGGTTCAATTCAGGACACCAGCATAAACGGTTCACGTTGCCCCAGCCATGAGGAGGAGGACAGGGAGCATGTAGTGGGATGTAGGTAGAGGAGTGGGATAGGACTCTCTCAGGGATCTGTCAGGGCCAAGGACCAAGGAGCTGGTGAGGCACATGAAAGAAATGTATGTAGACTCCTGGAGGGAACTGAATTTGCTGTTCTCCAGATGTCACCTCTCTGGAAACAAAGTCTAGAGCAGAGAGCGGCTGCTGCAGAGATGTCTAGCTTCAATATCAGGTCCGCTTGGCCGAGGTCCAGCCACAGTGTGGGCAGCAAAAAAAGCAGGAGACTTCCTTTCCTCAATCCTTCCCTTCAAATCCTTCTTCACTTTCTACAAACAACAGCCTGTGGGGCTTTGTGCTCTACTAAGTGTAAACCAAAAAGTCACCACAGTAAATACACAACTAAAACCTATTCCCCTTGCCATTTCCTTTGGTGCCCCGAGAGCAGTGCAGCAGGAAGCTGCTGGGATCTCCCCAAGAAATCCCCAATTCCAGACAGACAAGGAGTATATCATCTCTGGCACAAGACCTAGAGCCTGAGTAAAACCCAAGTATTAAAAGGCAAGACTTGTTCAGAGACATGGTAGTGCTGTGTGTCATCGGTAACACACTTTAAACCCCTCACAGATCAGACCAATACCTCTTGCCTGAAGAAGCCTATCAGGATCTAACTACCAACACCCAGTCTCGCTCACAAGGCTTGTATCTACACTCAACACAGAAACTTCTCAAGTCAATGGAAAACCAGATCTTCAGAGGAGGAGAAAACATTCTACTAACAGACTCCAGGCACGTGCAAGTAAGACAGCTGATGGGTTTGGGCAGTGCCTGCATCAGGAGGAGGGGATTGCTGGTTTGATGATGAAGAGGAACAAACACTGTCACTGGCTACAGAAAGTCACTTCCAGTTGCAGGGCAAGTTGATCCTGTAAATTAACTGAAAGATAAACAACAAACCCCATGGATTTCACAAGCTCAGAGAAACCAGGCTGAAAATTTGGGGAAATTTGCTAGAAAAGTCGACTGAACTGAGGGTTAAGAACCTTACGTCTATTGACATGCACTGACAAAGCAACCGCTGAGGAGCTGCCTTGACCAACTCCATGATGCCAAGGCTGGTCCCTGGGAACAGAGCTCACTAGCAGCAGTGACAGCACTGCTCCCACCCCACCATCACTTGTGCCAGCCGCTCTCTGGGCATCCTTCTCCCTGAGCCACAGGGGTCCAGCCAGGCTCCTCTCAGCCTGGTTGGACCCGTGATGTTCCCCACTACAAACACACTGCTCAGCTGACTCCATTTCCATCCTCTTCAGAAAAGGCTGTGAGGTGGGCAACCCATCAACCTACCTTCCTAGTTCCTCACAGTCAGACAAGCATCCACGTCCTCCAAAGAGAAGTGATACCAGGGAAGGAGAAAAGCAGGAAAACTGAAAATGTTCCATGTCAGCCTGGACTTGTGACCACTGGAGACTGAGGGACACCTGCTCTCCTGCCTTGGTCCCACCCGTGTTTCATCCTCTGGTAAACCCACTCCAAGAAGGTCTGATTCCACCTGGACCTGTTTCTTGCGTGTTTTTAACAGATCCACCTGCCACCCCAGCGAGCTTTTACCAACTGCCACGGGTGAAGGTGCACAGCGCTGCACACACAGGCTGGCTCTTCAGAGGCAGCTCGGAGCAGTGCTCAGCATGCATCCCACACTGCCAGCTAAGGAGTTCTGCAACTCACTCTTGGCAGGGGCAGAGCAGACGCAGAGGCAGCAAACCAGACACTCAGAGCACTCAGCTGCCAACACATGGAGAAAGACCAAGTTGTTCTTCCAGGCACCCCAGGGGAGTGGGGGTTTAAGGGCCTCATTTCCAGAAGGCAGCAAGCTTCTGCACACACAGACTTCTTGTTATAAGACGCTGTACATCTGGAGGCAGCTACACGTCTAATCCCTGTGTCTGCAGCGCTTGGAACTTTAAAGGAGCCTGGATCAGCAGCACAGGGACCGCTAGCAGCGACATGTGCTTCTGATCTGTGCTGGGACCGAAGCACGATGGACAACAAGTGTCGAGTGAAGGTGATGAACCACACTTCAACAGCAGCTAAGAACCCTTTTATCACTGTCAGTAAGGAATAACCCATCCAAAAGGCAAAAGGACTAGACACCGTGTCCCCAAGAGTCCTAACCACTGACTGGGATCTTGGATATGCTTAGGGAGCACTGATGAAACCTCGATATTCTTGGGTAGATGAGGTGCTTAGGGAGATGGGTCAGCATAGGACAGGAAAGGTTAGACTCGATCTTAAAGGTCTTTTCCAACCTGGTGGTTCTGTGATGCTGAAAGAGCACTTAGAGTGTGCTGGCAGACTGAGGGACTGCACAGGACAGTGTCTGGGGCTAGTACCACTTCCAGACAAGTGACTGAAGAACAAGCCTGCCTCTCACCTTGTTTTATTGAAAGCAGGTCCCCAAGAATGAACACACCTCTCTTTCATCCTCTGCCAAGACTCTAAACTCTTGTAGAACACAGAACTTATCATGAGACAGGCTTACTGGCATCACACCATGCTGGGTTTAGGTGTGGGTTACACAAGCTGAGAACTGGCAGGCACCAAACACTAGCCAGGAAGAGCCAAGGAGGAGACCTATGCTGAGAACAGCATCAGGCCCAACCCCACTCCAAACCACCAACCATAAAGACCTCAGCACTTCCATGCAAGGGGAGCCTGGGAGCCTTCAATTACCAGAGGGGGGCTGGGAATAGGTATCTTTTTATCTTTTCATGCCATTAATAACTTTATGGGAAATTATGATTCCATGTTTGTAACAAGAAGAGAATCCAGAATACCCAATGACATTTCAGCAGCAGCCTTAACATGCTTAATATAAAGCCCAATTCCACTATTTATTACCACTAAATCCTGTGGAACCAAATGTGTAAACGGTATTGGAGAGATCAGATGAGGTCAGACAGCAGCTCCACCATGTCTCCTTCAGTCAGAAGGCCTGAGCTGCTGCTGGCTGGGACCTGGGAAAGCACCAGTGGGACGATCAGCATATCTCGCTGAGGTCTCACTGACTATGAGGTCTCACCCCCAAGAAACCTCCTCACATCCACCACCAGAAGATTCTTTACAGAGCCCGTGCAGTCAGCGCTGCGTACCCTGTTTCTGGGAGCACCTCAACAAAAGAGAGGGCACTCACATAAGGCCTGGACGTAGGAGGTCAGGAGCCAGGGGCACTGACTCACCAGGAGAGATTAGAAGAGCTAAAGCTGTGCGGCTTTGAGGAGCCATAACTCGTGAGGACAAGGGGACAGGCTGAAAATATCAGTGACCAAATGGAAGGTGGAAGATTCCTGCCTGAGCTCTTCAGAACTAAATTAAAACGCAGTAATGGGAAGAAGAACATAAAGGAAAGATCCTGCCCTGGCAGGGAGCAGTGTGCTGGGTATGAGCTGCAGATTTTCCAGCTCTCATCTTCTTTTCCCTTCCGTTCACATGCCATTTTAGTTACCCAGGAACAGACACTCGCAGGGCAGAGATGGTGCAGTACAGATCAGTTAAGAGTTTTTCTGCCTTCTTACAAACACCTCCCCCAGCTTAGCACTGACCGGAGAGCGTCCCGAATGGGAACTCTGCAGGCCCAGCAACTGCCAGCAGCGTTCAGAGCAGAGGGACAGTGACCCACAACGTCCAGAGCTCCAGGGTGCTCCTGTGGACACCTCACTGAGGGTGAAGGATGCATTTTTGGGAATATTAAGTAAGGTGACTTTCAAACCATAAACAAACCCCTACGTTCATGTGATACAATCTGTATATTGATATACAGGCTATTTGTAGACAGGAATGCATAGCTAGCATACAGATATGAACCATAGATATGTATATTGGTCTGGAGAAAAGGAGGATGAGGGGAGACCTGATTGTTCCTGACAAGCACCTGAAGGAGGCTGGAGCCAGGTGGGGGTCGGTCTCTTTTCCCAAGTAACAAGGATAGGGCACAAGGAAACGGCCTTGAGCCATGACAGGGGAGGCTGGGATTTGTGATAAGGAAGATTTTTAATTCTCCCAGAGCACTGGGACAGGCTGCCCAGGGCAGTGGCTGAGTCATGGTGCCTGGGGGCATTTAAAAGATGAAAGGGGTATAGATGTGGTGATTGGGGACATGGGTTAGTGCCAGGTTGACGACTGGAAGTGATGATCTTGCAGCTCTTTTCCAACCGAAATGATTCTATATCATACATATGAACATCTGTGTCTCTAGAGTTGAGATTCCATCTCTATAAAAGGTAAAAAATGTTACAGTAAGAATAATCAATCACTGGAACAACCCCCATGGGAACGTGACCACATCACAGTTACTGGAGGTTTTTCAACACGCCTGGTCAGCACACTAAGGATCTCATCCAGGCTCCCTTTCTCACAAAAGTTTGGACCTTCCGAGGTCCCTTCCTACCTGGGCTGTTCTACTATTAGTTCTTTCATTAACAGCTTCCAGAGAAAGGGATTTAAGAGACTAGTACTTCATCCTCATCATGATGGGCATTCATATTTGCCACAGGCATGGAAATGCCAGCAGCAAGCAAGGATCCTAAAAGGAACCAGGCGGCTAAACCATGGGATGCAACATGGCAGAGTCTCTCTGAATGAAAACATCCAACTCCTCAGGCAAAGAGAAACCAAGTGAGTATTGGACAGTCACTGAGCCTTGAACTGTTCCCAGAACTGCAGATAGGACAAAACCTTGCTGCACAAGTCCCATGGATTCAGCTGGAATGAGGGACACTGGAACACATTCTGTGTCTTCTTCTCCTCAGCAGTGAGGAATTTTTACTCCTCTTCCTCCTGATTCTTTCTGTGTGGTAAAATCATTGGTACAGTCATAATTCTTCATCAATCTGAGTACAAAAATTCACTTAGAAACTCCTCTTGGCCCAACATTTCCTTAACAGTCTAAAGGTCCATTTATTATATAATTAAGATTGGAGAATTTACAACCCTATTCCAAAGCCTGTTTCAATGCCAGCCTCATGTTGGGAGCTGTGCTTCATCTCCCTCTGTGCAGCAAAGGGCAGACAGCACAGCAGGAGCACACCTGCCCAGGGTGACAGTGAGATAAATGGGAAATTCCCACACTGAAACTTGCATCCCTCACTTCAAAACAAGGGGAGACATGTTAAAGTACACCCACAAGCTGGAGGACAAAATTCACTAAGGGCTTCGATGCTGAATGCAAGAACAAAAGCTGGGGAGCTGAAAAGAATTCCACCCATGACCAGAAACAACAGCAGAAGAAAAAACGGGCCATTTAGTGAACCATTTCTGGATTAGCTTGGTCCTGTCACCCACAGCCAACAAACCTCAATTCCAACAGAACACATGGATGGAAAGGCAGTGAGAAAGACAGGTAATGGAAATCTATCTTAGGAGAGATCACTAACACCTTTGGTTTCTTTAATCTGGCAAAATGAAGACTACAGGGTATTGTGACTGATGCCCATCAAACTGTTCAAGGATATGCTCACAGAGATAGATTTTTCTAGATACAACATAATGAAAACAGTGACTTAAATGCAGGTTCAGCCTGAAAGTTCCCTCATTGTTCAAGAAGTAGGAATCTGGTCGTTTCTGGCTTTTCCCAGTAGGAGGGGCCTCACTGTGTACACACACACACAAGTAACAGGAGGAAACTACATGGAATAAACAGTGTGACCAACTTATGAAGCGAGTATAGCATCTGGCTGCTGGTGGTGGCAGGAGTTTCAGGTTTTCTTCCAAATAGTCTGTTATCTTCATCCCAAATTCAGCTTGTTGCTACTGAATTGCACCCAGCACTTTGTCAGCTCAAGTCTGTCTTCCAGAAACCCATCCTAATCCTGCCCCATTTCAGTTCCTGGCCCCAACCTGGAGGTTGGCCATCACAAGGTCTTGAAACTAGGAGTTACCTTTTGCCTCCATCCCCATAAAAATTGCTACAGACCTGGCAACAAGCACCGCTTTTTCAAGGTGTGCAGTGCTCACACCCCAACCATTCCTACAGGGGCTCTTTTAGCACGGAGATGTTTTCATATAATCCTCATTGTGAGCAGCAAGACCCCACATCTGTTATACACGGTGTGATTTGCTGTTTTAAAAGTGAAAAATCGGATTCATGGGGGGGTGTTTTGTTTAAATGTGGTTGTCTTTTCTTTCTCTGCTAAAAACACTCCTGTCTCACTTTCTGTTCTACCTGAGGAAGCAAAGGAGATGCTTGTGCCATATTCTTTGAGCAAGAAGAGGAAACTCTGCAGAGTCCTGCCTCTGGGTGAGACAGTGTTCCAGTTTGCTACTTGGGCCTTAAGGAAGCTCCCAGAGGAGATAGAATTTGCAGTTGGCACCAAGTGACAGGTTAAGATGAACAAGTAGCCAACACACGAGTAATAATATGCTGCTTCACAGGTTAATCATATTCAAACTGTGCCTCAGTAGACCTGAACACAAAGCTGTACAGCTACAGGAGACGCCAATCCCCACCTCCGAACTGCTGGAGGGTCACAGCGCAACACCAAAGGTCCTCAACCCTGTAGAAGGCCAGAGGAACCACCCTACAGCAATAAATCAAAAGCCAGAGAAATTCAAAGGGAAAAAAATGGCATCTCTTTCCTTGCTCTGTGGAAACTTCAGTCATTATAAAAATCAGAGTGTTACATCTTGCCATAAACCAGAGAGGACTTTGTTCCCTCACAGTCTGGTACACTCTAGCCCAACCAGCTGAGCAAACACAGGAGGCATGATCTGCCTCGTGTTATACAAGAGGTTTATCTACCTTTTTTGGGTTTAAAACACACAGGTCAGTTGTGGGAAGATCCAATTCCCTACCCAGAATCCCACCCCTGCTGAGGGCACGGCGTCCCCCAGCGAACAGGGACAGGCCGAGGCCTTGAGCGTGAGGCGGCCATGAGCACTGCTGGGAGGAGCAGGACTGCTCAGGACGTGGCACCTCCATGCCAACACCACATAGGACACCCCTTTCCAAACGAACCCCCTGACACCAGATACCCCAGGACCAAGCTGCACTGTCAGGCTCTGCAAACAGCAGCTGTGACACGGAGCCCGAGGCCTGCATTCAAACACAAACGGAAGCACTTCTGAGCAGTTTCCACAGGCCAAGACTGGGGAGAAGATGTAACTCTCTTCTGACTCGAGCACAACACCAGGGCAGAAGCTGCTGACCCACCCTCTTCCACCTTTTCCACCCTCTGGCAAGGCAGTTGAGGGGCTCTGAACCCCTGAGATCACCCAGCTTTGCTCCAGGGAGGGGAATTCACAATGCATCCTCCCTAGACAGCCTCGTGCAGCTGGAAGACAGCGTCATGGGACAAGCAAAAACCTACAGAGCTCCTCGGGCAGCACAAGATTTCCCGGTGCACAGCCCTTGGTGACTCCTGTGTTTTGAGATGCTCTGCAAAAGGCAGGTTAAGCCTGAGGAGACACAGAAGGGTGACATCAGCATTACTGCAGACAAAGCAGCATCAGAATTTGGGACCTTCTTTCCACTACCATCTTCAATATGCACAGCAGCTCTTTCCAGAACTTTCTTCAAAAGTTATCTGAAAACAGACTTCAGGTGCAACCTTGTGCCTCCAAGGAGCAGCCTAATACGCTTCTTTTCTCTTCCAGAAGCCTCCCTACAACCCAGATGGAGCCATTTCTATAGCACAGGCAGAGACAAGACAAAACATTGTGAGCAGAGTCAGCAGTGGAATCCAGATTATCTACTGTGAGACAGTGTCCTTCAACAGAATTATTTCTTTCACTGTAAGAGAGTCACAAACAGCTACAGGAGCTCTGGAAGCACTAGCTGCAGATGTAGCATCAGAGTCCCTGTGCCCTGATGCTGGGGTGCTGACAGAAGTCAGGCAGCTATCTCCAGCTCTGGTTAGTCTTTGGCTCAGGATCACAGTTGAGGCTTAAAGAACACACAATCAACAGTTCCTTCTCTGTAGGAGATGCATTAAACTGTACAAGGAACACAAAAGCAGCATTACAAACCTAAACTGTGCTGCTCAAGGGGCACCAGGCTCTCCAACTGTTCAGCTTCAGCAGCCCATTGGTTTAGCACTAAACAGGCTCTTGTCAAGGACAGAAAAGACACCCAAAATGTGTCCTGGGCTGCACTACCAGCAGTGCAACCAGGAGGTCACAAGGGAGAGGATTGATTCTGCCCCTCTACTCCCACAAGACCAGCTCAGCTGGGGTGAGTCCAGAGGGGGCCAAAAGACGACCTGAGGGCTGGAGCACCTCTGCGGTCTGTGAGGACAGGCCGAGTCAGCCTTGTTCAGGATCTGCTTGTTGCCCCCAGAGAAGCAAGTGAGAAGATGTGAGGAGCTGTGCAGGCACCAAGGCCAGGGAAGTGGGGGGAGGTGGTACCCCAGGTGCTGCAGAGAAAGATGCCCCTGCAGCCCCTGGAGAAACCCGTGGTGGAGCAGGTGTCCCCCCACAGCCCATGGAACAGGCTCAGACCCCACCTGCAGCCTGTGGAGAGGCCCCACGCTGGAGCAGGGGGAGACAGACAGGAGATGCTGTGACCCACATTGGAGCCAGCCCCTGCCAGCACTTGCAGCCCGTGAGGAGAGACAGAGATCCACGCTGGAGGAGGTTTGTGGGGGGCTTGTGACCCCGTGGGGGACCAGGCTGGAGCAGTCTGGGCCTGAGAGACTCGGACATTCTGTGATTGTAACTGCCCCCACAGCAGTGCCCCATGCTGGGGCTGTTGGGGAAGAGCTGAAGCCCTGTGGGAAAGGACTCACGTTGGAGAAGTTTGGGGAAGACTGTCTGCTGTGGGTGGGACCCCACAGTGCAGGAGGGGAAGGGGGTGAGGAATGACCCCCCCGCCAAGCTAAGAAGGAAAACAACTCATGAGGAACTGACTGAAACCGCCCCTCCTCCCCATGCCATCCTGAGGAGGAAGTAGGGAGAGGAATCACGAATAAAGTTGAGTCTGTGAAGAAGGGAGGGTGGAGGGAGGTGAGTTAAGATCTGGTTTCATTCTCATTATCCGACTCTGTTTTCAGTGTGGGGGTGTGGTGTACTAAATTAGATATTCCATGTTGGGTCTGTTCTGCCTGTGACGCTGATTGCAGAATGATCTCTCCCTGCCCTTATCTCCACTCCTGAGCGTCTTGATACCTATTTTCTCCCCTGTCCAGCTGAGAAAGGGAGTGATGGAGCAGCTTTGGTGGGAGCCTGGCCCCCAGCCAGGGCCAAACCACCACATCCCTAAAAAGAGCAGGCAGACACTATTTTTGTGAGAGGTTACTTCCCAAGCTACTCAGATCCTGAGTAGCCTTTAAGGCTGAGTATTTCTCCTGTTGTGCTCCAGCTATTCACTGAGAGGCACGTGCTTTTCACAGCCAGTGTGCTAGGAAAGATGGCAAGGACCTAATGAGGATGTCCCTGCCGATGGCAGGGGGTTGGAACTAGATGGTCTTTGCAGTCCCTTCCAACCCAGACCATCCTATGATTCCATCCCTCTCAGCACGAGCGATGCATCCCAACCGCTCGGTGCCCAAGTCCACTCCCAGCCTGAGTGCCACACTTGGCTTTCACCAGTGGTTCTGTAGACTGAGCTGCAGGCCTGGCAGGTGCCCAGCATGAGCCCACAAACCCAACTATCACTGACCAGCAAGGTCAGCAGCCCTCCACTGAGCTGAGCGCTGCCTCAGAGCTGCAGGACAATCAACTGCTCCTCAAAGTCTGCTCTGGGGCAGTCTCAGCTACCACCACTCACCTGGGTGGATCTCCAGCTCCCTGGGAGCTGTGCTACTATGCTGCTCAACAGCATGGGAAGAGATCTGCACAGAGGAGACCGCTGCAGGTACACAGAGCAAACCTGGCACCTCTAACCAGCTACCCTCCAGCCCTACAGAGAAGTTCCACACACGTCCATCAGCTGCCTGTGAAGCACAGGCAGGAGCCAAGGAAGGGGCTGGCAAACTGTTCCTGATACAAGACTGAGGTGTCCTGGCCCAAGAACACTCGGCACAGGGAACATGACATCTAACAGCTGGAAAGGAGGACCAAGAGCAGTGATTTCCCAAAGGAGGGACCGGGAGGCACTTGGCTGTGCTCAGTGTTGTCTCTGAGCAGCAGAAGAGAAGCACAAGAAATACCAACACGTTTTGCAGTGATCAAGAGCTGAGATGGACAAATCTTCAGGGCAGAATGGACCACACCTGAGCCAGCTTGCTTTGCCTGAAGCAGAAAGAATTTGTCACCTCCCTCCAAGACCAGGTAAGAACAGCCTGTTTCACAGCTGGGTGAGTAGCAAAGAGCCATGGGCAGCCAGGCCAGGGCTGTTATCTGACACGTGGGTCTCCTACCATCAGGCTGCACGAAGGGAAGAAGCCTTCGGCCACTGGAACCGGTTTCTGCCTCTTGGCAGCAGCACTCTGCTCCCAACAGCTCCAGGGAACCACCTCTGACCCCAAGGATCAGCGAAGCTCACTGGAAACTTGGACACAAACACAGGAAGTCAATCCTAGCCAGGAGGTGAGCTACAGCAAGGCAGAGAGGTCTGAACTCTGGCACAGAGCACCCACCATACACTGCTGGGGCTGCAGTGCCCCTTCTGACATCCTGTACATTGAGCCCTGGGGGATGCTGTGTGGGGGCTGCACGACAAGCAAAAACCATCAGCTCCAGTCCTCCTTTCTCAGGCAATGGCACAGCATCCCCAGTAAGGTCCCACTCCCTCTTCCAACAGGTCACACACAACACTGGGCACATTCCAAAGGCCTCTGCTCCTTCAGGGCCACCTGCTACCCCCTGAACGTGCATCTATCTCTTTCCACTTTCTCCTTCCTCAGGGCACAGCCAACTGAAACTGAACCTCCCACCTTAGCTCCTCTGGGTTTCTCCCTTTCTCCTGATCTGCAGCAGCCATTCTCACGTCAGGGATGGAAAAGGAGGGAAAGGAGGTGAAAGCAGGGAGGAAACAATCACTGTGTGTTCGTGATCAGTCAGTTCCAGAAGCCACTTGACCCAGAGAGATCAGTTTCCCCTACAACAACAGGTGAGCCTGGGAAGCAAATCAAGCAGACTGAACGATTTTTGGCAGGGAGAGAACAGTAGGAGTGGTACAGACCTCTTCCTCCTCAATGCGAGCAGGTTCAATCAGCAGATTATTGGCTTGATCAAACGACACCCCCTGTTAGGACAGGAACCAGCAAAGAGGCATGCGGATTAGTGGAGCATCAACCAAACCCGCCACCACTACCACCACCACCCAACACACAACGCAGACCAGAGCAGACCCCACTCACGCCGCTCATCACCACCTACCAGCCAGTCCCAGCGACAGGGCTGCTCGGGTCACAGCGTGCAGGGTGCCGGCGCCCTGCGGCACAGCTAAGGGGAAGCTGCCTCTCCAAGGCCCTGGTCTGTCTGCCAGACACTCTGAGGCTGTGGCCACCGAGCTCACAAGCTGAACACTATTAGGTGATTTTAACCCCTCTGTACCCAGTCATCCACAAAGGAGGAAGGATTAAACAACACAGGAGGAAAGCACAGAGGGGCCTCTGGTGCCACCCAGCTGCTGCGCAGGAATGAAGCAATCCCAAACCACACTGGTCACTCCTGCAAGGGGAAGGGCCTTCAGTGCAACAACACATCCTGCCAGGCACCCAGGGATCCTGCTCCCAAATGCAGAACCCCTCAGGAGTTCTCTTGAAAAACAACTTTCTTTGCAAAAGCCCTCTCTGGTTTAAGGATCCAGCCTCCTCCACACCCCATCCTACCTCCTCCTCCTCCAATGCCTGCATGTAGCACCTCTTCAAACAGGGCACCGCTCCCACATTCCCACTTCTGGAAGACAGCTCAGGAGGCAAGCTAGTAACTCTGCCTCCACAGAGCAGGTACCAAATCCACTCCCAAGAAGAGGAAAACTCTCATTTCCAGGCAGAAGGCTTAGCCAGTAACGAAGGTAACTTTCTGGTGCATAGATCAAACCTGTGGTCTTGACACCTACACAGACTCCACAGGTTTCACCAGTGGCTCAGTGCCTCCTCAGCTTTGAGCTCCTGACTACAATCAGCTTTCTGGAGCAAGGCATTTCCCAAGTATGGCAGGTCTCAGGTCAAGGGGACTCAAGGTGGCGTTGCATATCCTTATGAGCAGCAGCAACTCCTTTCCACTCTGAGAACTGCACAAATGGGAAACTACATGCCTGGTCCCTAGGGAGCAAGGAGCACGCTGCATCAGCTCAGACAGAGCAAGGCACCCACCCCCCGTGAAGGCTCCAAAGCAAACTTGAGAGCAAGAACATTCCCTGAGCAACCTGAGCTCCAGTGTGGGGTGGATACAATCCTGACAGGCTGGCGTGTGTGTGGTGAGCAAGACCAGATCTTACTCCAGCATCTTCCACCAGTTCAGAGACCAACATCTCAGCCATGAGATTCATTGGTGTTGGACTATCATGGAGATTCCGCCACACCTGAACCCCTGCCTGCCCAATACACCTCACTATGTCATCACACCAACTTCAGCAGAGCTGCTCTGGCCTCATGCCACGCTCCTTCCCAGTGTGTTCCTACCCCACTGTGAGGATCTTCCTCAGCAAAAATCTCTGTGTGCCCCTAACCTAACATGGTGATTCAGCTGCGTAGAGCCACGCACCTCCTATCTCAGCCCCCAGCATAACCAGAAAGGCCCATCGTGGCCCCATGGCCCCTGGTAAGGGCAAAAAGCCAGAGAACAAGTTCCTCAAATCCCAGCACATGCTTCACCTCACTGCATCTGCACGGGGGCAGGCATGGGGCAGAACTGGGGAAAGGGCACACTCCTCTCTGCTCTCACTACCGCTCCTCTCCAGCAAGCACTGTGGCAGAAAGAGTATAAGCAACCTGGACACAAGCCTGAGATTAGATCTGTCCAGGGATAAAGCTCATCCTGTTGCAAACAAGGTGCAACCAGCAAGCAAGGAAGAAACGGTGAGGAACAGAGGAGCCCCTGCCAGCATGGGCCAAAGGAGCTGTTTTTGCAGCACAGAACATCATCACACAGAATGGGGAGGGTGCAAGAAGCAGGACACAGCACAAGGGGTCAGACATAAGCAACATGACACAGCTCTTGGACAAGGAGCCCCAGAACAAGCGTGTGCTCTCCCACCCTCAGCACGTCTCTCCTGCAGTGTGGGAGCCTCTTGCCAATGTTTCTGGTGGTACATCAGCCTGGTTGGCAGTTCAAAACAGCAGAGGGGAGGTCTGGCACCCCTCTGACCTTCCCCCTCCTCACGAGACCTTACCTTCACAGAGGGCTGGGCAGACAGAGCGCCATTCTTTCTGTCATCCTCATCCCACACTTCCTCCTGATCCTCGGGCTCTGTGTTGTTATTGCAGCCTCCCAACTCCTCTTCCTCCTTCGGGACTCCATCAGTGTTCAGCCCCTGCAGCAGTGCCACCACTGCCTCAGGCTTGGGCAGCTTCGTTATCTTGAAGTGTTTCTTATAGTGCGGCGTGTCCTTGCGGATGAGTCTCTGTTTCTCCACTGGGAACGGTCGCTCTTCATCTTCATCCTCATCTTCACTCCGTATTAGCGTGTCCTCAGCAAAGTGTACAGTGGGCTACAACAGCAAAGCCCCAGAGAGGCTGTGAGCTTGGGGAACAGCCACACCTGGAGGCAGCTGTGTTTCCCCCCCCGGCCCCCAAGGCAGGCAAAGCCACTGCTGCTGCTTTGGTGCTACAGAAGCAGCAGGAATGTGTGTGAGAATTTCACTGTGCTTACCTCTTTCGACATGGACTCCTCCTCCAGACAGATCTTTCGTCAGGACACTCAAACCTGTGACCCTGATTTCCCCATAGTTCCTGCCTGGCTCACACACATTTTTTCCCCATTCTCCCACAGACCCAGCTCCCACAGGCTGCCTGAATCTCTACTTTTGCTTGGTTTCCATGTCCTGTAGTTGCCTCTAGTGACATCCAAATCCCAGTACTACATCCACTGACCATTCTCTTTGGAGCTTTCAAGTCCCTGTGCTTTCCATCACAACCCTGCTGCAGTTCCTTGGCTCCTACCTCATTGTATTCCACTTCCACATCATCCTCCTCTTGGCCAGCAGCTTCCTTATGCTCCTCTTCAGCTCTGGGCTTTGCCTCCTTCTCCAGCTCCTGTATCTCAGGCACCTGCCCGTTCGGCCAGCTCTTCTCTCCCTCCTCCTCTCCCCTGAAGTCAGCAGAGGCCGTGCTGTTGGAAAGGTGCGAGTCCTCGCTGCGATTCGACATGGCGCTCAGCCTCTTCTCCTAAGAAGGCGATTGCAAGAGTCAAGACAGAAACCAAAGCAGCAGATGGAGCCGTGCAGAGCGGTGGTGCAAGGTGGGTATGATCCAGCACCAACAGAACCAGCTCTTTCCCCAGGCTGCCCGCTGCTTTCCCTGCCAAGCCTGCTGCATCTCCCCAAGCCGCACGCCCGTTCCTCCAGCTATGCAGGCGTTTATTCTTAGCAGGGAAGATGCCTCCCCCGAGCTCTCTGTTCCCATCGTTCTTTTCTGGGAGTATCAGAGCCTCCTTTTCCCCTCCCTGTGCTATGACAGAAGCCATACCAATGTGCACAATTCCCTCATGCTGTGCTCTGTCTCCTGGTTGCATCTCTTGCTCCATCTGAGTGTCCTGGCTGATTGCACAAGGCAGACCCCAACCCCTGGAATCCAGTCATTTCCCCAACAGCATGTTCTTCCTGCCCAGCTTGCACAGCCTGACTCCCCGGCCCCCAGCCCACTGCCTGCTCTCCAGGGTCAGCACTCACTTCTGAGTCAGGAGAGTTCAGGTCTGTGTCAGGCTTTGCAGCATGCACCTCGTTGCGTCGGACTTCAATCACCTTCTTCATAACCTTCAGCTCGCTGGGATGGGGGGTGGCCCTGCGCTGTAAGCCCTGCCAAGGGAAAGCTCTCAGAGTGGGAGATTCAAGAGGCAGAGCAGCACATGCTGTGCCTCCAGACCAAGTCAGTTCAAGCAACATGTTTTATCAGAGGTATAGAGCCCAGCTGGACACGTCCCAGGGTCAGGGCAAGGATCTGATTTGGGCCTCTCCACCACCACAGCCTGCAGCAGGGAAGAGGAAGAAATGGAGGCAGAGAACACTTCCTGGAGCTCTCCTCAGACACCATCCTGCTCTCCACCCCACAGAGGGACTGGGAGGATTGAGAGGGATGGGAGGCTTTAAATTGGGCTTACTAAGTGTGAAACTGTCAACACAGAAACACCCAAGGAACACAGAGGTGGAATGTCCTCTTGATCCCTCTGATGCTTCTTAACGTGCCTGAGAAGTCCCTGCACTAGCAGAATTCACCAGACTTCGCTAGCTCATCCCAGCTAAGAAAAACAGGATTCTAAAACTAATAACAATGTTAAAAACAACCCAAACCCCCACCCACCAGCAGCACACCCATGCTGCAAGGACAGATGGGAACACGATTTATTAGGAGGATTCAGACCTCAAGAAAATCTCTCCCTTCAAGACAAAAAGGGAAGAGAATCCTTCAGGAGCCTCGAACCAACAGAGCACACTTGCTGAAAACAGAAACCTTCATCCTGCCCTTTGCATCTGCAATTAAAGCAAATAATCTGCCATGGGTTTTGAGTCTCTCTACAGTGTTTAGCTACTTTAGTAACAGGACTCTGCAGTGCTGCATCAGGCTCCGGGCTTGAAGGGCTGGAGAACACCTGGCTCAAGTTTGGCTGTGCAGCCCCTTCCTCGTGGAGGGGACCAATGAAAATGGGGTCCTGACCATGCTCTGACTGTCAGGGATCTCCAGACCACCGTGGGCTGGCTGGCACTCACAGCCCAGGGGGCTGCTGCAACTGTAAATCTGTGCAAAGGCTCCTGGGGAATTCCCTTTTATAGCTGCTGGTCTCCTCCCGGCACCAAATGCCCTTTGGACCGCAGGTGCCTGCAGCAGTACCACAGGGCTGTGAACACAGACACCCCAACAGCTCCACATCATGGGAACAAAGGTTCACGTTGTGGCTACATCTCCCCAGGGAGCTAACGAGCCTCCAAGAGCTCTCCTCCTTACCCGCCTCTCAGCTCCAGACTCGTCTTCATCATCCACTTTGGGATCATCCAAGAACTGAATCACACTGACTCTGTTCAGATTGGTGTCCGTCCAGCTCTCATCCACACTGTTCTGCAACAGATTCTCTGTGGAGAAAGACAAACATAGCAGGAGCTGCTTTCTGAACAGGCTGGGCTGTAGGTTTGGATGAAAGGCAGTTCTCAACCCACTATGGTACTTCTGTCACGTCTGCTCATGGCATCAAACCACAGAGGCCTTGAGGACAAAGGGTGTGACCTCCAGATCTTGTCACCCCTTGTGTATCTCCCACCACATCCACGGCAGCCTCTACAGCAGGTGCTGAACGGTTCAGCTCCAGCACTCCTACCCAAGAACTAAGGATAATGATAGGACTAAGGCACAAATCAGCAGTACTGATGCAAGAACATTGTCATGGCAGGAAGCAGACCTTACAGACAATGAACAACGAGGTCAAAGGATCAAAGCAGAAGACTTCAAGACTAGGCTGCAGCTTCTTTACCAACTGGCAGAGAAGGTATTTCCAGTTTTAACCATCTCTGTCCTGGAAAGCTGCCCCCAGCCACCCAGGAGCTGAGGTCTGCTACAGGGGCCACAGTGGTGAAGAGCAGTCCAGCCAAGCAGAGGAAGGTTCATGGTCTCTTCCCTACAGCGCTCTCCAGAGCACAAGGTACTGCAGGCAGCATCCATAATCTCTTACCTAGGCTGGGAGAGGGTTGCTGGGGAAGCAGGTAGCAAGTGAGAACTTTCTCTCCTGTCTTTTCATCATCTTCTGTTTGGAATTTCAGCATGGGCTGGGACTGATTTTCTGCCAGCCACAGGGCTTTCAGGTTAAGGTTTGTCAAAGCAAATGGCAAGTTCTGCAGTCTGCAAAAGAGAAGTGCTGGTTAAACCTGGCTGGTAACGCAGGAGCTTCAACTGCACGCCACTTCAGCCTAGGCTGGAGGACAGAGCCACAGAGCCCAGCCAGTGCAGGGCCCATCGCTCCAACACACGCTAAGGCAGCGAGCTCGTGCTGCACATACAGCCATGGCCTGGCCCTCAGCAGCTTTTAGCAGAGGACAACTCCCATCAACACACAGAAATGGTGAACTTCAAAGAGGGTTGTGAAGACAGAAAAGCTGTGGTTTCATGGACCAGCACACAGGGAGTGTTCTCAACACAAGCTGTGGTTGGCTCCCAGCAGCTACAGAACCCACCAGCTTCAGCCAACAGAACTGCAGCCACAATCTGCAGGACCCTCTGGCCCAGATCATGGGCACCTGCACTCTGGGTTGGGTTTTTGGGGTTTTTTTTAATTAAAGTCTTTTAACTTGTCTCTCCCCGATCCGAATTTCAGGCTTTCAGAAGAGCAAGGCCCCAAAGTGTTCCACTGCAGCGTGAAACACGGCACAGAAATGTCACCTTCCCTCAGCCAGAGCACAGAAAGAGCCATGAATCACCCACCATCAGCAAGAGAAGCGCCTGTCCCCCCATTAACCAGGGGTCTGTGGCACCCCGAGCGGGGCTCAGGCTGCTCAGCACAGGGCTCAGCCTGGACTGAGCTGTACTCTATAGCACTGACAGCCCAGGGAAGCACCTGAGCAACACCAACACACAGGCAAAACGAGGGAGAAACTGTTCTGGCTGGAGGGCAAACCTGGGGAGCAGGAGCCCGCTGGGCCCAGCACAGCCCTTGGGTACCAGAACCAAGCAGATACAAACCTATCCACGTTGGCAGAGCACCCACAGCCAGCCCAACGCTCACTTCGGGCTGCTACTGGTGCCAAAGGCTGAACAGTCCTGGCACAGGAAACAGGCACAGCCAAAACACACCCCAGAGCTTGTATGTTACGATGAAGACTATGCCTAGCTGTGTGTGCACACTGGGAGGGGGAGCTGATGAAGACTATGCCTAGCTGTGTGTGCACACTGGGAGGGGGAGCTGATGAAGACTATGCCTAGCTGTGTGTGCACACTGGGAGGGGGAGCTGATGAGAGAAGGATGGCTTTCCTAGGGGACTGGGACACGCCTGAAGGAACACAGCACCCCTCTGCAGACAGCGTGCGGTGCCCCAGCCGGAGGGGTGTCAGGTGCTCATCAAAAGACCTTGGCACCCATCACCCAAGGGACTGAGGACACGTAACCCCAAATCTACAGGAAGGAAGACAGCGGAGCAGGGATTTCCCCTGATCCACCTTAACACCCTGCAAAGCATCCCCAGACTCTGCACCAGCTCTACCCTGTATTCAGGTATTGGGGAGAAGGACTTCACAGGCAAAGCTTCAGAGACACACACTCTCTCTCCAGAGCCCTCAGCCCAGCCTGGGCTTCTCCAAACCACAGATCCAGTGTCTCCCAAAACAGACCAGGGCCCAGCGCACGCTGCTTCTTCGCAGCAGCCTCTCAGAACGTGCCTGCACGCCTGTTTACCCTCCCAGCTGCTGACCTGTTCCCAGCCACATCCAGGACGTGCAGCTCAGTGGTGTTGGCAAGCTCTGCTGGCAGGAGGGCCAGGCGATTGTCTCGCAGGGACAGCACGTTCAGGTTGGCGCAGCCTCCGATCTCCGCCGGAAGGGACGTGAGCCGGTTCCGATCCACGTTCAGGTTTGTCAGCTTGGCCAGCTTGCCCAGGGACTTCGGTAAGGCCTAAGGGGATGATTCAGTAATTGCAAAAGCTAAGAGCAGCAGAATAAAGGTATAAAGCTGCAAAGCCCTCTATTTTGGGCGGGGGGGGAAAGCTGCCTTCTGTCCTAACTTTCCATCAAGTTCTCAGTACAGCTTCGGGACAGACCTTCCCCTCAGGTTCACAGGCTGTTACATGCCAATTCTTCCCTTGGCTCAGCACATAGAATCATAGAGGTTGGAAGGGACCTTGAGAGATCATCGGGTCCAACCCCCCTGCCAAAGCAGCTCCCCAGCTCGTATTGCACAGGTCAGTGTCCAGATGAGTCTTGAATATTTCCAGAGAAGGAGACTCACAGCACGCTCACAGCACCACTGGTCAGGTTCTTCCCAATACTCAGGTTATTCCCAATACTTGTGTTTAGCAATCAAATCCTGAGCACTTGGGAGCAGGGCCATTTTAAATTACATGACTCCATGGTCAAACACAGCTTTTGACCCAGTCCTGCTCCCATCAGACCAGATGGGTCTCAGGACGGGCTCTCCCAAAACCAGTGTCCTCGCTACCCCAGAGAATTTCTCAGAGAAACAAAAACATCAGAGAGAGAAAGCAGCTTCCATTAGGGCCTTCTCAAGAGCCTGTGAGCTAAGTGAAACTGCATCCAAGCAGCTGAACAGAGAGCAGCTGGAGCACACTGAGGAACTTGGCTCAGAGGCCAGAGGATGGGAAAAGATCCCTGGCACGTGGCTACACTGAGAGCACGGGAGAGGCAGGGTGGCTGCTGGTACTTACTGTCAGCATGTTTTCTGTCAAGATGAGTTCTGACAGGTTTTCACAGTCTCCAATTGACTCTGTCACCTCTGTCAGCCGATTCTGGTCCACCTTGAGGATGGAGAGCTGCTTCAGCTGACCTGGCCAGGGCAACAAGCTAGGTGTGAACTATGCCACAGAGGTAATGATGCTGTCCCACGTCCATCCCACCAGGGATTATGTAACCCAATGATACAGGCCCTCCCTTTTTTACCCATCAGCCTTGGTCACAGGTTTCACCCTGCATTATGCAGACCAAGGACCCAAACTGCTCACCAGCCTCATCTACTGCTTCTGTGACCACATCCCTCAAGCCCTAACACCTTGTTACGCACGCTCTTTCCTGAAGACCCCCCACCAGCAGCACTGTCGGGCAGTGAAGTCCCACTCTGCTCCCCATCCTATAACACTCACCGATCCCATCCGGAATGCATTCCAAGAGATTCTGTGACAGCAGCAAGTCCGTCAGTGCCACCAGCCCGCTGACCTCGTTGGGCAGCTGCTCCAGCTTGTTCTCTGACACATCCAGGCAGACCAAGCGGCGAAGATTGCCCAGCTCCTAGGGTCAGAGAGGAGACACTACAGCTCGAGGGAGCCGCTGAGGAAGGGAGCAAGTGGTGAATGGATGGTGCTGAACAGGTACTCACTGGAGGCAGGGCTGAGAGCTGGTTCCGGTCTAGCCAGAGCTCGCGCAGGTTTGGTAGTGCTCCCAGAGTGTCTGGCTGTAACAGAGCAGGACAGTAACGTCGTCAGTCCCTTCCGCAGCAGAGAAGCTGCTTGAGGATGCTACAAATCACAGCACACCTCTGCAGAGCCAAGCACTGCTACTGCTTTCACACCTCCTAGAACCATTCACCTAATGGTCTATGATGTTGTTGGTGCTGCAGCACGTCTGTTTGGAAACATCTGGGGTGGCAAACTGGCTGCAGAAGGTCCCAAGAGGAAACACAGAAGCCAACAGTAAGGACTGTCTGGCAGAAGGCAAGAACTAAAGATGGCTCTGGAAATTCTGGCTTCATGGAGGAGAGGAGTCTTTCTCCTCTTCCTCCTCTCAGACATGAAAACAAACATTTGGGTAACACTGTCCAGCCCTACACGACACAGCAGCAGCAGACACACGATGATGGTGTCGCTGCATTTGCTATCAGACACCACACACTGATTAGCTTTTGGGTTTGGGGTTAATGCAACACTCAAGTGTCAGACAACTGCTCTCAGAAGCATGCTGCAGCCTCGTGCCTCAGCACGCTGCATGAGCTGCTCCTTTGCCTCCCAGTTTAGACAGCTTCTTGCCAAACAGCATCCCAGAAGGCTCAGAGCAGGATGCAGTAACAGCTTGATCCAGAGCTGGAAAAGTAAAGAGCATCACTGAATGTCCTGGGCATCGAGCTGCTGAATTTGAGACTGCACAATGGCTCTCGACACGCTGGTGCTCAGACTTCTCCGTGGAGGGACCCTGGTCCATGGGGCACACACCCCGTGCTTACAGAATGGTCCTGCACTCTCTAGTAGAGAAACCAAGTCAGAAAGGGGAAAGGCACAAAGCCGGCCCTGCAGATGTGGAAAGCAACAGCTGGGGGCAGTGCAATACAGGAGAGGAAGGAGCAAACAAGAGTCTGGATGGAAAGACCCTTCGGCAGCCAGGTGACAAGAATGACCAGAGCAGAATGACCAGAGCAGAAGGGCCTGGAAAAGCAGGGCAAGTTGAGTGGGAGGACAGTAGGAAGCAAGGCACAAGGGCCAACACTCGAGGAGAACGTGACGCTGTGAACGATGACGAGGCCGTGGTGGGGCAGATCAGAATCTTCCCAAACCACCTGAAGATCTATTTCAGATGAGAAACCACTCACTTCTGCAGATATGGGGTTCTGCCCCTACCAACCACCCATGCTCCCTCCCCACCATCCCCCACCTACCAGCACTTCCAGGTCATTGCCTCCAAGATCCAGCTGTTCTAACTTGACGAGGAAGGAGAGTGAACTGCAAGATACAGGGAGCAGAGAGGGGAGGAGAGGGAAAACAACAGAACGAATGTAAGGTTAGCATTTGAAACACACAGCTCATTAATTACATCATTTTTAACACCTCCTAAAACATATGGGGCAATCCCGAACCTCTTCACAGCCTCTCTGAACCAAGCAGCTCAGGGGAGTCAGTGCCCTTCCCCAAGCCAGAGCACCACGGAACTGGGTTCAGTACAGCAGCAGTCCCAAAGTTCCCCCTGTGTCACCCATCTGCCTGCTCCCCCTCCCACCAAAAACACCCTGAGCAAAAACATGACAGACAAGCCACACCTTGACATCGCTGCTGATTCTTGTAGCAAAGATGGGGACCAGGGCACAGACTAACAGGTAACAGGAGAGCCAGCAGAGGACAATGCACATTTGGGGGCAAGGGGAACACAGCTGTGGGGAGCGGCAGGAATGACAAACACAGCAACCTCAGTCTTCCCAAGTGGGATGTCTGTGCTGCTTCAGAGAAGGGAAAAGACAACACTGGCATGATGTCTCAGGTGAAGTTAAGACATACAGACAGGAAGCTCAGGAGGCAAGGTACTACGAGAAGCCTGCACGGGGACTAAAGCCTGTCAGTGCTGCTCAGGGACATGCCCTGGGTACCTAAATCCTTGCCACCCAGTGATACAAAAGGCTGCAGCCCACAGCCTCACAAACCAAGGACTCAGTTCTTCTGACCCATCCTCAGCTCTCAGTCCTACTCCAACTCCTGCTCCCCAGGCAGTGGCTGGGGTCTCTCGCTTCGCTCTAGGGCAGAAGGGCCACCTCAACCTGCCCGCTTCCCCACCAGCAAGGGCCTTCAGTTCTTGTTCTTCTCTTCACAAGAATTGTCCTCACATAGGCATCACTATACTTCTCTGGGAAAAGAGCTAAACATCTCCACACCATCCAAACAAAGGAAGTTGGGGCTGCAAATGTGTGAGCAGGCAACAAACTGATCTGTCTTGCCTGGGCCAGGCTACAAAAACATGTGAGCTACAGAGGAAAGGCAGGTTCTTACCTTATGCAGTGGTGGTTTTAGAGATGTTCTATTAACTCAAGCCAAGGTTTAACAACAGGTCATTAAAAGGATTCTCTTGTATAAAAGTCTCTCATTATGATTCTCTATTTGCTCTTTGACTTCTCTGAAGGGTGGAGCAGCCCTGACTGTCCCTTCACAGCTTCAATTCCCAAAACAGGGACAAGGGATCGTGGAACCCAGGTCTTGGAGATGCCTCAGTACTGATCACTCTCTGCTACTCCAGGAGAGTACATCAACAAGAGCTACCCCCTCCCCAGATCGCTGGCAAGCCACGTCCCATCTGCATGGGAGAGATGAGGAGTGACAACGAGCAGTCCAAGACGAGCTGCTTCAGAACTCAAGTGACAGCAGAAGACTATCCAAGGAAATCAGATTTTGACAAGTAAAGGTAACTGCCAGCTGGATCTTTTACACAGCTCAACAGCAGCAATTCAGGGTATTGAAGCCCATCTACCTGCTGGGCTCAGCAACCTTGAAAACTGCAAGCATCACCCATTTCAGGAAGTCATTCTACCCTTTGGCAAGATCATTTGGACTTGTTTAGAGCTGTTCTTGGGCACAATTTCACCAGACTAAGTACAGGAGCTTCAGACCTGCATCAGCCACTGACAGATCTGACACAGATTGCCTTGGCCTTCAAGAGCCTCTTCTACTTTTGGAAATCAGCCAAAAGTAGAATTTGGGAAATGGGGGAGAGATGAAAAGAAGCTGGAATTGCACTGCAGAATGAGTAGCAAGCTTGGGACTTAACTTTCAGAGAAAAAAAACACCAACAGCATGCTCAGTATCTTGCTGGATGGCAAACAAATCTAACAGAGGAAAACAAGGGAGCACTGGGCATGAGAGATCTCCCCAGAAACCACACCATGAGTTTGGCCACAGACTGAACTCTCAAACTCCAGATACTTGCTGGTTCCTAGATGGTGAAAAGCCACTGAAACCACTCTTCCCTGCAGTCTGAAAGCCCAACTTAGGACGTAGCTACTGCAGCTCTTCGTTGTATGGTGTATCACAGTCGTGGCACCTGTCTGTATGAACACAAAGAACACAAGGAACAGACAGCAGCAGGTCCCAGCAACAGGACCCCAACGTCTCCTGCTTGCCTGTTCCTACCCTGGCACAAGGAGCTCTGGCTCTCATGTTCTCCCTTGAGTCCTATATTCCCTGTGGATATCAGGCCATCTCAGCTGGCCTCTGAACATTGCCCTTCTGTGACAGGGTGCTAATGGTGACAAATTCTGTGCAGAAAAGATCCTGTGACTCTGGTACCAGAGACAAGATGACTGAGTTAATCTGAACTACGCTTCTCCATAGTGTAATGACCAGGCATGAAGCCTGCGAGCTGACCAGTGACAGCTTTCAGCTCCTTTCTGGAAGTGTCCTGTCCTCTGGGTGGAAGCTGACACATGGATTCTACAAGCAGAGACAACCTGTGTCATATAAAACCTGCACTTGCAGGTCCCAGAGGAAAATAACCACCAGGAAGAGCCTGTGCCTACATCAAAGCAACATCTCACAACGAGGGAGGCACAGCCATCACAGAAGCAGCAAGACTACAGCCCTGAGCACTTCGAGTCCCAGAGCCTTGCTGGGACACTCTCACCAAATGCCTCCTTCGCCCTCATTGTTAAACAAAGCAGAGGAGGAAGGGGGGGAGCACAGACAGCCAAACTGAACACTCGCCACAAGCAGGACTGTGTGTGGCCCAAAACACACTGCTATCCAAAAAGAAGCCAGTAGAATCCCTTCCAACATATGTTCAAGGAAGACTGAGGGAATCACCAGTTGGATGGATAAGCAGGCAGAAGACAAAGCTGAGAGAGCTAAAGAGGGTTAGGAAATTCAGCAAACTCTGATGGGCTCCAAAGCAGAGATCAGTGGACAGACTCATTAGTTCTCCACATCCCCTCTACCTGACAGCATCAGCTGTACCAAGCAGATCCTCTGCCAGGAATCCACCTCTGTCCCTAACGCTCTGAAGCATTTAGTACAACTTACCTCTTCTTCCTCGCTGGCTTATTTTGTGTCTGCTGCAGGCGAGCCAGTTGTACCACCCACTCCCAGACAATGCTCCACCATAACAGAACACACACCCAAGAACAGATGTCAGAAGCTAAACAAATCCTCAGCCATACTCTGCTGCTGCTCAAATTACAAGCTTCAGAGCATGCAGAGTTCCTCCTGTACCTGCACCAGTGTATGTTTTCCAAAAGAATCTGTCATCTGCTCCTCCTCCTCTCCAGGAAAAATGGTTCCCACCATTTCAAGCAGCTTTCCTGCGGAACCCTGTCTGTTCCGAACCAGTCCTAGCACACAGGCTGAGTACAGACTGGAACACCCTTTCCTGCTCTTCAGCCCTGCACCGTCTCTCTCCCTCCTCATCACAACTTTCAGAAACGCAGCGAGATGCAGTTTGTTTGTGCGAAGCCTTGAACCCTCCCAAGCAAAGGGCCAGAGCCTGTGCTACAGATACAGCAAGGCCCTGAGGAGAGCAGACAATTCCTGAAGCCACCAGACAGACACTCACGTGGGGAGAGTCTTTAGCAGGTTCTCACGTAGCTCCAAAGTCACCAGGTTTGCCAAACTGCAAGAGAAGAGGGAGCAAGAAAGCCAGATTGACTGACCGGGGCTTCAGGGATGCAGAGAGATGCTCATATCCCTTCCCTGGGGACCACCCCTCCTTACCTGCATGGACACCTGAGTGCCTACACATGAAGGGAGACAAGGGGACACAAACACCAGAGGATCTTAAATGATTTCTGATGAGGGTGACTGCTCATTGCACAGCCATGCAGAACACCAACATTGTGCCCAAACTCCAGACAATGAAACATGGACTCACACACAGGACTGGCTGCCCACAGCAATAAAATCCTCCACATGTAGAAAGCCCAATCCCATGGGAGGGGTGCTGCACCCTATGGCAAAGCCACAGGTTTTGCCTTGACCATTTGCTAGCAGCATAAATAACTTCACCATCATCAGACAGACCCCACCTGTTGGGAAGGGGGCGAATGGGCACCCATAAAATAAGGAAAGATGGAGGATTTGAGAAGTCTGGATGCTCCCCTTCCTTGCCTGTGCCACAGGCCCCAGAGAGGAGAGGCTGCTGAGACCAGGAAGGAAACCTTTTTAAGAAGGTTGGCTTTTAACAGGAGTGGTTCTTAGAAGTGCTCAGGCAGTACGGTCAGCACAGCGGCAACGGGGATGGCACGCTCTTCCCCTCCAAGCCCTGCTAGTGTCCCCACCCAAACAGCACGGTGTCCCCACCCCACCTCTCCTCCCATCACGAAAAGCAGGGCCATACTCACTTCCCAATGTCATTGGGGAGGCTCTGCAGGGACACATCATTCAAGGCCAAGTGGCCCAGGCTCCGAAGCTGTGTGAAGCCCTCTGGAAGCCTGTGAAAGCAAGATGGAACAACACACCATTAATTCTGTGCACAAAACGAGCTCTAAATTCCTCACTTAAATCAGCCAAAAGCCAGTCCCAATTGGTACAGAATCACACAGGATCACAGAACCATAGGGGTTGGAAGGGCCCTCCAGAGCCCATCGGATCCAACCCTCCTGCCAAAGCAGGGTCCCTAGGACAGGTCACACAAGTTGGTGTCCAGATGGGCACCAACCAGATGGGAATCTATCCAGAGAAGGAGACTTCACACCCCCCTGGGCAGCCTATTCCCATGAATACATGTGATACCTACATGTGGAAAGGAAAAGAGCAGGAACCAACTCTCACCCTGCCTCCAGATCCAGGAGATGCCCCATTCCCTAGACCAAAGTCTCTATGTGTCCAAGTGTGTAAACCTGTCTCTGCAGTACTCAAACACGAATCCCAGACTAAAAATGCCATGGGATCATTTAAACATGAAAGCAGAGAGGGCTACCATGCAATCAAAGTGCCCATCCAAGGATATAAGGATGTGTCTGCAGACGATATTGCAGCGTTCCCTGGGACCAAGCAGTATCATCCTAACAGCTCCAAGGTGCAACACGACAGGGAAAGACCCATGAAAAGGAGAAATCTGCCATTCACAGGCAGCTCGTGGAGATCTCCTGCCCTCTGCTGAGGATACGCACTGACTCCGGGCCACAAAGAGACTGACAAACAACTTCCAGGGTGGAAGTGCTGGTCATTCCAGCTGAAAGGCTTGCCCCATTCCAGCAGCATCTGGCTCCACAACAGGGAAGCAGAGAGTTAAATCTATTAAAGGGCGACTGGGGCAGTGCTGGCCCAGAAGCACAAAGGGCAGCAGGCGTCTGGAAGCAGACTGGCATCTACAGAGACCCTGGCAGACTGCATCAAGACACCAGCGCCTGGAAGCATGATTCAGCAAGACAAAGAAGCCACACTTAAACTCCCAAAAGATTATGGATTAAGAGCTGTAGAGACAGAAGAGACAAGGCAGAGAGTCCCTGTCCTTGGACACAGCTCTGGGCACTGAGATGAGACAAGGAGCTATTGCAGAGGGTACAAAAAAGGGCTATGAAGATGCTGAGGGGATGAGAACATCTCTCTGAGGACGACCTGGGAGTGTTTAGTCTGGAGAAGACCAAGGGGGATCTTATCAATGCTGATAAATCCTTGAGGGGTGGGGTCAGGAAGATGGGTCAGTCTGTGTTCAGTGGTGCCCTGACAGGACAAGAGGCAACGGGCATAAACCTGAACATAGGATGTTCCACCTAAACACGATGAGGAACTTCTTCACTGTGAGGGTGGCAGAGCCCTGGGACAGGCTGCCTAGAGAGGCTGTGGGGTCTCCATCACTGGAGAAATTCAAATCCCGTGATCCTGGACAACGTCCTGTGCACAGCCTGCTCGAGGGGACCCTGCTCTGGGGGTGGGACTGGGGGATCTCCAGAGGTCCCTGCCAGCCCCCACCAGTCTGTGGTTCTGTGACCAAACACAGAGTTCAGAGGACAGCCATCCTAAGTTATAGATAAGAAAACAGAGAGCAAAAAGGACCAATGGCGTGCAGGCCTTTCTCTACTCCTCTGCAGTACAACCACTCCACATCCATTCTGGTTTGTGCACCAGGGAGTAACAAACTTATTCCCAGAAAGCACAAGTCCTCATCATTCACATCAGTGGCAACAGCACGACTACAGGTTCATCAGTCCAAGCTGTGGGCCCCACAGAAGGGGGAGCACACCCCAGCTCTTCCCTATCAGGGTGTTCCACCTGTCAGGACAGCAGACATCTGCAGGTCTTGGCAAATGCAGGGTGGGCCTAGGCCCTGACACACAATGACGATGAGAGAAAGCTGGGGAGAAGGAGGAACTTCAACTCTCATTCTTAGTGGAACAAAAGGGTTGAAGGTGCTTTCCTACCTGGAGAGAGGGTTCCCACTGAAGTCTGCGATTTCCAAGGATTTGCAGAATTTGATGCTTTCAGGAATTTCTGGAATGTCTGGAAAAATATGTGAAAGGAAAAACAAAAACAAACAAAAAAGAGGTTTGAGAGGAGTTTATTGAATGGAAAATAGCAGAGTACGTACTGGTGACAGCCTAAAACACCCTAAGACAACTGCATTTTCACAGTCCAGGACCCATGAGAGAGGACTCTGCAGGACTGTGAAAGAATTACAGAATCACAAACTGGTCTGGGTTGGAAAGGCTCCCAAGGATCATGCAGTTCCAACCCTCTGCCACAGGCAGGGACACCAACCTCCAGACCTGGAGCTACACAAGGTTGCCCAGGGCCCCAGCCAACCTGGCCTTCAACACCCCCAGGGACGGGGCACCCATCCCCTCTCTGGGCAGCCTGTTCCAGCCCCTCACCACTCTCTCTGTGAAGGGCTTCCCCCTAATATCTAATCTAAACCTTCCCTCCTTCAGCTTTGTCCCTCCTTCAGTTCCCTCCTACTTGTCCTGCCATTATCTACCCTTTAACAAGCTGATTCCCCCTCCTGTTTCTTTTGTCCCTTCAGGGACAGGGAGGCTGCAAGGAGGTCCTGCCGCAGCCTTCTCTTCTCCAGGCTGAGCAAACCCAGCTCCCTCAGCCTCTCTCTGTAGGGGAGGTACGGGCATGGCTTCTCCCCAAACACAAGTGCACGGGGTGGTGGCACAGCACTGAGACACGCAGGCCCGCGCTCAGCTGTGGCCTTACCGTTACGGGAGATGTCCAGTTCCACCAGCTGCATGAAGTTGGCAACCTCAGGGGGCAGTCTCTGGATCTCATTGTCACTCAGACCCAGCTTGCGCAGGTTCAGAAGCCTAAAGAAAGGCTGTGACAGGAGAGAAAAACCCGGGTCAGCAGCAGTTCTGCTTCTCACCTCAGGGCAAACCTGAGCACCCAGCCCTGGGGACAACTGCCCTCTCCCACAGCCTCTGTCCTGGTGAGGTCCTCCAAGTACAGTCGCTGAACAGATGAGACCCCTGATTAAAGCCTACAAGAGACGAGGGTGAAAGGAGAAAGGTAGTTCACAAGTTTAGGTTGATGATCCATTTAATATCTCTATTATCCCACTGCTCCTCTCCCTCCCCAGTAGGACACAAAATGGAAGCTCCTTGTTTCCCAAGGCAAACGTTCCTCTTGGGCATTTGAAGGCTGACATCATGGAGAAGTCACTACAACGCAGCTTGCCAACAGATGCCACAGCGTTTCTGAGACTGGTCCAGAGAAGCCAACACAGGAGAACACAAGAGGACTTCCCAACCAGAGTCCTGTCCCCACCATCGGGCATCTGCTGCACGCTCCATTTTGGCAGGACATCGGTGACAGGTCCCTAAACCCTGAGGAAGCATTTGTTCCACTGGGACCAGAAAAGAAGGAGCAGGCAAGCTATCTGGATGGCCCAAGTGATGAAGAATAAGGGAAGGAAAGAAAATCCCTTTCTAGAAACACCGCAGTCATGGAAACGCCGACTGCAAGGGACCTCTACACGTCTCAGCCTAACAGCACACAACTCCCTCACAGCCAGCCCCATGCTCAGAAGTCACTTATATTAGCTATAAATGGCAAAGTACATCAATCATACTCTTTCTAGACATGAGCAGCCTCTCAGCAAGTTTACTAAACACAACAAATTCTAATTATTGACTGAGCAGATCTTGCAGCTGCGCCTGAACTATTGTGGGACAGAGGATACGGGACAGGATGGAAACCAAGGCTGTGGCGCTGGCTGCATTTCCTGGATCGTTTCAGAGCGCCTGGGAACAACAAACAAACTACAGAGTCACTGCTGAGAATGAGAGTTTTACCCACAGGCAGATAAAGGCCGAGGCTGCTGCGCAGGGCTACCGACCCTGCCCGCTTCCTCTGGGCTCTGCCGCAGCACGGACGAGCGCTCCATCCACATCACCTCTGACAGGCCATGAGCTTTAGATGCCAAACCTGAAGCAGCGAGTAGTAACTCAGCCCGCAGTGCAAAAGAAAGGAGGGATGAAGCCAGGAGCAAGCTCAGGCCTACAAAGCAACACGCAGATCCGTGTCTAATCCAGGTAATGATCCCGCCTGTCCTACGCCAGAGGCAGGGAGGGTGTGAGCGCAAGCAAAGGAAGAGGTAATCGCAGGATTACTTACAGATCAGAGAGCACATCCAGAGTGTCAGGGCTGCTTACACAGAGCACGCTGAGAAGGGCCAGACAAGAATTCGAGGTCTGAACCTTATTTCTCGGTTGCCTTGCCAGCAATCCATCTGCATAGATGGCTGCAGAACAGGACTAGCTGTGGGGAAACTGGTCTTTGTCTGGGTTTTGGTGGTGGGACACCCACCACTGTCACTTGTAACATTGCAAGGATCAGTAATACAACCAGGCAAGGGAGGGGTGACAAATGCAAAGGTGATGCACATCACCGTGAAGACACGCAGACCACAGGGCGAGCTGCTCGCCCCACGAGAAGGGGTGATGCTGAGGTCTAATCACACCGCTGGAGTTTCTCTGCTGTAGATCAAAACCTCTGCAGCTTCCACAGAGATGTCTCAGTCAGGAAACACAGCTGGGTGCATGTTTGAGGGATTGCAAAATGTGTCACGGCCTTTGCTACGCTGAGGTGGCTGTCCTTCCACTTCACTCCCATACTGAGAGGCAGATGCTTGTGATCAAGAGCAGCGACATGAAATTCATACTCCTGATGTCCTAAAGTAGTGTCATAATAAGTAAAGCAGACCATAATAAGTAAAAAAAGAAGATTAAAACCCCAAGTCCTCTCGATGCTGCGTGGCACAGGTTCTTTTTAATTCAGTTTACCCAATGCAAATCAGTTTACTAAGAAAGGAAGTAGGTGAAAGTCTAAATGACAACAAAGGTTCAAGCCAGAGCAGGAGGTTCAGAGACTTGATTTGCCATTGTTTCCTAGCTCCTTCTCCTAATTTTAGAATGCAAGGAAATTCCAGGCAAGACATTGTGCTGACCTGCTGGAGCCTACAGGTTGGAAAATAACACGGGAACGGAACATCCATCGTCCAACTCGCAGCACTTCTGCCCACAGACTTCAGGCAGTCTCAGAATAGATGCTCACACTTCAAGAAAAAGGGAGTTTTAGCACAAACCAGAATAAAATCACACTGCACGTTGTGCTGCAGTGTTCAAGGGAGGCATCTCGATGATCTGAAAGGTCTTTTCCAACCTGGCAACTCTGTGATCTATTGACACAGTAGCGATCTGAAAGCCAACTGGGGAAACTGGTAGCTGTGACCAATGGCTTCAGTTTGACTTTCCTACCTAGGCAATCAACACACCACGTCCCTGGCACCGCAGTTGTACCCAAGCCACTTACTGCGATTCAACAAGCTGTGTAACAGGTCTTTTACTGGCACCTTACTGGAAGTAACTGGGACCCACACACAGACAGCACAGGCCAAGCCTCAGCATCGAGCTGTCATGACAGTCTCACAACTCTTCCCAACCTGTCCCTTGCTCCAGGGAGACATCCATGAAACACAAGATTCAGAAACACCTTGTTCTGCACATGTACCAAGTCATAGAATCACAGACTGGGCTGGGTTGGGAGGGACCCCAAGGATCACAGAGCTCCAACCCCCTGCCACAGGCAGGGACACCAACCTCCAGGCCTGGAGCTACACAAGGTTGCCCAGGGTCCCATCCAACCTGGTCACCAGCATTTCTTCTCCTCAGCGAATTAATTGTTGTGTTTTTTTTCAAGTAACCAAAACTCTCTGAACCTCAAAGCACCAGCAGATCAGTGCTCAACCTTCCACTCAGCAACCATCCAGGCCACAGCAGCACATCCCACCTAAGACTCAGCTGAGCTGGTTCTGAGTGCAGCATTTTGACACAGTAAGGATCCGAACTAGCCAAACCCCAGCAGTGGGGGTCACAAAGAACCAACACAGAATTACAGCGCTCCCATGCAAGGATTAAGGCTTTATATTTGAAAAAAACATCAGTCAAAGAAAAGATCAGCCATTTCTGGGGTGCATCAGGAGATGTATGGCTAGCAAGTGACAGGAGGGCATCCTCCCCCTCTGCTCTGCCCTGCTCAGGCCCCACCTGGAGTGTTGTGTCCAGTGCTGGGCTCCCTGGGATAAAAAGGACAGGGATCTCCTGGAGAGAGTCTAGAGGAGGCTACAGAGATGCTGAAGGGCCTGGAGCATCTCCCCTGTGAGGAAAGACTGAGGGAGCTGGGGCTGTTCAGCCTGGAGAGAAGAAGACTAAGGGGGAACCTTACTAATTTTTATCAATATCTGAAGGATGGGATGCAGGGGGAATTGGCCAGCCCCTTTTCAGTGTCTGTGGAGACAGGACAAGGGGCAATGGCTGCAAGTTGGAGCATAGGAAGTTCTGCACCAACATGTGGAAGAACTTTTACCCAGTGAGAGAGCCCTGGGCCAGGCTGCCCAGGGGGGTGTGGAGTCTCCATCTCTGGAGAGATTCAAGACCTGTCTGAACACCGACTTGTGCAGTATGAGCTGGGGAGCTGCTTTGGCAGGGGGTTGGAACCGGTGGGCTCTTAAGGTCCCTTCCAACCCCTATGATTCCATGATTAACACTGACCTTATCCCTTACCCAGAGGGCAAGGGACACCCCAAGCCTGGATCTCTGCTGAGCCCAGGAGTGCTCTGCTCCCAGCATGAAGCATTCTGCCAGCAGAGCACACCCCTGTTTCCACGAGCAGCCCCACAGGCTCAGGGGCCGCTTGCCCTGGGAAGGCAGAGGCAAAGCATCACTGTGGGAGCAAGTGAAGAGCTGGGTGTTCAGCTGCCATTCAGAGCTGAGGCCGTCTCCAGGAACCTCTTAGTGCAGGACCGATGTGCTTCCTAGCTACACCAGGAAAGCTTTTAGGAAACCAGCCCAGAGCCCCAGCCTGCGTTCCCCTCCTAGGACTCGGGTTAGCACTAAGTAACACCAGGCAGCAGCTGCAATCCAGAACTGGGGTGACTGCACACACGGCATCTGACACAGCACATCTCATCCTCAGCGTGCTGGGATCTGCGTGCTTGGGATCCCACACTCTCCTGAGCTGGAAGAGACCCACAGGGACTGTCGAGTCCGACTCCCAGCTCCACACAGGCCCAGCCAGGTCAGAGACAGGACTGAGGGCATCGGCCAGACACTTCTCACCCTCACCCCAGCTTGGGGCTGTGACCCCTTCCCTGGGGAGCCTGTGCCAGCACCCGACCCCCCTCTCAGCACAGAACCTCTTCCTGACACCCAGTCTAAACCTCCCCTGGCAGCTTCACACTGTTCCCTCAGGTTCTATCCCTGGTCCCCAAAGAGAGGAGAGAGATGGGCGCTGCCCCTTCGTTCCCCTCAGCCACAGACCCCAGGAGGTCTGTCCTCAGCATCCTCTTCTCCAGGGTGAGCAACCCCAGGGCTTCAGCCTCTCCTTGTGAGCCTTCCCCTCCAGACCTTCCCCATCCTTGCTGCCTCCTCCAGACGCTCTCCAGTAGCTCCAACCTATTCCCAGCACTTGAGATGAGGACTTGGACTAGCTGGCCATGCTGTGCTGGATGCCCCCCGGGATGTGGTTGGCCATCATGGTTGCCAGGGCACACTGCTGGCTCATGGTTAACCTGCTGTGGGCCAAGACCCCAAATCCCTCTCACACAGCTGGTCTCCAGCATCTGATCCCTCAGGCTGGATGTGCAGCCAGGGCTGCCCCTTCCCCAGGGCAGAATTTGGCACTTGCCCTGGTAAACTTCATGCTGGTGGTGACTGCCCAGCTCTCTGATCTGTCCAGGTCTCTCTGTAAGACTTCTCCACCCCCAAGAGAGTCAACAGCTCCTCCCAATTTGGTGTCATCTGCAAATTTACTTAAGACACCCTCTAAGTCCTGATAGAAAGAACTGGACCTAAACTGGAGCCCCTGGAGACACTCAAGGTCGGGCTGGATGGGGCTAGTGAAGATGTCCCTGCTCACTGCAGGGGGGTGGGATTAGATGACCCTTAAAGATCCCTTCCAACCTTACATGTTTTGTGATTTAATTTTCTCCACATTTTATAAGGCCCTGAGGTGAGACTGACTGACAGGCCTGGAACTGCCAGGGTCTTTCTTACCCTTCTTAAAAACTGGGACAACATTTTCCAGCTTCCAGTGAACTGGGACATCTCCAGAGTCCCAAGACCTCAACCCTTAATTCCAAGAGCCAAACTGTATAAAGCAAGACAGCAGCACAAGAGATTCATTTGTGATGCTGGAAATGGAGAACAAATTAATTTTAAATTTGTTTCTGGAAGTAAGAGCAAAACTCAAGCAAGCATCTCCCTGGAGACCAGCAATTATCCCTCCTTCTAATCAATGAGAACCCTGGTTCGCATAAAAAAAGTCACAAGCTTGGCAGGATACTGAATGTCTGTATAAAGATGAAATGTACACAACTGCAAGGTTTTTTTAAAATATCAATTTAAAAAAAAAAAAAATCCCCCAATCTGCATGACCTGTAACTTTCTGTGTCTAAACTACTGATCTAAGATTAAAAAATAGAGGTTTGAAGGGGGAAAACAAAAAAAGGCAGCAGTCTTTCTGTGTTTCCTGGAGTAGCAGAAGCCTGAGGACCACAGCAAGTGAGGAGGGATTGGTATGAAAGGACTCCAGCACACAGGAGTTCAGCCAGCCCAGAGCATCATGGAAACGATCTCAAACTAAAAAAAAAACAAGGCCCAAGAAAAAGACCATGGGGTGCAACTGTGAGGGGGAGCGGGGAAGCCTTCGTAAAGTAGAGTATTCAAACAGACATTCTACTGTTGCTGTATGTGAATGGTTATGGGATGGGCAAGATGGAAAACTACTACCAACCTGTCCTGCCAGTAAGATTCAGGAGGGATAAATAGTTAAAATTCCAGGAGCAGAGCAGCCCCTGCACACAGACTGGAGACAGACCGGTCCCTGCTCCCGCTCAGGCACTGACTGGCTGTACGGGAGTGGTGGGGATGAAGGGCCCATAAAGCACCGAGCAGTGAGGAGCACTCCACAAAGCCCTAACGCTGCAAGAGAGACACAAAAATGGGAGATACTGGCTCTGCAGATGCAAAATACTCATCCAGTAGCTCTGCTGAAGGCAAAAGCAGGCGAACATGGAGACATACCAGGGACATGACAGTGCTGCACATGGGACATAACGCAGCGCTACAGGCTGGGGGAGACTGGCTGGAGAGCTGTCAGGCAGAGAAGGGCCTGGGGGTGTTGGGTGACTGCAGGCTGAACAGGAGCCAGCAGTGTGCCCAGGGGCCGGGAAGGCCAAGGGCATCCTGGCTTGTGTCAGAAATAGTGTGTCCAGTAGGTCTGGGGAGGGGATTGTGCCCCTGGACTGGGCACTGGGGAGGCTGCACCTCCAGTGCTGGGTCCAGTTGTGGGCTCCTCACCATCAGAAGGACATGGAGGGCCTGGAGCGAGTGCAGAGAAGGGCAACCAGGCTGGGGAAGGGGCTGGAGGGCAAATCCTCTGAGGAGCAGCTGAGGGAGCTGGGGGTGTTGAGCCTGGAGCAGAGGAGGCTGAGGGGAGACCTCCTCCCCACCTCCCCTGCCCTGCCAGGAGGGTGCAGAGAGGTGGGCGCTGGTCTCTTCAGCCAGGGGACAGGAGCTGGGACAAGGGGCAATGGGCTCAAGCTGGGCCAGGGCAGGGTCAGCTCAGCTGGGAGGGCAAAGTTCTTCCCTGGCAGAGTTGTGGGGCTGTGGCACAGGCTGCCCAGGGAGGGGACTGAGTCACCCCCCTGGGGGTGTTTAACAGAGGGGAGATGAGGTGTTCAGGGATCTGGTTTAGCATAGGACAGGAACAGTTGGGCTTGATGATCTTAAAAGGCTTGTCCAACCTTGTGATTCTGTGATATTCTGTGAAGTCTTTCACAGGATCCTGCTTGGGCAGGGGGCTGGACTTTCAAGCTCCCTTCCAAAGCCAGTTCTGTGAGTCTGTGAAGAGTTACCTTTAATGTCTGAAACAAAATCCAACCACTTCAACCGCTTGAAAAAGGCACCCTGGATCCATGGATTTTTCAGTCAAAAGGGACCACGGAGTAATATCCTTCTAATCTTTTGTATATCACAGACTTTGGTCACAGAATCACGGAATAAATCAGGTTGGAAGGAACCTCAGGAGATCTCTAGTCCAACCTCCTGCTCAGAGCAGGGTCAGCCATAAAGTCAGGCCACACTGCTGAGGCCTTTGTCTAGTCAAGACTCTCAAAACCTCCAACAATGGAGGCTCCAAAAACCCTGTGTACCGCTGGCTCCACTAATTAAATATCCTCACAGTGAAAAAAGCTTCCTTGTACCCAGGAGGAGCCACCTCACTGGATGATGCCCTGTGCCTCTCGTCCTCCCCAGTGCACCACGAGGCTCCGTCTCCATTATAACCTCCCTGTGCACACTGGTGACGTCCCTACAATGCCTTCTCCAGGCTGAAGTGTTGTTCCTGTGGTCTGTCCTGCAAGTGTTTCAGCCCCCATCCATCCTGCAGACCCTCTCCTGAACTCACATCAGTTGGGCAGTGCCATTCTCCTACGGTGGGCCCCACAGGGGATGCAGCATTGAGGCACGGTCTGTGGAGTGGAACAATGCAATAATTACCCCTAGGGTGTGTGCTCCTATCAGTATCTCCAATGTGCTGCTGGCCCTCTGTGACACCAGGGCACCCTGACAGACCCTGTGAGGAGCTGGACTCTGAGCATACGGACTGAGGATGAAAGCCAAGCACCTTGGGACAACATCCAGCAGTGGAGAGGAGGTGGCCACGTATGACAAAAAGAACGCTGCCAACAATAACACATACGACATGAAGTCCAACTCACAGGCCTGTTTGCATAACAAAATTAAAATCCCATTTGCATAAGCAAAACCAAAGCCTTTCTGCCATCATCAGACAAATACTGAAGTGTACAACCAATAGAAACAACAGGAGAGAACACCAAAGCTTCAGCAGACCCCTGTGACAAACCTGTCACACCCAAACCACGCTGGTCACTTGGGAATGGTGCTCAGGTGAGTTACACACTACATGCTGTAGGTGGGATGGGTTCCCAAGGGCTGCCAGGTAAGCTAACAGAACACCCTGCCACAGCACACGACACACAGGGCCAGGGAGCCACAATTAGACTAGAAAGACTTGTAATTCTTCCTTCACAACAGATGCCTCAGCCCCTTCGCAAGACCCATATCAATACTGGAATGATACGTGGAGAAGTGAGAAAGGATGAACCCCCATGCAGCTGAGTGAGCTTCAAAAGTGAAATCACAGACTGGTCAGGGTTGGAGGGACCTCTGGAGACCACCCAGCCCAACCCCTGCCAGAGCTGGGTCACCTCGAGCACGTCACACAGGACAGCATCCAGGGGCACAGGGTTGGGATCTCCCCAGAGAAGGAGACTCCCCAACCTCTCTGCCAGCCTGTCCCAGGCCTCGGGCACCCGCAGAGGGAACAAGACTTTTCCTCATGTTGGGATGGTCCCTGCTGCGCTCCAGTTCCTGCCTGCTGCCCCTTGTCACCCCTGAGAAGAACACAGCCCCATCCCCTTGACATCCACCCTTTAGATATTGGTGAGCATTGATGGGATCCCCTCGCAGTTTTCTCTTCTCCAGGCTGAACAGCCCCAGCTTTCCCAGCCTTCCCTCACACCAGAGATGCTCCAGCCCCATCACCCTCACTCCCTCCCTGAACTCTCTCCAGCAGCTCCCTGTCCTGAACTGGGGAGCCCAGCATTGAACACAACTACAGATATGGCCTCACCAGGACAGAGCAGAGGGGGAGAAGAACCTCCCTCAACCACACTCTTCTTAACACCTCCAGGTCCCACTGGCCACAAGGGTACAGTGCTGGTGATGGAGAGCTTACTGTCACCAGAACTGCCGGTTCCTTCTCTGCAGCACTGCTTCCCAGCAGGTCACCCGTGACCTGTACTGGTGCCTGGGGTTATTTCTCCAGAGGTGCAGGACCCTACACTTGCCCTTGTTGAATTTAATTTGGTTTCTCTCCTTCCCCACTCTCCAGCCTGCCCAGATCTCGCTGAACAGCAGCACAGCCTTCTGGTGTGTCAGCCACTCCAGTTCCATTCCGAACTTCCCAGCTTGGAATCATCAGCAAACTGGCTGAGGGCATACTGTCTCCTCATCAAGGCCATTGATGAATTTGTAGAGTAAGTATGGACCCAGCACTGACAGACCCTTGGGGAACGGGCCTCCAACAAGGCTCTGTGTTGCTTATCACGACCGTCTCTACCCTCACCCAACCCACACTTCCCAAGTTTACCTATGAGCATGTTATAGGAGACAGTGTCAAAAGCCTTGCCAAAGTCAAGGACAACAATATTCACTGCTCTCCCTTCATCCACCCAGCTAGCCATGCCATCATAGAGGGCTATCAGACTGGTCAGGTCTGGTTTTCCTTTGGTGAATCCATGCTGATCACCCCCAATAACCTTCTTTTCCTCCACACGCTTGGAGATGACCCCCAGAAAAAGCTGTTTCATCACCTTTCCAGGGATGGGGGTGAGGCTGACTGGCCTGTAGTTTCCTGGGTGCTCCTTCCTGCCCTTTTTGAAGACTGGAGTGATACTGGGCTTTCCCCCAGTCCTCAGACACCTCTCCTGTTCTCCAGGAACCTTCAGTGATGATGGAGAGTGGCCTGCCAGTAACATCTGTCAGCTCCCTGAGCACTCATATTGTCACAGCAGCCAAGCAGAGAGCCATCCTGACTGGAGAGCACTCATCTTCAACCGTAGGTCAGCCTCACTCAAAGAATGTTCCAAACAGCACGCTCTGGCTTTGTCTGGGGTTATCCAGAGAAGCAGTAACAGGCTCAGCCAGTTTAGCAAAACAAGAAACACTGGTAGCACCAAATACCGGCTCTTTTGGGCACATTCACCTCTGGCTTCGGCTGAGGAACCCAAGTACCTGTGCACTGAGACAGTCTCACATACTGATGACCCACGGATCTAGGACACTGATAACATAAGGATGCCCGACATCCACTCTGCAGAGCTTCTCAGCCAGCAGAGAGATGCAAAACCAGAATAGCCCTGGATCCCATGGAGCTGAGCACACATGGAGCACTTTACCTGCACTTCATTTATAAGCTGGGTTAGCACACGGCTCCAGCTCTGGTCAACAGTGAACCCTTACATGGGAGAGCAGGAGGAGGAAGTACCAGGGAGGAGGAAATACCAGGGAGGAGGAAATACCCACCTGGTTTAGAAACGAGCTTCTGGCCTCATCTTCAACATGTCACAACTGCTCCCAGCAATGCAGCTGGGCGGCACTGGAGGTGGTGCTGGTCACAGCTCAAAGAGGGAGATGTGTAACTCCCAAGTACACATCTGACAGTGCTCTGCATCCCTTCCTCGTTCCTTAGGAGAGGAACTCTGACTGTCCTACTCCAAAACTGGCTGCATCAGCCACCTCAGGCTCTGCAAGAGGGAAAGGAGCCACCCACCTCTGCCTCACATGTGGCCTCCATCAGCACCAGGCAGGCACTTCACTGCCTGTGGGCGCAGCACAGAGCCCCCATCTGAAAGCCAACGCCTGAAAAACTGCAGAGGAGTTCCTGCTGGCCTGTTTTCCAGCCTGTCAAGGTCCCTCCCAACAGCAGCACAACAATCTGGCACACACAAAGTGACGCACAGTGCGTAGACACACAGCAAAGGCAGAAAGGGCCCTTGTAAGCCCAGTCTCTTGGCTGGAAGAGGCCCCAGAAAAAGTCTGGAGGAGGTTCCATCCTCCTCTCTGCAATTAGCATGCCACCAACTAAGCTGCATTACTTCAGCTTGCTGACATGATGGGCTCTCTCCAAACCTCAATCCAGCCTCTCTGACTGTTGATGTCTGTATCTGTGGAGCTCCTGGGATCAGCACTGAGGATGCTGCGAAGCCCCAAGGCAAGAGAAATCACAGAACCATCCCATGGTCAGGGCTGAGAGGGACCTTAGAGATCATCAAGTTCCAAGCACCCTGCCATGCGCAGGGACACCTCTCACCAGACTTTAACCTTCTTAGAGAAGGTTAATGGAGCTATCAGGTTAGCCTAGAGAACCACAGTGCTCAGACAGTGATGCTGGGAGTTCAGACACCACTGCCAAGGGCTTCCTTTCTGCTGCAGAGTAGTGCTCAGCAGGACCCTGCCTCCTCCCAGGCTCACTCAGTCACATCCAAGGGTGGAAAATTAAAAATGATAAAGGACAGTGGATAAAAGGATTGGGACAAATTCAGCCCTGCAATGACCCAAGCAGTCTGATGATGCACGGCAGGGTTGGGGACGCAGCTCTAACAGGCACACCGAGCTCCAGGGCAGCCTGCCGGTGCCTGGAGCAGTCACGGCCATGGAGTCCCTGCGGCAGCGCTGGGGCCCTGTGCCCCTCCATGCTTCACGCACAGCAACACAAGCCTGAGTGTCCTACAGCTCCCACCCCACCCGCAGAAAGATGCATCTCCCAGCCAAGCAGGCAGACGCCATTAGGGTGCTGGAGCCTGGGGCACTGCTCCTGCATAGACTGCTCTGCTCTCCATCCCAGGCAGCCCCGGCCCACGTTAGTTTAATGCATCTTTTCTGAATCTTTGTCTCCTTGAGGCTAGAGCCAAAGGGCTTCTGTACTACCTGAGCCTGAGCTCCTGCTTTCCCTCACCTGCTGGTGCTGAGGCAAGGAGATCCCCCCTACACTCCCCCTGCCAGCACGTAACAGAGACTTGTGAAGCACAGCATAGTATCGATGCATCTGTCCCATTTCACCACCCAAACATCAGTCCTGCCAAAGGCACCGTGCCTGATCCAAGGGGACAGGACACAGGCGCCTGTTCTCCACCATTACCTTGCTCCTTGGCCCCATGTTCCCCCCTGTACCTGGAGAATGAGCCAGCTCCACAGTGCCCAAGAGGGAGGGAGGAGGACAAGAGAGACCCGGGCTGCCCCTCTACCACCTTCCCCGGAGGAGCAGCCACACCATCCCGCAGCACAGGCAACTCAAGGGGGCTGCCTCAGTGCCGGGACCAAGGGGGGAGGCTGTCAAGCACCATCAGGCCATAGGGTCCTTCCTCCCCTCAGCCAAGCACACTGTAAGCAGCCTCGAGGAAGCACCTCCGAGTCGGGATGTTTCCCAAGTCGAGGTGGCCGTGGCACGCTGAAGGGGAGCAGGACACGTGCCACAGCAGTCTCACACACTGGCCAACATCCCCGGCATAAAGCAGTGACACTTCATACATCTGGAGACCGGGCGCTGGGGTGACTCTGCAGACACAGCCTCCACACTGGAGCTGCACAAAGCCTTTTGATTCTGCAGCCAAAACCATGCCGGTGTTGCCAAGCTCGGCCAGCCAAGCAGCGAGCCTCAGATGCCTCTTTGTCCTCAAAAACAACCTGTGACAACCCAGGCTGCCGCTGAGACAAAGGACCACAGACCAAGCGCTTCTGCGGCGGGGGCTGAGCACACTGACAGTGCCAGCTGTGTTACTTCTCCAGCACAGCCCAAGGGGATCCACGTCAGAGGTTCTGGTAACCTTTCCGATGCTGGGAGTGCCAGCGACACGGACAGGTCCTCCTCAGATCTCACCACTCTGCAGAGAATTGCAAGCACCGCTGCCAAACCCCACCGGTACAGCCCCAGCACCTTCAGCAGGACAGCACACGTTTAATTAAAGGCAGGATCAGACTATAGCAGGAAAATAATTACAATTCCCCTGGTGATTCACGAGCAAGAGGAGGGCCTGGCTTCCCGTGCCACCAGAGGCTTGCTGCAGCACACAGCAGTGCTCTGTGATTGTCTCCAGGCCAAAGGCACAGGGCTTGGCTGCTGTGGGCAGGTGTCTGTCTGTCTGCAGCAACACAGCTCAGGCAGCTCCGTGAAATGCTCCTGGCAAAACCAGATCACACACTTGAGCCTCGTGTTTCGTTCACATGTTCCTGGCTACAGGCAGGCTCGACACCCAGGGAGCTGCAGCATCAGGATGCAGGAGCACATGTGTCTGCCCTTGCAGTCTTGGGCACCCACAGGCAGAAGTGTGAACAGAGTGGGGGTCCCTCCTTACACATCTGTGATGAAAGGAAGAACTGGCCTGTGATGACTGTGGCTGCGGGACAGCCCTTGGGGAAAGCCAGCTGTGTGAGAGATTCACATGGAGCCGGAAGCAAACACTGCAAAGCAAAACGCTTGGGAGCTGATCAGCTCCATGGATAAACTCAGCCCTTCCGAGCCCTGTGCTCAACGCCAACACCTTACAGGTGAGGCCACAGAACCAGGAAGGCTCCTGTCCCATGGCCAGGCAGGACGCCAGCCCCGGGGGCTGCGCAGCTCCGTGGCAGAGCAGGACCAGCTCCACTTCCAGCAGCCTGGAGCTGCAGAGCAGGGAGCTCGACACGCCTTTCCCTCAGCTGAGGGAAACCAACCAAGCAACCTGCATTCCCAGAACAGAGCCACTCTTCCAGAAATCCAGGGAGGGTAACGCGGTTAATGGCAGCAGAGGTCAATAAAGCGGTCACCACTGCTGATGGATGTGAACACCAGTTTGGATGCACTTCAGCCACACAGGGAAGATGGGGTGCCCTGGGAAGGGCACCGCTACCACTGTCCAGGCAGACCCCACCTGGGTGCTCCTCTGACAGCCCTGAGCCAGCGACCGGGAGCAGCAGCCTGGGACAAGACCACAGGCAGTGGATCCAGACCCGCCCATCCCAAACAAGGACCCTCCCAAACAACTGCCTCCAGCTACAGCAGCGTTTCGCTCTCCACTCCTCGCAGCTGCCACAGACCCCAAGCACAGGTCACAGGAAAGGCAGCGGCTCAGCTGATGCTCTGCCACAGATGGACACAGTCACAGCAGCCCTTGGCCCAGCACACCATGGCACCACCTTCCCCATGCTCTGGCAGGGACAGCAAAGGGGGGTTCTTCTCCACAGCACGGGAGGAGGAGGGGACGCTCCCTGCCTGCCCACACCAAGGAGAAGATGGAGGGATGGTCCCAGCAGCACAGAGCACAATGAATACGAGCAGCTCCACATGCCCCCGTGCACACTGGAGCTCAGAGCTGGGAGGAGACCAGCCCAAAACACAGGCAGGCTGCTCCCCAGCTGCCTGACAGGGCGGCACAGCCCTCCCTAAGCAGACTGGCCGGATTTCCGACTATTTAACCCCACGTATCAGGCCCTGAGGAATGCATTTCAAATATATAAAAGTACTTAAGCTGCAGGAACGCATTCCAGCCAAGACAAAGCGAGTTGTCTCTGAGCCAAAGGTTCGCCAGCTGCTGCTTCCCAGGCATCTAAGCAGGGACTGAGGAATGCAGACCCCTCTGGAGACGGACACAACTGTTCCTCTGCGGACAGCACGGTGCCCAGGACAGCAGAGTGGGACCTCTGGTTCAACTGAAATGACAGGCTTATTCAGGGCCACAGAAAGGAAATCCCCAAGCCAGAATTAGATCACGACACCACAACCAATACCTCGCTCTTGCGAAGAGCTGCAGGGGTTTTACTGACTGCAGCAATCCGCGGTCTCAGGCTGCATCTCAAGCACGAAAGCAGCTCCCTACAGCTGCGCAACTGGAGGCCCCTCTGCCCAAAGGAGAGCACAAACGCCCTCTACCCCTGGCCCCGAGTCCAAAGGATGGGTGCCACAGACACATCAGCACTCCCTGCAGCAAACACACAGCATCCAGTGTCATCTTCCCCTGGAATGCTCAAAAGCATCAATCTGGAGAGCCCTGCCGAGATCACTTCCAGAGACAGCGTTTGGCTACTGGTGAAGCAGCAGCAGCCAACACAGTCCAAGTGCTACCTGAAATCCTCTCCCCTTCCTTCACCATTCTACCACTCATCTCCAGCCAGGCCCTCCCTGGCACACCAGCACCTCAGGAGTGGCCTTCTGCAGCACCGCCAAGGGACCCAATCCAACAATCTAGTTCCCTTCTTCTGAACCGTCTTCTGACCAAAGAAGGGTTCAACCAGCAATTACAAGAAAGTAATTTACTTATCTGCAACACCACAAAGATAAGCAACAAGGAAGAACGTCAAGAGTTATATATATGGCATTTTCTTGAGGTGGAAACGGCATCACCCTGCAAGTTTATACAACAGATGCATCTCCAGCACCGAGAGGCACCGTAACACAAACCAAAAAACACCCCAACAAGTAAGTCTGAACCCTGGAATGGGGAAACAGAGAGAAGGCAGACCAGAGTCAATTAACTGGTATGGAGAAGGGTGCTCAGACCACAGCAGACTCTACACTCGGGGTTCAGGGAAGCACATTTGGGGGCTGAAGGAGCCTCACGGAAGAATTAAGTGTCCCTGTGTGGAAGGAGACAGCAGGAGATTCTCAGACAGAAAAGACACAAACAACAACGTCTCTGAACAGGAAGAGTACAAAGAATAGGAAGGTGCCAAAGCAGCTCCCAGGGGAGCAGCTCAGACATACAGCATTAAATACCCTGAACTAGGAATGGAAAAAGGAGGAGCCAGAAACCACAGAGAACCTTGCAAGGCAAGAGCTCTGCGGGCCATGGCATCCCTCTGCCTCAGCACCATCCACAGGCTTTACACACTGCCTCACCTGAGTTTCTATTGGGAAGGAAGTGAAACATGGTGATAAAATCCAGGAACATTCAGGGAACACACACAACAGGTCAGAGAAGACCTGAAGAGGTTAACTTAGTCCTGCCTTTACCCCTAACCATCCACGAAATACCACTGAAACCATTCCTGGCAGACACTGAGAGATCAGAGAGGTGTGAGCAGATCAGGTAACAGCAAGTGCTGTGTAGGGCAGTATCACGTTTACACTTCAGAGAGTGTCCTGGACCATGAGCAAGGGAAGAGACCCTACACCAGTAACTGTCACTGAGGGACAGGAGGAATCCCAAAGGGGAAACCTCAGCCCAGAGAGGCAGCTGGTGCACCCAGAGATGTGGGCACGTTCCTGACCCCATGACAGAGACGTATCTAGAGTCAGCTGCATCAGCTGAACCTGGGGAAAGACTGAGCAGGTGCCTCCACAGATGACCTCCCCGCATCACACAAAACCAGTGCAAAGGAAGATGTGGTGGCAGACAGTACTGTTTACGCCATGGTCACCTGAATCTTCACAAACTCTTTCCTTCACCAGACCAGTATGCCTTTCTACCTCACCACTGTGCTCATTTAAACTTTCTCCAAGGCCTGAGTTCCTGCTGAGACCCACACAGGGCAGCTCACCCACATGCTGTCCAACAATGAAGATGAGCACACAACCCAGAGCTCAGAGAAGTTAATACTTATCAATTCTTATTCGCAGACAAGATCACTTCCATGCTCCTCCTTCCTCTCCTCGTGTTAGCACGTCCAAGGAGTGCATGTCCAAGAGCTTTATCAGCTCTTTATTCCACAACTGAGCCATTCCCTAACTACTATTCAGCTACTACCACTCCAGCACAAACCCTGAATCTCCCCAGCCACCACCCAGGATTTATCAGACAGACAGCTACTCCATGGGGAGTGAAGGGTGAGGGTGAAGCGGCCTGTGGCCTGCTTTTATTTCAACTCCTGGGCAGCAGCACATCCAGAACACCCGGCTTTGGGAGAAACAAAACCACATCCCTGTGTACACATTAACTCGTAGGGCTCCTGAGCTCCTGGAAGGAAGAGAGGGGCATGCCAACTCTGTGCACAGGTCTCACAAGCAGCAAGTGAAACCAGTTTCTTGACTGGTTTTGTTAAACCAACGCAGCTTCCAGTTTTGACAAGGCCTGTGATGCAAAGGCTTCACATGCAGAACGAGAAGGGTGCCCACCCCAAACCCAAGCTTCAGTGGGCACCAAAGCTGTCCCATCTCTTATGGCATGGTGAACCATGGAGGAGTCCAGTCACTGGTGATTCGTGGTTCCCAGGCTTTCCCAGAGAAGGGTTATTAGCACGGAAAGATTAAAGGGAGCAGCTTTACTCCTCCACCGAGGTAAATAAAACCCACGATCCTCCTTCCAGGCCCCAGATGCCAGGAAATTAAAAGCTGCTCTTAATTAGCTTTGCGAGGCCCCACCTTGTCTTGGGAAAGTGACAAACAGGGCGCTCAGGTTTCACCCTGCCCGTGCAGCAGGCTCCCAGGCTCTGGACAAAGGACACCCGCGCTCTTGCCCCAGGCCAAGGGCAACCAAACAGGAGGAACGGCTGAAACACCCACTGCTTCTACCAGCCTCCGACAGCCTTGCCAAGATGCAAACAGGAACAAGCCAGGGCAAGGAGCCCGACTCGGCACCCAAAGGCCTCCTCTCTCCCCGGTGCTCTAGCCAGGTATCCATCTCCCGTAGCTTTCAGCTAGAGGTAGCAGCAGCTCACCAGGCCTGAGGAGGAAAGTCATCTGCACGGGATTCAGTTTATAGCAGGAGCTTTGGTGAGGGAAAGGCAAAGCAGAGGAACTGCAAGCCCCGGGATGAGACATCCCCAGGCCTGGCTCTTCAGCACCACCACTACTCAAACTCGGGCTATCAGCGCTGGCTCTCCGTTTCCTCCTCTCCCCTCTGGTGATCCCTCAGCCTGTCCCACCACCACCTCATTACACTTCCTACCCAGCTACCCCTCCAGCAGCCTGTTCCTCTGCAAGCTCTGGCTGACACACAAGAGAGGAGGTCTCCTCCCTCCTCCGCATTGACTTGTTCCTAATTTTCAGCCCCCACTCAGCTCCACCCTCTCTTCCTCCTACACCAGGTCCTACAAGCTCTGCTCCACCCGGGTCTCCTCCAGCCTCTCCCAACTCACCATGCGCCAAACCTGAGCCCTCCTCTGAAAACCCAGCAAGAGCCGCTGGAGCCCTGCTGACCACGCTGCGCTCCTGGGCCGCGGCCGGCTCCGTCTGCCACCTCCAAATCCCTCAGCCGAATTCCAGACCGTGCTCATTCCTTTCGGGTGAGACCTGCACCGCTCCTGCTCGCAGCGGGGACTAAACGAGTCGGGCGGTTTTTGCAGCTCTTAATTTAGGAAGGCTTGATGCCTACCTGATGAACCTGCTCCTTACCCTGATGCTGCATCATGCTGCACACTGTGGTCCTGTGAAAAGCACTTCAAGCAAGCCAGGCAGAGCAGGAGCCAGCACGGAGCTGGAATTCCTCCTCTGGAATTCTGACGCCCTCACGAAGGGCACGAGGAACTTCCCAAGCATTCCCCGTTAAACCATGCCCCCCCCCAGTTAAACCATGCCCCCCCCCAGTTAAACCATGCCATCTTGCCCCTGCACCAAATCCCTCCAAGAAGGCAGCAGATGCTCAGAGTTAATCTGGTGCTTCGAGTAGCCAGAGCGCAGCCACCACGACTCTGCACAAATCTGAGCTCTTAACAGGAAACATTCCACACCAGTAAATAAAAAGAAGGAAAAAAAGAAGCAAGAGCAGACAGAAGAGAGTTTGTCAGTGTGGGAAGGAGAGAAACAAGCGCTCGGTTCTCCACCTCGGAAGAGCGAGTTCAGGAAAGGCAGCGGGATCGTCTGGAAGTGCCAGGAGGCAGGCAGGCCACCTAATCAGATCAAGGGCAAAGCAGCAGCACCGAGGGGACCTGGGAAGTTCTGGTGGAGGAAAGCGGTGCCACAGAAAGAGCAGGAGATCGCCACATGTCAGACGGGTGAGGCCTGGTAGCGGGAGCCAGGTAAGAAAACCCCCAGGACCCAGACAAATCCCAACACTTTCACAGGCAGCTGCTGGCTAGCGTAGAGCAAGAGAACCTCTCCAACAGCCAGCTGCTCCTCTGCGACTTTGCTTCAAGAAACCTCTGCGTGGAGGCCTTACCCAAATGCCCTGTTCGAGCCCCTAAGAACAAGCTTCCTCTGGTCAGACTTGCTGCCAAAGTCTGCCCATGCTCTGCCCCTCACCCATCTCCCTCTGTGCTCCACAGGCATGCCTCAGCATCCCCTAAACCCTTCTCCCAAGGAATGGCTGCAGGCAGCCCTAGTCTGTGAAACAAGCACCCCGTCTTCCTTCGTGGTACATGTGAATCCTCCTCCCAGTCTCTCCTGCACAAGAGGCACGTTTCCAGGCAGCGCTTCCCAACTGGAAAGCATCCTCCCTACCCCAACTGAAGACTTCTCTCAGGAAAATCGTGTGCTCAAATACTGCTGTCATCCTGGAGGAAGGCAAATTTAGTCTTCATTTTCATCCTGTATCCACCTCACACAGGCTCCTGTGTTGGGTATCTGTCCCTCCCTACATGGCCCCAACAGCAACATCCTTTAGGAACACCCCTCCAGCATGCAATCTGTGAGCCTGGGACTAAAACTCACACCCTCGTTACCACTCAATGAAGTTCTGTTAGCACAAAACACTAGGACACACACTGGGTCAAACCCCAGGTAGATCCAACCTTGCCTCCTCCTTCCACCAAACGGCAGATCGACTGCCTCCAACCACCCACGGCACCAGCTGCAGGAAGCTTGGAAGGGAGGCTGGAAAGGGCAAAGACTGTGGTGGGACCTACTTCTGCTTGCTCTTCCTGATGTGTCTCCAGGGCACAGCATCTGCGGGCAGCACCCACCAGCTCCTTGGCTTTTTTCAGGGATGCTCCACCTGCTTCCCCTCCTGCTCCCCAGCTGCACATCCTTCTTCCCCCCAAGTCTGCTCTGGTGAGACCCCACCTGCAGCTCTGTGTCCAGCTCTGGAGCTCTCAGCACAAGGAGGACATGGACCTCTTGGAGCAGGTCCAGGGGAGGCCATGATCTGAGGGCTGGAGCACCTCCCCTATGGAGACAGGCTGGGAGAGTTGGGCTGGTTCAGCCTGGAGAAGAGAAGGCTCTGGGGAGACCTCCGAGCCCCTTCCAGCCCCTGAAGGGACCTAAAGCTGGACAGGACTGTCTGTAAGGGCATGGAGCGATGGGACAAGGGGCGATGGTTTAAACTACAGCAGGGCAGAGTTAGATGAAACCTGAGGAAGTTCTTCCCTCTGAGGGTGGCGCGACATCAACACAGGTTGCCCAGAGAGGTGGTGGAAGCCCCATCCCTGGAGACATTCCAGGCCAGGCTGGATGGAGCTCTGAGCACCCAATCTGGTTAAAGGTGTCCCTCCAGCAGTGGGACTAATGGCCTCTGAAGGTCCTGCCAGCCCAAGGCAGCCTGTGATTCTATATCCAGGTATCTGATGCTCACCTTGCTGGTGAGGGAGCGGGCAGTCGGGTCTTGCCAGGGAAGGGCTGACACCCAACACGACTGGAGCAAGCCCACGGCAGCTGTGGATGGAGGAGTGAGAGTGCAGCAAATCCAAAGGGATGGTTCCTCTCATCCCTCCTAGGATATGCAGCACAAGCAAGGTAGTGTCCCAATATACACACTTTTTTGGTTGTTTTCTCTTCATAGAATTATAGAATCCCAGACTGGTCTGGGTTGGGAGGGATCCCAAGGATCATGCAGTTTCAACCCCCTGCCACAGGCAGGGACACCAACCTCCAGGCCTGGAGCTACACAAGGTTGGCCCAGGGCCCCAGCCAACCTGGCCTTGAACACCCCCAGGGATGGGGCATCCACCACCTCTCTGGGCAGCCTGTTCCAGCCCCTCCCCACTCTCTCAGTAAAGAGCTTCCCCCTAATATCTAATTTAAACCTTCCTTCCTTTAGCTTTAATCTATTCCCCCTTGTCCTGACATTGTCCACGCTTCCATGAGCCATTCCCCTTCTTTCCTGACCTCCTTTAAACTCTGAGCAGCTACTACATTGTAAGGCAAGGCGTCCCACACTCTGGCTTAACTGCACTTTGTGTGAGGAATTGTTTTATTTATTCTGAACTGAGCCCTTTTTGGTCTCACTTAGTGCCCCCTGGTCCCGGGGCAGGAAGGGGCGGTGGTCTGCTCATCCCCTCCGATGCTCCAGACTGTGTCAGCTGATGGAGGAACAGCACCATCTCTCTCAGACTGAAGTAATCATGCAAACGTCTCTTTTCCTTGTGCAAAAGCTGTTGCACATTGCGTCTGATCACCCCGTTTCCCGCTCCCCACTCTCTGTACCTCTTTTGACTTTACTTTCTCACCTTTGAGACTAGGGCACCAGAACCTGATCTGTTTCCTATCGTTTTTCTAGTAGTTCCTAGCCAGAAAAGCCTAAAAACAGGGGGAACTCAACTCATGATCCCAGACCTAATACCTGAGTTAAACAAGCACCTCCACAAACACAAACTCTTTGGGTGACAGCAGAGGCAGAGTACCTGTTGCCACAGACAGGGCTGCATCTACCTGACCACAGACTAGACAAAACATCCGTGGACAGTTTTCACCCATAATCCAAGCAATGCTCTTCAAACACTAACCAGACTCCAGTAACACCTCAGACTGAAGAGCTTCTATGTGAGCACACAGCAGGACTGCAGCTATTCAGCAGGCTACAGAGGAGCTGAGCTGTGTGAGCATCTGTGCCGGGACCAGCGAGTTCACTGCAGGTATGTTGCAATTAGCCTCCTCTGTGGAAACCCTCGCACCCTTCCTAAGCCCTGACCTGCCTACAACACACATTTCCCACTAGTTTGAGAAATGTCCTCCTATAACAAGATCTCAAGCTGCACGCCAGGAGAGAGCTGGTGGAGTACGACACCCGTGTCTCTGTACCTGAGCAACGTGCCCTTGCAGCTGAAGCCCATAAGCAACCTGGCTCGTGGCTGGAAAGACAAACCAGACACATCAGGAGGCTGAGAATCTGCTGTTTCTGTACCAGAGAATCAGTTTGGGTTGGAATTCATGAACTGTGTGACAGAACTGAACCAAGTTATCTTGGCCCAAACCAAAAGCCAGTTTTGGGTCTGCATGCTTTGGTTTTGTTCCAGATTCCATGGCAAGTTTCACAACACCCCAGTAATGCAACAAGAAACTTGAAGGCAAGAAATAATGACTTATTTCCCAATTTTTTAAATAAAAAAGCGACTTAGTGTATATTGGCTGACGAGCATCCACCCAGAGCAGCTACAGTCAAATGCTTTCCTCTGACGCCAGCAATCCTTAACCTTCTAACATCAGCACAGCTTTCCAGGGGGACGTGGCAGAACTTCCTCCTGAACACCCCACATCCAGTAAAGCCTCATTCCCGAGAGGCAGCCTCAAACTCCAGCTCTTGCTGGCAGCGTCCTACACTCCAGCTTACCCAGCGGAACAGGAACACTGTCAGTTTGATTCCTGCTGAACCCAAACCCAATGGCTGGGGCCGGACCCAAGACTCCAACCTCGCAGGAACAAACCCTCTGGGAGCCAGAGACACCTGGGTCAGGCCGGCAGCTGCCCACCAAGACCCCCAGCCTTCCACTTCCAGGGAGGAACAGCCTTGGCACGGTGTATGGTGTATTCACAGAACCAGGGAGCGTCGGGGGCCGGAGGGGACGGCGGCACATGGCCCGAACCCACCCCACGCCGGACCCCTCGGGCGATGTCCGGGGGCCGAGCAGATGCCCCGGCACCGAGCGCACGGACCTCTGCCGTTTGCAACGAGCTCGTTCGGGGACCCCGCGGCTCCCGGGTCGCGCTCTCCTCAGCGGCCTCCCTGGCTCCCGGCACTGCCGGTCTCGGCGCGGCGTCCGTCCCGCCGCGGGCGGAGACCCCCGCGTCGGGCAGAGGAGCCCTCCAGGCCGCCCGCCAGGCGAGGGGCTCCCCGCTGCGAGCCGCCCGGGCGCCCGCGGGAGCGGGAACCCCGCCCGGGACCCCCCGCTCCAGCAGCGCGGGGGCTCGGCCCGGCCGGCCCCGGGCTCGGCAGGGAAGTCGGCCGGGGCTCACAGACCGGAGCCGCGCTCCGCTCCGAGAACGGGAGAGGAGCGGGAGAGGAGAGCGGCGCAGCCGGGACGAGGCCGCTCCCGGGTAGGCCGGGGCAGCGCCCGAGAAGCGGCCTCGGGGAGGCGGCGGCGGCGGCGGCCTCGGGCGGCCCCGGCAGGGCGGCGGAAAGGGGCGGCCTCCCGCCGGGCCGCGGCGGAGCGAGGCCTCCCCCGGGGCCTCCCGCCGGACCGGCGGCCGGGGCGCGGGAGGCCCTCCCGCCGCGGGCCGCGGCCTCACCTTGGGCAGCTCCCGGAGCTGGTTGGCGTCCAGCAGCAGCTCCTCCAGCGAGCGGCTGTAGCGGTAGATCTCCTCGGGCACGGCCTGCAGCGAGCAGTGCCGCCGGTCCAGCGCCTCCACGTGCCGGTTGCAGCGCCAGAGCGGCGGCATGCACCGCAGCATCGCGCCGGGGCTCGGCCGCGATCGGCTCCGGCCGCGCAGGGGCGGGCGCCGCCGCGCCGGGAAGGGGCCTGCCCGAGGGAGGGCCCGGATGCGCGGCGAGGGGAGGGGAAAGGGGGGGGGCGGGCGCTCCGGCGGCGCCCGGCGCCGGGTCCCGGTTCCGCCGTCCGGCCGCGCCGCGCCGCCCCTCGGGCCTGGCCGCCACGATCGGGCCCGGCCGCCGCGATCGGGCCCCGCTGCTCCCGCCCGGGCCCGGTCGGCTCCTGGGGCCGCGCCGCCCCCCCGCGAGCGTCCCTGGGAAACGGAGTCCGCTCCCGCCCTGCCCCGCGCCCGGGGAACCGCCCGCCCCGGGAGCCGCCCGCTTAGGGAACCAACCGCCCCTCCCCGGGAGCCGCCCGGCCCCGAGCCGCCGGGCGAAGCAGCGCGGGGAGCGGCGCCCGGCCCCGGTGCTGCCCCCGAGGAGCGGCGGCCGCGGGGCCGGTGTCCCGGTTCAACCCGCGGGACGCCGTTGGAGAAGGACTCGGACGCAGCTCGGCGAGACAACCCCCCCTTCCCTCCGCCCAGGCGGCTGCCGGTAACCGGCGAAGGCAGCCCGGGGTGCGGGGGCGCCCCGAAGGCTCCGGTCCTGCCCGCACGCCGAGCGCGGGGGACGCGGCCGAGGCTGCACCGGCAGCCACCGTCCCGGGCGGGTTTAAACACACGAGTGCGTCCAGCGCTGGGACGTGTCCCTCCTCGCAGGGCTGCCCTGTGCCTGTGATGCGGAGCCCCGAGCAGGCTGTCGGCAGGACGATGCGATGCTCCTTGTGCTCAGCCAGCGCGGCTTCCACAGCTCCCAGCCTCCTCATCGCCCTTTATGCACAGAGTCGTTTGTAGGGGTTGGAAGGGCCCCCCAGAGCCCCTGGGGTCCAACCCCCTGCCAAAGCAGGGTCCCTAGCACAGGGCACACAGGGCGGTGTCCAGACGGGGCTGGAATCTCTCCAGAGAAGGAGACTCCACACCCCCTGGGCAGCCTGGCCCAGGGCTCCCTCACCCTCACTGGGAAGAAGTTCTTCCCCAGATTTGGGGGGAACTCCCTGGGCTCCAAATTGAGCCCATCGCCCCTTGTCCTGTCCCCACAGACACTGAGCAGAGGCTGCCCATGTCCCCCTGTGTCCCACCCTTCAGCTCTTGATCCCCAGGGATCAGATCCCCTCTCAGTCTCTTCTCTCCAGGCTGAACAGCCCCAGCTCCCTCAGCCTTTCCTCCCAGGGGAGATGCTCCAGGCCCTTCAGCATCTCCCTGTCCCTCCTCTGGACTCTCTCCAGGAGATCCCTGTCTGTTTGATCCCAGGGAGCCCAGCACTGGACACAACACTGCAGGTGGGGCCTGAGCAGGGCAGAGCAGAGGGGGAGGATCCCCTCCTGGGACCTGCTGCCCACACTCCTCCTGATGCCCCCAGGATCCCCTTGGCCTTCCTGGCCCCTGGGGCACACTGCTGGCTCATGGCCACCCTGTCACCCACCAGGACCACCAGGTCCTTCTCTTGCCTGGTTATTGCTTCTCATTTATCATCTCTTCAACTTCCCACCTCCAGCCTTCCAGTCTCACCCAGTCATTACACACCTGCCTCTCCCAGCACACCTCTGTCCCACCTATCGGGTCCCCAGCCCAGCTCTTAGAGTGGGCATCACAGGAAAACCTGCAGAGATAACGGCTTGTTCCTCACTGAACCTGGTGCTTCCTCACACACACTGTGTGGCACAGGCTGCCCAGGGAGGGGCTGAGTCCCCAGCCCTGGGGGTGTTGAACAGAGGGGAGATGAGGTGCTCGGGGATCTGGGTCAGCACAGGACAGGGACGGTTGGACTTGATGAGCTTAAAGGTCTTTTCCAGCCCAGTGATGCTGTGATGATTCTGTGTGACAGGCAGAGCCCAGCACCCCAGAGCAGCCTCAGGCAGAACCCCCCAAGGCAGCACGTGGGCTCCATTTTCTGGGCAAAGCACAGCTAGTGTGAGGCATCAGTGTGTGTAGTGCTCCCAGAAATCACGGAGATAGGGAGAATGGGAGTCACTCCAGGGACTGTGAGAGAGATGATGGATTGGGAAATTGTAAAATTTAGGGTCGTCTCATAGCGTTTGTACCAAAATGCAGCAGGAATCTCCCAGTTCTCTTCTAGGAAGAGGAGGGTCTGGTGATGCTCAGAAAAGGGTTTCATTAACAGGTCTGCCTAAATTTCAGCACGAGCTTTAGGTTATGTCCAGGGCAAAGAACAAGGATTCCAGTTATGCCTGAGATCACAGGTTGGACCTGACGGAGTAGGAAAAGCAGCAGTTCACCCAGAATAGAAGGCAACCCACAACGGGTGCCTGGGAGGGAGCTGAAACTATGGGGACCTTTTGGATGTATCCAGTACCAGGAGACAGGGAAGTTGCTGGTCACACAGGTATTTACTCACAGACAGCAGGGATGCCTACGTTCTCATCACTTAAGAGTTTGAGACAGGCTGACATGGGAAAGAAGCTGGTCAAAGAGGAAGACTCACAGCTTCCAGGCTCGAGCTCTTCTCCACCAGTGCCCAGGAATTACAGGTGAGATGAGGAGGAAATAAGGGAACCCCCAGTGCAAAACGCCTGTGTGAGAGGGAGAGAGAGAGAGATCTCTGCAGCAGCAGCTGCACCCTGTCTTTGCAGGAACGGAGCATCACCCAGAGGTCTAATGTCAGTGGGAACAGAAGGGATAAAGCTGAAGCTTTGCTTCTGGATCTGTGGGAGATCCAGGCATGGATTGTCAGGGGAGGCTGACAGGCTTCAGTAGTGACTCTCCACAGACCTGCCAGGGAAAGGTCTGGTAATTAATTTATTAAACTAATTTTAAAATCCTCAGCTGTCAGTGCCAGTTATTTCAGCTGTCCTGTGTTACCTGAAGGACTGTTGTCTTAGAAGCATGAACACCAAGTACCCTTCCCTGGTACTGTTCAGTCCTCCTCGGTCAGTAGCTGTGGGTAGGCTAGGGCACTTGCCTCTGTCAGCAACACCAGGCCTGTCCCTCTGTCTGTCTCTCCCAAAGCACAACAGCCACAGGAATGGAGATCCACACAAGAGGCAGCACCTACAGCACACAAAACAAACCAGGATTTGACCTGATTCATACTGAGAAGTGAACCATGGACCTGGAATGAAGATGATGCAGACGGGCAGTCTGTCCAGGTATCAATGGGGTAGTGAAACACCTTCTTGTGGATCTGTTCTACTCCAGACTGGTACTTCCCAAGTTATTTCTTCTCCTTCTGCTTGTCTGCCATGCAGGAATTACCCAGGTAACCCACAGGATTTACAGAATTTAAACTCTATGCAAGGAGCAGCATGACACGGGCTACAGCCCTGAAATGTGTGGTCTGGGGCCAAAGAAAACACCAGTGTCAGGCAGCTCCTGGATTGGGGGTATGTACACAGCATGTATTTAGTCTGGAGAAGAGGGGGCTGAGGGGAGACCTCCCCACCTCCACTGCCCTGCCAAGAGGGTGCAGAGAGGTGGGCGCTGGTCTCTTCAGCCAGGGGACAGGAGCTGGGACAAGGGGCAATGGGCTCAAGCTGGGCCAGGGCAGGGTCAGCTCAGCTGGGAGGGCAAAGTTCTTCCCTGGCAGAGTTGTGGGGCTGTGGCACAGGCTGCCCAGGGAGGGGGCTGAATCACCCCCCTGGGGGTGTTGAACAGAGGGGAGATGAGGTGCTCAGGGATGGGGGTCAGCACAGGACAGGGACGGTTGCACTCGATCTTAAATGTCTTTTCCAACCTTGTGGTTCTGTGACACGCAGGATTTAAGCTGGTGATTAGTTCTCTGATTTGCCTTAGTGTTCCAAGTCTAAAGCAAGGGGCTGGGGAAGAAGCGCTTCAAAGCTGGGGTAAGCTGGGGTGGGGGGTACAGCAGGAGCAGCATCCACAGGAATGGACAGGAACCAATTTAAGATGAATTCACGTGGTCTCCTGGAATCACACAGCACCTGAGTGCGCTCACTCGAGCACCCGCATCGAGCCCTGGTTTTCAGGAAGCCATCCTGCCGCAGGCCTCTGCCAGGGTGCAGGAGCTCACAACCTCCTGTCCGCTCCAAGGCCTTGGGAACCAACCCTGCACAGCAGGCACAGGGCTGCTGCCGTGCCACATCTCACCCTGCTCCAGCTGTATCCCCTTCAGGGCAGCGCTTGGGCCTGCAGCCTTTGAGAGCTGAAGTTTCCAACCCCTCTGCTGATCCGGGGCCATGAGGCAGGAAGGCCCAGCCAGAACTGCGCCTTGGCCTGCACTGCCCGCCCACACAGCTCCTTGAGGGGTTAGAGAGGCTGAGCTCTGTTTGTCCAGCCCAGGACGTAAGCTCCTCCGCTCAGGCAGAAGGCTTCCATCCTTAACCCCACACATTTTTGGGATGTTTTCGTTAAAACCTGGAGCCGCCTCTGACAGTTGCCACCAGACAGAGCTACCCAAGCGCTTGTGCAGCTGCACCCGCTCAGCTTGCTGCCAAAAATAAGGTGAGGGAGCAGCTGCTCAGCCCCATTTTGGCTCAGTCCCTGCTGGTACGCACAGAACCCCGTGACACCCCCACCAGCATCACCATCGGCTAAAGATGGACGTGGGGAACTACAGGAGACAAATGTGGCAGGTTTCAGCTTCTCATGCCCTTCAGCTAATTACTGCAGGCACGGGCTGGATCCTAACGAGACCGGTACAATTCCCTGCCCAACTTCACGTTCACAGGCCTTTGGTGGGGAGTGACACTCAAGGTGCTGTGACTGCTTCCAGGCGTCCAGGTTCCTTCTGCACAAGCTGCCTGTGTTTTTCAAGTACTCCACCAGCCTGGAGACCAGGGATCCCCTGTGCAGGGATCCACTGAGGAAGCCCTCACAGACACAGCCAGCTGAGAGCTGCTGCTCTGCAGAGGCCTGTTCTGCAGCAGGAGAAGTTTGAAGGAGCTTGAAGGTGAAGTAACTTGAGGACAACCTGTTGTCACCCTGTCAGAACACTGCTCAGGCTACAACCAAGAGGAGTGTGGAGCCAGGCTGAAGCCCTCCAGGCTAACGCAGATGCACATGTTACTCTGGGCTCCCACCAGGCCCAGGTTGTGCCTGTACAACTTTCCCAGTTTGCTGAGAAAGCACAATGGGAAACATGACAATGGGAGGAGTACACCATGTGGTGGGAGCTGGGGGCTCCAGGGGCATCTCTGAAGGGACATCTCTGAGGGACAAGGGAGGGAACAGTGAGATGACAGCTGTTAATTCAGGGAAGGGTCCTACACAACCAGTGGTCCTGGGGACAGGCAGCTCCTTCCAGCCCCCTCAGCCCAAGGGAGGGCTCCTTGCAGCTCCCCCAGCCCAAGGGAGGGCTCCTTCCAGCTCCCCCCGGCCAAAGGGAGGGCTCCTTCCAGCTCCCCCGGCCCAAGGGAGGGCTCCTTCCAGACCCCCCAGACAAGTTTCGTGCTTCTCTGCCCACACCCATTGTCCCATCAGTCACCGGCAGCTTCAGGTCGCACAGTCGCCCAGAGGGGTACTCACAGGGGTGGTGACCCAGGAGAGGAACACCACAGAGCTCGCCCACCAATTGATTATCCCCATCCTCTTCCCAGCCTTTTCCAAGTCCCAATCCCAACCCTGCTGATTAAGCCAGGTCCATTTCACAGGAAGCAGACTCCTGCCAAGCCTGACACGCTGCTGACCTGCTCTTCTGGCTTTTAAAACACCCATTTCTGTATCTTAAGCCATTAGATACGTGTGCATCAACCTGGGTCCTATTAAGATATTTAGGGGTTGGGCTAAATGACCTTTAAAGGTCCCTTCCAACCCAACCTGTTCTGATTTTATGTTTCCAGAGGAAAAGCCCACCCCAACCCTTTTAAATTTAATTTCTATTCAGGATTATGTTCTGTCTGACAGTGATTTCTGACTTCACAGTCAGCTCAAGCTACAGCATTTTACTTACAATGTTGTACAACACTTGATCTGAGACTCACAGACTGGGTTGGGCTGGAAGGGACCTCAAAGATCAGCTAGTCACACCCCTGCCACGGGTAGTGCCACCCCCAGCCCAGGGTGCCCCCAGCCCCCTCTGAGCCGGCCTGGAGCCCTGCCAGGGATCCCGGGGCAGCCCCAGCTCCTCTGGGCACCCTGTGCCAGGGCTCCCCCCTCCCCAGGAAGGATTTCTGCCCCCCAGCCCCTCTCCATCCCCCTCCTGCAGCTGAGGGCCGTTCCCCTGGGCCTGGCCCTCCCTGCCCTGGGCACCAGCCCCTCCCCAGCTCTCCTGGAGCCCCCTGAGGGCCGGGAAGGGGCTCAGAGCTCTCCCCAGAAGCACTGCTCCCTTCCCTTCGCTGAGCCAGCCCAGCTCTCCCAGCCTGGCTCCAGAGCAGAGGGGCTCCAGCCCTCCCATCATCTCCTGGGGACTGGCTCCCACAGCTCCATGTGCCCCTTGTCCTGGGGCCCCCCGAGCTGGAGGTGACACTGCTGGGGGGTCTGTGTCCCCGATCGGAGCCCAGGGGCAGGATCCCCCTTTCCCAGCCCTGCCAGTGCCGCTGCCGGGGACGCAGCCTGGGACAGGGGCAGCTTTTGGGGCTGGTGGCACACAGAGCCGGGTCCTGTTTGGCTTCTGACCCCCAACACCCCCAAGTCCTTCTCCCCAGGGCTGCTCTCCCTCCCTTCTCTGCTCCACCTGCCATCGTGCTTGGGACTTTGATGACCCATGTGCAGGACCTGGCACTTCGTGAAGCCCACCATGGCTCACTCCTCCTCAGCCTGTCCAGGTCCCCCTGGGTGACATCCCTTCTCTCCAGTCTATCAGCTCGGTGTGATCCCCCATCGAGGGGGAACTCAATCCCACCCTACAGCAGCCCCCCCAGTCTGGCCCTGAAGGGACAGCGCTCGTTACCATCTCCCTTTCACGTGGAGCTGTTGAGTGCAACTCTTTGTGGGCAGCCATCCAGCCAATTCCTCGTCCACCTAATACCTCACCCACCAAACCCACGTATCCCCCATGTAGCGATGATGATGATGATGATGATGATGATGTACAAGACTGTCAAAGGCCACACCTAAGTCAAGACATGATCTTCTGTCGTGACATTTGACCTGTCAAGACCCTTCTGAAGTTACTTTAGTCAAACCCCATCTCCTCAGCTGGGTAAGGGTGGCTGCCACAAGCGCTTCCCATGCAGACTGTCACTCCTCTGTCTCTGCTCTCCCCTCACATCAGCTTTGATCTGCTCTGGGTTTGAAGCCAGCAGCAGCGCGGGGAGACTTCCAGCCCCCTCCTCCTAAATCCAGCCAAGAGAAGGGGAGCAAACAGCAGAAAAGAGACACCAGGCAGAGCTCAGCCATGGGACAAGCATCCTGGTTTTCTTTAGGAGGAATAACAAACCCTGGGGTGAATGTTCTCCTGCACCACAAACCAAAGCAGCAGAGAAGCTGCGCAGTGAAACCGGGGTGAGGGGGAGGTACTGGCACACCACGGGTGCCAGAAGCCAGTGGCACTTCCAGCATGGGGGAGGAAGGACAAACACCACTTCAGCAGGTGTGCATGGGGTGTGATGAGCTGCTTTGGGGAAAAGCTGAGCAACACAAAGGGCAGAGACCAAGGAAGGAGCAGGCTGGTCCCAGGAGACTTGGGCTATCAAAGCAAGCTGACAACGGCTGGGCTGCTGTTAACTTGGAATGGGTTAGAAACAGGAAGAAAGGGAAGAAACAGATTAGAAACAGGGAAGAAAGGTTATTTAAGCTAACAGGCAACAGCAGTACAAAAGAAGCAAACCTAGATTAGCCATAATTAAACAGCAAGTACACTTTCCTAACCCTCAGCAGAAGAACAACTCTTTTGTTTGAACAAAACACAGAAGTGTCACTTTAAAGCCCTGTCTGAGCCACGTGGAGCTGTGGGCTCAGCTCAGAATTCCTGCTGGAGCTCTGCTGTGATCTCTCAGCCTTGAGCTCTTCACCTGAACCTGCTCTTTTCCTCAGAGCTGTGCTGGTACCAGTGAGCTGTAGCAGGGATTCAGCAGCCCCTCATTACAGCACACACACTCATTACAGCACGCACACTCATTACAGCACGCACACTCATTACAGCACGCACACCAACCGTGTCAGTGCTCCCGAAGCTCGAGCCCTGAGCCAGAGCCCCAGCTCCCCCCAGGCCAGGGGTGTGCTCCCTGTGCTGTCGGCTGGGCGCTGGTTCCAGAGAGCCCTTGGGAGCTGCATCCAACACACGGCCATCCTCAGCCCGGCCGCCTGACCTGCCACTCCTGTTTGGGCACATGAAGGAAGGGTCAGCTGGGTAGCACTGACCCATCAACAAAACCAGGGGGTCCAGACAGGGGTATCAAACACCCTGGAGAGGCCCTGCTGGCTCAGCACTGGGCTCTGACCCACATCCCAAGCCCACACTCGGCATGTGGGTCTGCAGTAGGAGCTCCCCCTGCACCACCCTCCTTGCTGTGGGCACGGCAGCGCTTGTGGGTGCTGCTCCAACACCTTACCAAGAGTCTCCCTCCTCCTCTCCAACCACTTCTGGCCCACCTCAGAAGAGAGAGCAGCTTTTCCATCCCCAAGAGGAGCAGCGGTGCTGCTGATGTGACACAGAGTGTGGCCGGAGCAGGAGCGGCCCCTCTTCAGGCTCCAGCCCCGCTCTTCCAGGGGGATGAGGCCAGGCAGGGCTGGGCAGACGTCAGCCCTCTGAACACACACACAGATGCACACCAGCTTTCTTTGAGCTTTTATCCAAACTACAGGTACATCACAGAGAGCTCTGCCCACCCTGGAGCGGTCTTTACACAAGGCTAAAAAAACCCCAGACAGGCAGAGGGGGCAGGGGCCAAGTCTTTCAAGTGGAGTTCATGCTGACAGGTCGCTGTTATCGAATCTCTCCTGGTCATACACCTCTGCTACCACCTTCCTTCCTGCAAACCAGCGCCCGTTCAGAGCCTGGATGGCTTTGTGAGTCTCTGAGGCCATGGAGAACTCCACAAAGATCTTGACAATGATCTCAGCATCCTCCTCTTCTCCTTGCTTCTCCTGGTAGATGATGACCCTGTTTACAGCCCCGAATTTGCCACATTCTTCTGTCACTTCTCCCTCCAGGTCATCATCAATGTCCTTTGGATCCACCATGTTGCGAAGCACCATCACAGTGGACTGTGGAGAGAAGGGACACGTGGATTAATACTCCTGAGAGACACATGAGCTTGGTGAAGCCATGTCAGGCTGTGCACAAGCCTGAGCACCCCCAGGGGTTGCAGTGCTGGGTCACAACAAGCACGTTCCATGACACCAAGGGCACCCCAGGCTCTCTGGGACAAATCAGTACGTCTCCTTCCAAGGCATCCAAAGCCTGAACAAACCCCTAGGCTGTGCCTGCCCTCAGTCAAAGAGCTGCGTGCCATCCCCTGGCCCTTCCTTAGGCACAGCTCTGCAGACCCTGCAGACCTCTGTGAGTTTTACTGTGCTGCTGGTTTTGGTGTTATTGTGCAGTTATTTTTGCTGTGTTACCTCTACCCCCATCGTGGGATTGACATGAGGACTGACCAGGTCTGTTCGACCTCTGACAATGGAGAGTTGAGCGGGCTGAGGGTGTAACACCACCGGAGCTGGAGTGCCTGCCCCACACCTCCCACGTCCTCCTGTCAAGCCCCCTGTGACTGAGCCTCCCTGGATCACAGGACAGCTGATAGTGGAAGGGCTCTCTGGAGGTTACCTGGTCCAAGCTCCCCTGCTCAGGCAGGGCCACCTGCAGCTGCCCAGAACCACATCCAGGTGACTTCCAACTATCTCCCTGCCCAGGGGCCCTGGGTAACCTTGTGTAGCTCCAGGCCTGGAGGTTGGTGTCCCTGCCTGTGGCAGGGGGGTGGAACTCTCTGTCCTTGGGGTCCCTTCGAACCCAGACCAGTCTGGGATTCTATGATCTCCAAGGATGGAGACTCCAGAACCCCTCTCCTTGTGCAGTACGCTCAGCTCCACCACGCCCCTTCCCCTGGCTCTGGCCTTGCCCACACCACAGCCCAGCAGACACAGCATTTCAGGCTCCATGTACCTTTAAAATACTTTTCCCAGCTCTTATTCACGCTTCCAAGGGCCCATTACAAGAGCAGCAGAACCAGAAGGGTACTTACAGGTCAGGAATGCTAAGCAGCTTTGAGAATGGTGGAGTTTAAGGGGCTCTTGACACTGCTGGGCTGTTCTCAAGCCAGCATGCCAAATGAATTCTTTGGGCAAGGTACTTGGAGCAGAGGAAATGGGACTGCCAGGTCAGGGGCTCAGCCATGTGTTTAGAGCCACCTGCCCTCTGAACACAGCACTCACTAGCTCTCTAAGGAACCCACGTCAGCACCACCCCTGTTCTGCAAACAGAGGGGGAACACTGCTTGTTCAGTGCCAAAGCTCAGGACTCTGTGTGTCAGACAGGAATCTCTGCCACACACAGGAATAAACCTCTGGTCATCCCCAAAGAAGAAGCCTGATGAGATTATCAATATGGCTCCAAAACTTAAAAGAAATAGTAATTCTAAACCTGTGAGTCTTGTTCTGTTTGGTGTCCTGACTTTTATTATTCATTTCCTTTCATGAACACCTCAGAATTGGGTCCTGCAGCAACAGGTTGTGGGGAAAAGGTAGACTCGATGGTTTGGAACAGATTGCCCCAACTCTGTGCCTGTCTCTGTAATTCTAGCCCAAAGTCCATCGTGCCTGAACGATGCTGGGTATGCACAGTGCTGAATCAGAGACCTCACAGCCAAGCCCAGAGACTGTGTGAATCCCACAAACGCTGAGGAGACCCCCAGGCAGATTCAGAACACCCTGAGCAGCACACAGGCAGGCAGCCTACGCAGACCCACACGAGCTCTGCGGGTGCTGCTGCAGGAAGCCCCAACCACCAGCTGGACCACGTTCAGACAGCCCCAAACCCAGGAGCCCTGTCTGCAGACAGCTGAGCCCCCTGGCAGGCACCCCGACTCACCTCCTGCTTCCGGAGCAGCTTCTGCATCACCATGTGACGGGCGCTGCTGCCGGATATGCTCATGTGCTCCTGCTCGCTCAGCATCTCCGGCCTCTCCGACTCCTGGAACACCTCCTCCTCCTCCTTCTCCTTCTTGACCTCCATCAGCCCCAAGGCTGGGGGACTAGCCAGGATCGGGTTGACAACTCCCACTTGGGGAATAGTGACAGGGATGGGAGGTCGGGCTGGCGTTACACCTGTAAGAGTACAACCTCTGTAGCACAGAGAACTGATGCTCTGCCACAACAGCGGTAAAGATGGTGACAGCATCTGCCTGTATTTGCTCTGCACTGACAAGGACCAGGGAGCTGAGAGCAGCCAGCACACAGGTACACACTCAGCAACACAGGCATCATCCACGTGCCCAGAGGGAAGGGGGAAGAGTGCACGGCTGTGCAGTTATCAGCTGTGTGACACACTCCTGCTGTGAAGTGCAATGCACACTGAGGGTGACACACTCCTGCTGTGAAGTGCAATGCACACTGAGGGTGACACACTCCTGCTGTGAAGTGCAATGCACACTGAGGGTGACACACTCCTGCTGTGAAGTGCAATGCACACTCCTGAGGGTGACACACTCCTGCTGTGAAGTGCAATGCACACTCCTGAGGGTGACACACTCCTGCTGTGAAGTGCAATGCACACTGAGGGTGACACACTCCTGCTGTGAAGTGCAATGCACACTGAGGGTGACACACTCCTGCTGTGAAGTGCAATGCACACTCCTGAGGGTGACACACTCCTGCTGTGAAGTGCAATGCACGCTCCTGAGGGTGACACACTCCTGCTGTGAAGTGCAATGCACACTGAGGGTGACACACTCCTGCTGTGAAGTGCAATGCACACTCCTGAGGGTGACACACTCCTGCTGTGAAGTGCAATGCACACTGAGGGTGACACACTCCTGCTGTGAAGTGCAATGCACACTCCTGAGGGTGACACACTCCTGCTGTGAAGTGCAATGCACGCTCCTGAGGGTGACACACTCCTGCTGTGAAGTGCAATGCACACTGAGGGTGACACACTCCTGCTGTGAAGTGCCATGCACACTCCTGAGGGTGACACACTCCTGCTGTGAAGTGCAATGCACACTGAGGGTGACACACTCCTGCTGTGAAGTGCAATGCACACTCCTGAGGGTGACACACTCCTGCTGTGAAGTGCAATGCACGCTCCTGAGGGTGACACACTCCGGCTGTGAAGTGCAATGCACACTGAGGGTGACACACTCCTGCTGTGAAGTGCAATGCACACTGAGGGTGACACACTCCTGCTGTGAAGTGCAATGCACACTGAGGGTGACACACTCCTGCTGTGAAGTGCAATGCACACTGAGGGTGACACACTCCTGCTGTGAAGTGCAATGCACACTCCTGAGGGTGACACACTCCTGCTGTGAAGTGCAATGCACACTCCTGAGGGTGACACACTCCTGCTGTGAAGTGCAATGCACACTGAGGGTGACACACTCCTGCTGTGAAGTGCAATGCACACTGAGGGTGACACACTCCTGCTGTGAAGTGCAATGCACACTGAGGGTGACACACTCCTGCTGTGAAGTGCAATGCACACTGAGGGTGACACACTCCTGCTGTGAAGTGCAATGCACACTCCTGAGGGTGACACACTCCTGCTGTGAAGTGCAATGCACACTCCTGAGGGTGACACACTCCTGCTGTGAAGTGCAATGCACACTGAGGGTGACACACTCCTGCTGTGAAGTGCAATGCACGCTCCTGAGGGTGACACACTCCTGCTGTGAAGTGCAATGCACACTCCTGAGGGTGACACACTCCTGCTGTGAAGTGCAATGCACGCTCCTGAGGGTGACACACTCCTGCTGTGAAGTGCAATGCACACTGAGGGTGACACACTCCTGCTGTGAAGTGCAATGCACACTCCTGAGGGTGACACACTCCTGCTGTGAAGTGCAATGCACACTCCTGAGGGTGACACACTCCTGCTGTGAAGTGCAATGCACACTGAGGGTGACACACTCCTGCTGTGAAGTGCAATGCACACTCCTGAGGGTGACACACTCCTGCTGTGAAGTGCAATGCACACTGAGGGTGACACACTCCTGCTGTGAAGTGCAATGCACACTGAGGGTGACACACTCCTGCTGTGAAGTGCAATGCACACTCCTGAGGGTGACACACTCCTGCTGTGAAGTGCAATGCACACTGAGGGTGACACACTCCTGCTGTGAAGTGCAATGCACACTCCTGAGGGTGACACACTCCTGCTGTGAAGTGCAATGCACGCTCCTGAGGGTGACACACTCCTGCTGTGAAGTGCAATGCACACTGAGGGTGACACACTCCTGCTGTGAAGTGCAATGCACACTGAGGGTGACACACTCCTGCTGTGAAGTGCAATGCACACTGAGGGTGACACACTCCTGCTGTGAAGTGCAATGCACACTCCTGAGGGTGACACACTCCTGCTGTGAAGTGCAATGCACGCTCCTGAGGGTGACACACTCCTGCTGTGAAGTGCAATGCACACTGAGGGTGACACACTCCTGCTGTGAAGTGCAATGCACACTGAGGGTGACACACTCCTGCTGTGAAGTGCAATGCACACTGAGGGTGACACACTCCTGCTGTGAAGTGCAATGCACACTCCTGAGGGTGACACACTCCTGCTGTGAAGTGCAATGCACGCTCCTGAGGGTGACACACTCCTGCTGTGAAGTGCAATGCACGCTCCTGAGGGTGACACACTCCTGCTGTGAAGTGCAATGCACACTCCTGAGGGTGACACACTCCTGCTGTGAAGTGCAATGCACACTGAGGGTGACACACTCCTGCTGTGAAGTGCAATGCACACTCCTGAGGGTGACACACTCCTGCTGTGAAGTGCAATGCACACTGAGGGTGACACACTCCTGCTGTGAAGTGCAATGCACGCTCCTGAGGGTGACACACTCCTGCTGTGAAGTGCAATGCACACTGAGGGTGACACACTCCTTCTGTGAAGTGCAATGCACGCTCCTGAGGGTGACACACTCCTGCTGTGAAGTGCAATGCACACTCCTGAGGGTGACACACTCCTGCTGTGAAGTGCAATGCACACTGAGGGTGACACACTCCTGCTGTGAAGTGCAATGCACGCTCCTGAGGGTGACACACTCCTGCTGTGAAGTTCCCTCCCCATCCCACCTATCCCACACCAAAGCAAATTCCTCTTATGCCATGCAAGTGACAGATAAAAAATCTCTTGACAAAGGAGGGGGTGAGGAGGGTTTCAGCTTCCGATTCTCTGCTCTGACCCCAGCTATGGAGCACTGTGCTCTGCCACAGAGAGCAGCCAGGAAAGGAAGAGCAAACATACCTGTAATGACCCCGGGTGCTTGTGCTGCCATTACAGCCTGTGGCAACGCCCCCAAGGGCTGGGCCAGAGTCAGTGCTGGAGACACCAGCCCAGGGGTTGCCAGTGTGCCAAGAACTGCAGCTCCTGCTACTGCTTCCTGCCAGGCAAAAGAGAGAGAGGAGACAAAAGCAGTGTCAATTCCAGGTCAGGAAGTCGTGCTACGGGTGCAGCCAGCCAGGGCTCAGCTTCTCTCACACCTAAGAAACACCAGGCAGAGAGATATGGGGAATGACAGCTCTATGGTGCTACTGCAAAAGGGGGAAAGGGATTTTGCTTGGCCCAAGCAGGGAAATGCAGAAGCTATGAGACACTGAGCCTTGGGAGGACAATGTTCCCTCCCAACTGTTTCACCCACCCTCTCCCACTGCTCAGTAGGTTCCTGCCTGGAAGGATTCATTCAGCACAGGGATTTAAAGACACAGGCCATCCCGGAGCAAGAGGAATCTCACTTGTTTGCACCTTCTACACAAATCAGGCTTTGTACTGATGCTGAGGAATGTGATGTATTTAAGCAGCTTGGCAGGAGCTCACATCCCACAATGGCACCAGGGCTGCTGGGCCAGGCACAGGCCAGCTGAGGGAGCTCTCAGCGGTCTGTGGAAGGCTAACCCTTACCCGACTGACAGACTGGCACTCAAAACACGACTGCAAGCACAAGGGGCAGGGCAAAGCAGAGCCCATGCTGCTGTTTTTTAAAGCAGCACGCTTCTGTATCTGTTTAACCCAGAAATCTTCTCTCTCATCTTCACCCTTTAGATGCAGACAGGAGCACAGCACGGAGCTGGCCTTCACCCCTGCAGCAAGTGCCATCACTCAGCAGGCTTCCCAGTGAGACAGTCACATAACCAACCCCTGCACACCAGCATATTTACTGGCAAGGCCCTACTGAATTCTACCACTTACAATGACTGGAGCTTTACTCAAACTTCCAGCCTCCATCCCCAGCAGTTTTATAACCACTGCCTTTTGTTCATCCCACCCTGTGACCTGCTCACCTCCACACAGCCTGTACATCAGCAAAAACGTGGTGCACCCTCAGCCTACTTCTACAGCTACACCAAGCCAAACCCCTCCAGCTTCTTCCTGCACATCATGTTTTCCAATTCCCCCAGTACTGCTCTACGCCTTCTACAAGCACCCTAACTCCAGAACACCAGAGTTCAAACAACAGCCGAGACTAACCCCGAGTTACACGGTAAAACACTTCTACAGAACGACAGATACCACGTGCCTTACACACACTCTAGGATCCCAATCTTTGCCTCAGTTCCTTTCCAGGCTTCACTCATGACTTTGTTACTGAGATCCTTCTCCTCCTTGTTTACCACAGGGCTCCTGTAAAGCACCAGGGAGCATAAAATTCCAAGGCTTTGTTCCTTCAACACAGCATCTTGTATCCTGCTGTTAAAGGCTGCCTGCACTTCTTACTCCACACTGCAGCAATGTCCTAGTTCTCTACCTGAGTAACACATCTCAGCTACGTATGGCCAGCTGGTTCTGTGAGTCCTCTCCTGATGCCCAGCCTAAGTAATAAGTAGTAATTTTGCCAGCAGAGCAGAGGTCAGCAGTTTCCAGTGAGCTCACTGCCATCTCTTCCCCCTTGCCTCAGCATTCCCAAACCCGCTGTCATCGTGTTGCTCTTGTCCCAGTAGCTTTTCACAGGGGTCCCCAACTCCTGAAGTGTGGCTGGGACACGCTCGTGTTTGGGTCTTTCCTCCTAACAAAGCCCTCAGTGGTACCATCCGAGGAGGTCACGTTCCTCTCAGCACCTGAAGTGTTTTGCATAGCTGCTCCTTTTGGAGGTGCTGTCCTTCCTTTAGAGCTTGTTTTCAGTCTGTCCTCACCCCTGGGGTGAGAGCAAGCTCTGCAGGTGCCTGTTTCCTGGGCTGCCTTAAATACAAGCATAGGCTGATGCGTGACAACCTGAGCTCTGCACTCACCCAGGAGGCAGCAACCCCACGTGCCTCGTTAGCCAGTCTGCCTGTAACGAAGGGGAAGCACTCACACAGGCACTCAGAGCTCTAACCAACCACCATCACCTCGTGCTCTCTGGTCACCAGCTGTCTCTGCTTTTTGCTTGAATGGCAAGAGAAACTTTCCCCAACAGCTTCAATCCCCTCATCCTCTTTCACAAGACTGACCTTTTACTGCGACTGGGCAGACATTAACTGTCTCTGCTACTCAACACCTCTCTCTTCAACACCTCTCTCTTCACAGCTGTGTTAGAGGGTGGGGACCTCTCCTCCTCCCTTGGCTGGCATTTCAACTCCAGACCAAGGCTGCAGTTCTGACTGCAGAGCCACACTTACACCTCTGGCTTAAGTCTCTCTCTCATGTGTTTGACTTCTAAGCTCCACTGAGTTTACTCATTAGCTTGTGCTTAAGAAGAAAAAGTGAAATTAAAGCCCCCACAGACCACAGCTAGGTATGTCCTTACTTACAATAAGCTGTTTTGTACACGACCGATGCCAGGAGCATGAATCAGAGACACTGCCTTCTGTAACTGCTCACACTCCTTTCCACAGCTACCCAGGGGGCAGATCAGACAGGGTATCTCAACTTGGACACATCCAGGGAACATGACTGCTGAGCATCCCTGAGGTCCCCCAGAACCTTCTTTCTGTATGTGGAATTCTACCTCTTCCTGGCAGTAACAAGTGCTGCAGTACTGCACACACAACAAGGTCTGTGTCCCTAACAGATCTCTGTCATTTCAGAATTAGTAATGCTTTCCCTGAATAATTCTTATATTCAAGCCTCAACTGTCTTCCTTAGTTGACTGCAAAGGTCCCCAGACTTTTACTGGGGATGCAAACCACCAGAGAGCTCTGCAGGGGCAGCTGCCCCACTTCTGCTCCACTCTGTGACTCCAGAGAAGTAGGGAGCTGCTTACAAACTCAGCTCAGCAGCACACCCAGGCTGCACAACTCAGTGTTTCCAGGCTTGACGGTGTCCAAGAACCCAACAGTGCTGGAACTTGTTTCTTTCATGGGTAATGATGATGCAGAAGAGGTTCCACTGCCCAAGGCAAGGAAGATGGAGATCATGGAATCACAGAAACAAGCTGGGTTGTAAGGGACCTTCAAAGCCCATCTAGTCTAACCCCCCCTGCAGTGAGCAGGGACATCTTCACTAGACCAGCCTGCTCAGAGCCCCATCAGGCCTGACCTTGAGTGTCTCCAGGGAATACGGGGGTTTGCTCTGAAAGGCAATCTAAACAGAACCACAAAACACTTTGGAAAGGACCTTTTTAAAGGTCACCTAGTCCAACCCCACTACAGTAAGTGGGGACACCTTCAGCTGGACCAGGCAGCTCTGAGCCCTGTCCAACCTGACCCTGGCTGTTTCCACAGAGGGGGCATTTTCCTCCACTGGTGCCTAATGGTTGTAGCCAAGAGCTTCTGCTACTTAAACTAAATTTGAGAGCCCCTGGACTCCTGCAGCAATATCCAATTCTGCTCAGACACTGCATTTCCCCTTTTCTGAAGGGCCTACAGCCACTACAGTCGTCTCCTCCCTTACTACACAGAGTCTTTTCAACAACAGTGTTTCTTGTGTGACTGGTACTGCCCTTAGTAGTGTGCCCTCACGTACTGCCATGCATTCTTTCAGCCTTCCTGTAACCAGTCTGCCTATCCACACACGAACCCCTTCCCATCTTCCCCCCATTTCTTTAATTAAAGCTCTGATAGCTGTGCCAGACTCCACTCCAAAACACCAGTGAATCAGATCCTGCCACGTGTCAAGGGCGACCTTCTGCCTGGAAGCCCAGGGAATACAGTACAGCTGAGGGTTCTCCTCTGGACTAGCTGGCTGCAACAGTGTGTGAGCTTGTTTTGATCAGGGTCACAATAACCACCGCTGGCTGGAGTCACACCAGCCTCTGCCTTACCTGTGCCGTGATCTTCGCTGTGGCAGCAGCTGCGGCAACAGCCGCTGCTGGCGGTAAGCCTCCGGGTGTAGCCGGCGTCAGGAGTGGCATCGGGGGAGTCACAGCTTTCCCCACACGCAGGTACTGACCCCCCAGGTCAAAGAGGTTCATGGAGGACACGGCGTCTTGAGAAGACTGAGCTTTCTCATACTCTGCAGCGAGGAAGAGCAGTGTTTTAAAGGATCCTTTCCACTCCTGAGCCGCTCTCCCGCTGCCCAACTGCGATCTGTGCTTCAGAACACGACTGCTCGGGTGAGGAGACCCTCAGTGCTCAGCTCCCTCACCTCACCCCTCAGACCACACGAGCACAGCAAGGTCTCTCAACCTACCTAGCAGTGAGTAAAAATACCTGGCTGTTCATTGTATTTCTAAACTCAGGCACAGATCTGCTCCAGATTTACTGTCATTCTCCCACCAGGATAACACACCAAACCCACAAAACCCCAGCCCAGACAAGGATGCTCCCAGCTGCGCTCCCCCCCCGCCCCACAAACAGCAGCCAGCCGTTTTACCAATGAAGCCATAGCCCTTGTGTTTCCCTGTCGTGGGGTCTCTGGCCAGCGTGCAGGATTTGATCTTCCCAAAGGCCTCGAACACGCTCTTGATGTCATCATCCGAGAGGTCCTGATGCACAGAGGCCACGTAGATGCGGTTGAAAGCCCGTGCCTCTTCCGCCAGCTGGTCGATAATGGGCTGTGCCTGACCTATGTTACTGGGTCTCCCAACCTGCAGAGAACAGGCACAGAGTCCCTGACGTGTCCTCAGGAGCAGCAGCGCGACTCACCCGGCCTGACTGCCTGCTAAGGGCGTCACTAGCAAAGGGCAAGAGTTTAACTCTGCTGTGGGATGCATCCTGCACCACGGGCGACCCCGGAGTACTGAGAGCCAGGACGGGCTCTGCTCTCTCCCTCCTCCATGACTTCCCCTGCTTTACAGGCACTGAAAGCAATTCTGGAAGCTCCTGAAATCCCTTTGGACATCAGACAACTTACCAGAGTGCATCAGAGACTGACATCTAAGATAAAAAGCACTTTGCAGAAAATGCTCCTTTCTCCCCCTTTTTCACCTTTGCAAGATCCCCTCTTAATGTCTGGAACAACACAGCTACAACCCTTTGCTCTTCCTGTTTGTGCTGAGTACCTCTTTTCTCCACTACCCACAGGCACAACGAGAGCCTGAGGCTACTTATCCACCATCCACACAGGTACAACAGAAGAAGGTGATGAAAATAACAAGAATCACCTTTGTTCTGTCCTCAAGAGACATCTATTAGGTGTGTGGGTGGGAAAAACTGAGTCAGCTTACCAGAACAAGTCCCTAGGTTTAGTTACCATCCTGAGGGCTTCTCCTCAGACAGAAAGGGACCCAGAGCCACCATGTACGAGATGGGCTGAGTAACAAGCCTGCTGTCAGGTAACAGACTCCCATTCATCCTCCAGATAGCTGTACCGTGGGGAGCATTTCTAGGCATAAACCCACTGCTCACAGCACAGAAAAATAAAGAGTTTTCAGAGCACCTGCTACTCACCTTTATATTCCTCCCCCCCAGCATGACAGAATTCATCTGCTCCAAGGCCAGCTGGGCAGCTTCAGGCACCTCGTACTCCACAAAAGCAAAGCCCTAGGACAGGAAGACACGCTTGTTGAATCACACCAGCCCTACCTCACCTCCCATCTAGTGCCAAGCTAGCACAGCCAAGACCTCCCACTGCCACTGCCACGGCCTGAGAACATGTTTCATTAAAGCAGCTTTTTATTAAAGCAGCAAACTGCAGGCAGAACTGGCACCAGGTTCCAGAACCTCTCGTATTTAGAGAGCCAGTAGCAAAAGGGCTCTGCCTACAGGACTACCAGCTGTCTGGCATCTTCTGTGCACACCACCCCCGTGCACATCTGCTTCCCGCTCTGGAATCCTGCCCAGCTAAGCAGAGCAGGCAGCTACCAGCGTTCAGCTGGAAGTCAGAGCGCTAAAAGCAGCCTGTTCTCCAGAGGATAAAGGCTCCTTCCTGGGGCTGCATGCAGGAAGGCCTCGGGGAAAGGAAAACCACGTCCCTCGGGGGCCATTAACCAACCTTGTGTTTCATGGTAACCGAGTCCCAGGACATATCAATGCTTTTTATAGGTCCAAACGGGGCAAAGGCCTGGCGAATGGTGTCTTCTCCCAGCTCGTAGTATATGGAGCCCACATACACACGACACATGATGGCCAGGGCGCGCTGCCTCTGAGCTGCCATCTGTATTGGAAAGAAGAACTGGCTGGTTAGATCAGGGGGTGGCCGTGGACACCAGGACCTCCTTCCCTTCCTCCTTCCCTCCCAGGAGCTATGACCCAGCAGCAGGTAGCTCCTTGCTGGGCTGCAGCACAGCCTGGCACACATAGTGGTAAAGAAGTGTTTTCCTGCTCGAGGCACAGACTGCTGGAGCGGATAAGCGGTGCAGCTCTCGCCCAGGGGCAGTCAACTCTGATGGGCTCTGCCACCTCGGAGCCTTAGCTCCAACCCGGTTGATAAGGTCTGACCCTCCCCAGCCTGATCACATCTCCAGCAAGGCCTGCGGGAGGAGGAAATAACTTCCTTCTAGGACAGCTTCCCCTCCAGGCAGCAAAGGTCTCCACTCTAGTCACTACTAGCAATCCCTCCCGCTCCCTCCCGCACGGGGCAGCAAGAGATCCGATCTGGGCACCACCTAGTCAGTCCCTCCCCCCCCACCCCATCCTCCCAGGCAGCAAAGGATCAGGGTACCTCCTCCCCACTCCCTCAAGCATCACACACCTCCTCCTCCCCCCACCCCAGGCAGTAGGAGATCCAGTACTAGGCACCACTTCCACCGCACAGTTCAAAAGCAAAGCAAAACATTGAAATAAAATAAAATAATAATAATAAAAAAAAAGGTTAAATGAAACATCTTAGTTAAGTGTGTGGTGCTAGTACTTATCACTGCCTGTCGTTACTGGCTCAGATAGTGGTGCAGCCCCCAAAGACTCGGCCCTTAGTTTCGGTGCAGAGAAGGTCTCTGTCCTATTTTCTCCTAAGTATGCCTGAAAACCTGTTTGCAAGACAAATCCAGACAGTTCTTACAGCAGGTATCCAAAAAGCAGTATATCCTTCAATTATTTTTCACCCTTATTGCGGCTCTGGAATCGCTACCACTGGTGAACATCATTCTAGGAAGACACTGCCTAGAAAACAGATCTATCCCCTTTGGCCAGCACGTCCTGGCAGGATGTCTTGGGACCAAGGCAGAAGCTGAGTCTCTCTAACTCCCTACGATCAGCAAGACTGAGTTACAGTGACTGGAGAGAGGCACAGGGCTTCCTCCCTGCTCTGTGTGGAGTAGATGGGACAAAGGTGAAGTGGTGAGGGCTGCAGGCTGCTGCAGAGCAGGCACATGCAGCGCTACGCTTGGTGCCTCTTGCCCTGCCCAGCAGCGCAGCGGGGAAGCTCTGGACAGACACCCCTTCCCCACGCCGCCGTTCGGGGGGGTCTTTCCTCAAGGCCTTTACAAGGTGCCCACTGTAAGGAGCACAGCGAGCTCCGAGGGGCCTGGGGATGCTGCAACTCAAGTGGCAAAGCAGAAGGGGCAGCGTTTCGTCTGCAGTGGCTGCAGACGGGATGCAGGCTGTGCCTGAAGGAATCCTTCTCCCTCATAGTGCCTGAAGGAATCCTTCTCCCTCATAGTGCCTGAAGGAATCCTTCTCCCTCACAGTGCCTGTTCGTGACATGGACCATAGGAGGGAACCAGTGGTAAACTCCTATTATTCACTACAACGGGGATACTATAAAGAGGAAGGGTTCTCACCCCGTACCGCCGCTCCTGAAGGGATTCTAAGCTGCCTCTTGGCCTGGTTTAAGTGTTTCACAGTTAAAAACAAGCTGCTTCTCAATTTATTCTGCAATGCTGCGACTAGGAAGACTATGGCACGCGTGCAGGCAGGCCAGCTGACGTGTCGCCTCCCAGGTTCTCCAGCACTTTCCCAGCTTTGGTGCAGGAAAGCCAGTGGCCAGCAGCCCCTCAGTCTGTGCAGTGTGTCCGTTCATGGGTTCAGAGCCACCACCATCCTCACCCCAAGGGTCTGAGTGAAGTGCCTCACCCACGGTGCCACAGACCCCAGTAAAAAGGGGGTGGTTTACTAGGAGCCTTCTTGACACAACACTGCAGCCCTGTGCCAGGCAGAGGGATTTTTCACCTTCTGAAGGGAGGACAGACCCTTCTTTTGGGTTATCAGTGCCACAGGCGCAACCAGGGCGCTGTCCTCTCCCGTGGCAGCGCCTTCACAGGAGGAAACCCGCATCTTACCCTGCTGCAGAGGTCCTAACAAATTAGGTGGGGTGGAGTTAGGAGCACTCTGCTGCACCGGCAACATATTAGAAATCTGGACCTAGGAAAGGCAAAACTGAGGCAGCGTGATGGCTACAGGCACGTGTGGATCACTAACAGCAGCCAGTAGCACCCAGTTAGGGGAGTGATGCAACGACCACCTGTGAACTAAGCACACGACAGCATCAGAAACTCATCACTAGAAATCTCATTGCTTTCACAAGCTGCACCCAGTAGAATTTAGGTGGAGTTTAAAGCCTCAGCAACCTTCATAAAGGCAGGAGCCAACAGTTTTATGGAGGTAGCACTGCTGTTAAATGCTTACAAAGACTGTTTTAAGGACAAGCCAAAGCATCATCTTGGGGTGCTCCTTCAAACACAGGTGGTGATGCAAAAACATCACCACTGGCTTCATTTTTGATACGACAGTGCCAGGGAACTGTGCTGGTCTTGGTGAGGTAACAGGGAATCTTGAGCTGTAATGCTGGGAGGACTAAGGAGCTGGGAAGGTTTAACCACGGGCACTAAGATACCACAACAGGAAGCTCAGGCTGCGCTTCCTTCCTGTGGGAACCGATGAATCTCTCAACAGGACAAGTGTTGCACAGAGGTCTGTCTGCCTTCTCTACACTCCTGATGGGCTGTGGGATACAGCATCTACTGAGGACAGGGTACCCTAGCTACCCTGAGCGGTACCACAGCAGACTCCTGCTTCTAGGTTCTGTCCCATCAGGCTCCCCAGAGAGGGAGGAATGTCTGAGGAAAAGGATTCCAACACAGACTGCACCCTTGAGGCTAATTCAACATTTCCTGTTGCGTTATCAGGACAGGTTTCTCATCTGCTGCCCACCTGCAAATCATGAGCTGTTTTATTAATCTTTTTTAAAAGCAGTATTGATGGAGTTACACCATCACATAACCATCTCCTTGGACTGGCAGAGGTCTCCTGGGCACGAGGGCTCAGAAACCAGCCAGGCCAAATTCACACTGGGACGTGCACTTCTGTTCCTTTCCAAACTTGGGTACCTCCCCAGAATGTACTTCTGTTCCCCTGCTGACACATTACCCACTGTGGCAGTGCTCAAGGAAGAAAAGCAGGTTGGTTTTGGCTTAGCACCCCTTTCATTCTGGAGTACAAACCTCTGGTCACATTTTACACCAAGCAGAAATATTACATTCCAGCAAGATGGAGAAGTATTTCCCAATTTACAATCAAAGTTACAAATGAACCTTAGCATGCAGAGCAGAGCTTATAGAAGACTTTCTGCAGTGGCCACTGTCCAACACGTTTAGGAAAAAGGGATAGATAATCCCAGGTAATTAAGATCTTTGTGGCATCCAATTAGCAATTCCAGCACTAAAGGGCTGCACAGGTGCTCTGAATAGCCCTGCAAGTTTTGTTACTTCCATCCTGCTTTGACTTAACACCGTATTCACCTAGTCTGGAGACACACAGAGTAAAGAGCAGTCTTACATCTGGGCTACAACATGTTCTGCAAACCTATAGTGCCCCAGTCCTCCCCAGCACCTCAGCTGCCAGGTCTCCAGTGCTGTGAGTTTGTTTCATAAGAAATCACCCATGTGAGAGTTACCTTGGCAGTTAGTTTTAGGTCAGGACCTCAGAACTGTAGCGTCCCTAGAAATGCAGCTCCCACAATTTCACAGGTGTGTTCAGAACTGTTGGAAATCTAAAGCTTTCTTTGCCAACTGACTCCAGGACCCCGACTGCCAGTGTCACAGCAGACTGCACCCAGACTAGGGTCTTCCTCTGGGGAGTTTACACTTTGCCTCTGCTTGTTGTGCTTGTCCATAACAGGTGGGTATGTGGGAGGGTTGTGCTGGGTTGAGTTAAGAGCATTGTATCACCACTACATACTTCCCCACTCTAGGCCCTGACTAAGACAAAGTGCCCAAGAAGAAGTGAATATGTCTATTGACCGATTGTAAAGGTGAGAGAGGATCTCCAAAGCCCATTGTCACTGCTGCCATCTGAAAGACAGTAAAGACAGAGTTCAGTCTGTTGGAGCTGAGCATACTACGGCTGTTTGTAAAAACTCAAGCACAGCGGCGGCACAGGGAACCTGCGAGAGAGGCCTCTCCTTCCTTGCCCCTCACTGCCTGGTCCCAAGGACTGTCCAGCGCTGGGACCCTGCAGATTCCAGTCCCACCAGGTCAGGGTGGAGTTGTGCTGCTGCCACTGCCTCAGGAAGCAGGGTCTTCTCCCAGGGGGGGGGACTCAAGGCAATAGTAACCTCTGCAACCACTGTCGTTGATTCACCCCCAGCATTTAAAAAGGAGCCCCTGACTAGGTCAGACACTCGGAAGCAGGCACAGCCCTGAGCGGCCGGAGCTGCCTAATGCAGAGCACAGCCACAGTGACTGTCAGAAACACCCAGTGCCCCAAAGGCGTTACTCTGGGCTCAAACCTGCAGCAGAACGCAGTGAGATGCGTTCAAGCAGCCCCTGAAGGAAGGGAGGTTCAAACACCAGTTAAGGGCTCTCCCAGCATTCCAGCATCAGCAGGATGCACCAGCAGCTTCTCAGCTGGGGCAGGGGGTGGCACTGTCAGTAACGCAGGAGAGACGGGCATCCTCCCCTCAGGCAGAAGAGTGGTGAGAGGACACAGCTCCCAGTCATCCCAGACATCATCTTAAGCCTAGGCCAAAGGCAAAACCCACAGCAAGCTCCCTGGCATCTGGCATTCCCAGAAGCGTTTGCCCAGCCAGCGGGAGGTAAGTGTAAAAATTTACTCCTGGAATGAGCAAAACCCAGGGGCAATTTGTGTGGGTGAGTGAAGGGGGTTTCTGTACAGGGCTGAAGACAGTCTACTGCAATTTCACTGTGGAAACACAAGCTCGTGTGTGTCTGGCTCCAGGCCGGCCTCAGGGCTGTGCTCTGTTTCTAAGTGCAAAAAGAACTCCACCTTGTTGGGGAGAGTAAGACACAGAAGAAACACCTCAGAGGGTCTCTCACCTGAAGGTTGGTGAGCTGCTGTTGCTGGTGGGCGATGGTTTGCTTCACCAGCACACTCTTGATACTCTGCTCCATCGCATACTTCTTCGCCTAGGAAGAAACACAGGCTCTGTAGTCACAGGGCAGCACCGCCGAGCGGGGAGCGACGCTTGCTCCTACACACAGCTCCCCAGAACCAGAGTGGGCCGCAGTGGGACGTGTCGCCGCTCCAGCCCTAAGCACTGCGGCACTGTACATGAGCCAACAGCCTACTGACAGCTCCGAGTCGTGAGCCCTGAGTGCAGCACAAGGCTTGAGCAGAGGACTGGCTGGACTCGGCCTGCAGCAGGCACGGTGTTAGGAAAGCAGCATGCACTACACACTCAGCGTTTCCCCTCTGCCGCCCTCTGCCCCTTAGGTCCCACCATAGCACCTTACCTGCTGGGATGAGGGCAGGACAGAGAGCCTCCTTCAAGTCCTCTCCACTCAGAGAGCATCTGGACAAAGAGGTTCTACAAAACGGAAGGGGGCTCCAAATCCCCACATCCAGTCTCTTGACCAGGCACTCCCCCTCTCATCACGTCTGGCCTAGTTAGTTTGGAGAGCCCTCTGCTTTTGCTCACTACCATGCTCCAGCTCTCCTCCTCTGGTTCCTAGCCTGCAGACACAAGGCTGATTTGTCTTGCTCTTTGGTTCTTGACAAAGCCCGAGCTCTACACTCAGCGGTGCTGACAGGGAGGCTCTTTGCCAAGGGAAACCTAAGCCCCACACGTGTGCCTATTCCCAGGGGACGGTACAAACTCATTCAGCCAACCCCTCAGGCACCTGCTTTCCATGGCTGTACGTGTTTGGGAGGTGCCAGGGAGCGGCAGGCTCTAAACCGTGGATTTGAGACGTGTGCTTCGGAAACCTGGAAACGGACAAGGGGATTTACATCTGTCAGCTAGGAGAAGCCAGAGGAAACGAGGCCGTTTCACACTGTGAGCCAAACAACACACACAAGCAGCTTCAACAGTACGGGAACATTCACACCAAGCCTACCTAGAGCAGTGCTTGCCTCACCAGAGTAGAGAGGACACCTACCCACAGCTCCCATGCTCCCTGGTTTGGTTTTCTACCCCTTTTCCCAGCTTGCTCTCCTCTCAGTAAGCCAGGCATCGCTCCCTCCCATCAGGGGAGTGGGCCAGAAGGCAGCAGTAACCTCCCCACCAGCTGTATACAACAGGACCAACAACCACCAGAAATCAGAGCGGGACTGGAATGTTATCTAGATTGAAGCAGGTTGGCTCAAATGGGTCGAAAACACTTGCTGGATGCTACTGGGTCACTTTACAACAACATGGGAAGGAATATAAGGGAAAAATAAGAGATATTCTGCAATGTGCTCTTCTGTGAACAGACCAGCTGGAGCGTATCAGGGTATCAGACACCTATTCCTTGTGGAGGACAGGCTGCTCCTCAGGTAACGTTGTGGCAGTCGCAGACTGTCTTAGAATTACAATGGGATCTCAAGATGTTATTTACTTGTGATTTTTTTTTTTTTAAATAAAACTACTCCCCCCATCCCAGCAGCAAATCCCAAATCATGCTCCCCAAAAAGCATCTATGAACTCTAACCTAAGCCAAATCACTCCTGGGCACAGATCTGAAAGCGTGGATCCAGACACAGCATGGCCATGACCCCCACGTGTGTTCCTGGGAGGCGAGTTCCCTTCCATAACATGGGCAACAGATACTCATTTAAAGGAAAACAAACCACAGACAGAAACAAAACCCACAGAACAAACAAGCAAGAACGCTAAGCAGCAAAGCCACACCAGGTTTACTCACTTTCTGGAGAGCTTCCTGCTGTTCTGGTGTAAGGGGAGGAAGCCCCAGCTTCGCTGCTGTGCTCTGTCCATTTTCCATCTTAATGGACTCGGTACCCTGAGGAAACAGAAAATACCCATGAAAACCTGTTCTCACAGAAGTAACCAGCTCCTTCATTCTCAGAAACCCGCAGCACTTAGTGTCAGAATGGCTAAAGAGCCTTCCCAAACCCATCAGTAATTCATGAAAGGCTGGTAATATCCCAGCACTCCCAATGGGGATCAAGCCCATCAACTGTACAAGCTGATGAACTGTTCCCTCACCACCAGATTTTCAGTTCAAAGGAAACAAAACAATCCTTACCCTTCACTCACACCTCCATCCCAACACTCAACAGTTACACTCTGCCAAACTACCCATCTATTTTCTCCTTCCACCTCCTCCTATACTGGTTCCTCACCCTGTATCTCTGGAGTTCCCTTTTTAAAATCTTCCTGAAGCTTTTCCAAACCTCACCTATTGATCCAGGTACCAAGGTGCACTACTCCAGTGCTCAGCTCGAGATGCACACTACCTGCAGAGCCCCACACCCAGCATCAGGTCTAGAAAGAAGCTTCTGGGCACTCATCTGACTTGGCATGGTGTCAGATGTATGTTCAGCTAACAAATGTTAGCCCTCTGCTTCGAGGTATTCTGAGCTCTCTGCATTTTACACTGAAGTCCAGTCCCATGAAAGAACTGGTCAATTATTCCTATGGCATTAATTAACAGCAGGTTTCTCTAACGCACACCTATCAGCCTGGTTTGGGTTAAAGTGATTCAGCAGCTTCTGTCTTTCAGGTAAGCGCTGACCTGGCATCCTCAGGGTGTTCTTCCCTGGCACCCCAAGGCTTCCATCACACCGTCTCCACTCAGCACAGGGCTCACCACTAAAAGCCTTTGAACAGATGTCTCCCTTCCCCAGTTACAGAAGATAAGCACAAAGGCTCTGTAACAAGCACAGTGCAGTGAGAAGGGACAGACCCCTTCAGACAGCACAACAAAACCAGCTCTCTGGGCACAGGAACAAAGCTGTCACATGGGAAAGGTACAATATCCAAGGATCTGGTATTTCAGCAGCAGGAGCAGCAAGCGTGCCTGCTCCTTTGCTTTCCATTTACTCAGAGCAATCCCTTGCCCATAGCACTAGTGTATGGCTAACAGCTCAGACACGGGCACAACTGCCTCTGGAAGACCCTTCATCTCCTCCTCAAAAGGTGAAATAAAATAATAGAGACATCTTACACGTACATCAAGATCCTGCACACACAAAATGCCCGTTATTTCTGGCTACAGATGAAGCCTCAGAGAGAGAGGGGGGGGAAACCCTATTACAGAAGCAAGAGATCATAGAATCCCAGCCTGGTCTGGGTTGGGAGGGACCCCAAGGGTCACAGAGCTCCAACCCTCTGTCACAGGCAGGGACACCAACCTCCAGGCCTGGAGCTACACAAGGTTGCCCAGGGCCCCATCCAACCTGGCCTTGGACACCCCCAGACACGGGGCACCCACCCCCTCTCTGGGCAGCCTGTTCCAGCACCTCACCACTCTCTCTGTAAAAAGAGATCCTGCACTAAGGCTGCACACAGATCTCACCCTCTATCCTACTGCAACCACGCTGATAAAACAGAGATGAGCTGGTACAAGAGCTGACAACACCGTCAGGCACACGAGGGGACAGCAGAGCCACCCAGGTACAGGCATACAGTACTACCAGGGCAGCCACACACCCCCTGTACCCTGAGCACCCCGGGCCCTGCGCCGTGCCGCACACTGGTCACCCCCTCCCCTCCCCTCCACCTCACAGGGCTCCCCACAGGGCAGCTTTCAACTTGGAGATTTTCTAGTTTTTCTATATATCAGCACACAGAACGTCCTTTGTGACAGGGAGAAGTACAAAGTAGTTAGGGCACTCTAACCACAGGAGCGACAGGCGACACCTGAACACACACAGCTCAAGCTTAGTCACACTGTGTCTCCATGTAGGGCAGTAATTCAGATTTTAAAAATGAGCATGTAACAGAAACTACCAAGTTTGAGAAGTAAACAGAGGCAGAGAAAAGCAGCAGCTTCTCACACATCCTCAGACAGCACCTTGGCACCGGTAACAATGCTCACATCCTCCCATGGAGGAGGAACGGGACACCCCAAAACTCACAGCCACCTGGGGGCTTGCTTTATCCACAGCAGTTCCACAGCTGCAATGTGACACCCAGACAACACCCCTGCGAGCCCAAAGCCCAGCAGTATCTGCTTGCTGCGACACCCCCAGAACATCCCTCCAAGCCCAGCGGTATCCGCCCACTGTGATGCCTCGACAACACCCCTGCAAGCCCAGCAGTACCTGTTCTCTGACCACAGACCAGAGGCAGGACTGTGAAGCCACCATCTGCACAGTGAACCTCAGCTGACACCCACTACAATGGACCCTGCACCACCAGCCAGGGCTGAGTCCTCCCCACCAGCTGCTGATGGGAACTGCTGCTCAGACCGCTCATTAGATGACTTTTGTATTTCATTGCTTTACTCCCTGGGCATGAAGTGGGGTCATGCTCTTTCTGAGCAGCAAACCCTCATTAGTGCATGCAGGGTAAAGGGCTATTTTACAACCTGTCACAGTGCACACATGAGCAGTTTGGTTTGCCCACCACGTACCCATCATGTTTCATGCTCTACCATACTGAAGGCAACATTTGCCATGGTACTGCCTGGTCATTCTTTACCTGGAGATTCTCTGGTCATTCTTTACCTGGAGATCCCCTGGCAGCTCGTTTACCTAGGTGGCAGGTATTGTGGGACTAGGAAACTGCTTCTCACAAGGTAAACTGTGTTACCTTTCCCAAGAGCATGGCTGTTCCCTGTGAGGATGCAGAGCAGGACTGGCCTGACCCACACGCTGCACAGTGGCAGAACTCTCATTTCTTTTCCTACTGAATCCACACAACAGGGGAAGGAGTGAGAGGACTACAGCACAGTGGTCCTGCTGCTGGAACCAGCCACTTCACCACCTTCCCAGCTTAAAGCAGCCAGATCTGAACCTCTGAGCCGTTGCTGGTCACACCAAGTCCTGTCTCATCCACCAAGAGCAGAACCGATTTCTCTTCTCAACTTGGTGTTCACCATCAACCACTTAAAATACCAGAACTGACAAAGATCCTCATCTGCTCAGTAGAAGACACAAATTAGGATGATAGACTTCTGCCTGTGAACATTACTTGATAGCAACCAGCAATAGCAGAAAACAAGATGATTGTATTTTTTAAGCACCACTTTTCCCACCTGCAAAGCTCCTCCCACCCGTGTGTCTCTACAGGGGACTGCAGCCTGCACCTAGCAGGCTGCCAGGCTTCCCCTGTGCTTTCATCCCACGGGTCAGGGGGAGGAACAGGAGCTTCCCCACCCTGAAAGTAAAGAGAGCGCCAGGATGAGTTCACTGATGTTCAGAGATACGCCCTGGATCATTCTTACTCTGTCTTAGAGCAACAACTGAGACTTCTGGCTTTGTGCATTGTCTGTTCCACCGTGAGGGGTTCCAGAGCCTTTGCTAGGATCAATAAACAGAACTCTCCTCACCTAAAAACATACAAGTGCCTGAACACAATGCTCAAGTTGCAGTCGCTTCACTGTTCCCTCAGACCGAAGTTCTGAGCTGCGCTGAGTAACACCCGATGGCCTCAGGGGAATAAGAGATCCACAAAAGAAACCCGAGAGAGCTGGAACCATTTCATGGCTGCAAACTGGGAGGCTCAAGTGCACCCACTGATAGGTACTACCACGGTCTACCCAAGCTGGAAAGAAGTACCAGCAAAGCAACAGGGTGACGGTGATCCCCTTGGTACAGGAATGCTCACCGTCCCCAGGATTCACCCTGAGCATGGAATATTCAAAAATAATTTAAAAATCATTCTTATCCTTATCCAACTGTCTGGATCCAGCCAGGTCTCCTGGCTCCCATCCCACCTGTGTACACTTCACACACGCCATCGCACAGGCAGCCCTGCAGAAGACTTAGAACACCCACACCTGTCCCCACTGCTATCTCCTTTTCCTCCCAGCTTCTAAAAATAGAATTACTGAGATTTAGGAGCTATAGGAGAAGAAAAACACAGTGAAGGGCTATGAGATTTAACCACTCAAGGAAAAAAGGCTGCTCCACTGATGATAATTTGTTAACACTATCTAAAAATAAAGACTTTTACCTGTCTACAGTTTAGACACCCGAGTACATTAAGTGGCATAGCTCCCAAAAACATGCTGGTCACATCCCATCTCCTGCACGGAAGGGAAATCAAAGGTAAGGACTGAGAAGCAGCAAAGCTGTCCAAGCCGCCAGGCACTACTGGTTCCAGGCTCTCAGCCCCCACACATCCTCCTGGAGAGGAGCCAAAGATGCCTTTGCTGATCAGCTGTAACAAATCCTTACCATCTCTCTGACACCAGGAGTTTCCCCAAGGAAGACTACCACCCTCTCTCTGTTGCTCCAGGCTACGTGAAAAGCAACAGACTGCGTAGAACAACACCAATCTCCATCGCCATTTGCAGAGAACAGGGACTGTTACTTCTCTTTCCCAGCACCTTGGGGTAAAACCACTGCCCAGGGAAGGCTCCACACAACTGGATCCTGCTAGGCAGCAGTCCCAGGGCACAGGGTGCCTGCAGCCTGCCTCAGTCAAAGGACTGTAACCCTCGGAAGGAAACAACAAACAGGAGAGGAGTTGACAATGGGATGAGGAGAACAGGAGCTTCTTTTAAAAGATAAATAAATAGAAACTGTATACCTGTTGCTATGGACATTGCTTCTGAGCGCTGCTTGGCCCCTTAAGGTGGTTTGAACTCCAAGAGTTCAGGCACATTCCTTGGAAATTTATTACATGGCTGAGAATTTCTCTGAAGTATAAACACACACAAGAGAAAGAAAAACACAGAATCTTGTTTATTTTAGGAACCATAACAAGCAAACAACATGATGATTAAATAAATCAGAGGTGGGAAAAGGAGTGATGAGGTGCCTGGTGGTATACTCGGTTTAACCCCTGCATCAGAGCTTGGGAACCTGTATCGATCCAAAATGCCATGCTACAACACCCCACACCAGCGGTGAGGCTGGAAGAGGCATCACACGAGTCCCTGGTCAGAGGGGATCCTTCATTTGCACAAATGGCTGTTTTTCAGAGTGGTTCCTTCTTTGTGCACATAAATACACTGAAGTACTCTGTGGCTGGACTCAACGATCTCTCGAGGTCCCTTCCAACCCCTGCAACTCTGTGATTCTGCCTCTACCTGCCATCTCATCCTCTGTGGATCCAGCTGTGTGCTCTGTAGCCCTGCAAGCTTTCTGTGCACACAACCTCTTACTATTCACAAATTCTTTAGCAACTACTCCTTCCCACCCCTGCAGAACGTTCTTCCTTAACACAGCAGCAGCAGCAAGTTATTGTGTCACTGTTGGCATCTGGCACTGCCAGCCCCTAGAGCATGGGGCAGCCCGAGCTTCGCCCACCACCGCAGCAGGTGTGATCCACAGAGAACAGGCAGGGAAGAAAGCCTCTCAAAACCTGCCATTTCCCTAGCACCTCATGTCCAAACTGTCTGTGTGACTCAGTGTGTGGCCACTGACATATCTTCTATTTAAATGAACAAAGTTCACTCCTGTTGTCCAGGAGCACCAAGTCCTGTGCAAGCCCAACACCCAAACCATACAGGAGCTATCTGTGTACCCTCAGAACAATCCCTTGCAGTGCCTTTTCACTGGACAGAGCTCTGCCTTGCTGGACTGGCACTGAGAAATGAAAGCAGTCTCCTAGACATTTAGTGTTACATATACAGGATGCTCTGTGCTGTCACTTACCTGTCACAGCAGCCCACAAACACCTGCGCCTCCTGTTTCACAGGAAAATCCCTACTGCTCCTGGCAAGCTATAACACAGAGCTACAGTACATCAAGATGGGTATGACCCCCCCTCTTGATTACAAACAAGAAAGAGATAAGGGAACATACTCCCCCCTCCCAAGAGGGATCGCCACTTCCCTGGACATCATGTCACTTTCCTACTGACAGCCAACCCTGTGCAGACAACAGTCCTACACACACCTGCAATGTCTGTGCTGGGTCCCTCTAAGCACAAGCCCTCCCTACACTTGCTCTCAGGAGAAGACCCTTCTCTTGCTCTTAGTCCACACTGTCAGGCTCCAAAATTACTCTGGCAACATGAAATGTGATTGAAGCTCTTGAGATTCCCAACACAGCTAAGGTGGTAAGAAGCTTCTTGTCCATAAAAAGCTGATGAAATCCAAGGAGGATGAACGTGGCATCCCACACCTGGGGCAGACTAGCGCCCTGCCATGGTGCTTGCCAAGGAGGAGCTCTGTGGAGAAGGATCCAAGAGTCACCATCCTCACTGCCAGCGTGCACGAAGAGCAGCACCCTGGGCTGCAGCAGCAGAACACAGAACACAGCCAGAGGGAGTCGTGATCCCCCCTCACTCCTCAGCCCCCGCAGAGCAAAATGCTCTTATCAAGTGGACCAAGTCTTGCAAAGGCCACGGAGGGCCCTGCCCTGGAGGGGGCCCAAGGCTGTTTCCATAACGCTCAGGATTGCCACACAGCCTGCAATGCTGCACCAAACAGCCTGCTGAGCAGCTCCCAGTAACCATTCCCAATTAACCCTCTTCAGATGAGACCCTCACGAGCAGTGCTGAGCTAAAGCCTCACAACCAACAGGTCCAGACCCCCGGGAGGTGAGGGCAAGGAGGGGCCCGAACAAGCAAAGCTGGAAACTCACCCAGACTGATGCAGGCTGCTCCCCCCCTCCTCTCCCTCCCGGCATGAGCTGAGGCAGTGGGCACTTCACACACACACAGCTTCCCCCCCAGCTCTGTTTAGAACCAGCCACCCCAGCATGGAGCAATAATTTCATCTCAGTGAAATACAAACACCTGCAGCAGACACACCTCTAATCCCAAACCAGGAACACATGAATCATGCAGCTACATCCACGCTCCGGAGCTGCACAGAACATGCAACTGAACCTCATTTTGGTTGACAAAATTTGCTGCCACTGCAGCCACCCAAGAACAGGCATCCCTCCTGTGAGGAAGGACAAGTCACCTAACCCAGCTGGAATTCCAAACCACAGAGACAGGCAAGTGATCACACACAGGGATGTCACGTGAGGGCAAAGAGCACTAACGATATTCCTGAACACACATGTGCTATTCCTGAACACACATGTGCTATTCCTGAACACACACGTGCTATTCCTGAACACACATGCGCTATTCCTGAACACACATGCGCTATCCCTGAACACACACGTGCTATTCCTGAACACACACGTGCTATCCCTGAACACACACGCGCTATTCCTGAACACACACGTGCTATTCCTGAACACACATGCAAGAACTGCTTGTAGTTTGGGGTTTGGTTTGGTGTTTTCTTCCCCTTTTTGACTATGCTATCCATCACTGGTGGCCTTGGCCTGCAACAGGTCCACCTCAGAGCTGGCTGGAATTGGCTCTGTTGAACATGGGGGCAGCTTCTCACAGAAGCCACCCAAAGAAGTTCATGAGACCAGGGAATCAGGCAAATACCGAAAGGAGAAGCACTGCACATCACCCATGGCACTGTGTGGGAGGCTGTGGGCATGCCCTAAAGCAGCCTTTACTGCAGAGGCTCTGACATACCACACCTTCACAGCACCGGTAGCAACACCGCTGGCACCAAATGCCTCCGCTCACTGAAGTGGTTTAAAGGCACCAGTTTCTTTGGCCAGACGTTAGGAATGGCTCCAGCAGGTGATTCCATTCCCAGCACTAAAAGGTACGAATCGAGCCCGTGAGAAACATCACTGGGATGGCACTAATTAACCATAGCTTTGTGAGGACTCTGTGGCTGTCCCCTGTCACCACAGGCAGCACGTGACAAGTGACCTCGCTTGTGGCAGAAGCACAGGAACTATGAACTATTTCAAGCACCCAAAAGATTTAACCACTACTTCAGGTCAAAAGAAAAGAGTATACACAGACCTGAAGTAACTTCTGCTGGTCCTCATGAGCTCCATGGAGAGCTGAAGTACCTATTCCAGGCTAAGACAATGCATCCCATAAATACCACCGCTGAATTTTAGACCTCAGATACATCACTACTTCCAGTGACACATGGCTTTACAGTCAAAGTTGAAATTGGCTAGTTTAGCTTTCATAGTTGGAAGTATTTGAGGAGGACCTATTGCTACCAACATCTCTGGTGCAGCTGCTTGCTGCTGCTGTCTTTCTGGTGAGCAACACATGGGCACAGCTGATCTTCAGAGCCCCAGACTGGTCAGGGTTGGAGGGACCTCTGGAGACCACCCAGCCCAACCCCTGCCAGAGCTGGGTCACCTCAAGCACGTCACACAGGACGGCATCCAGGGGCACAGGGTTGGGATCTCCCCAGAGAAGGAGACTCCCCAACCTTTCTGCCAGCCTGTCCCAGGCCTCGGGCACCCGCAGAGGGAACAAGTCTTTTCCTCATGTTGGGATGGTCCCTGCTGTGCTCCAGTTCCTGCCTGCTGCCCCTTGTCACCCCTGAGAAGAGCGCAGCCCCATCCCCTTGAATCCACCCTTTAGATATTGGTGAGCATTGATGGGATCCCCTCGCAGTTTTCTCTTCTCCAGGCTGAACAGCCCCAGCTTTCCCAGCCTTCCCTCACACCAGAGATGCTCCAGCCCCATCACCCTCACTCCCTCCCTGAACTCCCTGCCCTGAACTGGGGAGCCCAGCACTGGATATAGAACTGTAGATGTGGCCTCACCAGGGCAAATGAGGAGAACCACCCCCCCGGACCTGCCGGCCGTGATCTCCTTCACACTCCAGTTCCCACTGGCCTCTTGGTCACAACAGTCTTGTTCTTCAAGAGCCTCCAAACCCACACACCATTATTGAGCTGCAGATCTGTGAGGCTGCAAATGACACTAAGTACTGGTGGTGGCTGCATCAGCTCATGGCTTAGGTCAAGGTGGGCTTACCACAGAGAGCAACCCTGCAGGTGTCTGCCTAAGGTACTCGCAGTGCCTGCGGACTGGATGTTCCTCTCGCCACAGGCAGCAGCAGGAGCCATCTAGCCATGCAAAGCTGAAGGAATTCCGGTGCCATCAAGGGAAGGGAAAAAGCCAAAGCTTCACTCAGTCAATTCTTCTCAAAGACAGGCCCCATCTTCCCTTAAAGATTCCTTCAGCAGCTAAATCAAACGCCTGCTGGGTCTGCCCTACAAACACAACATCATTTTACCCGATTCCACAGCTACTGATGGGAAGCAGGCAAGGTATTATGTGTTGGAAGGTAAGGTGTGCACTGTGAGTAGCACACGGCAGTCCCTCCCTTAAATACACCTCTCACAGGGACACGGGAGGGTGCCTCCTCTGCTCTGTGACCTCACCTCGAGCTCCCACTGACAACTGGCCAGTCATGAGCGGCTGTATATGAACAACAAAGAAAACACATGAAATGAAACAAAGAAAAAGACCCCTTGGAGTTACTGAATCTGTATGTGCCCCCCCAAATAAACTCTATCATCACTATCTCAGTGCTACTTAAGGAGCGTGCTGGGAAAACAGCAGGTGCTGCTTCAGGCTCTGGTCCCTCCCTCCGGCAACCTCCACACCCACAGGTGCAGCTGAGGATGCCAGAGGCACAACATCCCACAGACTTCTCCTGCGGTAGCTGAAGCTCCAGGAAGGAGCCAGCGTCATGAAACAGCTCAGCAGGGTGTTTCTCTTCCTCCTGTCCTGCTCTTAAGCAAACCAAACCACTGAACACCGCCACATCAGACGCAACTGAGCTCATCCAGGTTTTCAGGACTCCCTGGGTGGGGGGCATCAGGCACTGCACACCTTTCTCTTACCTGCAGGTCACTGCTCAGGCTGACTGACACACGGAGTGAAAGGAACTGTTACAGCTCTGCTGTCAGGACAAAGAGAGCTCCCCATATGGGAAAACAGCCTGCGCTGCGAGCTGCAGGGGCACAGCCACAGGAACGTGTGGGTGTAACGGATCCAAAGGCTGAAAGGACAGATACAGCCCATGGACCTAACCCAGCACAGCAGAGCAGGACAGCCAGACCCCAGGGAACAACACCCAGCAGCACAGACAGCCAGACCCCAGGGAACAACACCCAGCAGCACAGACAGCCAGACCCCAGGGAACAACACCCAGCAGCACAGACAGCCAGACCCCAGGGAACAACACCCAGCAGCACAGACCCGTTACAGTGAACAACGGCGTCTGGCACCCAGTAACTGAGTTACAGATCTACCTCAGCCTGAACTGAATCCCACCTCACATTCTGATGAGAAATACAGATGCTTTTCCTCAGTAGCAGGAGGACTAGGAAAAGAACAGGCATGGTGCTGTGGCTTCGATGGCAAGAACGAACGCTGTGCTTGGGACAGGCCCTGAAGTGTCAATAAACATCTTCCAGCTGCACAGAAGCACGCACCGCTCAGGCTGGAATTTCTGTTCCTGGAAGGCTGTCTCTTACACCCATTTCAACACTGATGTACCACCTAGTCAGGGAGGAAGTGAAATGGCAAAGAGCACTACCTCCTTCCATCCCCAGGTTTGCATTCCAGCACTATCTTGTGTCTAGCATTCATTTTCTTCCCACCGGGTATCTGCTGCCTCTCGTCAAGACATGCTGCAAGTGACAGATGTGCCAACACAGACGCAGTTTACATCAGCTATTCTAAATTCCTCTCTAGGAAGCACTGCTGAGGAACTGCAGCACGTTCAAGACACACTCCCTCACCTCCTGTATCTGTCACAGCACTCGCCTCCTTCAGCCACCACAGTGCAGCTGCCAGCAACTTCTTGTGTGCCTACAGACCACCGAGAGCCCCTTGCTCCTCCCAACACAGGCACCCACTACAGCTGCACCAGCTCTGAAGCAAGATTTAAAGCTCCTGGGGCCTGCGTGACTCTTGCTTCTAGCCCAAGAACTAAACACAGAGCCACCAGGTTGGAAAAGACCTTTAAGACCATCAAGCCCAACTGTTCCTGTCCTGTGCTAAACCAGATCCCTGAGCACCTCATCTCCCCTCTGTTAAACACCCCCAGGGGGTGACTCAGCCCCCTCCCTGGGCAGCCTGTGCCACAGCCCCACAACTCTGCCAGGGAAGAACTTTGCCCTCCCAGCTGAGCTGACCCTGCCCTGGCCCAGCTTGAGCCCAGTGCCCCTTGTCCCAGCTCCTGTCCCCTGGCTGAAGAGACCAGCGCCCACCTCTCTGCACCCTCCTGGCAGGGCAGGGCAGGTGGGGAGAAGGTCTCCCCTCAGCCTCCTCTTCTCCAGGCTGAACCCCCCCAGCTCCCTCAGCTGCTCCTCAGAGGATTTGCCCCCCAGCCCCTTCCCCAGCCTGGTTGCCCTTCTCTGCACTCGCTCCAGGACCTCCATGTCCTTCTGATGCTGAGGAGCCCAGAACTGGACCCAGCACTGGAGGTGCAGCCTCACCAGTGCCCAGTCCCCTCCCCAAACCTACTGGCCTAGGGCCCTAGATCTAGGGCCCCCCTAGGACCTAGGGACCAGTAGGTCTAAGTGTGGCTTGGATCCAAGGCGATGCTCTACCTGCAACAGGAGCTCCACTCTCCAAACGCCCATTTTCGGATGGCAGGGTAAGCCAGCAGGTCTAAGCTCCCATGCAGTGTCTGAAGCCAGCCAAAGGGCCCGGTCAGAATGCTTGCAGTTACTGTACTCTCTGCTCTTCAGGCTCAAACCCAAGGGCAGATTGCAGGAAAGCAGCACAAGGGTTTCCCCTCCCTGCACCAACTGAACGTGTTTGGAACAGCAAGTGCAAAGGGATAAACAGAAGCTGTGGGGCAAGGTCTTCATTGTTCTGTTATGTTCCAAGGCCAAGATAATTTACCATAAACAGGCTCCCAGCTCTGACAGGCTTCTCTTGCCTGGCCAATGCAGCTGGTTATTCTGGTTTGGAAGTGAATACAGGAACTACATCAGGACAGCAGACAAGCAAACCGCCTGAAGCCATGTGCTGTGGAATACAGGCCAGGCACTACCTCAGCTCCCAGGAAACACAGAATCCAATGTCCCCACACATCCTGAGCAACACAATGTTCCCTTGGCTTCAGTCACCTCTGGAATTAGATTTAGCCTCACATGCTCAAGACCTGTACGCTCATTCCCAGCATTAACCTGGCAAACCTCCTAACCTAATGAAGCCCTAATTAAACAAAGGTAAGATAGGGAGCAAAGTGATAATTATTTATATTTGCTCATGATTACAAGCACTGGTATTTGGGAATTTAAAAAGGAATACTGTGAAGGAGACAAGTTCTCCAGGGTTCAAAGGCAGACCCTTAAAGAAAAACTGAGCCACTTCAGAAACAGATCTATTTGTGACAGAAATGCTGTCTTTTCCATGAAAACAACGATGGGAGAGAAAAAACCCCTTCAGAAAACACCAGCAGACTAATAGTGTGTGCCAAGGGCCTATCCAGCCCAGCACTCCGTGTGCTCACTCCAAATGTCATCAGACGCTTGTGAGCCTGGGCTCCCCCTTGGAAGGAGTCACCCACAGCTACTCGTTGTCTGCCCTCCCTGCAGACCTGACAGGCTTCCCGTTTCCATTCTACACTGTTCCAGTTGGTCAAAGCCACAAGGGCCGGCCCGAGGGAGGCCGAGCAGCACACGGGGAAGCCAGCTCAAAGAAAACAAACACGCCGCCGACATAAGGGCCCTACCGAAACGCTTGGGTGAAGCTCTGCCGAACGTTCCCGAAAGCACAGAGAGCTCCCGCAGCCACTAACGCTGCCGGGACCCAGCCGGGGCCGCAGAGGCGGCAGAGGGAAGCAGCGCAACGACCGCGACCCGGGCGGCACCGCAACGCGTCCGCCCGGGAGGGCCGGCAGCCCCCACACAGGGCTCCGGGCGGGCACGGTCCCCGCCACCGGAGGCAGCCCGAGCGCCCCATCCTCTCCGCCAGCGATGCTCCGGGGCCGGCACACACGAGCCCGAGGGACGCGGCCTGCGCGTCCCAACCGCTTTCCTCAGCTCCGGAACCGCTACGAGCCCCGCGGCGCCGGAGGAGCGCCCGAGCGGCCCCGCCCGGCCCGGCGAGCGGCGCGGAGGGAGAGCGGACGCCTTCCCGGCGGGGCGGAGGCGCCGAGCGCGGCGCTGAGCGGGCGGCAGCGACCAGGCCGCAGGGCCCGAGAAGCCGCGACCCCCCTCGCCTGCGCGCCGCGGCAGGGGGCACAGGCAGAAGGGCCGCCGGCTGCAGCCGCAGGGCCCGAGCGCCCCCCCGGCCCCGCCCCGCCCCGGCCCCCCACCCGCCGCCAGGCGCGGCCGGACCCCGTCTTCCCCAGCGGCACCCAACGGGCGCGGCGCTGCGCGGCCGGGGCGAACCGCCCCTTCCCGCCCGGGCCCCGGCCGATGCCGCGCAGAGCGGGTCGCCTCGAGCCCGCGGCCCCGGGCTGCTCACCAGGGAGATGGTGGTCGTAGCCGCCATCTTGTCCACCCCGTCGGCAGTCGGCGCGCGACTCTCGCGAGAGCTCTGCGATGCGCGCGAAACGGAAAGCTCTCGCGGCAGTAGGTTGAACGTCTCGCGAGAACACTGGGAGGGGGTGAGTCACGTGGCTGGAGCGATCCGGTCAGGCTGGCGCCATCCTGGCCCCTTGCGGGGGCGTGGTCAGAAAGGGGCGTGGTCTATGGGCGGAGCCAATTGGGACGCTGAGTTCCGAGGTGGGGCCAAATGGGGCGGGGCTACTCCACCCGGCTCGGCTGCGCTCGGCTCCTCCCGGCTGGACTCGGCCCGGCCCGGCTCGGTGTAGCCCCGGGGGTGCGGGGCCGGCACTGTGCCCCGCCCAGAGACGCGGTGACCCTCCCGGGGCTGGGGAGCCGCAGCACGCGGCGCTGCCCCCTCCCCCCCACACACACCCCCCGTACCGAGCCGGAGCCGCCGCCACCGGGGCCCCGGCTGATGGGCCGGGTGCAGCCCCGGAGCCGTCGCGGGTCAGGCCGGGAACTGCCCTAGAGGAGCGGCCCGGCCCGGCCCGGCCTGGCCCGGCCGCGGGGGATGCCGAGGGGCCCGGGGGTGTGTGTGTGTCGTTGCTTTGCAGACTGAAGTCTGCTGTGTGCATTTCGCATCGTTTGCTGCTCTGCCCTGGGCATTGAGGTCGCCTCTGTAGGAATTCTTCGTAAGGAATTTCAGGATAAAGCGTTCTGCTGCTAACAGGTAATCCTGGAAAGAGTTAAAACCGTGACTGAGGCCATGGGTTGGGACTCAAAACCCACAAAGGGTGTGGAGTCTTGATACCACCTAAACAAAAACCTGTGTGAGCTTTTAAATCCCTTCAGCCCTTGGCCCATGACAGTTAAGATAAAATCAAGTACCTGCCAGTGAGCGATCATCCCAGACAAAAGAGATGTTCAAGTGTTAAAAGCTCAGACATACTAACTTTCCTCACTGAGGGCAAGCAAGGATTTGCCAGAGGTGCAGTATGTGTCACATCATGTCAGGAATGGGGGGTACTTGGGTTGGGCCAGTGAACTTTGGAAATTGTTAGTCTATAATTAAATGGTGGGTTGGGCCAGTAAACTCTGGAAATTGTTAATTGGGAGGGATTTTGGACTGGAAAATGGTATAAAAATGCTGCGTATTTTGACCAAAGGTGTGCCTGCTTTTGGGTTACCCGCTCTGGCAAGGACGTGTAATAAATGAATTGCTGCTTCACTGACGTATCTGCCTCGAGTCCTTTTTTAGGCCCCTTTTTGCATTTCTAACAGGTGTGTCCCTGGCCCCGGGGCGGGAGGCAGCCGGGGCACCCGGCAGGCCGGCCGGGCTGAGGCCGTGGGAGGTTCAGGGCAGTGTGGGTGGCCGAAGGCGCTGGAAGAGGAGCTAAGCCCGGTCCCCACAGGGTTTGGCAGCCTTTCTGGGGGGTGACAGCAGCGCGCCTCACCCCACGCAGCAGGGACGAGGCACGGCGAGGCCCGTGTGTGGAGGCCACGCACCGCAGACACGGCCCAAGGGCCTCCACTGCCACGGAGCCGCGGTCATCAGCTCGTCCCCAGGGACGTGCCCCCCTTGGAGCTGTGCCTGACCTCCCAGGGCGAGGGCAGGGCTTCCACTCGGTGCTGGTGCCAGCCCTGTGGAGCAGAACCATCCTGCCCCGTGTCCCCTCGGACCGGCGCTGCTCAGTGCGTTGATCCATGGCCTGGAACAGAGCCCACAGTCAGTTCATTCGGTGGGGACAGAGCTGGGGGGGTGCCTGACACCCCTCAGGGCTGTGCTGCCCTTCAGCCAGACTCGGGCAGGCTGGAGAGACGGGTGGGGAGAAGCTCCATGAGATGTGATGAGGGCAAGGGCAGGGTCTGGCATCTGGGGCAGGCCAGCCCCAGGGACCAGTATGGGTTGGGGAGTGGGCTGTTGGGGAGCAGTGCAGGGGAGAAGGGCCTGGGGGACAGTAGGATGGCCATGGCCAGTAATGTGCCCTCATGGCCAAGAAGGCTGATGGCATCCTGGAGTATATTGGAAGGGGGGTGGTCAAGAGAGGTCCTTCAGCCCCTCTTAGTCTACCCTGGTGAGGCCACATCTGGAATATCGGGTCCAGTTCTGGGCCCCTCAGGTCAAGAAGGACACAGAACTCCTTGAAAGAGCCCAGTGTTGGGCCACCAAGGTGATGGAGGGAGTGGAACCTCTTCCTTATGAGGAGAGGCTGAGGGAGCTGAGCCTCTTTAGCCTGGAGAAGACTGAGGGGTGGCCTCATTAATGTCTATAAATATGTAAAGGGTGAGAGTCAGGAGGATGGAGCTGGGTTGTGCCCAGAGCATCCATGGAGATGCTCCAGCCTGATGGGACATGGGGCTGGGCGACCTGTTCAGCTGACCACGCTGGAGCAGGGGCTTGGACTGGATAATGGGAGAGGCTGGAAGGGACCTCCTGAGATCTGCAGTGGTCCCACCTGACCTCAGCCCTTCTGCGATGCTGTGAGCAGCCGGTGGTGTACTGGGAACACCCCGTGGTACTGTGCAGTGAGCTCCTCACTGCTCCGTGCAGCACAGCCAGGAGCAGGGAAATCCAGCGTTATCCCAAGCAGTGACTTCAGCGGGTGGAAGGGTGGGAGGAGAGGAGAGCTAACTGGCTCATTGGGCACAGGAAGGAATCTCTCTGCAGAGGCAAGTGCAAACTTGGTCTGGAGAAAGATTCCTGAACCAAGCAGCGGTGAGAGGTCTCTGCACCTCAGCCCAACTGGCCTGGCTTTATGGACAAGGCCGCTGAGCTCCGGGAAGCGGCTTCACGGCTCCTCAGTTGAGGTGGAGGAGTGACTCAGGAATTGCCCAGAGGTTTCCTGGGGCGAGCGCTCCAGGATGAGATCAGCTGCTTTCAGTGGCTTTATTGATCTGTCAGGTCATAACATTGGCACGGCGCAGCACAGCGGGAAGCACGGCACAAGCTGGCAGCTCAGCGCAGCATCCGGGCGCGGCAAACCCGGCCCGGCCTGGTACAGGAGGCACGGCGAAGCGCGGTGAAGCGCGGGCAGCGTGACGCAGGCGGTGCCACGGGGACCAGCACAGGGCAGACACCAGCACAGGGCAGACACCAGCACAGGGCAGACACCAGCACAGGGCAGCGTGATGTGGCCAGTCCTGCGCGGCACAAGGTGAGCAGCACGGGGCAGCACGGCACGGCTCTGGCAGTATGGCACAGCTCTGGCGGCACGGCACAAGGCGAGCAGCACAGGATGGCACAGCACGGCTCTGGCAGCACAGCACGGCTCTGGTGGCACAGCATGGCTCTGGCAGCACAGCACGGCTCTGGCGGCACAGCACGGCTCTGGCGGCACAGCACGGCTCTGGCGGCACGGCACAAGGCGAGCAGCATGGGGTGGCATGGCACGGCATGGCTCTGGCGGCACTAGTGACTCCTATTCCCACCTCTCACCGCCCCAGCCAGCGTGAGGTGCGCAGCAGCTGAGGTGAGTGATTGTCCCTTCTCCAGGCTGAGGACTGAAGCTCCAACCCCCGCAGGAGAAACAGGGAAGGAAGAGGCATCGGGGTTGCCCCCTTACAATGCCGTGAGATTCCGGAAGGCTTTACAACAGACTGGGGAATGACAAGGGGTTTGTTCAGCACCAGTGAGGGTTCCACCAGTCCACATGTTGGGATGCAGCTGGTGGGTTTGGATTTCTGGAATTCCTTCTCCTGACATACCCAGTTCCACCTCGTCCTGCCTTCAGCTTACACCAAGATGTGCTATGCGAATTACAGGGCATCACAGTGGCTCATCTGTGCTGGGGAAACCTTAACAGGAGAACCTGGGAGTAAAGGATGGAACATGGGGATGGGAACCAGCGCAGAGCTTTCCCAGCCTGCTCCTCTCCTCCCTTCTGCCAGTACCACCAGCTGGCAAAGGGAGAAGCAGCTTTGGGACCCACAGTGAAAAAAGCTTATCATTCCCAGAGGGAGATTTATAGGTTTGGGGCGGGGGGAGGGGGGTGTTCTTGCAGCAGCTTTGCATCTTCACAAACACCATCGGGAAGGGGCTGTGGGGTGCTGCCCCCCTACCCCCTCCCTCCGGCTCAGGAGGGGAGAGCAGAACATGTAACTCCTGCTCGGTCCTGACTTCTCACATGTAGTTTCTCATGTCTGCTGGTTACTCCTCCTCTTGCCTCACACCACAGCTCGGGTGTACACCCTCAGGACTGCAAAGCTTCAGCCAGGAGTGAGGGGCCTGCTGGGCCCTGATGGAGGAAGGTCGGTCAGGAGTCCCGCAGTCTCTTCCAGTCTCTTCCAGTCTGGCACACTTCCCCTTCCCCGTGGGACAGGGGCACCGCTCTGTCCCAGACTGCAGCCAGGTGACTCACAAGGGAGGAGACCGGTATTTGTGGAAGGCATTTTCCAGGAAGTTAGCCAGCTTTTCACAGTCGTCCTGAGACAAAGGAGAGAAACACACCCACAGATCAACTTGGCTTCCCTGGGTATCTCACAGAACCACAGAATGGTGGGGTTGGCAGGGACCTCTGGAGAGCCCCCAGTCCCACCCTCCCAGACAGCGCCCAGGATCACGGGGTCGGAATGTCTCCAGAGATGGAGGGAGACTCCCCAGGCTCACCGGGCAGCCTGGCCCAGGGCTCTGCCACTATCCCAGCACAGAGGTTCCTCCTCAGGCTCAGGGGGAACTTCCTTTGCTCCAGTTTGTGCCCATAGCCCCTTGTCCCATCCCTGGGCCCCCTTGAACACAGCCTGACCCCTCCTCCTGAGCCCACCCCTCATGGGTTGCTCAGCACTGAGAAGATCCCCTAAAGCTTCTCTTCTCTGGGCTGAGCAGCCCCAAGTCCCTCAGCCTCTCTGCACGAGAGAGATGTCCTGGTGCCCTTAGCACCTCCCCAGTCCTTTGCTGTCCCCTCTCCAGGAGCTCCCTGTCCTTCCTGCCCCGGGGAGCCCGGCCCCACACACAATATTCCCAATGAGGCCCCCCCAGGGCAGAGCAGAGGGGCAGAACCTCCCTGCCCTGCTGCCCACACTTCTCCTGATCCCCCCAGGATGCTGTTGGCTTTCTTGGTTGAGGGCGTGGTGTCGGTGACACTCAGACCAGTGTCCCCCAGCACTCCCAGGGCTCTTCCCAGCGCTGCTTCCCAGCAGGTCCCCCCATACCTGTCCTGGGGCTGGGGGTCATTCCTCCGGGGTGTGGGACCCTGCACTTGCCCTGGTTGAACTTCCTAAGATCGCTCTCTGCTCAGCTCCCCAGCCCAACTCCCTCTGCCAAGCAATTCCATCCCAAACCACTGATCTCACGTTAGAGTTTCGATATGGGAAGAGAACAACTCGCACACACACCGGGAACATGCTCGATAGTGATCCCGTTTGGGGGACACTGCCACCGATCCCACTGGGACACACTGCCACTGGTGATCCCACTGGGACACACTGCCACCGATCCCACTGGGACACACTGCCACTGATCCCATTGGGACACACTGCCACTGGTCCCACTGGGACACACTGCCACCGATCCCACTGGGACACACTGCCACTGGTGATCCCATTGGGACACACTGCCACTGGTGATCCCACTGGGACACACTGCCACCGATCCCATTGGGACACACTGCCACCGATCCCATTGGGACACACTGCCACCGATCCCACTGGGACACACTGCCACTGATCCCATTGGGACACACTGCCACCGATCCCACTGGGACACACTGCCACTGGTGATCCCATTTGCTGAGTTACTGACAAGTGACCAGCTGAGAATGGAGCCTGCCTCTGCCAGGTACAATATAGAGGCAGAAGAGCAGACAGTTCTTTAGCTTAATTTCAAATTAATTAACTGACCCCGGATCTAAAGTTATTTTCTATCTGTAATATCCCTGCTGCTACAACAATAAAAATTAATGTAACTCTTTGTTGGTCCAGATGCTGTTTTGTACAGAAATCTCTTTTCTGACACTCTTTTTTAACATAATTAGAGTATTTATTCCTTAAGAAAGAGATTACTGCCAGACACCATGGGATGTAAAAGATGTGGGTACCAGAGAGGCGTCTGGAACTGGCAGAATCAAACTCAGAATTCTCAAATGAAAACTGCACAATCAATTTTTTCTCGGTGCTCAGAGGCCCCTCAGCCACCCCAGCTGCTCTGTCACTGCTTTGGGGAAAACACTGGAGTTTGGAGACAAGATCTGTCAGGCCTAGGTGGTGCCTTAGGCTGTAGCTGGAAAACCAGGCGAGCATTTGGGTGCACAAGTCCTTCAGGTGAGAAATAAGCAGCTAGACCCAGGATCAGGCCTCACAAAGCTAAGAACAGGATCAGGCCTCACAAAGCTAAGCCCAGGATCAGGCCTCACAATGCTAAACCCAGGATCAGGCCTCACAATGCTAAACCCAGGATCAGGCCTCACAAAGCTAAGAACAGGATCAGGCCTCACAAAGCTAAGCCCAGGATCAGGCCTCACAATGTTAAACCCAGGACCAGGCCACTTCCCCAGAGTTTAATGAGGTCCAAATCAGTTACAGGCCCCAGAGGGAAGGCAGAGACATTAGAGAGGATGTGTTAGGAGCAGGTTATCTGCTAGAAGAAAGAGAGAGATAGTTCCCATTTCCCCTGTGTCCTTCAGATATTGATAACCATTGATAAGATCCCCTCTCAGTCTGCTTCTCTCAGGGCTGCTGCACAGCACCACTGCTCACCACTGGAACCAACACTCAGCCAGTCCCGGAGCATCTTGGCCAACTCCCATCAGTGCCATACAGTGTAGTGTCACTGGTATGGAACAGCCCTTCAGCCAGTCTGGGTTACCTGTCCTGGCCGTGTCCCCTCCCAGCTCCTTGGGTGCCCCCTGCCTTCTCGTTGGCCGGGCAGGATGAGAAGCTGAGAAGCCCTCGACCACTTGGCAACAACTAAACCATGTGTGTGCTGTCAGCAGCACTCTCATCCCACATCCCAAACACAGTGCTGCACCCGCTGCTAGTAAGAAAACCTAACTCCCTCCCAGCCAAGGCCAGGACAAGGTGTCCCGTGGATTTGGGGCCGGCCCTCGGTAGCACAGTGCATGCCTGTGATGGGAAGGAGTGCTGGGAGTCTCCTACCTCGTGGATGAATCCATAATGCACCAGCTCGGTGGCCAAGTCCTTGGAGTTGTCAGCTGCGGAGTGAGAACATCGAAGTTCAAACATCTCGTGGTGCCTCCTCCACGTGTGCCCCATCCCCACCCTCAGCACACCTGCATCACGCTTCACCACGCTCTGGGGCACACGCTGTGCACTTCTGGTTGGCTAAGTAATCGCTAAGTCACGCTGGGGCGGAGGGGGATGGAGCTGGGCGGCAGATGGGAGCCGAGCACGGCACTGGGCAGGACCGAGCGCCGGTCCCACCTCGCACAAAGCCCAATGCCCTGGGCGGTGTGTCACTCTGAGGTGTTTTTGCTTGCTTTGGCTCGGCATGAAGAGCAGGCAGGCCACTACCTGCAGGCAGAAACCGGGGCGCTGGCGAAGCAGCAACTCCCGAGCACTGATTTCCAAGCTTTATACTTTAGCTCTGGGTGGGAGGCAGTCAAGGGACTCCAGCCGCCCGGCCTCCAGAAAGCTCCTGCGTGTTTTAGGAAGGGGCCTGCTGTGCCGAACCTGCTCTGAGGAGATGCACACAGAATGATTTGGGCTGGCAGGAACCTCTGGAGACCACTCAGTCCCAGTCCTGACAGAGCAGGGTCCCCTCAAGCAGGCTGCACAGGACAGCGCCCAGGATCACAGGCTTTGAATGTCTCCAGAGATGGATGGAGACTCCCTGACCTCCCTGGGTAGCCTGGCCCAGGGCTCTGCCACCCTCACCACGACAAAGTTTTTTCTTCTGTTACCACGGAACCGCCTCTGCTCCAGCTCGCACCCGCTGCCCCTTGTCCTGTCACTGGGCATCACCAAGAACAGCCTGCCTCTGTCCCCCTTCACTCACTGATAGACATTCATGAGGTCACCCAAAGAGACCCAGGTCCCTTCCCCAGAGCCATGAGCTCCCTCCAAGACCCCACCTTCTCCCTTGAGAGGTAGCGCAGAGACCGCTCCTCTCCCGGGCCCGGGGGATGCAGTCATTGTGTTACCCCATGAACCACACACCGCACGTGCCAGGCGACACGCGTGTGCTCGACAGCCGGTCCCAGTGTGCAGGTTCCCACCGCACACCAAGGCGTCAGCACAGGGCCTGAGTGGACAGGAACCAGCACCACACCGGTACTGGGGTTTAGTCCGCCCTCCCAGCACGAGTAGGACAGGAAAGCTGTCTGTGACTGCCGTCTGTGCCTGACCCAACCGGGCCTGCGTCGCACCAGGGCACCGAGCACCCCCTGCTCTCGCCTACGAGGATCCGCTCGCCGCAAACCTACTGGGCAGCAAGTCGTAGCTCAGCTGTCGGTGCAGTTTGTCCTCCAGGATCAGCAGAAGAGTGAGCTGTGGAGAGAAGAGGAGAGTGCTCTTTGCACAGTGGCCTCTCCAGAAGAGGCTCATCCATCAGGACTTCGAGCTGCCCGCAGCACTCAGCAGGAAGGGAACTGCTGAGACGCTGGATGTCTTTTGGGCAGCAGTTTGAGTGTCCTAGAGGAACCTTCTCTCAACTGTTACAGCCAACCTGCCACCGTTAAACTAGAAAGAAGTAGAGCTGAAAGATGCCCAGACAAAGCTGTTCACGTCTTCCTTGCCTGCGGGCAGAGGGGCAGGTGGCTCTGCTCTTCGCCGGGTTTCTCTCAGCACAAAGGGACAAGAGCAAGTGCCCTGAACTGCTGCAAACCAGCTGAGACCAAGCCTCGTTCCCTTCAGAAGCCAGGGATGGGCTCAGAGAGGTCCTGCCCCACGGCCCCATGCAGAACAGGAGCTCAATACTTACGTGCCACTGGGTCTTGTCTTCATTCAGCTCCATGTTACACTGCATCTGCACCACCTGCAAGAGTCAGAACGAACGTCAGCTCGGATGCAGCCCCTCTGCCCCATCCTGACCCCCTTCTGCAAGCGTGACTCTCAAATTCCCAACCAAACCTCTTTAATTAGGGGTCCCTGCTGCCAGCCTGACCTTCCCCTTCTACCCACAGTTCTAGGGAATGTCTGGGTGGAGCAGCTGAGGGTTCACTTGGTCCAGTGTCCAGGTAGGGCCGTGGCCATCATCAGGTGGGTGAGAGGTGGGCACAGGAGCCCTGGGCAGGGTCACAACCAGGGTGAATCCTTCTGCTTCACTTGCCCCTAGGCTTGTCCCTAAAGCTGTGCTCAGCTCCTGGCTGTGTTTTAATTTCACTCTTCCTCATGTCCTTAGGGGATGACCAATCCTTAAATCAGCTGGAAGAGCACAACCACGAGCTGGAAGAGCATTGCAACGACATCTGGGTTCCTTTGGAAGCCCCACATGGCACCACAGAGCATCACCATGCTAGATAAATCAGCATTTCCATTAATGAGTGAGCTTCAGGTCCCTGCGAAGGAACTGGGTCAGCTTTGAGCTCCAGGGTGTCAGCTTCACCCCTCGCTGCTTCTCCAGGGTCCCATGAAGTGGTTCACACCAGAAGTCCCGTTGTCCAGGCAAAGGAAAGCCAGAGAGCATGTGACTGCTCAGCCCAGGAGGCAGGAACCCGGCGAGGAATCAACGCCCCTGTTCCTCACAGACTCTAACAGGCTCTCACCCATATTCCCCAACTTCAAGCCCGTTGTGTGCTTGTTGTCCCTCCAACCTCCCTGCCACAAACACCCCTGGCACACTCGCTGTCCCCTGTCCTTTGTCATCTCCAGGCCTCCCATTTCTAGAAGAGCCGAGATGTGTGTCCCAGGAGGCTGCTCTGTCCTTGCACCCTGACAGCCATGTGCTCCCGAATGACACCGGACAGCACGGCAGAGAAGCACAGGCTGCTTGCACTGGAAGGGACCTCAAAAACCTCCTGGTCCCACCCCCACCATGGGGAGGGACACCCTGACTAGAGCAGATGTCGTGTCGACATCATCAAGGAGGCTGGTGACGTTTGAGTGTGTCATTGCCACCTGCTCCCCACCTCTCTCTGCCCGAGAAACCCAACGGCATCCTGGCTGGTGTCAGACCCAGCAGGTCTGGGGAGGGGACTGTGCCCCTGGACTGGGCACTGGGGAGGCTGCACCTCCAGTGCTGGGTCCAGTTCTGGGCTCCTCACCATCAGAAGGACATGGAGGTCCTGGAGCCAGTCCAGAGAAGGGCAACCAGGCTGGGGAAGGGGCTGGGGGGCAAATCCTCTGAGGAGCAGCTGAGGGAGCTGGGGGGGTTCAGCCTGGAGAAGAGGAGGCTGAGGGGAGACCTTCTCCCCACCTGCCCTGCCCTGCCAGGAGGGTGCAGAGAGGTGGGCGCTGGTCTCTTCAGCCAGGGGACAGGAGCTGGGACAAGGGGCAATGGGCTCAAGCTGGGCCAGGGCAGGGTCAGCTCAGCTGGGAGGGCAAAGTTCTTCCCTGGCAGAGTTGTGGGGCTGTGGCACAGGCTGCCCAGGGAGGGGCTGAGTCCCCCCCTGGGGGTGTTTAACAGAGGGGAGATGAGGTGCTCAGGGATGGGGGTCAGCACAGGACAGGGACGGTTGGACTGGGTGATCCCAAAGGTCTTTTCCAACCCGGTGATGCTGTGATCCTGATGTCCACGATTAAAGAATCATTTAGGTGGGAAGGGACAGTGGGGGGGGTCCCTAGTCCAAAACAAGACAAGCAGTGGATCCTGACCAGGCTGCTCAGAGCTCTGCCCAACCGGGTCTGAAAACCTCCAAGAAGATCACATAACCTCTGCTAGCCCCTGATCCACAGTTTAACCATCCTCAACATGAAAAATCATTTCCTTGGACCCATCCAGCTCCCAAATTCTGATGCCTCCCAGGACAGAGGCCACTTTGTAGCTGCCCTCACTTGGGACGTGCAGCTTTGTCCAGCTGCAAGCTTTCAAGAAACATGTAGGAACTCAGCGCTTCTGAGATCACCAGCCCTTTGTCCAACTGGGTAAAAAACAGTCACTTTGGGTAAAAATACAGAGCTTTCCTTAGTTTCATTTTTTAGCAGCTCCTGAAGGACATGGAACTCCTCAGAAGAGCCCAGCGCAGGGCCACGGAGGTGATGGAGGGAGTGGAACCCCTTCCTTGTGAGGAGAGGCTGAGGGAGCTGGGGCTGGGAGGAGACTGAGGGGTGACCTCATCAGGATCTATAAATATATAAATGGTGACTATCAGGAGGCTGGAGCCAGGCTCTTCCCAGCCATGGCAGCGACAGGACAAGAGGCAGCGGGTGCCAGCTGGAGCACAGGGGGTTCCATGTCAATACAAGGAGAAACTCCTTCCCTGTGAGGGTGCTGGAGCCCTGGGACAGGCTGCCCAGAGAGGCTGGGGAGTCTCTGGAGATACCCAACCTGCCGGGACGCGTTCCCGTGGGATTCAGCCTGGGTGATGCTGCTCTGGCAGGGCTGGGACTGGATGAGCTTTCCAGGTCCCTTCCAGCTCCTGACGCTCTGGGATTCCTTGGGGCACCAGGTGAACAAGCAGAGGGGAAGATGTCACAGTTGGGTTTCTCTGAGGCATCCAATGGATCCCCACAGCGCTCTGACTAGAAATAACCCCTGAGCAGCAGGGGCAGGGCCGGCGTTAGGTGCAGGGGGCCCGGAGGCACGGAAACCACTGCGGATGCCGGGGGCCTCCTGAAGGGCAGCGTTTCAGAGCATCTTACAGGGGTCAGAATTCAGCTCAGCTCTGCCTCGTGTGATTAGCCCCAGTTTGAAGGAAGCCCCAGCAAGAAGGGAACCATGTTCGTTGTCAGGGGGTAACAACACAGCCAGCGCCGCGGGTGATGGACGTGTGGCCTCAGGGAGATGCCCACAGAGGGGAACACCAGGTTCAAAGGGGGTGTTTCAGAGAGAGGGGTGCATGCAGCCCCACAGCCCCGCTGGCTGCTCTCAAGGTGGCTGGCAGTGCCCTGGGGATGCTAGACAACTGCATGTCCCCATATGCACATCAGCAAGAGACAAATGCCAGCTCCTGCCCCCAGGAAGGAGTAACCCCTGGTGAGGACACAGCCTGGGGCTGGCAGGAGCGCTTTACTGGCTTTACTGGAAGGGCCCTGGGATCACCGTGGGGCGCAGGCAGGACACGAGCTGCAGTGTGGCCTGGCCTGTGTGTCCCAGGGCACAGCCACCTCGGGGAAACGATTATTCCCCCTAATCAGCGCTCATTAAACCCCCTCTAGGTACCATGACAGATGCCCCCAGACAGGAAAGACGATGAGCTGGGGCAGTGGGCCATGGAGGGCTGGAGCTGGAGGGCTCAGCCTCCGAGCAAAGGCGGAGGGAACAGGGCTTGTTCAGCCTGAGAAAGGAAGGTGTTGGGGGGTTGTGGCAGCCCGGCTGTACCCATCGGCGGGTTGCACTGCAGCACTGAACCCCTCTGCTTGGCGAGGGGTTACACCAGAGGTTCAGGAGGCTTCACTTCTCAACACCCTTGCATGGCCAGTCCTTCCCTGCCTGTTACCCCTTCCACTCCTCAGGGGCCCATAAACCCCTCGCAGCAACGTTGGTGTTGGGGCACGTGGCCTCGCCTGCCCAGAGCCAGGCAGAGCAGGTCCCAACCTCAGCCAGCAGCTTGGCATGCTGCTGCAGTGTCAGCACCCTGGCCACGAGGCACCGAGCACGCCACGCCACACCATGCCATGCCATGCCATGCCACGCCATGCCAGAGAGCTGCCCAGGGGTGTGTGAGAAGGGAGCACAGAGCCAAGGAAGTGGAGGCCACGGGGCTGCTCCAGGAGTCTCAGGTGAAAGGGACCTCCCCAGCTCCCACCAAAGTGACCACCACAGCCCTGGGGCAGCAAGGAGAGCTGCTCTCACCCCGGGCTGGGGTCCAGGGCATGGCTACAGGGAGTGGCGTTCCAACAGTAAGGTGTCCTGAGTGGAGACCATCCACCTGCTCCCAGGGGAGAACCTGTCCCCACCTGGATCTGACCTTACCTTCCTGGTCTCCACATCAAAGGGCTCAGGGGTGGGGGTCTTGGCTTTCTGAGGGTCCTCCTGGGGCTGGGAGAGGGCACGCGGGAGGGCATGGGGTCTGGAAACAGCGAAGTTCATCAGAGGGTAAATCCCATTCCTGGTACAGACACAGAGGGAGGACAAACAGCTGAGCCCTGTCCTCTGACAGCCTCTGCTAAGGTCGGCTGTGGAAGGCCACAGCCCAGACCAGGCAGCACAGTGAGGATGAGGCAGGTCACCGAGCTCCCCTCGGCCCAGCTCGCACCAGGGGGAACCATGGAGGGGTCACACATGACCGAGTGCTGCTGTGAGGATGGGATGCTCTGACCCCAGCTCTGTGCTGCCTGGGGAGCTGAGGAGGACACAGAGACACGGGGACCAGAGCTGGGCAGACCCATCACCACCAGCCAGCACTGCTCCCAACCCACCTGACGTCTTCTAGGAACTTGTCGAGCTCAAGGAAGGAGACCTCTGAGTACCTGGGAGAGAAACAGAACGGGAAAGTCACCAGGAGAGAGGAGAAGGACAGGGAGTCACTGTGCCACGGCACCAGAGCCAGCAGGCTGGGCACAAGCCTGGGCTCGCTGCTATGAAATCCACCCCCTGATCCTCACCTCCACTGTGCTCCGGGCCGACCCTCCCTCCGGATCTCGGCCATCACCATGTTCAGGTCCAGTTCCTTGATCTTTTCCTCCACCACGTTCTCTGGCATCAGATCTATGGCGATGGCAGAGAGGGGCTGTCAGTGGGGGGTCCTGTAACGCGGACCCCAGCGAAGGTCTGCCAGGCTCTGCCCTTCCCTCTGAGCCCTGGAAGGACCCAGAGGGGCGGGGTGGTCCGTGGGTGCTCACACTGGTTGTTGATGAAGCAGTGGGCTGCCAGCAGCTTGAGGGAGTGGACCTCGAAGAGCACCCGGTGGAAGAGCAGGCTGTTGGCCGTTGGCCGCTTGTCCGGGTTGAGCGTCAGGCACGACAGGATGAACTCCTGTGGGGAGAGGGAAAGGCACGAGCTGGGGGCAGAGAGGACACAGCCCTGTGCATCCCCCCACTGCCAGAGAGGACACGGCCCTGTGCATCCCCCCACTGCCAGCCTCAGCTTCTCAGGAAGCAGATTTCGGGCACCTCCAGCCCCAGGCAGGGCAGGCAAGGGTGCCCCAGGCAGGCAGCATGGTGCTGGGTGCCCACCACAGCCTGGCCACGGGACCTCTGCTCCCTGCTTGCCCTCTCCAGGGAGGAGGATACAGTGCAAGCCCAGCAAAGGGCTGTGGGGGTGTGTGGGGGTGTATTTGGGGGCTGGACTCAATGGTCTCTGGAGGTTCCTTCCAACCCCTACAGTTCTGTGATCCCCGAATGGCTGGGTGAGCGACCTGGGGCTGTTCAGCCTGGAGAGAAGAAGCCTGAGAGGGGATCTGAGTAGCTGGTGAGTGAGATGGGAGCTCAGGGAGGGGGTGCAGGTACCAGGCAGGCCACGGGGCTGCCCAGAGATGGGGAGACCCGTGGGATGGGGCTGAACGCTGCGGTACCCAGTGAGAGGGGCTGCCCTGCAGAGCAGAGTCTGGCTGTTGCTGCCACCTGTGCCCAGGAACAGTGGTCCTGGTGTGGAGCTGTCAGCGGCTGACCGAGTGTGTGCAAAGGTGTGTGTGGGGGCACCTGTGGGGAGTTCACACCCAGCCCTGCTACTGGTGGAACTGGGAAGCAAGAGGGGAGGACTAACCTAAAGGGAACTCACACCCAGCCCTACTACTGGTAGGACTGGGAAGCAGGGGGCAGGACTAGCCTCCCATCTCACCAGCCCAGCACAGGGGAGTCCCCATGTCCTTCAGCCCCCCCAGATTCGGCTGCCTGGAGGTTTCCCATAGGTCCCTGTCTCCATTCCCCTCTCCCAGCACTGGTGTAATGCCAGGCTGGCTCTGACATTCCAGGTCCCAGCCGAGGGGATAGATGCTTGCAGGGAGATTCACACTGCAGGAGGGATGCCTGACCCCTGCCACGGGCCAGGCTGCAGCCCAGGGCTCTGTCCCAGGCTCGGGCAGCCCAGGGCTCTATCCCAGGCTGGGGCAGCCCAGGGCTCTGTCCCAGGCTCGGGCAGCACAGGGCTCTGTCCCAGGCTCGGGCAGCCCAGGGCTCTATCCCAGGCTCGGGCAGCCCAGGGCTCTGTCCCAGGCTTGGGCAGTCCAGGGCTCTGTCCCAGGCTTGGGCAGCCCAGGGCTCTGTCCCAGGCTGGGGCAGCCCAGGGCTCTGTCCCAGGCTGGGGCAGCCGCACTCACCCGCATGTTGGGATCATCCAGAGAGTGCCGTGCCCGCACGATCGCCTCCTCTGAGACCCGCGTGTCCCCGTTGGTCTGGATCTCCAGCACTGCCATCTGGGGAGGGAGCAGCACAGCCACGTCAGCACACAGCCATGTCAGCACGCAGCCAAGGCCCGGGTCAGTCCCTGAGCGCTTCCCAAGGGGGCATCTCTGGGCAGGGTGGCAGCTGTGGAGCTCCTCGCCGGGACACACAGGCCAGACCCATCCCGGGTTCTGGCCACAACTCTGTCCAGAGGCTCCACATCTCTCCCCGTGCTCCCTGGCCACCGTGTCCCTGTCCTCTGGCCTGTTTCTTGCCTACTGGAGTGCTCCTGGCTGCCTGGGGCTTCCAGAGGGGCAGGCACGGAGGCTGCTCCCTGGGGGGACGGTGCAGCTGGCACCAGCAGCCCCACAGTGTGCCCGGGCACGCTGAGCTCGGTAGTGCGTGTCCCCTCAGAGCAGCACAGTCTGCCCATGCCCACAGCACCCAGATCTGGGGCTGTCACAGCCCCAGGAGGAAGAAGAGGCACCAGCAGAGACACCCAAGAGGCACCAGCAACTTGAGCTGCACCTGTTGCCACACCCAGGGCAGGGTGGGACACGGCAGCGGACAACAGGCACAGCAGAGATGTCTCCACTGGCGCAAGGGACCCCCAGCTGGCAGTGAGGGCTGGAGGGGGGCAGGAGGGGGGCAAGAGGACCCCCTGGGCAGCCACCCAGGCCCCTGTGGTCTGTGGCAGGCTCACTAAGGACACCCCTGCCCGTAACTGGGGGTCACCGCAGACCCGCTCCGTACCTCCAGCGCGCACATCCCGAAGGAGAAGATGTCCACCGCCGTGCCGTCAGCCCGCTCTGCGACACCAAGCCAGAGCCACGTCAGGACAGGGGTACCAGCCGTGCACCCACCCTGGGTCCAGCCCCCTGCCCTGCCTCAGGCCCTCATCCCCTCCTGCCCCACACCCCTGCCTCAGGCCTGCCTGTGCCCCTGCTCGCCCCCAGCCCGCACACGCCTCCTCACAGCACAAACCTCTCCCATTTATTCCCCTCAATTCACACCTGAATATCCGTGGCGGGGCTCCAATCCTGACTTTCCAGGGGGCTCTTTACTCCCCGTTCCCTCTCTGTCCTGACATGTCACGTGCTTCTGAGCGTTCCCAACCTTTCAGCACGGGGACGTTCCTACACTGCGACTGCCAACACGCAGCCCCTTCCCACAGAGGCAACACCAGACCCCACCCACGTTACCCCCCAGCTACATGTTACAGAATCACAGAGCTGTCGGGGTTGGGAAGGACCCCCAGAGCCCATGGGGTCCAACCCCCTGCCAAAGCAGGGTCCCTAGCACAGGTCACACAGGGCGGTGTCCAGACGGGGCTGGAATCTCTCCAGAGAAGGAGACTCCACACCCCCTGGGCAGCCTGGCCCAGGGCTCTGTCACCTTCACCACGAGACCCTTGGTGACTCAGGGTGTGAGCACAGTGACGCCCCGTGCAGACCCCGCACTCACGGCCGTACTCCGGCGGGAAGAAGTGCAGGTTGCGCAGCTCTTCCCTCTCGATCCTGATGGGGCTCCGCAGGTCGTCAGGGAGGGCTGGAGGGGGGTGGAATGAGACTTTGGCATCACGGCTCCCCTGAGCCGTTTCCCTGGGGGCTGCCCAGAGGCAGCGGGGATCCGTGTGTGCCCCGGCCCATGCAGAGCACCCGTGCGGCACTCGATCCCAACGGAGACCCCTCTGCAGATCCCTGGGGCACAATGACCCCCTGCCCGCAGAGCCCAGGGACGGGGTGGATGTGGAGGGGGGACACTCACCGTTTGCAAACACCCTGTGCCAGACTGTCAGCCAGCGCCAAGCCAGGAGTGGATGACAAGTAGGAAGTCATGGAGCAGAGGGACAAACAGAAGGGGACGTTAACTCCATGCCTTTCGAGGATGATGCCCAGGCAACCCCCCAAGGGACCCCACAGCTCTCACCCCTTCTGCCCAGCTGGAAGCCCCTTGGCACAGCCCTCCCTACACCTCCCCGTCCCTCAGCCGGCAGCCTCCTCGTGCTGACCCTTCGGCTCAGTGCTGGAGCCGTGGGGCTGCAGCGTCCTACCTGAGCCGATCTTGATGAGCCCATTGTGCTGGATGAAGATGGTGTCACTGGTGAGGTTGCCGTGGATGATGGGGGGCTCGCAGGAGTGCAGGAAGCTGGGGAAGCCAAAGCTGCCCTGAGCACATCACCCGTGCCCAGCCCAGCGAGGAACCGGGCGGCCCACAGCGCGATGGAGAGCTTACCTGAGAGCAGACAGGATCTGTGTGCACCAGCGCTTCCAGGCCTGCAGCAGAGACCAGATTCCTCCATCAGAGAAGATGCACAGCAGCTGGACAGGGCCATTCCCACCCACCCCATGTCCGGGGAATTCTGAGCCCCCCAGCCCCGCAGAGACTGATACTCAAGGATGAGCCACACGCTCATCTCCTTCCGGCCCCTGCTCTAACACCATCAAACCTGAGAGCTCGTCTTTCCAGCAGAGCCCCCCAAGAGCTCATCCTTATGGCTGACAGAGCCTCCCAAGCCCCCAGACCCAGCAGGACCATGGGCCAGTTGCAGTCGCAGACCCAGCCGTGCCAGCGGGGTCCCTGTGTGTGGTTGGCTCGGCACACACCAACAGTGAGGGGCAGTTCTAGGGGCACCTGACTGCACTGGTGTGACACGGAGCTTCCTGCTGGGCTCGAGGGGTCAGGCACAGGGTACCCAGAGCTCCTCAGTCACAGCCAGCAGACACCTGCCCGCAAAACCCTTAGCCAGGCCCAGGATTGGGTTTGCAGGTGACACCAGTCCTGCAGCCCAAGCGGTAGCCTCGCCTCGGGGAGGGGGTGGAGGCACAGGCCTCCCAAACCATGACGCATCCTAGAGCCGTCGGCGCCATAAGGGACACCTCACCGCAGCAGAGAGCGGCAGGTTCCTACCCGCCAGTCAGGGCCTGAGAGCAGGACCTGTTCCTGGGCTGTCCTGGGCAAGCTCTGCTCTTGCCCCTGCACTCATGAGATGCCGCCTCCCTGCAGAGTCCCTGGGTAACTCAGGGGCAACCACAGATCCTTGCTGTGCCTTCCAAGAGCTGGACACCCTCTCTGTGCCAGCCCCCTGCGCCCAGGACACCCTGGGTGTGCTCCCAGGGAACCTACCCTGGCATTCATGGCCTTGTGGTTCTTCTTGGTTTTCTTCAGGAACTGTTTCAGGCTTCCTGAGGACACATACTCCGTGATGAAGATGACCTGGAAGGGGGGAGCAGTGTCAGTCTCCTGACAGAGCCAGTGCTGGGCACAGCCAGAGGCGCGCAGCCGGCGCCGGCCCTGCACGCCGTGAGCAGCAGCGTCCCAGAGATGGAAGGGGAGCCTCAGGAAGCGGGGTGAGGAGCAGAGTTGGGATCCCACACAGCTCCCACCAGAATCTCCCACTCCCCAGCCCAGAGACCCCCAGACACTGCGCCCCTGAGCCCTCCCTACCCGCGCCTTTGAGTCCTTCACGTCCAGCCAGTATTTGTGAAGCTTCACAATGTTGGGGTGATCCACAAGCACCAGCTGCTCAAACATGGTCTTGATCTTCTCCTGTGGGCAGAGGGGAGATGAGGCAGCAGATTCTGGGATGGGGCAGGACACTTCTGGGGACAAGGGGGGCTGGGGAGCAGGCTGTGCCCCGGCCATGGGGAAAGCTGGTTTGGGTGCAGAGGACCCATGGCGCTGTGTTTGAGGGGGAAGCCAAGGGAAAGCACAATGCTGAGAGCAAGAGCACAGCACAGCACAGCACAGCACAGCAGGCTGTGATTGGCACTGCTGCCCAAAGCTGTGATAGATCACTGATTGAATTGATTGGTTGATTGGCACTGCTGCCCAAAGCTGTGATAGATCATTGATTGATTGGTTGACCAGCATTGCTGCCCAAACCTGTGATGGATTCATTGGTTGATTGATTGGTTGGTTGGTTGATTGATTGATTGGTTGGTTCCTTGGCACTGCTGACCAAAGCATGCTGCTGCCTGCCAAGCTCAGGAAGGGGCAGGGGGAGGTCTCAGGGGGTGGTCAGTCCCTGCTGGGGAGGGACAGCTCACCTCATGTGCTTTAAAGGCCTTCTTGTCGGTGAAGAGCAGCTCATTCCACACCACCTCCACGCCCTCCTCCGTGTCCATGGCAAGGAAGGTGCTCTGGATGCCTGGCATGTTCCCCTGGTTCACCTGCAGGGCATGGGAAGGTGTGAGACAGCCCGGCCAGCTGCAGCCCTGCCCACGGCTCCAGCCCCACTGGCAGCCCCACACAGACACGGACATGGGCAGTTTCTGTTATCACCCCTGCAGAGGACTCTGGCTGCAGGAGGCTCTGGCCAGGACGCAGTGCGTGGAGCGAGCCCCAGCCCGCTGCCTGTTCCACCCAGCCCTGAGAACCTACTTGGTTCAGAGCTCAGGCAGGTTCCTCCAGGACCTGAGGGCACAGGAGGGAGCCAGCAACTGGGGGTGGCTCCCACACCAGCACCTCACCACTCCTCTAGGCCAGCAAGAAGCTGGTGGTGATGGTCACCTCCTGGTGATGGTCACCTGCTGGCCCTACTCCTGTACACTGACAGGGACCCCCAAGGGGACCCCCACGGGGATCCACTGCCCTGCAGCCGTGGGGTAGCAACCCTCACCCATGGCTGGTGGTCACACTCATGTTGGACATGGAGAATTAGAAGGTCCAGGCACACCAAAGCCACGGCATCCTCTCCTGTAACACCCTGAGGACACTGGGGACATTCCCAGACCCTGCAGACCCTCTGATGAGCTGCACCCGGGACACCATGGGGAGCAGCTCCGCAGATGCCATGTCCAGCACAGACCCAGCTGCAGCAGCCCCATCCCCATCTTGGGTCTCTGCCCATCCTGCCGTGAGGGCAACACCAGACGCCCAGGCTCAGCCCCAGTCCCGGGGAAACCCACTCAATGGCACCGGGGCGCCCCAGGACCGGGGATCCTGCCTCCTGGGAGCAGCACCTGCTGCATCCCGGCTGCCATTCGCAGGGGGCTCTGCACAGTTGCTGCCCTGGCTCTCCCCTCACAAAAGCATCCGCACAGGGGAGTAGGCTGCGGCCTCCAGCCTGCCCCTTCCCTCCTCCCGCAGGCAGCCGGGGCCCAGGCCAGGCCCGTCCATCCCCCGGCCCTGGCAGCGTGGGCAGCTGCCCGCTGCCGGCTGCCCTGTGTCGGGGCAGTGTGGCGCTGCCGGCAGCCAGCTGAAAAGCAGGATTGTTCTGCTGCTTCCAGGGGCTGGGACGCAGCACCCTGACGCCGGGGCTTGGCCCGCTGCGGTGCAGGGCAGCTGTGGGCGCAGGCGCGGGCACGCAGCACCCCCAGCTCATTAGCAGGGGACAGACGGGCAGCTCGTGGCCCAGTTCCTGCTGCGGCCACACAAAGCACCTCTGTTACTTGTTCTCCCCGGCCGCAGGCTCCACGTGCTTCCCACAAAGCCCAGCACGGACAGCCAGCGACACGGACAGCCAGCGACTGACCACAGCTCTCCTGGCAAGGCCCGGCAGCCCCCAGCACCAACACAGCCAGCACAGCAAGGGCTCTGCCGGGGTGGGGGGAGATGGCTCAGCCCTCCCCAGGATGTCCCCAGGACTGCCTAGGCAGGGGTAACAGCCTGGGCAGGAGCTCCCGTGCCGGGAAGGCTGTGTGAGGCAGCTGGGGTGGGCAGCACGAGGGCTGCTGGTCCCAGCGTGCTCCGTGACGCTGTTCTTCCACCTCTCCCCAAAAGCATTGCTGGAAAACCAGCACATGGGCTTGAGAGGGATCCTGCCCCAAAACCAGTGAGGGGCCATGAGGCTGAGAAGGCAGGTGGAGAGCACAGATCAAAACAGCCCTTCAGCTGGCACAAGGATGGGGCATGCGTGAGCCACAGAGCCCTGCACGGAGGCTACGGATGCCTGGCTCAAAGGTCTCAAACCCTCAGATGCCACCTCCTCACCTGCTTCGCTGCAGGGCCACGACACTCCTGCACATGGATACTGAGCCCAGAGCAGGCCCCGACCTGCACAGACACTGTCCTCCCATGCCTCCCGTCCCCATGGCTGGAGGAACTGGGTGCCCACCAGTCCCCTCCCACCCCCCATCCCGCAGAAGTCTGGGGCTGTTCCTCCGCCACAGCCTCCCTGCTTTGAACAACCCACACTCTGAGCCCCAAGTGGGGTCCTGGGGTACAGGGCTGGGGGTGCAGGGCTGGGGACAGTGGATCTGTTTGAGTCTGGGAGGTTCTGGTGCACAGTTGGGAGCATCAGACAGGCCTACGGGGGAGGAAACGTTAAACGTTCCCAGTTCCCTGCAGACGCCAGCATCGTGCGCTGCATGACAGCAACACTGACCCCCAACAGCCGCCTCGTGCTCCTGGCTCCAAGACACAAGCAAATCAGTAAATGCTGCGTTAGTGTCGTGCAGGTGACTACAGGGACCGGGCATGGGGTCACCTTGGTCACCTCACGCCATGCTTCCAGGGGGCCCTGGCAGCCCCGCGTGCTGCTAGTGGCGGACACTGCGTGGAATAGGCCCAACTCCAGAGCCGGGCTGGGCACGGGCCCTGCGCAGGCCGCTTCCAGAAAGTCCTTGGCAGGAGCTGAGCCCAGCCTAGGGACAAGCAAGCAAAGGTTTACAGAGGATCGGATTTCATCTTACAATAAATCGCTCCCTTCTGAGCCTTCCACATCAACCAGGCCCAAAACGGGACAGGAACAATCGCAGACGCAGGGATACAGGCCTGGCCCTGGGGCTGCTGCCGAAGGAGGCCATGGCGCTGGACAGCAAGGGAGAGGGGTTCTGCTGCCACTGGCATTCAGACCTGGTTCAGAGGACATGTGGACCTTTCCACATGGTGGGTTGTCACCCTTCTTGGGTCACTCCAGGGGACTGTGGAAAAGGCATGGCCATGGTGCTGGGAGGAGACGGCACCTGCTGCTCTGCTGCTCCTCCCCAGACACCACACTCGTGTCCCTGGGATGCCAGCCCCATCCCTTGATGGGGACATCCCGCTGTGCTGCTGTACCCTGCAGAGCGTCCCTGCATGCCCTCCAGACCAGGACACCCCAACCACTCCTGGGATGCTGAGGACAGAGCGGTCCCAGAGTGGGACTGGACATTCCTGTCCCACATGGGAACAGGACCCAGGCAGACAGCTCGTGGGTGAAGGAAGAAGCCTAGCCCCCAGCATAGCCATGGGGATGGACCCCCAGAACCAGGCACCCCGTTGAGCCCAAGCAGCCTGCTCCCATACTCAGCCCCTGGAACAGATGTGCTTGTCCCGCACCCTCTCCCCACTGCCCGTGGCAGGAAAAGCTCAGAGAAGCAGGAGAAGCACAGAGCCAGCGTGGCTCTGACCAGGGGGGCAGCCCCAGTCTGAGAGAGGCTCAGTCCCATCAGCCCCAGTGAATGCAGAGCAGCATTGGGGTCACGTTACCAGCCCCCCAGAACCACCAAAGAGCACGCAGCAGATCCTGCCTGGAAACCGGGGCTTGGTTTGGGCACTGAGCAGAGGCCGGGCAGGCTAGGGGTGGCTCCAAAACCTGGTGCACCAAAGCAGCTCCCTCTGCCTGGCTGGCACGGGCTGCTGGGGCTGTGAGCACAGGCTGCGCCATCACCGGGGCGGATGCCAGGAGTGAGGGCAGCTGCCCAAGGCTCTGCAGGAGAGCTGGGCTGGCTCAGCCCGGAGAAGAGAAGAGAAGGCTGCTTCTGGAGAGAGCTCCCAGCCCCTTCCTGGCCCTCGAGGGGCTCCAGGAGAGCTGGAGAGGTGCTGGTGCCCAGGGTAGGGAGGGCCAGGCCCAGGGGAACAGCCTTCAGCTGCAGGAGGAGGATGGAGAGGGGCTGTGGGGCAGAAATCCTTCTGGGGGAGGGAGGAGGCCCTGACACAGGGTGCCCAGAAGAGCTGGGGCTGCCCCGGGATCCCTGGCAAGGCTCAAGGCCCGCTCAGCTGGTGCTGGGGGCACCCTGGGCTGGGGGGTGGCACTGCCCATGGCAGGGGGTCACTGAGAAGGCTCAGAGGTCCATTCCAACCCCAACCACGTTATCATTTTATGGTTCAGTGACCATGCTGGAGGACACAGCAAGAGGCTGACCACAGCCTCCATCCATCCATCCCAAGGCCCCAAGGAAGACAACCAGACTCCTCTTGGTTTTTCTGGACTGGTGCTGAGCCAGCGCCCAGGGAAAGAGGACGTGCTGGGAATCAAAGGCCCATGAACATGCACAGAGCAAGGCAGCTGCCAGCCCTCTGCACGTGTGCCCTGTCCCTGGGCCTGCTTCCCGAGCTGCCTGCGGCACACCATGTGCAGTCCGTGCAGGATGGGGCCCTTCCCCACCCACTGCAGGCTGGCGGCAGCACCCCCACCAGCACCCGTGGGCCCACATGGGGGTCTCACCCACGGCCCCGCTGGGCATGTGTGACTCCAGGTGAAGAGCCGGGGCAGCCCCTGTCCTGGGCTGGCAGCTCCAAGCTCAGCCCGGCTCAGAGCTCAGCCTGGCTCCAAGCAGCTCAGAGCTCAGCCTGGCTCCGAGCTCAGCCCGGCTCTGAGCTCAGCCCGGCTCCGAGCTCAGCCCGGCTCCGAGCAGCTCTGAGCTCAGCTCAGTTCAGAGCTCAGCCCGGCTCCAAGCAGCTCTGAGCTCAGCTCAGCTCAGAGCTCAGCCTGGCTCCGAGCTCAGAGCTCTCTGCTCCCAGCACCCCGTGTCAAGCACCGGCCCGGCCAGGAACACCCCTCAGTGCCCAGGGGTGCAGCCAGGGCCAGCAGAACCCCCCAGCAGTGACAGGGCAGCATGGGTCACCCCAGCAGCAGGCTGTCCCAGGGCTGTGACAGGAGCTGGCCGGGTGACGTCACCCGCGCTGCTATCTGCGGTGCACAGCAGAACAAGGGAGCCAGGCTCCACCGTCCCGGGGTGCCGGCGCCAGATCTGCGGTGCCAGATAAACCTGTTCTCTGCAGGATCCTGTTACACAACGAGCAGGTGAGGAAAACACACCAGATGGAGACTGTTTTCATCCTGCCCCCCACAAAAACGCGTCCTCAGCACTGGTTCTGACCAGGCTGGGCACAGGGCTACCCCTGGGGAGACCCAGCCGAGGGGGGACGGTGCGGTGCAGTGTGGTGTGGTGTGGTGCTCCGTCACCGAGCTGGGAGGACATGGCACGAGTTGGGGAGTGCTCTGCTGCGGTGCGAGGTCAGCACGACCAGGGAGAGAGGCGAGGCAGGAGCAAGGGAAGGGCTCTCGGGCAGTGCTGGAGGAGCGGTGAGCCTCAAAGGGGAGAGAGGGAGCAGAGCTACTGCAGGGAGCAGGCGTGGCATCCAGCCAGCCGGACAGAAGTCACCAGGTGCCCGTCTCTGCTGGGGAGATGGAGGGGGGGAAATGGATTCATGGCCAATGCAGCAGGATGTGGAACAGCAGAGGAGGGCTCCCTCCCATCCCATGGCACGAGGGACACCCACCCACAGATTCACGGAACCCCGGGCTAGTGGAGTTGGAGACCACCCAGCCCAACCCCTGCCAGAGCTGGGTCACCTCGAGCACGTCACACAGGACAGCATCCAGGGCCACAGGGTTGGGATCTCCCCAGAGAAGGAGACTCCCCAACCTCTCTGCCAGCCTGTCCCAGGCCTCGGGCACCCGCAGAGGGAACAAGTCTTTTCCTCATGTTGGGATGGTCCCTCCTGTGCTCCAGTTCCTGCCTGCTGCCCCTTGTCCTGTCCCTGGGCACCCTGACAAGAATCACTCCCCCAGCCCTGTTCCATGAACTCTCCTGTCAATGCCCAGCAGAGCCCCTGCAACAGTGGGGGGGTCAAGTCTGACGCCCATGGACAGCTGAGGAAGCCTCTCCCAGCACGACCTGGGGCAGGCCCACTTGGAAGGAGGGAGGGATGGAGAGGGGATGGAGAGGGGATGGAGAGGGGATGGAGAGGGGATGGAGGGGGGATGGAGGGGGGATGGAGGGGGGATGGAGGGGGGATGGAGGGGGGATGGAGGGGGGATGGAGGGGGGATGGAGGGGGGATGGAGGGGGGATGGAGAGGGGATGGAGAGGGGATGGAAGTCCCTCCTTCCTCTCTGTACCCATGGCTGCCTTTCTTCTTGCCCAGCAGTTGCTGGAGCACACACTGTGATCCCTGTTCTCTCCCACTGCTGAAGGGACAGAAGGGTATTTTTCCGTGGCCCAGATAAGAGCCAGGACAGACCCCAGAATCCCAGCTTGGGGGGGGGGGCCCTGGCAGGGCCCTCTGGAGATCCCCAGTCCCACCCCCCCAGAGCAGGGACCCCTCGAGCAGGAGGCACAGGACAGCCAACCAGTGCTATGCAGGGGATGCCAACATGCTGCCTCTGGCGCCTTTACTGCCCAACGCCAACTCTGCCCACGGAAGAGCCGAACAAGGGGCATTCAGTTGTCTTTTAATCCGCCCTGTAACACGACCCTGGGACACCTCCCTTGTCCCAGAAGCACAATACAAAAGCCTCAGGGACTTCCTGCGCTCTCTGGTTACACCAGAGGAAAAGGAGAAGGGAGGAGGGGACACAGAAGGTGCAGGAGCTGCCTGGGCACTGCAGACACCAACACCTGCCTGGGAAGCCCAAGGGTGACAGAATGGGCTTAGGAACAGGAAAGGGACTGGAACGTGGAGGGTGCCGATCGCTGCAGCGCTCCTCGTTCATGCCTGGTTTGGAGAAGCAGCCAAGGATGCTGAGCTGGGAGCTCCAGGACACCAAGCTGGGCACCTGAGGATGCTGAGCTGGGAGCTCCAGGACACCAAGCTGGGCACCTGAGGATGCTGAGCTGGGAGCTTGAGGGCACCAAGCTGGGCACCTGAGGATGCTGAGCTGGGAGCTCCAGGACACCAAGCTGGGCACCTGAGGATGCTGAGCTGGGAGCTCCAGGACACCAAGCTGGGCGCCTTCAGGCTGGAGCAGGCTTGGAGCACCCCAGGAGCACGCTGAGCTGCCCTGAAGCAAGGAGCCACACAGAGAAAGGTGTTCTCCTGGAGAACACGGTGGGAAACAGGAGAGCAAGTTACCACAGGAGAGGGGACAAGTTTCGGCACCAACCTTCACCGCGGTGCTGACGTCACCGCCCTCCCCAGCTCAGAGAACAAGGCAGAGGATTGTTACAGCCGGGTGAGATCGGGCAGGATTAAGGGATCCTGGAAAGGGAGAACGGAGCACGGGGAAAGTGGAGCCCAAGCAAAGGGCAGAATGTCCCTCGTGCATTGCCCGTGTGAGCTGGAGGGCAAGGGGGAGGACAGGAAGCCTGGCACGCCGAGCCCGGCACACCAAGCCCATGGAACTGCACCACCTGCTCCCACCAGAGCATCCACCAGAGCCACCTTGGGTCAAACAGTCCCATCCTGCTGCCACGAACCCCCTGGGGAAGAGCCCCCCCGGTGCCCCCCTTGCCCAGAGCCACAGGGCAGCCCCCACCCGATCAGCCGGGTCAGCAGCAAACTCATCCCAGGGAAGCCGAGCAGCAGCGAACTGGAGCTGTGGAACCAGAGAGGGGCAGGAAAAAACACTGGATGGGGTGGGAAGAGAGAGCCAAGTCCTGGATCCAGAGATCCAGGAGAGGTGGTGGATGCCCCATCCCTGGGGGTGTTCAAGGCCAGGTTGGATGGGGCCCTGGGCAACCTTGTGTAGCTCCAGGCCTGGAGGTTGGTGTCCCTGCCTGTAGCAGGGGGGTTGGAGCTCTGTGACCCTTGGGGTCCCTTCCAACCCAGACCAGGCTGGGATTCTATGATCCCACCACCCTGGGACCGTGCTCCCCAGCAAACCTCCTCTCCTGGGAGGGCTGGCAGCAGAGCAGCTCTTAAAAATAACTCGGGTGGCAAACATTGAATAGTTGGGCGCTTCCCAAACAATCCATCACAGAGCTGGTCACGCTCCCCGCGAGCTGCAGGCATCATTTATACCTAAAAAGGGGAAATCCTCCCACCTCTGTCTATCCAGGAGCTTGGACTGTTTTCCCCCCTTTTGCTCCCGTTCCCTGCTCTATGGGAATCAACAGCAGCACCTCATCTCACAGCTTCTGACATCCTTTATTTGGACCCAGCTGCAGTGTTCCTTCTCTTTCTCCCTGTTATTCCTTCCCTCGTCCCTTCCTTTGGCCCCGATGGCTTCAGGAGCTGAAGCTCGTGGTTCAAGGGCCCCGCATCACGACACACGCCTCGTTTACTAAATGAGGGGACCAGACAGGGAGTGAGGGGCTATTCCAAGTGAAAATGCCACCAGCCCTGTTCCAGGCATCAGCAGAGCCCCATGCCAGAGGCAATGGCAGAGCCACAACTGGAGACGTGGCTCCAGAATTCAGTGCCGTGAGCCGCAGCCAAGCTTCACCATGGCAAGCAGGCGCTCTGGTCCAAAGGGATTCCCCACGGAATCCCAGGATGATTCAGGGTACGCCTGGTCCAGGGCGTTCCTGCAGTGGGAACAGCCAGGGATGGACGGGAGCGATGCCCCAAGGGCTGAAATGACGGCCTGGACCCACACGGCACCAGCACCAAGCATCTGCTGGGCTCCACAGTCCCCTTCCCAAACGGGAGAGGGGTTGGCAGCAGCAAAGCCACCGGGCTAAGACCGGTCTGGTCTTGGCACGGAGGCACAAGGGCTCATCTGGAAACTGCTCAGCCAAGGGAAACGCAGGGAACCGAGTTGTTCTTCCTTGCTACCTCACTCTGCAGGGTGGGTGGGATGAAGTCCTCAAGCCAGCTGAGGAGCAGTTACCTCCCTACACAAAGCCCATCACAGCAGGGTTCCTCTGCTACGCAGGGAGAGGCCATGGGCTGTGCTGGCACTGAGTGTGAGGTTGCCAACGGATTCCTAGGGGGCATCCAAAGGAGCGTGGCCAGCAGGTCACAGGAGGGGATCCTCCCCCTCTGCTCTGCCCTGCTCAGGCCCCACCTGCAGTGTTGTGTCCAGTGCTGGGCTCCCTGGGATCAAACAGACAGGGATCTCCTGGAGAGAGTCCAGAGGAGGCTATGGAGATGATGAAGGGCCTGGAGCATCTCCCCTGCCAGGAAAGGCTGAGGGAGCTGGGGCTGTTCAGCCTGGAGAGAAGAGACTGAGAGGGGATCTGATCACTGGGGATCAATAGCTGAAGGGTGGGACACAGGGGCCATGGGCAGCCTCTTCTCAGGGTCTGTGGGGACAGGACAAGGGGCCATGGGCTCAAGTTGGAGCCCAGGGAGTTCCCCCCCAATCTGGGGAAGAACTTCTTCCCGGTGAGGGTGAGGGAGCCCTGGGACAAGCTGCTCCAAAGCCCCATCCCAGTGTGTGTAATTACCATACACACATCACCCATGCTCCATAACCAGCTTCTCGGCCTGTGCTACCAAGCAGCAGGGTTCAAGCACTACGACACCATATGGGGAGCTTGTCTCTGCCCACTCCAGCCCTCCCGGCTCCGGACACCACTCCGAGCCACGTTCCTGGGCTCTCTCTACCCACTGCAGGGAGGGCTGAGCTCCCCCTCCCTGTGGGACCCATCCCAGAGGCAGCTGGGCTGTACAGGGCTCAGCTGCTCTGGAAAAAGCAAAGTAAGGAGAATAAATAGTGGCACTGAATCATCAGGACAGAGAGGGAAAATCCCCGCTGGTAGGAATGCCTGGGGTGCTGGTGGCAATCAGGGCGGGTGCTCGGCGATGTGTGCCAGAGGGACCGGCGGTGTGCTGATGGAAGGAGGCACCAGGTCAGCAGCCCACAGACCAACGGTGGCCGCTCTTCGCCTGTGAACGTGCGACAGGCTCGCCTCTGACACAAAGCTTCCTGCGCTCCGCAATCCCGGCAGCGCTACCGCGTCCTGGTTGAAGACCACAGGGGTTCTGGCAGGGCAGCTTCACCGACCCTGAGCTCTAAAACCTGCCCGTGCGAGAGGGCTGCTATCCCACAGGTCCATCCCCAGAGCGCACGCTTCGCCGGATGCCTCAGCGCTTCCCTGGCTGCTTCAGCCCCTCCCTGGGTGCCTTGGCCCTTCCCCAGCTGCCCCGGCCCTTCCCCAGGTGCCTCGGCACAGACACACAGGCCTGGTGAGCGGTCAGCAAGGTGTGCTGGCAGCATGGGAACTCGTGGCCGTGCTGTGTGGCTGTACGGCACCACAGAGACCCACAGGCCTGTCCCGCCAAGCTCGGGAAAGGCCACCCACCCCTCCCTCCTCTCCGGCAAGGAGAACTCCCTGGGGATGGGCAGCAAGGCACAGCGAATGACTGCCAAACCCTCCGCAGGGCATGGTCACTGAGCTCCCAGGCACTATGCTGGGACAGACCCCCTGGGCCGGCTCCAGCCACGGCAGCTCCACTCCAGAAAGCTCCTTCATCGACATTAAGTGCCCAAACCCACGCCGCTGAAGGTGCCCGCTGGGCCAGCACAGCCGGGGTGGCTGAGGCAGGCAGTGCGCCAGGTCTTTCTTTGCTGAGGAGCTGGGGGTCTCGGGCTGGCTCGGGGGGTCCCGCTCACACCCATCACCCAAGGACTGGGTGAAGAATGCAGTGTGATGTGATCAAACACCCAGGGCCCACACCCGCCCTGCCGCTGGCTTCCTGCACAGCATGGAGATGGCAGTAAGGCCCTGGGCCTCAGTGCAGGAGCACCAGGGTATTCTCGGCTAAGAGAACAGTTTCCATGCAGCTTTCCTCCCCTCTCCAGCGGCCCAGAGACCAGAGGTGGGGGTCTGCCTGCCAGGTGTGCCTGTACTGTCACTTGTACCATCATGCCTGTACCATCACCCTGTGCCTCACCTGCGGCACGACAGGAACACCACAAGGCCTGCACCAGCAGCTGAAGCCTGGGCAGATGCGGGCACAGACGGGCAGCTGGCGATGGGCACTGGCAAAGCCTGTCCCAGGGCAGGTAAAGGAAACAATGCCAAGGTACAGCCGGCTCCGATGCCTCTGGTGTGCCATGCAGCTGGGATCTGGTACCCCGGGAGCACCAAGGACGAGCAGGGGAAGGAGCACCAAGGGGAAGGAGCTGTGAGGTTCTGAACATGGTGTCTGTGCTGGCTCTCGCTCTGTGGCACGTACAGCATGGGACAAGGCTCAGGCTCCAGCCACGCCGCACGGGCACCCCGATGCGAGGCACAGATGTGTTGAGGGAGTGGGAACGGGGATGGAAGGGTGACACGTGGGTGTGGAAGCACTGCAAAGCACAGAGGGACACAAGACAGGCAGGTGCTGACGGCACCGACGTTTGCAGGTCACAGAGACAAGGCCAGACTGGGAAAACAGCCCAAAACACAGGCAGCCTGCGGCCAGGCTATGGGCATCCATGGCAGGAGGATGAAGAACCAGGCTGCTCCTTCCTCCCTGCAGAAGCCGACAGCTTCTGTGCTCTTGTCTCCATCCCACCCCGGCCTGGGGTCAGGGTTCAGACCCACTGGCTTTGGACCCTGTTCCTTACAGAGCTGGGGACACTCAGGCTCCACTTCCAGGGGAGACAGCGCTCCGCTGGTCTGGGGCACGACTGGGAGAGAGGGGGCAGGGGGTGATGGTGGGAGGGAGAGAGGGGGGGTGCACCCTACAGGGGGGCTGTGCTGAGCCCATGCTGAGAGGGGCAGACCCCCGTGCTGTGAGGGGGGCAGACCCCTTGTCTCGGGGAGGAACCGGGTTCTCCAGCTCTGGATGCAGCGGTGCAGGGACCGGCCCCCACCATCTACCCGGCCGGTCCTCGCTCCGGCCAGCGACCCGCCCTTACCGGCCTTTCCCCGCACCGCCGCCCCCGGGACAGCGCAAACACCGAGCCAGGCGCTGGCTCTCTCAGTCCCCGGGCCGCTTCCCTGGGGCCCCCGGGACAGCTGCAGGAGGGCGGCCCAGTACGGCGAGCCCGGCTGCCCGCACCGGGGCAGCCCGCACCGGGCCACGGCGAGCCCGGCTGCCCGCACCGGGGCAGCCCGCACCGGGCCACGGCGAGCCCGGCTGCCCGCACTGAAGCTTCCCGCACCGGCGCTGCCCGCACCGGGGCTCCCCACACCGGGGCAGCCCGCACCGGGGCAGCCCGTGCCTCCATCCCTCCCCTCCCCGGCGCAGCTCCCCGCACCGGCCCCCGGCCGCGGCCATCGCCCGCGCCCCGGGCTCCCGCGGGCACCCACCGGGTCTGGGCAGCGCTGCCGGTGCCCGAGGGAGGCGGCCGCCCCGGCCCCGCCGGCGGGACACGGTCTGGGAGCCCCGCACAGCCCGGGGCGCGGCAGCATCGCTCCCGCAGCGCAGGTACCTGCTCCCGGCGCTTCTGCCAGCGCCCGCAGGGACTCTCCTCCAGGATCTCGCTCTCCTCCTCGCTCTCCTCCTCCTTCTCCTGCGCCAGGCGCGCGTCCGGCTCCGGCACCGCCATCCCCGAGCCGAGCCGAGCCGAGCCGAGCCGAGCCCAGAGGCGCCGAGCCGGGCCCCGCCGAGCCCAGCCGAGTTGCGCCGAGCCGAGCCGAGCCGAGCCCAGCCCAGCCCAGCCGAGCCCAGCCGAGCCCCGCCGAGCCGAGCCCCGCCGCTCCTCTCCGCTCCGCTCGGCTCCGCGGGCTGACAGCGCCGCTCGGGGCCGTCCCGGGCTCAGCCCGCCCCGCTCCGGACGTGCGGCCACGCACGGTCCCGCCCCTCCCCGCCGGGAGGGGCTCCGCGTACCCCCGGCCCGGGGACGCCCCCCCGGGACCCCGCGCTCCGCCCCGCTCCGCCGTCGGGGCCCGGCCCCACCTCCGCCGCGGCTGCCGCTTGCCCGGGGAGGCCCCGCAGCTCGTCCTCGCCTCCTCGGGGCCCCGGGTGTCCCGGCCCTTCCCGGCCTCAGCCCCCGCCCGTGACCTGCCGCCCTCCCGGCCCAGCCCCGGGGGCTCCCGGTCCCCCCCGGTGCGCCGCCGCCTCCCCGTCTGCCCTGCGGCCTTCCCAGCGCCGGGGGCGGCTGTGCCAGCCCCGGGCTGGGCGATGTTTTCATCCCGCTGGACACGTTCTGGCTCCTCTGGGGTTTGTCCTCCCCTTCTGGCCGCCCCGGTTTCCTTCAGCTCGGTGACTGCCCGGTCTCCGTGCCGGTGCCCGCTCGCTGCCCCGGGGTCGTGCCGTCCCTCCGCACAGTTACCGCTTTTAGCCGGCGTGGTTAACCGCGAGGGGCGGCGGAGACGGGGCCGTCGGACAGGGAGGCGCCGGTGGTGGGGTGTGCCCGGCCTCCTGCGCAGAGGCCCCGAACGCAGCGTGAACAGGCACCTCTGCTGTGGGACACCTCTGCTGTGGGACACCACCGTGTCCTGCCCGGCGGCTGACTGGGCTGCTCCCACAGCGGCACTGGGGTGACTGGTGCCACCAGCCAGAGCCCCGCAGCACCGCTGACAGCCCCGCAGCACCGCTGGCACCCCACAGCACTGCCAGCACCCCACGGCACTGCCAGCACCCCACGGCACTGCCAGCACCCCGCAGCACTGCCAGCACCCCACGGCACCGCCAGCACCCCACGGCACTGCCAGCACCCCACGGCACTGCCAGCACCCCACGGCACTGCCGGCACCTCACGGCACTGCCAGCACCCCGCAGCACTGCCGGCACCCCGCGGCACTGCCGGCACCCCGCAGCACCACCAGCACCCCATGGCACTGCCAGCACCCCACAGCACTGCCGGCACCCCACGGCACTGCCAGCACCCCACGGCACTGCCGGCACCCCACAGCACTGCCGGCACCCCACGGCACTGCCAGCACCCTGCGGCACTGCCAGCACCCCATGGCACTGCCGGCACCCCACAGCACTGCCAGCACCCCGCGGCACTGCCGGCACCCTGTAGTGAGCCCCGCTCTGCGCCCTGCCGCAAGGCCGCAGGCTGTTGGTGGGAGCCCTGCACAGGCCTTGGCAGACCCCACCATCCCATCCCAGGCTGCGTACGCAGGGGTCAGGCCACGGCCACCCCTGGGCTCACACCAGTTACACCACTCTGCTCCCAGCCCGTGAGCTCCCACGGCGACCTTGTCCTGTGCCGAGCAGGCCGGGCTGGTAGGAAAGTCAACTGCTGGCTCTTATCAACGTGGAAGGCAAAAGTTCAGCTGGGAATAAGTGCAAGGACAAGGAATAACAGTGCTGGAACAGAATGTAAAGCACTCACCACGCCCTGTCCCACCTGCCTGTGTCTCCAGAGCCCCCCAGCACCCCCATGCCAGCCTCGCATCCCTGCGGAATGGGGCTCCCCAGCACAGCTGCATGGGGCAGGGGGCATCCTGGGCCAGGGGTGACCTGCCAGCTTTATCAGGAACCCTCTGCACGTACAAGTCCATCCAAGCAAGGAAGACAGGCGGAGGGTTCCCCAGGAGAGATCCCAGACAAGAGGTAAAGGCAGCACCCGGGAACACTGGAGGTGAGAACCTGACAGGAGGTACGTGGAGCCCAGGGCTGAGCGGCGTGGCTAGAGACACAGGGCTGGGGCAGAGGAGTCCCCTCCTTGAGGGGAGCCTTTCCTTGCAGGAGGGAGGTCAGGAATTGTCTCAAAGGTGAGGAAAGAGCAGGTCTGCAATGAGTCATTGGGGTGAACAGTGATGGGCTGTGACCTGAGACATTCCCCCAGGGGTTGGAGGAATGTGGATGTGAAATGGCCTGACAGTGTCCGGCGGCACCTGGGCAGCAGGTGCTGGTCCCCAACACGGCCCTAAACATCCCATAAAGGGGACGGGCAGTGAGGTGGCAGAGTCTGACGGTGACACCGAACTGCCCGGGAATCACAGAATCCCAGCCTGGTCTGGGTTGGGAGGGACCCCAAGGGTCACAGAGCTCCAACCCCCTGCCACAGGCAGGGACACCAACCTCCAGGCCTGGAGCTACACAAGGTTGCCCAGGGCCCCAGCCAACCTGGCCTTCAACACCCCCAGGGACGGGGCACTCACCCCCTCTCTGGGCAGCCCCTGCCAGCCCCTCCCCACTCTCTCTGCACAGAACTTCCCCCCAATCTCTCCTCTCCCCCTTCCCTCCTCACGCTTCACTCCAGCCCCCTTGTCCTGCCAGGCTCTGCCCTTGAACAAGCTGATTCCCCTCCTGTTCCTCTGCTCCCTTCAGGGACTGGCAGGCTGCAATGAGGTCCCCCCACAGCCTTCTCTTCTCCAGGCTGACCCAGCCCAGCTCCCTCAGCCTCTCTCTGTAGGGGAGGGCTGCAGGCTCTTGTGATGCCGAGTGTGGACAGGCACTCACAGGAGACCGACCAGCTTGGAGAGCAGCTGCTGAGCCAGGGCTGTGCCAACCGGGAGCGTGGCGAGCAGCAGGGAGAGGCTGTGGGAATGGTGGTTCCTGGACATGGGAATGGTGGTTCCTGGATGTGGGAATGGTGTTTCCCAGCCTCACAGGGAGTGATGGGTGTGGGGTGATGAGAAGGCAAGGCGGGCCTGTACTTCGTACCAAGTGTCTCTCGGGGTAACCGGTCTGCGGGTGACAGGCTGTGGAATCCGCTGCCACGGGCTGTTCACAGCAGCTGAGGCAGGAAAGGGTTTTAAAAGCCATTAGGCAAATTTGCGGGAGGAAAATTGATTGAGGGCTATTAAACACAAAGAGGGAGATGCAGCCTCTGGCTCGGGAGGGCTCCAGGCTGCGGACTGTGAGAGGCTGTGAGTGAGGGGTGAAATATCGCTGGGCCCTGCTCTGGTTCCTGTGGGATTCCTCCAGGGATCTGCTGTTAGCAACCTGCAGGATGCAGGGATATGTGGGGCTTAGATCTTAGACCCCTGCTCTTCTCACTGTCAGATGTGCTGGCCATGTCCTGGCTGCTGGCTGTGTCCTGGCCGCTGGCTGTGTCCTGGCCAGCTGTTGCTGCATCCCTGGACTGGCTGTGCTCAGTGTAGGCAGCACACACGGGTCTTGGAGGCCTGAGGTACGTGGGCTGGGCAGGTCCTCGGCCTCTCTGTTCAGATCCAGACATGCTGAGTGCAGCCTTCTCAGCCCCTGGTACCCTTGGCTTCTTCGGACATGTGATGATGACAGGGTGATGCAGGGTGGGTGGGTGGGTGGGTGGATGGATGGATGGATGGATGGATGGATGGATGGATGGATGTTCCCACAGCAGTGATCATCCTCTGCATCACCACTGCCCTCTTGCCCCATCTGGACTGTGCCCCTGTAACCCCAGTTTGATCATGCCGTACAGCCAGCTGGGGGGTCCCTAACTTATTTAATGGGGGTCCCAGGTATGTGTCATTCTCATTGTGCTCTGACTTTGCTCCACTGGAGCCCCAGGGGCCTTTTTAACTCCTCACAGGGCCAGTTTGCTTCCATTCCCTCACTGGATGCTCTGCAGGGTCTGGGTCCAGCCCAGGTGACGCTGTGCCGGTGGGAGCATCCTTCTGTGCCAGAGCAGGAGCAGGGCACCCTCACCACAATGCCCAGCAAGGAGAGCTGGGTGCTGCTGAGCTCTGGGCAGCAGCTCCCTGTCTCGCTGCCTCCCGTCCCTGCTGGGAGGCCTCTCCCTGGCTTGCTGTCTATTTTTATCCACTCTTGAGGGATGGGGCCATGATGACGTCACGTGTTTTTGCACAACTTGCACTTTGTCACGGTTTAAGGTTCAGTCCTGGTGCCAGACGGGCTCCGTGGAGCTGACAAACATCTTCCCTGTCTGCCTGCAGCACATCTGTCGGGGGTTCTGCAGGGCAGACGTGCGCCCAGCACGCAGGGACCTGCTGGTGTCACCACGTTTGGGCACCGGGCTCCAGCCTCCCCCTGTCCTGCAGCTCCCCACATAACGTCCTCCACAGACGTGTGACCCACACATCCCAGGGGGGCAGGACAGCCTGTGACCCACATCGCTGGATCAGGGCTCCCCTGGGAATAACGCCGAGCGCTTCCCTGAGCTGGCTTCTCACAGCTGCGGCGGCTGAAACCATCCCCACCCCGGGGATGGCACACGCTCCCCCAAACATCGCAGGGCGAAGGGCAGCCCAGAGAGCCCGGTGAGGGGCTGCAGACTGACAACATCTCAGCCCTGAGCATGCAGCAGCTCCTGTGCAGCGCAGGAAACGTGTACCCGGCTTTTCCATAGGTGGGAAGCAGCCAGTGCCTGTAACGGTGCCCCACATAAACAGAGGTGAAGCCGGCCACGGGAAGAGGTGTGTGGGTGTCTGGAGTGAGTCCACGTGCCGTCACCGGGCACAGCTCGGTGCTAAAAGAGGGATGGTGTGAACCCCCTTGGGAAGGCTCGCCCATCTGCAAGGGAGCAGGGGGACATGTGGCACAGCAGCCAGGCTCATGTGCGGGGCAAAGTGGAGGAGGAGGAGGAGGAGGAGGCGGCTGCTTGCAGGGGATGGGGCAGTGGTTGTGGGATCTCACACAGCCAGGATGGTCATGGGCTGCAGGACAGCTCTGGCCATGGTGGAGCTGGGCCCCGAGGCAGAGTGGCACAGGAGGGAGGGAGGGAGGAAGGGATGGAGGGAGAGAGAGCATCCCTGCCTGATCAGAGGGGTAGATGGAGGGAGCCAGAGCTGTGGCAAGGAGGGCAGTGAGGGCTGAAGGGGAGCAGGGCCAAAGGCAGACAGAGGTGGGGGTCAGAACCCTGGCAGTGCTATGGGTCATTGCCCCCCCGGAGCCGGCTGTGGTAGGGGTGATGCCGCTGCCCACCAGCGAAGGCTGGTTTTATTTCACAGCTGGCTGTGCACAAAGGGCGCCTGGTTCCTGTCACCCTCACTGCCTGCTCTGCCCTGGCAGCTGGATGGTACAGCTCTGCAGCCTGGCAGGGAGCTTGATCAGCCTTTCCTGGCTCCCAGCCTCTCCGGCACAAAGGGAACCCGGGCCGCAGGTAGAGCTCTTGGCACAGGACAAGGGTTCAGCCCAGCAGCACACCCTGTGCTGCAAGTGGCTCCCAACCCCGGGGCTTCCACATCCCGGCCTCCTGTGTTCGGCTGCCAGGGTATTTCCTGCTCTCCAGGACGTGGTTTCCTCTTGTAAACCTCAGCCGGTTTCTTTCAGCGCCTTCCCGCTACATCTGTCCCTGCAGCCTCCCCAGAACCCCCCAAAGGGACCCCCCATTCCTGGGCAGAGGTGCCCAGCCCCAGGCTCGTCTCTGGAGGATGCTGGTGGGTGCAGGGGAGCGGGGACGGGGGGTTCTGTGGCTGTGCAGGGGAAGGGTGCAATGAAACACTTCAGCTGCTGGGGCCTGCTGGGATCTCCCCCCACCCTGCCCACACGCAGCCCTGCAGCCCTCACAGGGTGAGGAGGAGGAGGAGGGATGCTGGGCAGCTCCGGCCCAGAGGACTTTGAGGTAAATCACCCTGTCTTTGCTGTTCCAGCTCGTGTAGCACGTTATTCCTGGGGGTGCCTTGTTACAGCTGGGGAGCTCCCGGTCCGACAGCCTTTAAACCCTGTTTTGACCTTTTCTTAAGAAAAAGGAGAACCTGTGAAGTGGAAAAGCTTCCATCACAGCAACGCCTTCTGTTCCTTTTTCCCCCTGAGGTAGAAGCGACCAAGCTTGGAGCTGAGCACAGAGGTGATGCTAGCTGTCATCTTCGGTGTCGGGGAGGAGGAAGGTTGTGCAGGCAGCCCAGAGCCCCGTCCCTAAACCCCCCTGTGTGCTCCTAAGGCAAAACAACTGCTCACAGCAGCAGATCACAGCGACAGCAAGGACAAAAAGTCACTCTGTCTCCAGCAGCAGTCTTGTAGACACATCCCGTGTCCTGTCTGCTCCCAGGGGATCGCTCTGTGCTGAAGGGGGAATTACAGGTGAGAGAACGGCCTTGGGCAGCCAAATTAGTATTTTTTACCCACTGCCTTGTCATAAAGTATCAGCCAAGGTGATGCTGTGTGAGCCAAGCATCCTGGTTCTGACCAGGCCAGAGTCAACCTCCCCACGCAGCCAGCACAGGTGAGATGAGTTATCTGGGGTGAGACGAGTTATCCCAGGTGAGATGAGGTATCCCAGGTGAGATGAATTATCCTGGCTGAGCTATCCCAGGTGAGATGAGGTATCCCAGGTAAACTGAGGTATCCCAGGTGAGCTGAGGTATCCCAGGTGAGATGAATTATCCTGGCTGAGCTATCCCAGGTGAGATGAGGTATCCCAGGTAAACTGAGGTATCCCAGGTGAGCTGAGGTATCCCAAGTGAGATGAGTTATCCCAAGTGAGCTGAGTTATCCCAAGTGAGATGAGTTATCCCGGGCTGTTTTCCTCACCACCCCATATTGCTCCCCCATAAGCGAGTCCCATGCTGTCCCCCCTGAGCTGGCCAGGCTGGACACCCAGTGATCAGGTGAGGAGGTGGAATGGTGGAGCAGAGAGCTGGAACAGCATTCGGGGCTGTGGGTGACATTGAGCGGTCACGGGAGGCGAGTGGCTGGCACAAAATGCACGGTCATGCCCTGGAGTCACTGGACAAACATTGCTGCCCTAAGTTAGGCCCCTGGTTTGGAAGGTATTAAAGAGGAAGAGCCCTACATGGGCTCAGCAGCCTCAGGACAGAGGCACGGTGCCTCAGCTCCATGGGGATGTGTTTCCTGAGGAGCCAGGCAGTGCTGGTGGTGTGTACAGACCATAGGCCAGCCCAGCCCGGCCCTGCTAAAGCCATGGGCTCCTTGCAGGGAAGGGACAGAGAAGAGCAGCTGAGATGCTGGGGGAACGCAGAGCAGAGGTGAGAGCAGCCCAGCCTGACAGCTTCTCAGAACAGGCTGTCAGGGGAGATAAGATAGCTGGGGGTAGCTCTATCAGGGACAGGCACGGGAGCGGGAGGAGATCTGCTTGAGCTGATGGGTGGGTTTCGGGTGAGAGGAAACTGAACCGGGTCTGAACTGGCTGCAAACCAGGTGGGGGGAGGCAGCTGGGAAGGGGCTCCCAGCCCGTTTGGGGCTGGGAAGCTGCTGCCCAGGCAGGAGCAGGCTGCTGACCCCCACGCCTGCTTTGTTGGGTGGGTGATGTGCTCCAGCTAGGCGATGGCCTGGCTGCCTCTCCATCCCACTTTGGGGGTCTGTGCCCCGTGGGTGGGAAGACAGTGGGGAAAGCCGCTGTGCTGGGGGCACACCACCCCCTTCCCCACTCATGGCAGCAGCTTTGCCCAGCCCGTGGGCACAGTGATGGGTCTGTTAGTGTCCCACTCCATCTGCAGGTCAGGTCCTGGGGCTTTTGCTCTCACCCCATGAGATGGAGACGTTGCCCAGCGCATCCGCTGTGGTGCGGTGTTGCCGCAGGCACCGGGCAGCGGGTGCTCGCGCTGCCTGACCCCTGCTTTCCCCCGCTGCCCCGTGCCTCCAGAGAGCCTTCAGATACTATTCACATGCATTCGGTTATGCAACTAGCTTGTAACTATGCAAATGTATGCAGCTTTTCCCTCACACAATGTCCTGTTTTCTTTCAGCTTCTCTTTTGGAAGCTCGGTGCTTCCTGTGGGAGTGCAGTCTGAGCCCCGGGGAGCCATCTGGAACCCTCCCAGCCTCAAGTCCCCAGGCAGGCTGGAGCTGGCACTGACTCCTTTTGGAAACCTCACCACCCTGGGCTGCTGCAGTCTGCCTGCCCACTGTCCTCCACTTCCCTGCACAATCCAGGCCCCTCGGTCCACCTCAGAGCAGTGGCACAAGCAGGTGCCACTGGAAGAAGCAAGGGGATGGGAGGGGGGCTGCGTCTGCACCACTTTTCCAACTCCATCACCTGGCTCCAGCCAAGGGCAAGTTTGTAGAAGCGGTGTGGGAACAGGGCCAGCATGTACCAGCACTTCTCCAGTATGGCCTCGCAGGCCCCAGGGCTTTGCATCACTGTGAGCTCCTGACACAACCATCTCTCTTTCTGCCTAGTGGCTTTTGATGGACTTTCCTCTGTGGCTGACTCCAAATGCTTCCCGAATCCGTAGAAACTTTAGCACCCAGGTCATCCCGAAGTGGGGAGCTCCACAGCTCAGCCACCCAGACGATGCAGAATTCCTTCCTTTGATCTCATACTGGGTTTGGCAATAACCCTCAAGCCTTGAGTTGGAAAAGATGGTGAACACATCTCCCTGCTGCCAAATACTGTGTTGTCCACCATGGTCATCTCTCCATCTGCAGAGTCTGCTCAGTCCTTCCTCTTTCCACCCCTCCCTGTGTTTCATCATGCTCATGCTTCTCTGAGGCCTCACAAGATGGACAATGAGACGGGACAAGGAGACGGGGCAACGAACGCCTCAGGAGATGGTACTCTGCTCTATGCTCCCTTCTCCAGGATGTCCAGCAGCTCCATTCCCTCTGTGACACTGGAAGCCACAGCTTCCAGCTCTGGGAAGTCTTGTGCTGCTGCAGGCCCATATTAGCCCCATGTTAGCAGGTTAGTTAGCAGGCTCCCACTGATGGAGTGGCCCTGGTGCCCCTGGGCCCGAGCATCTCACCAGCATGAACCTCCACCAGCACCCTCCCACGCCTCCCGAGCAGAGATGGGTGCTCTGCACAGGCCCTGCTCCAGAGCTGTGGGCTCTGTGGCACGCTGTGCTCCCGTGGCTGCCCACACATGTGATGAGGGTGTCGGGATGGGACCACTCAGCCAGCTCCAGGGACAGCCTGTGTGCCCAGCTCTCCTGGCGCTCTTGTGTGGCTCCAGAGCTCTCTGCGTGGGGAACACTCCCCAGAGGTACCATGGGCACATGCGGGGCTCCCCCCATGCTGCTCCCCGTGGGTGATCCACACTGTGGCCACACGCCAGCCATGGCATGGGCAGCATGCCCAGCTGATGGCTGAACCTGCCCACAGCTCTCAGGATCTGAGCAGGCCCCAAAAATGGGCTGCCATGCCCCAGGGCAGTGTGTCCTGGTGGTGGGGCTCATCCTGCTGTCCCCTCCTGAGTGCAGAGCTGGCAAGGCAGTGGGCATGGCATGGAGTGGAATGGGTCCCCATAACAGGCTGGGCTTCTGTCCCCATCTCCAGTGGGGGCTGGCAGGGCTGGGACAAACATCGCTGTGTCTACCAGAGCCCTGGAGAGCCCCTTGGCCCCAGGGCCACAGCTCTTTGTGGGTAGCAGGTAGCAGGGGGCCTGGGGAGTCCCGATACACCCTGGCACTGGGGTGCATGGCAAGGAAGCCATGCCCAGCACCAAGCCCATGGGCAAGGACACCTAAGGAGGGGGACCATGAGTGCCTGTTTGGGGGGCTTGATGATACCCCAGGAGACGGCAGGCCAAGGCCTGGCCTGGGTGCCTGGGTCAGGGCTGGAGCTGCGCACCTTGGACTGTAGGGTCCTGGAGGCTCCATGCTGTGGAGGCATCTTTCTGTGGGACCCCGCTGGGCCTTGGGCTGGGGGCAGCCAGACTGCGGGACCCATCCTTGGGGCCTGGGCTAGGGGAGCTGGGCCGGGTGCTGTCTGCCCACAGGAGCCTGGGCTGGATGTAGCCATACTGGGGGTGCTGTGCTGGGTGTTCCAGCCCTGGGGGCAGCTAGTGGGTGGCCTGGGTGTGTGAGTCAGGGCTGTCTCCGCAGGCTGCATGAGGTGTCGTTGGGCTGAGCCTCTGGCTAAGCAGTGCCCAGGGCTGTGGGGGGCTCTAAGACCCCCCAGGACCCCCGCCAATGCAGGGCTGACATGGCTGAGCCAGGCAGGGGAGGGTGCAGAGGTGGAGGGCAGCTTTGCCCAGGAGAGTGGCACAGGGCGGCCACGAGTCCACAGTGTGAGGGCCCCGGATGGGGCCCCAGCTGAGGGCGCAGCTGAAGCCCTGGCTGAGGATGACACAAGAGAGGCCCTGGCTGAGGGCACAGGGGAGGCCCTGGCTGAGGATGACACAGGAGAGGCCCTGGCTGAGGAAAGGGGAGAGGCCCTGGCTGAGGATGACACAGGGGAGGCCCTGGCTGAGGGCACAGGGGAGGCCCTGGCTGAGGATGACACAGGAGAGGCCCTGGCTGAGGAAAGGGGAGAGGCCCTGGCTGAGGATGACACAGGGGAGGCCCTGGCTGAGGATGACACAGGGGAGGCCCTGGCTGAGGACAGGGGGGAGGCCCTGTTTGAGGGTACAGGAGAGGCCCTGTTTGAGGGCACAGGAGAGGCCCAGCCCCAGCTGAAGCCGCAGCTGAAGCCCCGGCTGAAGCCGTGGCCTGGCTGTGCACCCTTTGGGGACCTGTCAGAAATTCCGTGTGTGAGGGTCAGCAGTTGTGTCACACATGGTGTTATAACCAGAGTGAGCCTTGTGTTACACTCACAGAGGCACACACACAGAATACACACACACCAGCAGGCCCAGCTCTCCCAAGCAGGGGTACTCTGTCCCTCTGTGGCTCTGGGGGGGCTGCCGGCTGTGCTGCCTGCAGCTCCTGCACTGGGCTTCCTGCCCACTCCTCTTCGTGGCAGCCTCCAGCCCCCCTGACGTGGGTGTTGGCCAGACTGATCCCTGATGTCAGTGCCTGTGAGCACACCCTCCTCAGACCCCCCCCCATACTCCCCGCCCAGGGAAAGCTCTGTGTGGCAAAAGAAATCTCTGCAAAGCAGTGGTGGAGACAGGAGGAGTTTAACCAGGCGCCCGCCCCGTCCCACACACTCTTTCCTGCCCATAACTGGGTTATGTGGAGAGCAGCCTCTGGCCAGTGCCTGCCCCAGGAGCTCCCTCCTCTTCTGGGGATCTGGTGCTAGTGGTCCCGGTGGTGCCTCTTCTTACGCTGCGGGCCTGTGATGACGGTGGTGGTGATGGTGATCTTGTTGACGGTCAGCCCGCCGGCACCATACGTGTCGAGATGTGCCTCGCGTTTGTACTCAGAGACTTGCTTGGTGGAGAGGAGCTCCCACACTGACACCCTCCGCTCCTGGAACTGGCCAAGGGTGATGTAGGAGCCCTCAGACTGGAGGAGATCCACTGTCTGCTGGGGAAGAGGTGCAAGATGCCCTTCTCTGCTGTCTGTCACAATGCTGCTGGTGGTGCTGACCAGCTCCTGAATACTAAGTGTCCCAGCACGGTACAGCTCCAGGAGCTCCTGCCTTTTCTCCTCAGAAATGTAGTCAGAGAAGAGCAGGTCCCACACAGAGATCTGCCTCCCCTGGAGCCCATCCACTGCCATCTCAACCGTGGTGGACTTCAGGGTCTCTTCCCAGGTCCTGTCCTCCTGGGGATGGGTGTGCTCGGCCTCTGCGACCACCAGCTCTGCTCTTGGACTCCTCTCACTCTCCAGTTGCTCTGCCCTTGCTGCTTCTGCCTTGGTTACAATGGTGCTGACAACGGTTTTCACCTGGTCAAGGGTCAACTCTCCTGCCTGGTACAGCTCCAGCAGCTCCTTCCTGTTCTCCTTGGGGATATACTTGGAGTGCAGCAGGTCCCACACAGAGACCTTGTGGCCCTGAAATTCTCCCACCTCCATGTCGACAGTGGTGGTTTTCAAGGCTTTTTCCCATGGTTCTTCCTTGGGGAAGTCAGTCTCCTTCTCTCCTGTGGCTGATGGAGCATCCTTGTGGGAAGTCTTCACTGCAATTAGGAATTTCCTGCCTGTGGACTCTTTTTTCTTGATGAGAGTGGTGACAACAATTATCAGCCGCTCCAAGGCCAATGTCCCTGAACAGTACAGCTCCAGGAGCTCCTGCCTTTTCTCCTCAGGGATGTAGTCAGAGAAGAGCAGGTCCCACACAGAGACCTGCCTCTCCTGGAGCCCATCCACTGCCATCTCAACCGTGGTGGACTTCAGGGTCTCTTCCCAGGTCCTGTCCTCCTGGGGATGGGTGTGCTCAGCCTCTGCAACCACTGTCTCTGCCCTTGTACTACCCACACTCTCTGGTTGCTCTGCCTTTGCTGCTTCTGCCTTGGTTACAATGGTGCTGACAACAGTTTTCACCTGGTCGAGGGTTAACACTCCTCCGTGGTACAGCTCCAGCAGCTCCTTCCTATTCTCCTTGGGGATATACTTGGAGTGCAGCAGGTCCCACACAGAGACCTTGTGGCCCCGAAATTCTCCCACCTCCATGTCGACAGTGGTGGTTTTCAAGGCTTTTTCCCATGGTTCTTCCTTGGGGAAGTCAGTCTCCTTCTCTCCTGTGGCTGATGGAGTGTCCTTGTGGGAAGCATTCACTGTAATTAGGAATTTCTTGCCTGTGGACTCTTTTTTCTTGATGACAGTGGTGACGACAGTTATCATCTGCTCCAGACTAAATACGCTTTCACGGTACAGCTCCAGGAGCTCCTGCCTTTTCTCCTCAGGGATGTAGTCGGAGAAGAGCAGGTCCCACACAGAGACCTGCCTCCCCTGCAACTCACCAGCTGGCACATCAATGCTGGTAGACTTCAAAATGTCATCTAGTTGTGCATCTTGTGTTGAAAAACCATCTCCATTTTCCTCTGCCCTTGTAGCTGCCCTGTGTGGACTTCTGGAATTCGCCATAAGCACGGCGTTTGCAGCTTCTCTTTTGTTTATGATGTTGGTGACCACGGCAGCCACCTGCTCTGTGGTCAGTATCCCTGCTCTGTACAGCTCCAGCAGGTCCTGCCGCTTCCCTTGAGGGATGTATTTGGAGAACAGCAAATCCAGCAAGGAAACGTCCTGCCCCTGGAACTCACCAGTAGTGACATGGATGGTTGCAGACTTGAGGGACTTTCTCAGGTGTTGCTCCTGAGAGTGCGATTCCTGAGCTGGTTGTGGCGGTCCCACCTCCTTGTCGGGTGTAACGGTGGGTGAGCTCAGATCCCCATTTTCCAACTCTGCCCCGGTGATGACAGTGGTGAGGATGGTGATCATCTCTGGGATGGTCACCACCCCTGCCTTGTATTTTCTCAGCAGCTCCTCTCTTTGGAGATCAGGGACGTAGCGGGAGAAGAGGAGCTCCCAGAGGGTGACGCTCTGGCCCTGGAAGAGCCCCACGCTGAGGGTGGCGCGGGCGGCCTGGAGGGCTTTGCGGGCATCCTGGCTCAGCTGGTAGAGCACGGAGCCCTTGTCCATCAGCTGGAGCATGAGCAGCCCCGTGTCCGGGTCGGGCACGCAGCGGCGCAGGAGCTGCATGTAGGTGAGGTTCTCGTGGGTGTTGGGGTCGAAGCAGCTTCTGGTTTGATTGCTGGGGTTAGAAAGAAACTGGCACATCTCCTGGTCGAAGTAGCCGCGCCGGTAGGCCACCTCCACGGGCAGGCGGTGGCTGTGCACGGGGTCGATGATGCCGCCGGTGGCGATCTGGGCCTCCAGCAGCCGGATGGCGTGTTCCTTGACGATGAACTCTTCCTTCATGGCCTGGAAGAGGGAGATCTGCTCGCCGGTGTAGGGCTCGGTGTAGCCCGTCACTGCTCCCTCTGCTGACAGCAGCTTCTCATAAAAATCCCTGCCGATGAGCCCGGCAGCCAGCGCCTCTGCCACCGAGAGCCTGGCGTTCCGCACCGGGTCAGTGAGGAGCCCAGATGCAGCCTGCGCCTCCAGCAGCACCAGCGCCGTGCCCGGTGTCAGGAGCCCCCTCATCATGGCCTCGTAGATGCTCATCTTCTTATTGGAGGCCTGGACGAAGACTCCAGCTATGAAGTTAGTCCCACCCCCACCTGTCCCGTTGTGTCCGCCTGCCATCCGGTTGCATCCCACGTTGCTTGTCTGTGTGTCCTGAGTGGGTCCGCTCATCGTCCTGTGTGGTCTCTGGGCAGCGTGGTCTCCGGTTCTGCTTCTGCTGGGCACCGAGTGTGTCTGAGGGGAGAGAAGGGAAAGACTCGGTAAGGCATGGCTTCCTGTGCGGCTTCCATGGCGGGTGCCAGGGCAGCCATCTCCCCGGGAGTGGTAGTGGCAACACAGAGAAAAGCAGGGAGCGGGGCTGGGGCTTTGCTGCCATCCCATCCCCTCTGTCAGCAGCAGTCTCAGGGCCAGGAGAGCCCCTTGCCCACCTGCCTGGGTGAGAGCTCTCTGGAAGCGGCCATGAGATGCCCCGTCCCTGGGGGTGTTCAAGGCCAGTTTGGCTGGGGCCCTGGGCAACCTTGTGTAGCTCCAGGCCTGGAGGTTGGCGTCCCTGCCTGTGGCAGGGGGGTTGGAGCTCTGTGATCCCTGGGGTCTGTCCCAATTCAGACCATTCTATGATTCTCTGATCAGCAGGGACAGCTTGGAGCTGCCCAAGGAGCTGCCTGCTGCCCCGGGCCCTGGCACTGCCTCAGCTGCAGCCTCTGCGGCCTTCCTCCTCTGCTCCCCAGTGACAGGGCCGCTGATCCCTGTTGGGCTGGTGCTCGGGTGCCAGCAGGCAGCATGGCACTGTGCACCTCCCAGTTCCCTCAGTGCTGCCTCAGGGCTGGCAGATTTAACTGGTGGTCACTGGACAGGCACAGGTCGTGCCAAGAAACGGCAGCGACTTCCTGATGCGACTGCAGCTGAGACCTGCCTGAGCCTCTGTTGTTCTGAAGCCGCTGGATTGACAGGGCACCCGGCCTCCATCACCCTCCAAACCTGGGGTCAGTCGCCACAGGTGTGCTGGCACCTGTCCATACCCCAGAGAATCACAGAAACGTTTGGTTGGGAAAGACCTTTAAGGCCATCAAGCCTTTAGGGCCACCAAACCCAGCACTGCCAAATCCACCTGTAAACGATGTCCCCGAGCACCATGGCTTTTAACCCCCTCTGGGGACAGCAACTCAGCCGCTGCCCTGGGCAGCCTGTCCCAGTGCTTTGGGGGAAGAAATTGTTCCTCATCTCCAATCGCAGCCTCCCCTGGCACAACTTGAGGCTGTTTCCTCTTGTCCTATTGCTCAGGAGAAGAGACTGACCCCCACCTGGCTCCAGCCCCTTCAGGTGCTTGAAGGAGCAGGTCCCTCAGCCGCTCCCCATCAGACCTGTTCTCCAGACCCTTCAGCACTTCACCCACAGACATTATTTGTGGGGAGGGCCTGTTGGCTGGTGCCAGGCACCGTCCTGGGGACCACTCTAACCAGCTCCAGCAGCTGTGGACGAGGGCAGGGCCGATGGCAGCGCCTCTCTGACTGAGTGGTCTCTGAAGCATGGCCAAGGTGTTCTCTCCAGATATTTTGGGGAGCTGCTCTAGGAACAGGATGGCAGAGAGAGATGCTCTGGCACACAGCCCTCCGGGTGTCCCGGGCCTGGCAGCCACCCCAGGCTGTGCTCCGTGGTCACGCCTGCGAGGCCAGGGCTGGTGTGATCCTCCTGGGAGGATCAGGGAAAGTATTTTGATGGGGAATTGATAGCCCAGGTGCCGCAGGAGGTCATGAGTGGTCATTCTTCATTATTACTAATTGTTGTGTAGGTAAAGCGGTAGATAGCATCGTACACAAATAAAACCCGGGCAGTAGTGAGGGACTAGGAGCTGGTACCTCAGCTGGTACCTCAGGGATCCTGCTCCAAGGGGCTGCTCACAGCAGTCTTTCCCTTTCTGGCATGTCCTTTGGGACTGGTGTGACCAGTCGCAGTCAGCGCAGGGGATGTCCTCACCCCCAGCACACCAGCACCCTGCCCCAAGGCGCCACTTGTGCCATCCCAGGCCTTTCAGGGGAAGGCAGCCCTGCGCTTGGGCAGACATCAAAATGGCTGGGCCAAGCTGGGCCAAGGGTCTGTGTGGCCCAGAGTCTTGTGTACATCTCCGGCCACAGTGGACAATGAGGGAGGGAAGGGAAAGGGGAAGGGGAAGGGGAAGGGGAAGGGAATGGGAAAGGGAATGGGAAAGGGAAGGGAAGGGAAGGGAAGGGAAGGGAAGGGAAGGGAAGGGAAGGGAAGGGAAGGGAAGGGGAGGGGAGGGGAGGGGAGGGGAGGGGAGGGGAGGGGAGGGGAGGGGAGGGGAGGGGAGGGAAGGGAAGGGAAGGGAAGGGAAGGGAAGGGAAGGGAATGGAGCAAGGCCTGTAGTCATATTTCCTCGGATTTGCCTGTCTCAGCTCAGTGTGTCTCACGAGCTGGACGCAGCATGGGTGGGTGCAGTTATCCCCAGGGATCACTCCCACGCGGTCGCCTGGTCCGTCCGGAAGCCCTGTCAGCTCAGCATCTACGGCGCTGCACGGCGATGAGGCCACAGCCTCATAAAAACACAAAAACAAACCCCAGAACACCTCTTTGGGAACACCCATCTCCCATAAAGGACAGTGACTGACATTAATGATACATTCAGCTCATTATCAGGGCCACAGCTGTTTACCTAACTGGTCGGAAAGGCTCTGAGTCATTGCCTTTGATCCATTTAAATATCGGATTGATGCTGCAGCAGATGGATCATGACGGGGGAGAGGCTCATCCCGGCAGTTACAGCCCAGCCTCCGCCTCTTTGGGGACCCTTCCCAGGCCGCAGCCCTGCCCCAGCGAGCAGCCTGCCCCCTGCCCTCCGCTGCCTGGATCCGCTGCCTGGACCCGCTGCCGCGGCTGAGGCCTGGCAGGAGGGGCCGGGCCGGTTGTGCTGCCTTCCCGGGTGAGGATGGAGCGGAGCCGTGTCACGCCCTGGAGCAGGCGACACCTATGTAGGACATGGATGTCGTGTAAACACCCCATACTGGAAAGACGTTGCCCAACTGCAAGCTGTCATTAGCTGGTCTCTAATCAGCCCTCCTGATGCTGGGGCTGGGCTGCACACGCAGCTCCGGGGGCAGGAGCTGCCCCTCCTTCCAAGCCGCAGCAGCAGCCCAGCCCCAGCGGTTCTCCAGTCGGAGTGGCAGGGGTGGCCCGGCGGTGCCGCGGTCCTGAGCCCTGCCTGCGCCCCGGGGAGGGGAATCACGTTAGTGCCCCCCAGCCTGGCACTCACCCCGCAGCCTCAGGAGACCCACCGCCGAGCCCACAGCCTCCCGCCTCTGGTCCCACCGCTCTGGATGCTTCCCTCCTGCATCCCAGTGTCCCGGTCTGCTCGGTGAAGGGTTGGGAACACAGAGGGCGTCGCATGGAGCGGCAGCTCCAGCCTGCCCCAGTGCCACACCATCACCTTGTCCCTTCCAGCGCAGGGCCGAGTCCTGCCCGGGGACCTCCTGCCTGGGCGCAGCGGGCGCCCTCCCCAAACTGGGGTGTCAGGGATAGAGGCAAGGTCCCTGCGCCCCTCCAGGCCCCGGTGTCTGCACAGGGGGTACCATGCCGAAGCGGGCTGCGTGCTGCCCCCGTGCCCTCTCCAGGGCTCCATCCTACCTGATGGGTGCGTACCCAGAGCGGCTGGTTTCCCCGGCAAGCCCTGGTCCTCCTCCGCCTCCCGCCGCCTCTCAGCCAGGATGAGCAGCCGAGGCCAGCACCCAATTTAAATCCTTCCCCTCCCCGCCCCTGGGGATGACATGGTGGCCCTGCCCTGTGCTGCAATACCGAAATGCTGGCATCCCAATGCCATCGGTGTCAGGGCAGCTCCAGACCCCGGCCCGGGTGCCAGGGGCACAGTGACTGGCCCCAGAGCCAGACCCAGGGTCCTTCTCTCACTGGTGCTTGGGGGGTGACAGCCGTGGTGGGCACAGAGACATGGTGAGGGCCCTGGATGCTGCCAGAGCTGCCTTCTGACCAGCTGCCCTGCCCATGGGCCTGGCTGCCACCAGCTCTCCGTGGGTCTGGGCTTACTCAGTCCCTTGGGTGTGTGGGCAGCCCCAGAAACCCTCCTGCTGCTCCTGTGACTGCAGACAGGCAGAGACCGAGCCTGTCCCTTGCCGTGACCACGTCTGCAACCACACAGGCACTGGAGCTGCGGTGGGCACCGGTGTTGCCTGCGGTGCGTGGCGTGGCTGGTCAGTGCCTTGGCTGAGGCAGGCCCAGGATGGAAACCTCTCCAGAGCCTGGTGGGAAGGCAGGGCCAGGCCCGTGCTGGGGCCAGCGTCTGCCCAGGGCTCCGGCATCTGCCCAGGGCTCCGGTGCCTGCCCAGTCGCTCACTCACAGAGGCCTTGTCCGGAGTCAGGGCAGCTCCAGACCCCATCCCTGGCTGGCAGCAGTGCCAGGTCCATGGCCCAGCCTCGGGCTGACGCTCAGCCCCACGTTTGTGTCTGTTCCTGTGCCGGTGTGGGCTGGGCCGTGTCCCATCTGACCGCAGCCACGGCTCCGTCCCCTGGCCAGGACAGCATCGGCGTGGGTCTGGTGTGCGCATGGGGCTGGCGTTCACTGTGGCTGTGGCTGTGGGCGTGTTTGGATGTGTGTGTGCTCTCCTTGGCCTGCACACGTGTGTGTGCACCTCTGCCAGTGCATGTGACCACGTGTGCTCTCCTGTGACCACGTGTGCTCTCCTGTGTGACCACGTGTGCTCTCCTGTGTGACCACGTGTGCTCTCCTGTGACCACGTGTGCTCTCCTGTGTGACCACGTGTGCTCTCCCGTGTGACCACATGTGCTCTCCTGTGTGACCACGTGTGCTCTCCTGTGTGACCGCGTGTGCTCTCCTGTGACCACGTGTGCTCTCCCGTGTGACCACGTGTGCTCTCCTGTGACCACGTGTGCTCTCCTGTGTGACCACGTGTGCTCTCCTGTGACCACGTGTGCTCTCCCGTGTGACCACGTGTGCTCTCCTGTGACCACGTGTGCTCTCCCGTGTGACCGCGTGTGCTCTCCTGTGACCACGTGTGCTCTCCCGTGTGACCACGTGTGCTCTCCTGTGACCACGTGTGCTCTCCTGTGTGACCACGTGTGCTCTCCTGTGACCACGTGTGCTCTCCCGTGTGACCACGTGTGCTCTCCTGTGACCACGTGTGCTCTCCCGTGTGACCACGTGTGCTCTCCCGTGTGACCACGTGTGCTCTCCCGCGTGACTGCGTGTGCTCTCCTGTGACCACGTGTGCTCTCCCGTGTGACCATGTGTGCTCTCCTGTGACCACGTGTGCTCTCCTGTGTGACCACGTGTGGTCTCCTGTGACCACGTGTGCTCTCCCGTGTGACTGTATGTGCTCTCCTGTGACCACGTGTGCTCTCCTGTGACCACGTGTGCTCTCCCGTGTGACTGTATGTGCTCTCCTGTGACCACGTGTGCTCTCCTGTGACCACGTGTGCTCTCCCGTGTGACCACGTGTGCTCTCCCGTGTGACTGTGTGTGCTCTCCTCTGACCATGTGTGCTCTTTTCTGTGACTGCCTGTGGTCTTGTGTGATCACATGTGTGCTCTCTCTCCTGTGACCATGTGTGCTCTCCTGTGACTGCGTGTGCTCTCTCCCGTGTGACTGCGTGTGCCCTTGTGTGACCACGTGTGCTCTCTCTCTTGTATGACTGTGTGTGCTCTCGTGACCGTGTGTGCTCTCCCGTGTGACCACGTGTGCTCTCCTGTGATTCCGCGCTTGGGCAGAGCATGTGCACACACACGACCACAGGCGTGTCGGTGCGAGGGGCAGCCGCTGTGCACGCCGTGCGAGCCTGCGTGTGCAGCGGCACATACACGTTCCGTGTGCCCGTGTGCCGGTGCGGCCCGGCGCGGGTGTGCGTGACGCGGTGCCCGGCGCGGGGGAGGAGGGCTGCCCGCCCTCCCCCTGTCCTGCTTCGGGTGCACATTCCTGCCGCCGCCTCGCCGGACTGGCTGATCAGCAGCCAGAGGCACCTTCCCCCTGACTCAGCGGCTCGGTTCGGCTCTGGGGAGCACGCCGGGGCAGGAGGAGGGGGGCACGGGGCAGGAGGTGGGGGACACGGGGCAGGAGGAGGGGGGCACGGGGCTGATTTCCGTCGCCTTTACGCCTCCTCCTGCGCCTGACACCTGTTCCCAGGCTGCATTCAGCGAATTCCCGGTGGCACAGACTCACTGCCGATGGCACCTCACCGTGGGTCCGGCAGCTCTGGGTGGGCTACAGCCAAAGCCCTGTTCTGGGCTGCGTCCCCAGCAGGTCCGGGGTGCAGAGGGCACCAGGCAGGGGAATCCTGTCTCCCTTCTCTGGGAGCCTGCGCTGTGCAGCACAGACCCCACACGCAGAATCACAGACCTGTCAGGGTTGGAAGGGCCCCCAGAGCCCATGGGGTCCAACCCCCTGCCAAAGCAGGGTCCCCAGCACAGGGCACACAGGGCGCTGTCCAGACGGGGCTGGAATCTCTCCAGAGAAGGAGACTCCACACCCCCTGGGCAGCCTGGCCCAGGGCTCCCTCACCCTCACCGGGAAGAAGTTCTTCCCCACATTGGGGGGGAACTCCCTGTGCTCCAACTTGAGCCCAGCGCCCCTTGTCCTGTCCCCACAGACACTGAGCAGAGGCTGCCCATGTCCCCTGTGTCCCACCCTTCAGCTCTTGATCCCCAGTGATCAGATCCCCTCTCAGTCTCTTCTCTCCAGGCTGAACAGCCCCAGCTCCCTCAGCCTTTCCTCCCAGGGGAGATGCTCCAGGCCCTTCAGCATCGCCCTGTCCCTCCTCTGGCCTCTCTCCAGGAGATCCCTGTCCTTTTTATCCCAGGGAGCCCAGCACTGGACACAACACTCCAGCTGGGGCCTGAGCAGGGCAGAGCAGAGGGGGAGGATCCCCTCCTGTGACCTGCTGCCCACACTCCTCCTGATGCCCCTAGGATCCCCTTGGCCTTCCTGGCCCCTGGGGCACACTGCTGGCTCATGGCCACCCTGTCACCCACCAGGACCACCAGGTCCTTCTCTTGCCTGGTTATTGCTTCTCATTTATCATCTCTTCAACTTCCCACCTCCAGCCACTCCTCCTGATGCCCCCAGGATCCCAGACCCAGCTAAGGCAGCGCCAAGCTCTGCGCTGGCCCCTGCGTGGCACGGCACTGACCACAGCACTGACCAGAGCACTGACCAGAGCACTGACCAGAGCACTGACCACGGCACTGACCACAGCACTGACCACAGCACTGACCAGAGCACTGACCACGGCACTGACCACAGCACTGACCAGAGCACTGACCACGGCACTGACCAGAGCACTGACCACGGCACTGACCACAGCACTGACCAGAGCACTGACCACGGCACTGACCACAGCACTGACCAGAGCACTGACCACGGCACTGACCAGAGCACTGACCACAGCACTGACCACAGCACTGACCAGAGCACTGACCACGGCACTGACCACAGCACTGACCAGAGCACTGACCAGAGCACTGACCAGAGCACTGACCACAGCACTGACCAGAGCACTGACCAGAGCACTGACCACAGCACTGACCACGGCACTGACCACAGCATTGACCAGAGCACTGACCAGAGCACTGACCAGAGCACTGACCACAGCACTGACCACAGCACTGACCAGAGCACTGACCAGAGCACTGACCAGAGCACTGACCACAGCACTGACCAGAGCACTGACCAGAGCACTGACCACAGCACTGACCACGGCACTGACCACAGCATTGACCAGAGCACTGACCAGAGCACTGACCACAGCACTGACCACAGCACTGACCATGGCACTGACCAGAGCACTGACCACGGCACTGACCACAGCACTGACCACAGCACTGACCACAGCACTGACCACAGCACTGACCATGGCACTGACCAGAGCACTGACCAGAGCACTGACCACAGCACTGACCACAGCACTGACCAGAGCACTGACCACGGCACTGACCACAGCACTGACCACAGCACTGACCAGAGCACTGACCAGAGCACTGACCACAGCACTGACCAGAGCACTGACCACAGCACTGACCACGGCACTGACCAGAGCACTGACCACAGCACTGACCAGAGCACTGACCACGGCACTGACCACGGCACTGACCAGAGCACTGACCACAGCACTGACCAGAGCACTGACCACAGCACTGACCACGGCACTGACCAGAGCACTGACCAGAGCACTGACCACAGCACTGACCAGAGCACTGACCACAGCATTGACCACGGCACTGACCACGGCACTGACCACAGCACTGACCACGGCACTGACCACAGCACTGACCAGAGCACTGACCACGGCACTGACCAGAGCACTGACCAGAGCACTGACCACAGCACTGACCACAGCACTGACCAGAGCACTGACCAGAGCACTGACCACAGCACTGACCAGAGCACTGACCACAGCACTGACCACAGCACTGACCAGAGCACTGACCAGAGCACTGACCACAGCACTGACCACGGCACTGACCAGAGCACTGACCAGAGCACTGACCACAGCACTGACCACGGCACTGACCAGAGCACTGACCAGAGCACTGACCACGGCACTGACCAGAGCACTGACCAGAGCACTGACCAGAGCACTGACCACAGCACTGACCACGGCACTGACCAGAGCACTGACCAGAGCACTGACCAGGGCACTGACCAGAGCACTGACCAGAGCACTGACCAGAGCACTGACCACGGCACTGACCAGAGCACTGACCAGAGCACTGACCACAGCACTGACCACAGCACTGACCACAGCATTGACCAGAGCACTGACCAGAGCACTGACCACAGCACTGACCACAGCACCGACCACAGCACCAACCACAGCACTGACCACAGCACTGACCAGAGCACTGACCACAGCACTGACCACAGCACTGACCACAGCACTGACCACAGCATTGACCAGAGCACTGACCAGAGCACTGACCAGAGCACTGACCACAGCACTGACCACGGCACTGACCAGAGCACTGACCACAGCACTGACCACGGCACTGATCACAGCACTGACCACAGCACTGACCACAGCACTGACCAGAGCACTGACCACAGCACTGACCAGAGCACTGACCAGAGCACTGACCACAGCACTGACCACGGCACTGATCACAGCACTGACCACAGCACTGACCACAGCACTGACCAGAGCACTGACCACAGCACTGACCACGGCACTGACCAGAGCACTGACCACAGCACTGACCAGAGCACTGACCACAGCACTGACCAGAGCACTGACCAGAGCACTGACCACGGCACTGACCAGAGCACTGACCAGAGCACTGACCACAGCACTGACCACAGCACTGACCAGAGCACTGACCACAGCACTGACCAGAGCACTGACCACGGCACTGACCACGGCACTGACCACAGCACTGACCAGAGCACTGATCACAGCACTGACCACAGCACTGATCACAGCACTGACCACAGCACTGACCACAGCACTGATCACAGCACTGACCACAGCACTGACCAGAGCACTGACCACAGCACTGACCACGGCACTGACCAGAGCACTGACCACAGCACTGACCACAGCACTGATCACAGCACTGACCACAGCACTGACCAGAGCACTGACCACAGCACTGACCACGGCACTGACCAGAGCACTGACCACAGCACTGACCAGAGCACTGACCAGAGCACTGACCAGAGCACTGACCACAGCACTGACCAGAGCACTGACCACAGCACTGACCACAGCACTGACCACAGCACTGACCAGAGCACTGACCACGGCACTGACCACGGCACTGACCAGAGCACTGACCACAGCACTGACCAGAGCACTGACCAGAGCACTGACCAGAGCACTGACCAGAGCACTGACCACGGCCAAGCAGAGGTCTCCCTGAGCTGCACCAGGGACACCGTCCTGCTATCCCGAGTGCGCCTGGACACCGCTGAGGCTGGCAGCTCCCGTGAAGGTGCAGAGCCTGTGGTTTATCTGGAGCCCAGGTCCCGTTAGAGCCCTGAGCAGCACACCAGGATGGTCACCAGAGCCCCGTGTGTGGCTGTCTGAACACAGGCATGGCTGTCCTGGGGTGTCCCCACAAAGCAGCCACCAGCCCCGTGGACCTGCTGCTCTCCCTCGGCTGCCTGTGGTGACCCCGGCTGCACCTGGGGTGACTCAGCCCCACACCTCACCTCCTCCTGCCCCTCCCTGAGCATCCCCATCGCCCTCGCAGGCACCGCCCGGCTCAGGCAGGGCTGTTCCACCCGGCAACGCTGGTGCCTCACCTCAGCCCCGGTCCCAGCTGGTCCCCTGGAGAACAGGGCTCCCTCCTCCCCACCAAGGACCCCGTGTTTAGCCCTGCACTTCCCTCCCCACCTCCGAGCCTGCTCCTGGGATGGGACAAACTCTTTCATTTCCAACCTGGAGCAGCTCAGCCCTTTCACAATCGTCTCTAAGGCACCGTCAGTCGAAGGCTTTTTAGGGATGGATGAGGTGGGCTGAGCTCTGCTGTGTCTGGTGCTGTACCCGAGGGGTGTTTCCCCACGGGATCAGGAGGATGCTGTGGCTGAGCCCCCTCCCTGAGCCCCTGTGCCTGTCAACCCCTGGAGCCCCATCCCTGAGCCCTGTACCTGCCAGCCCCTGGAGCCACCAAGGGGCTGTACCCACTGGCACGGGGCGAGCTGGCCCTCCCCAATCCCAGGGCTCACTTGCTCCTGCCCCGAGAAGGGCTGATGAAGAAGAAGGGTGCCCATGAGTGCATCTCCAGGCAGGTGGCCATTCCCCTGTCCCACGGGTGACTCCAGCACCAGGGAAAGGAAGCACCAGACGCTGCAAGGAGCCTCTCACCTTCCTGGGTGCCAGAGCTGCAGTGCTGTCCCTCCCAGACAGGGCTGGGTGCGTGCCCTGGGCTGGACCTCGGTGCCGTCACCCTTGCTCACTGCTTCGGCTGCCTGCTGTCAGACACAGGGGGCTGTATGTCCCCCTGTGTCCCCCTGTGTTCCCCTGGCCCTGTGGCTTGGGCTGACTCCTCTCAGCCCCCTTCCCAAAGCTGCTGTGTGCTGGTGTGTTGCACACTGGGACGCTCGTGCCTGTCCAGCCACGCAGAGGGGTGTGTGGATGGTGCCCGTGCAGCCTCCAGACCTGCCTCCATCCCTCCCTGTGTCTCCAGACCTGCCTCCATCCCTCCCTGTGTCTCCAGACCTGCCTCCATCCCTCCCTGTGTCTCCAGACCTGTCTCCATCCCTCCCTGTGTCTCCAGACCTGCCTCCATCCCTTCCTCTCCCTGCTCCCAGGGCTCACAGCCTGACTCCAGGCTCAGAGGAGCGCTCTGCTGTCCCTCTCTGCCGCTTGGGAGCATCATAGAATCATGAAATCATGGAAGTGATTCCAGATTCCATCCTGAGCTGGAAGGGATCCATAAGGATCATCCAGTCCAGCTCCTGGCTCCAAACAGGCCCAGCCTGGACCCTGAGGGCATTGTCCTGTCTCTCAGCCCAGCTTGGGGCTGTGACCCCTTCCCTGGGGAGCCTGTGCCAGCACCCTACTCCCCTCTCAGCACAGAACCTCTTCCTGACACCCAGTCTAAACCTCCCCTGGCAGCTTCACACTGTTCCCTCAGGTTCTATCCCTGGTCCCCAAAGAGAGGAGAGAGATGGGCGCTGCCCCTTCGTTCCCCTCAGCCACAGACCCCAGGAGGTCTGTCCTCAGCATCCTCTTCTCCAGGGTGAGCAACCCCAGGGCTTCAGCCTCTCCTTGTGAGCCTTCCCCTCCAGACTTTCCCATCCTCACTGCTCCTCTGGACACTCTCCAGTAGCTCCATGTCCCTCTTGTCCTGTGGTGCCCAAACCTGCCCCAGGGCTCGCGGTGACACCCCCAGCGCGGTGCAGAGCGGGACAGTCACCAGCACCTTCCCGGTGACGCTGACGTGACAGTGCCTGTTCCCCAGGCTCTTGGCACTGGAGCCACTGGCCCAGCTCCAGCACTTGGTGTGAGCAGCTGCAGCCGGTGCCGCTGACCGCGGGGCCCGTGAACCAGGGGCTGGGACTGGAGCACGGGGCCCTGGCTGCAGAACTGGGAATCACAGGATCACAGCATCACCAGGTTGGAAAAGCCCTTTGAGACCATCGAGTCCAACCGCCCCTGTCCTGTGCTGACCCAGATCCCTGAGCACCTCATCTCCCCTCTGTTAAACACCACCAGGGGGGTGACTCAGCCCCTCCCTGGGCAGCCTGTGCCACAGCCCCACAACTCTGACAGGGAAGAACTTGGCCCTCCCAGCTGAGCTGAGCCTGCCCTGGCCCAGCTTGAGCCCATTGCCCCTTGTCCCAGCTCCTGTCCCCTGGCTGAAGAGACCAGCGCCCACCTCTCTGCACCCTCCTGGCAGGGCAGGGGAGGTGGGGAGAAGGTCTCCCCTCAGCCTCCTCTGCTCCAGGCTGAACCCCCCCAGCTCCCTCAGCCGCTCCTCAGAGGATTTGCCCTCCAGCCCCTTCCCCAGCCTGGTTGCCCTTCTCTGGACTTGCTCCGGGACCTCCATGTCCTTCTGATGCTGAGGAGCCCAGAACTGGACCCAGCACTGGAGGTGCAGCCTCCCCAGTGCCCAGTCCAGGTGAGCCTGGGAACAGAGGAGTGTAAGGAAGGAGGTACACCAGTTCTCCATCCCTTGTGGCAGCTGCTCCTTCAGCCTGCTCCAAGCCCTGGAGATACCTTGGAGGGGAAAGCTTTCTGGTCACCCCCATCTTGCTGCTTCTGCCCTGGGTCTGGGTGGAGGTTTCCCAGTGGGGCAGCAGCTCCCATTTGCTCTACAAGCCAAAATACGGCGGCTTCACCTCGAAGTGCTGGGAGCTGGATGTTCGTGAGGATGCAAATGAAACCACACTCAGGAGGAGGAGGAGGAACCTCAGCTCATCCCTTGGCTTCAGGCCTGGGGAGTTGACTGGCCTGCAGTCGCCCCAGGACTAACCCTGACCCTCATCCTAATCCTTCCCAGACAGATGGACAAGCAGTACAGACCTCCCAGGGCTTCACCGGCTGTGCCACACCGGGAGCTCTGGCAGGGGGTCCTTGGAGACACCCCCTCCTTCCTTAGGGATTTGACAACAGCTGCTGCCTGTTTCCTTTGGTCAGATGCAGAGGGAGCAGCTGGAGCTGCCCTAGGAGATGCTGGGAGCTGTGGTTTGGACTGGGGTGTCCAGTGAGCAGATGGAGCTGCCCCAGGAGATGCTGGGAGCTGTGGTTTGGACTGGGGTATCCAGTGAGCAGATGGAGCTGCCCCAGGAGATGCTGGGAGCTGTGGTTTGTACTGGGGTGTCCGCTGAGCAGCTGGAGCTGCTGGCAAAGCCCCGAGTCAGCTGCTGTGGCACCCACCAGCGCCCTGTGCCACAGTGTGTGGCTCTTACAGTGATGGCACATCCCAGCAGAAGGCAGGGAGGGGATGGTGTCACTGCCTGGGGGTCATGGCAGGGTACGTGCAGGTGGCACTGGGGTTCCCTCTGGGGGGTTCCCTCTGGCCTCAGAGCCCTCAGGTGTGGAAAGGGCCGGTGGACTTTACACTAGAAAGAAGGAAAGAAAAATCTGGTGAGGGACATGGAGCTACTGGAGAGTGTCCAGAGGAGCAGTGAGGATGGGGAAGTCTGGAGGGGAAGGCTCACAAGGAGAGGCTGAAGCCCTGGGGTTGCTCACCCTGGAGAAGAGGATGCTGAGGACAGACCTCCTGGGGTCTGTGGCTGAGGAGAACGAAGGGGCAGCGCCCATCTCTCTCCTCTCTTTGGGGACCAGGGATAGAACCTGAGGGAACAGTGTGAAGCTGTCAGGGGAGGTTTAGACTGGGTGTCAGGAAGAGGCTCTGTGCTGAGAGGGGGGTCGGGTGCTGGCACAGGCTCCCCAGGGAAGGGGTCACAGCCCTGAGCTGGGGTGAGGGTGAGAAGTGTCTGGCCGATGCCCTCAGTCCTGTCTCTGACCTGGCTGGGCCTGTGTGGAGCTGGGAGTCGGACTCGACAGTCCCTGTGGGTCTCTTCCAGCTCAGGATATTCCATGAGATGCCAGGACACGCTGCCTCCACCTCTCCAACAGCTCTCAGAGAGCGCGGCCAGGACGCAGAGCCAGGGCACGGCCCCGTCCTGCGCTGCACCCGCTGAGTCACCGGCCGGTCCTGCAGCTCCCGGGGCATCCCGCACCCGGCGCCGCATCCCGCTGGGAAGCCCTGCCCGCGGAAGGAGTAGGTGTCCTTGGCTGCAGCAGCAGCTCTGAACCACATCAGAGAGTTAGAAGATGCTTTCTCAAGGATGCTCTGGCCCCGGGGTTCTGGGCAGTGTGGCTTCCCCTCGCTGCTTGGTTTGGGAAACCTCATCTGCCAGAGCTGGGGCGCTGACGTGACTCCCTCCCAGCTGGATCCGGAGCGTCGCTCCGCAGCCACATCCCTGAGCTGCTGGATGCGGGGTCACACTTTGGGGGTCGCTGCAGAGGGTGGTGCACGTGGGAGCTGCAGCCTCATGCGGAGAGAGCATCCCCGTGCTCAGCAGCCCTCCCAGGACTCCTGCTGTGGTGGTTTGGCCCTGGATGGGGGCCAGACGCCCACCAAAGCCGCTCCATCGCTCCCCTTCTCAGCTGGATGGTGGAGAAAATAGATACTGGGGGGGCTCAGGAGTGGAGATAAGGGCAGGGAGAGATCATTCTGCACTCAGTGTCACAGACTCAACATGGAATTAAAAAAGCAGCTAATTTATTGTGCACACAGAGTGAAACAGTAGAATAATAAGTAGTAAAACCAGATCTTAACTCACCTCCCCCCACGCCCCCTTCTTCTCAGACTCAGCTTTATCCATGATTTCTCTCCCTTCTCCCCTCAGGTGTCACAGGGAAGACGGGGATGGGGGTTGGGGTCAGTTCCTCACGAGTTGTTTTCCTTCTTATCGGGAGGGGGGGGACATTCCTCACACCCTTCCTCTGCTGCACCACGGGGTCCCAACAGCATTGGGGTCCCAACAGTATTGGGGTCCCAACTCAGCATCAGCCAGAGAACCTTGGCATCAGCCAGCACCCCTCTGCCTGCCACAACCCACGGTGTGGAGCTCGCGCACCGGGATCCCGGCGGTGGAGGCACCCGGAGCCGCCCACATGCCCTGCGGATGCTCCCGGCAGGCGTGGAGCTGGCTCGGGATGTGTGGTGCCACGTGAGCCGTGGGGGAACTTCACCCTGGCCATGGGTACCCCAGGAACTTCACGCTGGCCATGGGTACCCCAGGAACATCACCTTGGCCACGGGTACCCCAGGAACTTCACCCTGGCCACAGGTACCCCAGGAACGTCACCTGGGCCACGGGTACCCCAGGAACTTCACCTGGGCCACGGGTACCCCAGAAACTTCACCTGTGCTGCGGGTACCCCAGGATGTTGCCCCTGGGCAACCCACTCTTGCTCAGCTGAGCCCCACAGCGTGTCCCAGACGTGCTGCTGAAGGAAGGAATAACAAAAACCCCTCTTTCCAACCCACAATGGGCTGGGCAAGCCCAGCACCTGTGGGACAGGCACCGGCACATAACCCCGTCCAGCACCTGCGGGATGGGCACCAGCACGTAGCCCCATCCAGCACCCATGGGACGGGCACCAGCACGTAGCCCCAGGCAAAGAGAAAAACCCCAAATTCTTTTAATTCCAGCCCAGGGAGAAGTGGTTGCACAGCGCTGAGCTCTGTGGGAAAGGGGCATCATCAGCTCCCACACGTGATTCCCAGGAAACCAGGATCAGAGAGACTTTCTGGGGTGCCCCAGGCCCATGTCAGGGCAGGGACAACGATAAGCCAGGGGTGCCAGGACGGTGCTGGGCTGCTGGGATGGTGCCAGGGGGGCTGGGACGGTGCCGGGGCACTGGGACAGTGCCGGGATGGCGCTGGAGTCACACCATGGCAGTGCCACTTCCTGCCACCCCTTCCAAGGAACCTGCTTATCGTCTGGCTTCCCAGCTTCCTGGCAGGACTTTCCCTCCCTGGCACAGCGAGGGGAAGGATTTCTACTTATGGACCAGCCTGGGGCCGCCCTGCTCCCCATCTTCCCCTGGGGGCACATCGGGAGGTGGCACGGGGGCAGCTCTGCTCTGCAGGGGCCGCAGGGACCTTCAGCGTGCCGGCTGGTGCAGAGCAGAGCCTGGGCTGCCAGGACATTGGCAGAGGTGACCCTGGGACATGGCTGGGACACACGGCACTGAGCACAGCCTGTGGGGTCTGTCCGTCTGTCTGTCCCTGCTGGCTGCACTGCCCGTCCCTGGGAGTCGGGCATCTGTCCGTCCGCTGGCTCCTGGACACGGCTGATGGGTGGTGGCAGAGCAGCAGCAGGAGGAAAGTCCAACTCTGGGGACCCTCACCCCACATATGGGCCGCGAGGAATGGGGCTGCTGCAGCTCGGGGCTGCTCCAGCCCACACCAGCCCCACTCCAGCCCTATACCAGCTCCACTCCAGCCCCACACCAGCCCCACTCCAGCCCCACACCAGCCCTACACCAGCCCCACACCAGCCCCACTCCAGCTCTACACCAGCCCCACTCCAGACCCACTCCATGACACCACTATGCCCTCGCTGGCCACCCTCTCCAGGGGACCCCATGGCAGCTCCCAGCAGAAGCTGCTGTGCAAACAGACGCAGTGTCAGTGTGTCCCAGCACCATCCTGCCAGCTGCCCCAGGGGTGCTGAGCACAGGGGACACTGGACATGGCTGGACAGACAGACTGCCACAGGCCGGGCAAAGCTGCCCCACACGTGGGACCCACATCTTGCACAAGCACCCACAGCCGTGTCACCTCATCCCCTGTGTGACTCTGCTGGCACTGACACACACACCCCACACTCTCTGGGTTCACAGGCACATGGATCCCCCGAGCACCCCTGCGGCCCTGCTGCCCCCCGGCACTTCTGACCCCCTCTGGGCATCCCCTGCTCACTGTCTGGTACAGCCCAAAATTCACTGGGGTATACACAGCCTCCCCCCCACCCCAGACTGGGAAGGACACCCCCAACCCCAGGCACATGGGCTGCATCCCACGGTCCAGCTCCAGCCGCCAGCGAGGAGCCCGTCGCTCACAGGGGAGCCCCTCAATTGCAGGGGAGCCCCTCACTCACAGGGGAACCTGCAAGTGAGAGGCTCCCCTGCGAGTGAGGGGCTCCTCACTGGCAGCTGGAGCAGGACTGTGGGTTGCAGGCTGTGCTCCCCTCCCCAAATCCAGAGACCTGAGGCCGCTCCAGATGCTGATGCTGAGACCCTCAGGAGCTGAGACCCTCATCAGCTGGGAGGCCCTGGTGTGCCTGCAGTGGCTTGATAGGCCATTAATTAGTGCTACTGGCCAGGTTTGTTTCTGGTTGTTGTCCTCATTAACACTAATTGGTCAGGGTTTATATCTCACTGTTTCCTTTCATCTCAACAGAAAAACCAAGCCCCTTCTTGTTCTGCAGCCCTGATGGCACTAGACAGGGGTGTTTCCATCACTGCATCCCACACCTTTGTCTCTGTGGGGTCTTGTTGGTGGCTCCTTTGGCCAGACACCCCAAAATGAGTAGGTGCTCTGTGTCCAGGCTGCCTTACATCACCAGAGCCCCACGGGGCACCAAGGCTGGGTTGCTGCTGGGCTCCTGGTTGCAGCCCTAGCAAGGAGCCTGGGCTCCTCTGGGGATGTTATGTGGTGCCCTTGGATGGACGCAGCTTGTGTGTGCCATGGGATGGATGCAGCTCGTGTGAGTTATGGGATGGACACAACTTATGGTCTCGGGTTGCCTCAGGGGAGGTTCAGATTGGATATTAGGAAATACCTCTTCACCAAAAGCGTGGTGAAGCATTGGCACAGAGTGCTCAGGGAGGTGGTGGAGTCACCATCCCTGGGGGAGTTAAAAAACGTGTAGATGAGGTGCTTTGGGAGCTGGTTCAGTGGTGTAGGGTTGATGGTTGGGCTTGATGATCTCTAAGATCTTTTCCAACACCGATGATGCTATGAACTCCTCTGTGTGTTGCCGGATGGACACAGCTTGTGTGTGTTATCCCAGCACGGACACGTTCCCTGCCAGACCCCAACATCTGGTCTGCTCTGACTGCTGAGCACAGGGCAGGTAACCCTGGTGAGAGCCTTCCTGCTGCGGGGCAGCAGCCCGGGGCTGGGCAGAGGGGCACCAGCAAGGCCTCGCCGCCCACCTCCACCACGAGCTGCCCTTCTCCTTCCCATCCCTGTGCATCCCTTGACCTTCCTGTGGGTTCTGCAGCTCGTTCCTGTCTTTGCAGAGCTGAATGACCAAACTCCCTCTGCTTCCCCACAGCTCACAGTGCTTTCCAGACCCCATCTGCAGTGTTAACAGATCAGGCCTTAGCACGGGTGCCTCCGGGCCTCCACTGACTCCCGCACTTGTCTCTCCTCTGAGCACTTGCACCCTTTGCCCTGTGACATCCCAGCAGCAGCTGCCACAGTCTGCCTGCAGATCTCTTTCCTGCTGCCTGGTTCTAAGGGAAAACAGCAAATATTTGTTCCCCTGTTTGCCTTGTCTGCAGGGTTTATGGCTTGGTGTCGCCTTCCTCCTGTCTCACCAAGGCTGCTGCCCCCCTCGCTCCTCTGGGGCTGGGATTTGGGCCCAGGGTTCTCCGTTGGTGTACTCATGACTTTGACCTGTCTCTGAGCAGCCTGGTAACAGCTTCCTCCCCCCCCTCCTCCCCCCCCCCACTGTTATCAGACACCAACACACCCTTCTCTGCCACTCCTGTGCCTTTGGTACTTGGGCTGCACCATGTCTGCTGGGCCAGCCTCTTCCCAGGAAGCCGTGGCATGCCCTGATCTGCCACAGACGAGGCGTTCCAGGTCCTCAGACCTGTATATTACATTTATCTTGGTTCTCTACTCTTTCCGTGTTGCATTCTGTTTGTTTTATCTGCCCTGCCCCTCTCCTTTCCTCCACACTGGTTTGCACCATATTTGCATGGCCCGAGTTTGGCCTCTCCTTCACTTGGATGCCTGGGACTTTTAAGTTCTGAGCTCCCTGGGATCAAACAGCCAGGGATCTCCTGGAGAGAGTCCAGAGGAGGCTACGGAGATGCTGAAGGGCCTGGAGCATCTCCCCTGGGAGGAAAGACTGAGGGAGCTGGGGCTGTTCAGCCTGGAGAGAAGAGACTGAGAGGGGATCTGATCCCTGGGGATCAATAGCTGAAGGGTGGGACACAGGGGGACATGGGCAGCCTCTGCTCAGGGTCTGTGGGGACAGGACAAGGGGTGATGGCCTCAAGTTGGAGCACAGGGAGTTCCCCCCCAATGTGGGGAAGAACTTCTTCCCAGTGAGGGTGAGGGAGCCCTGGGCCAGGCTGCCCAGGGGGTGTGGAGTCTCCTTCTCTGGAGAGATTCCAGCCCCGTCTGGACACCACCCTGTGTGACCTGTCCTAGGGACCCTGCTTTGGCAGGGGGTTGGACCCCATGGGCTCTGGGGGGCCCTTCCAACCCCTATGATCCTGTAGTTCTGTGATCTTTTCAGCTTCTCCTTAGTGATTTCTCACTTCTCCCTTAAGATGTGACTTCCATGTGGTACCCAGACCGTCTCAGGGAAACACCATCATGGAGGGCCTGGCTTCCCTCTTCCCACCTGAAGCCCATGTTGTAATGCCAGAGCCCCTCTCCCTCACCTTTCTCTGTGTGGGGCCCACAGTCACTGTCTCCTCCCCAGCGATTGCTGAAACTTCCTGGGTTTATGTGGGCTGAGTCCTGTCAGAGCATCTCTGGGGCTGTGTCCATGGGATGCAAAAGGAGCTGAGGCATGGGCAGAGCCCCAGGCAGAGGGAAGAGCTGCTCTGCTGCTGTGGATGGAGGGAGCAAAGATGCATCATGGCAGCATGTGCTGTGGGCTCTCAGCTCCTGCATGGATCCATCTCTATAGAGGCTCCATGGAATCACAGGATCACCAGGTTGGAAAAGACCTTTGGGATCACCGAGTCCAACCGTTCCCATCCTATGCTAAACCATATCCCTGAGTACCTCATCTCCCCTCTGTTCAACACCCCCAGGGGGGTGACTCAGCCCCTCCCTGGGCAGCCTGTGCCACAGCCCCACAGCTCTGCCAGGGAAGAGCTTTGCCCTCCCAGCTGAGCTGACCCTGCCCTGGCACAGCTTGAGCCCAGTGCCCCTTGTCCCAGCTCCTGTCCCCTGGCTGAAGAGACCAGTGCCCACCTCTCTGCACCCTCCTGGCAGGGCAGGGCAGGTGGGGAGAAGGTCTCCCCTCAGCCTCCTCTTCTCCAGGCTCAACACCCCTAGCCCCCTCAGCTGCTCCTCACAGGATTTGCCTTCCAAATCTCCATGGAGAGCTGGAGGATGGAGAGCACAGCCTGTGAGTGAACTCAATGAACGTGTCACTGGGAAACCAACCCATCCCACGCCCAGGGTGTGTGTGGAAAAGCGAGACACACCCCCCCCCCCCCATCACAGTTTTGTGTATCTGTGCTGCCGAGATGGCTGCTGCTTGCACTCTGCAGGCCCCAGAGAGGAAACATCAGCCAATTCAAGGCCAAAGTTGCTGCTGACCAGGGCCAAGCCCACCAGTGATGGTCACAACACCTCTGGGAATCACATACAGGAGAAAAAAAACTGCTGGCAGATGTGTTTTGCCACCAGAGAAGGGAGTGAGAAGATGTAATAAGCTGTGCAGACACCAAAGCCAGGCCTGAAGGAGAGGGTGGGAGGGAAGGATGAGGCTCTCCAGGTGCTGGAGAGAGAGATTCCCCTGCAGCTCGTGGTGAAGACCATGGTGGAGCGGGTGTCCCCTCACAGCCCATGGATGAGGACGGGGAGCAGAGACCATCTATGCCCTGTCAAGAGATTGATCCACGCCACAGTGGGTTCACCAGGGGACTTGTGACTTTGCGGGGGACCAGGCCGGACTGAAGGGCTGAAGGTCAGCCCCATCTGATAGGGAGTCCTGCTGAGAGGCCTGTGGTGAGGAGATGACTCCCCGACAGAGAGGACTCACGCTGGGGAAGTTCATGAAGGACTGTCTGCCATGGGTGGGACCCCTTGGTGCCACAGGGGAAGGGGGGGGTGTGGAATGTCCGTCCCCCCCGCCCAGCTAAGACAGAAGACAACTCAGGAGGAAGGGACTGAAAACCCCCACTCCCCATTCCTGCCCCCAAGATGAGGGGGGGAAGAAGGGAGTAAAGTCGTGATGATGTTTAAGTCTGCTAAGAAGGGCAGAGGTGGGGGGAAGGTGCTTTAAGACCTGGCTGCACTTCTCATTACCTGACCCTGGTTCACTGAGTGTGTAGTTGTAGGGTAATAATGACTTTTTCTTTATTTTATTCTGTGTTGAGTCTGGTTTGCCCATGACACTAATTGGAGAGTGATCCCTCTGTCCATATCTTAACTCCTAGGCCTCCCAATATATATTTTATCCCCTTTTTGGCTGAAAAGAGGGGTGAGTGAGCGGCTTGGTGAGCATTTGGCCTCCAGCCAGAGCCAAAGCACCACAATACTGAAAAAGGAGAGGGGCTGAGGCATCCAGACCAAGCACAGGTGATGTATCTCACTGGGAAACAGCACACCCCACCCAAACCCCACCCTGATTTAGTGCCTGCAAGGAATTCAGGTCTGGAAACCTAATAACCCTCTTCAGATCTGCTAAGAGTGTTCTTCCTGCAGGGGACAGAAGTCAAGGAGAGGAATAAACACTCAAGTCTCGCAATGCTTCTCACACAACAAAAGACTTATTTCCATTTAATGCAGGGTAAAGAAAAACCAGGACAACATATTTCACAACAAGGACCTGAGATAAGCTGGGCGGATTCCTCTGCTGCTGCAAGCTGGGGAAGGCAAATGCTTCACATGCCTACCAGATAACTCAAGGGTACTTAAAAGCCAAACCTGGTGTGGGTGCGTTGTTGAAAAGAGAAAAATACTGAAAATCATGGAATGGAATTACAAAAAATAAAAATGCACTAATAAGCAGAAAAAATTACGTGAAAAGAAAGAAAATTCGGAGTGCCTAAACTATGAAATATCAGAGAAAAACAATTAAGAAAGAATTAAAACACTTTTCTAGAAACCTTCAGGAAATAAAGCCCCGTGTCCGGGTCGGGCACGCAGCGGCGCAGGAGCTGCATGTAGGTGAGGTTCTCGTGGGTGTTGGGGTCAAAGAAGCCCTTGGTGTCGTCGGAGGGGTCGGAGAGGATCTGGTTCATCTCCTGGTCGAAGTAGCCGCGCCGGTAGGCCACCTCCACGGGCAGGCGGTGGCTGTGCACGGGGTCGATGATGCCGCCGGTGGCGATCTGGGCCTCCAGCAGCCGGATGCCGTGCTCCTTGACGATCAGCTCCTTCTTCATGGCCTGGAAGAGGGAGATCTGCTCGCCGCTGTAGGGCTCGGTGTAGCCCGTCACAGCGCGCTCGGCCGACAGCAGCTTCTCGTGCAGCTCGCTGCCCACCAGCCCGCAGGAGACGGCCTCGTCCACGGAGAGCTTCTTGTTGCCGTGCGGGTCGACGACGAAGCCGGTGGCGGCCTGCGCCTCCAGCAGCACCAGGGCCGTGCCCTGCCTCAGGATGCCCTTCCGCATGGCCTGGTAGATGCTCATCTTCTCCACCTGGCCGGGGTCGGCCTTGGAGGGCACCAGCACGCCGGCGATGCAGCCCGTGCCGTCCAGGTAGCGCTTGACGGAGGCCATTTGCGTCACCTCCTGCACCGTCTTGGAGCCCCGCACCAGGTCGGCCAGCGTGTCCTTGTCGATGATGCCCGAGTCCGCCAGGTCCTCGGCGGTCACCTGCCTCCTGAGGCCCGGGAATTTCACCTTGCTGCTGCGCTCCAGCGTCTCCTGGACGAGGACGGTGAGTATGGCGGCCAGCTCGTCCAGCGCCAGGCTGCCGGCGCGGACCTTGCCCAGCAGCTCCTGCCTCTTTGCCTCGCAGACGTACTGGGAGAAGAGGAGCTCCCAGAGGGAGACCTTCCTGCCCAGGAAGGCGCCTGCCGAGACCTCGACGGTGCGGGCCTTGAGGGAGCGCTCCAGCTGGCGCTCCCGCTCCTGCTCCTGCCGGGAGCCCGCAGCCTGGCCGTTCTCAGCCGGCGCCGGGGCCTCGCGGTGCGTGGGCTTGTGGGCCTGGGCCTGGCCCTCGGCGGCGGTGACGATGCCGGTCAGCAGCGTGATCATCTCGGAGATGGTGAGCGTCCCCGCCTTGTACTGGCGCAGGAGGTCCTGGCGCCGGTGCTCGGGGACGTAGCGGGAGAAGAGGAGCTCCCAGAGGGTGACGCTCTGGCCCTGGAAGAGCCCCACGCTGAGGGTGGCGCGGGCGGCCTGGAGGGCTTTGCGGGCGTCCTGGCTCAGCTGGTAGAGCACGGAGCCCTTGTCCATCAGCTGGAGCATGAGCAGCCCCGTGTCCGGGTCGGGCACGCAGCGGCGCAGGAGCTGCATGTAGGTGAGGTTCTCGTGGGTGTTGGGGTCAAAGAAGCCCTTGGTGTCGTCGGAGGGGTCGGAGAGGATCTGGTTCATCTCCTGGTCGAAGTAGCCGCGCCGGTAGGCCACCTCCACGGGCAGGCGGTGGCTGTGCACGGGGTCGATGATGCCGCCGGTGGCGATCTGGGCCTCCAGCAGCCGGATGCCGTGCTCCTTGACGATCAGCTCCTTCTTCATGGCCTGGAAGAGGGAGATCTGCTCGCCGCTGTAGGGCTCGGTGTAGCCCGTCACAGCGCGCTCGGCCGACAGCAGCTTCTCGTGCAGCTCGCTGCCCACCAGCCCGCAGGAGACGGCCTCGTCCACGGAGAGCTTCTTGTTGCCGAGCGGGTCGACGACGAAGCCGGTGGCGGCCTGCGCCTCCAGCAGCACCAGGGCCGTGCCCTGCCTCAGGATGCCCTTCCGCATGGCCTGGTAGATGCTCATCTTCTCCACCTGGCCGGGGTCGGCCTTGGAGGGCACCAGCACGCCGGCGATGCAGCCCGTGCCGTCCAGGTAGCGCTTGACGGAGGCCATTTGCGTCACCTCCTGCACCGTCTTGGAGCCCCGCACCAGGTCGGCCAGCGTGTCCTTGTCGATGATGCCCGAGTCCGCCAGGTCCTCGGCGGTCACCTGCCTCCTGAGGCCCGGGAATTTCACCTTGCTGCTGCGCTCCAGCGTCTCCTGGACGAGGACGGTGAGTATGGCGGCCAGCTCGTCCAGCGCCAGGCTGCCGGCGCGGACCTTGCCCAGCAGCTCCTGCCTCTTTGCCTCGCAGACGTACTGGGAGAAGAGGAGCTCCCAGAGGGAGACCTTCCTGCCCAGGAAGGCGCCTGCCGAGACCTCGACGGTGCGGGCCTTGAGGGAGCGCTCCAGCTGGCGCTCCCGCTCCTGCTCCTGCCGGGAGCCCACAGCCTGGCCGTTCTCAGCCGGCGCCGGGGCCTCGCGGTGCGTGGGCTTGTGGGCCTGGGCCTGGCCCTCGGCGGCGGTGACGATGCCGGTCAGCAGCGTGATCATCTCGGAGATGGTGAGCGTCCCCGCCTTGTACTGGCGCAGGAGGTCCTGGCGCCGGTGCTCGGGGACGTAGCGGGAGAAGAGGAGCTCCCAGAGGGTGACGCTCTGGCCCTGGAAGAGCCCCACGCTGAGGGTGGCGCGGGCGGCCTGGAGGGCTTTGCGGGCGTCCTGGCTCAGCTGGTAGAGCACGGAGCCCTTGTCCATCAGCTGGAGCATGAGCAGCCCCGTGTCCGGGTCGGGCACGCAGCGGCGCAGGAGCTGCATGTAGGTGAGGTTCTCGTGGGTGTTGGGGTCAAAGAAGCCCTTGGTGTCGTCGGAGGGGTCGGAGAGGATCTGGTTCATCTCCTGGTCGAAGTAGCCGCGCCGGTAGGCCACCTCCACGGGCAGGCGGTGGCTGTGCACGGGGTCGATGATGCCGCCGGTGGCGATCTGGGCCTCCAGCAGCCGGATGCCGTGCTCCTTGACGATCAGCTCCTTCTTCATGGCCTGGAAGAGGGAGATCTGCTCGCCGCTGTAGGGCTCGGTGTAGCCCGTCACGGCGCGCTCGGCCGACAGCAGCTTCTCGTGCAGCTCGCTGCCCACCAGCCCGCAGGAGACGGCCTCGTCCACGGAGAGCTTCTTGTTGCCGAGCGGGTCGACGACGAAGCCGGTGGCGGCCTGCGCCTCCAGCAGCACCAGGGCCGTGCCCTGCCTCAGGATGCCCTTCCGCATGGCCTGGTAGATGCTCATCTTCTCCACCTGGCCGGGGTCGGCCTTGGAGGGCACCAGCACGCCGGCGATGCAGCCCGTGCCGTCCAGGTAGCGCTTGACGGAGGCCATTTGCGTCACCTCCTGCACCGTCTTGGAGCCCCGCACCAGGTCGGCCAGCGTGTCCTTGTCGATGATGCCCGAGTCCGCCAGGTCCTCGGCGGTCACCTGCCTCCTGAGGCCCGGGAATTTCACCTTGCTGCTGCGCTCCAGCGTCTCCTGGACGAGGACGGTGAGTATGGCGGCCAGCTCGTCCAGCGCCAGGCTGCCGGCGCGGACCTTGCCCAGCAGCTCCTGCCTCTTTGCCTCGCAGACGTACTGGGAGAAGAGGAGCTCCCAGAGGGAGACCTTCCTGCCCAGGAAGGCGCCTGCCGAGACCTCGACGGTGCGGGCCTTGAGGGAGCGCTCCAGCTGGCGCTCCCGCTCCTGCTCCTGCCGGGAGCCCGCAGCCTGGCCGTTCTCAGCCGGCGCCGGGGCCTCGCGGTGCGTGGGCTTGTGGGCCTGGGCCTGGCCCTCGGCGGCGGTGACGATGCCGGTCAGCAGCGTGATCATCTCGGAGATGGTGAGCGTCCCCGCCTTGTACTGGCGCAGGAGGTCCTGGCGCCGGTGCTCGGGGACGTAGCGGGAGAAGAGGAGCTCCCAGAGGGTGACGCTCTGGCCCTGGAAGAGCCCCACGCTGAGGGTGGCGCGGGCGGCCTGGAGGGCTTTGCGGGCGTCCTGGCTCAGCTGGTAGAGCACGGAGCCCTTGTCCATCAGCTGGAGCATGAGCAGCCCCGTGTCCGGGTCGGGCACGCAGCGGCGCAGGAGCTGCATGTAGGTGAGGTTCTCGTGGGTGTTGGGGTCGAAGAAGCCCTTGGTGTCGTCGGAGGGGTCGGAGAGGATCTGGTTCATCTCCTGGTCGAAGTAGCCGCGCCGGTAGGCCACCTCCACGGGCAGGCGGTGGCTGTGCACGGGGTCGATGATGCCGCCGGTGGCGATCTGGGCCTCCAGCAGCCGGATGCCGTGCTCCTTGACGATCAGCTCCTTCTTCATGGCCTGGAAGAGGGAGATCTGCTCACCGCTGTAGGGCTCGGTGTAGCCCGTCACGGCGCGCTCGGCCGACAGCAGCTTCTCGTGCAGCTCGCTGCCCACCAGCCCGCAGGAGACGGCCTCGTCCACGGAGAGCTTCTTGTTGCCGAGCGGGTCGACGACGAAGCCGGTGGCGGCCTGCGCCTCCAGCAGCACCAGGGCCGTGCCCTGCCTCAGGATGCCCTTCCGCATGGCCTGGTAGATGCTCATCTTCTCCACCTGGCCGGGGTCGGCCTTGGAGGGCACCAGCACGCCGGCGATGCAGCCCGTGCCGTCCAGGTAGCGCTTGACGGAGGCCATTTGCGTCACCTCCTGCACCGTCTTGGAGCCCCGCACCAGGTCGGCCAGTGTGTCCTTGTCGATGATGCCCGAGTCCGCCAGGTCCTCGGCGGTCACCTGCCTCCTGAGGCCCGGGAATTTCACCTTGCTGCTGCGCTCCAGCGTCTCCTGGACGAGGACGGTGAGTATGGCGGCCAGCTCGTCCAGCGCCAGGCTGCCGGCGCGGACCTTGCCCAGCAGCTCCTGCCTCTTTGCCTCGCAGACGTACTGGGAGAAGAGGAGCTCCCAGAGGGAGACCTTCCTGCCCAGGAAGGCGCCTGCCGAGACCTCGACGGTGCGGGCCTTGAGGGAGCGCTCCAGCTGGCGCTCCCGCTCCTGCTCCTGCCGGGAGCCCGCAGCCTGGCCGTTCTCAGCCGGCGCCGGGGCCTCGCGGTGCGTGGGCTTGTGGGCCTGGGCCTGGCCCTCGGCGGCGGTGACGATGCCGGTCAGCAGCGTGATCATCTCGGAGATGGTGAGCGTCCCCGCCTTGTACTGGCGCAGGAGGTCCTGGCGCCGGTGCTCGGGGACGTAGCGGGAGAAGAGGAGCTCCCAGAGGGTGACGCTCTGGCCCTGGAAGAGCCCCACGCTGAGGGTGGCGCGGGCGGCCTGGAGGGCTTTGCGGGCGTCCTGGCTCAGCTGGTAGAGCACGGAGCCCTTGTCCATCAGCTGGAGCATGAGCAGCCCCGTGTCCGGGTCGGGCACGCAGCGGCGCAGGAGCTGCATGTAGGTGAGGTTCTCGTGGGTGTTGGGGTCGAAGAAGCCCTTGGTGTCGTCGGAGGGGTCGGAGAGGATCTGGTTCATCTCCTGGTCGAAGTAGCCGCGCCGGTAGGCCACCTCCACGGGCAGGCGGTGGCTGTGCACGGGGTCGATGATGCCGCCGGTGGCGATCTGGGCCTCCAGCAGCCGGATGCCGTGCTCCTTGACGATCAGCTCCTTCTTCATGGCCTGGAAGAGGGAGATCTGCTCGCCGCTGTAGGGCTCGGTGTAGCCCGTCACGGCGCGCTCGGCCGACAGCAGCTTCTCGTGCAGCTCGCTGCCCACCAGCCCGCAGGAGACGGCCTCGTCCACGGAGAGCTTCTTGTTGCCGAGCGGGTCGACGACGAAGCCGGTGGCGGCCTGCGCCTCCAGCAGCACCAGGGCCGTGCCCTGCCTCAGGATGCCCTTCCGCATGGCCTGGTAGATGCTCATCTTCTCCACCTGGCCGGGGTCGGCCTTGGAGGGCACCAGCACGCCGGCGATGCAGCCCGTGCCGTCCAGGTAGCGCTTGACGGAGGCCATTTGCGTCACCTCCTGCACCGTCTTGGAGCCCCGCACCAGGTCGGCCAGCGTGTCCTTGTCGATGATGCCCGAGTCCGCCAGGTCCTCGGCGGTCACCTGCCTCCTGAGGCCCGGGAATTTCACCTTGCTGCTGCGCTCCAGCGTCTCCTGGACGAGGACGGTGAGTATGGCGGCCAGCTCGTCCAGCGCCAGGCTGCCGGCGCGGACCTTGCCCAGCAGCTCCTGCCTCTTTGCCTCGCAGACGTACTGGGAGAAGAGGAGCTCCCAGAGGGAGACCTTCCTGCCCAGGAAGGCGCCTGCCGAGACCTCGACGGTGCGGGCCTTGAGGGAGCGCTCCAGCTGGCGCTCCCGCTCCTGCTCCTGCCGGGAGCCCGCAGCCTGGCCGTTCTCAGCCGGCGCCGGGGCCTCGCGGTGCGTGGGCTTGTGGGCCTGGGCCTGGCCCTCGGCGGCGGTGACGATGCCGGTCAGCAGCGTGATCATCTCGGAGATGGTGAGCGTCCCCGCCTTGTACTGGCGCAGGAGGTCCTGGCGCCGGTGCTCGGGGACGTAGCGGGAGAAGAGGAGCTCCCAGAGGGTGACGCTCTGGCCCTGGAAGAGCCCCACGCTGAGGGTGGCGCGGGCGGCCTGGAGGGCTTTGCGGGCGTCCTGGCTCAGCTGGTAGAGCACGGAGCCCTTGTCCATCAGCTGGAGCATGAGCAGCCCCGTGTCCGGGTCGGGCACGCAGCGGCGCAGGAGCTGCATGTAGGTGAGGTTCTCGTGGGTGTTGGGGTCGAAGAAGCCCTTGGTGTCGTCGGAGGGGTCGGAGAGGATCTGGTTCATCTCCTGGTCGAAGTAGCCGCGCCGGTAGGCCACCTCCACGGGCAGGCGGTGGCTGTGCACGGGGTCGATGATGCCGCCGGTGGCGATCTGGGCCTCCAGCAGCCGGATGCCGTGCTCCTTGACGATCAGCTCCTTCTTCATGGCCTGGAAGAGGGAGATCTGCTCGCCGCTGTAGGGCTCGGTGTAGCCCGTCACGGCGCGCTCGGCCGACAGCAGCTTCTCGTGCAGCTCGCTGCCCACCAACCCGCAGGAGACGGCCTCGTCCACGGAGAGCTTCTTGTTGCCGAGCGGGTCGACGACGAAGCCGGTGGCGGCCTGCGCCTCCAGCAGCACCAGGGCCGTGCCCTGCCTCAGGATGCCCTTCCGCATGGCCTGGTAGATGCTCATCTTCTCCACCTGGCCGGGGTCGGCCTTGGAGGGCACCAGCACGCCGGCGATGCAGCCCGTGCCGTCCAGGTAGCGCTTGACGGAGGCCATTTGCGTCACCTCCTGCACCGTCTTGGAGCCCCGCACCAGGTCGGCCAGCGTGTCCTTGTCGATGATGCCCGAGTCCGCCAGGTCCTCGGCGGTCACCTGCCTCCTGAGGCCCGGGAATTTCACCTTGCTGCTGCGCTCCAGCGTCTCCTGGACGAGGACGGTGAGTATGGCGGCCAGCTCGTCCAGCGCCAGGCTGCCGGCGCGGACCTTGCCCAGCAGCTCCTGCCTCTTTGCCTCGCAGACGTACTGGGAGAAGAGGAGCTCCCAGAGGGAGACCTTCCTGCCGCGGAAGGCGCCTGCCGAGACCTCGACGGTGCGGGCCTTGAGGGAGCGCTCCAGCTGGCGCTCCCGCTCCTGCTCCTGCCGGGAGCCCGCAGCCTGGCCGTTCTCAGCCGGCGCCGGGGCCTCGCGGTGCGTGGGCTTGTGGGCCTGGGCCTGGCCCTCGGCGGCGGTGACGATGCCGGTCAGCAGCGTGATCATCTCGGAGATGGTGAGCGTCCCCGCCTTGTACTGGCGCAGGAGGTCCTGGCGCCGGTGCTCGGGGACGTAGCGGGAGAAGAGGAGCTCCCAGAGGGTGACGCTCTGGCCCTGGAAGAGCCCCACGCTGAGGGTGGCGCGGGCGGCCTGGAGGGCTTTGCGGGCGTCCTGGCTCAGCTGGTAGAGCACGGAGCCCTTGTCCATCAGCTGGAGCATGAGCAGCCCCGTGTCCGGGTCGGGCACGCAGCGGCGCAGGAGCTGCATGTAGGTGAGGTTCTCGTGGGTGTTGGGGTCGAAGAAGCCCTTGGTGTCGTCGGAGGGGTCGGAGAGGATCTGGTTCATCTCCTGGTCGAAGTAGCCGCGCCGGTAGGCCACCTCCACGGGCAGGCGGTGGCTGTGCACGGGGTCGATGATGCCGCCGGTGGCGATCTGGGCCTCCAGCAGCCGGATGCCGTGCTCCTTGACGATCAGCTCCTTCTTCATGGCCTGGAAGAGGGAGATCTGCTCGCCGCTGTAGGGCTCGGTGTAGCCCGTCACGGCGCGCTCGGCCGACAGCAGCTTCTCGTGCAGCTCGCTGCCCACCAGCCCGCAGGAGACGGCCTCGTCCACGGAGAGCTTCTTGTTGCCGAGCGGGTCGACGACGAAGCCGGTGGCGGCCTGCGCCTCCAGCAGCACCAGGGCCGTGCCCTGCCTCAGGATGCCCTTCCGCATGGCCTGGTAGATGCTCATCTTCTCCACCTGGCCGGGGTCGGCCTTGGAGGGCACCAGCACGCCGGCGATGCAGCCCGTGCCGTCCAGGTAGCGCTTGACGGAGGCCATTTGCGTCACCTCCTGCACCGTCTTGGAGCCCCGCACCAGGTCGGCCAGCGTGTCCTTGTCGATGATGCCCGAGTCCGCCAGGTCCTCGGCGGTCACCTGCCTCCTGAGGCCCGTGAATTTCACCTTGCTGCTGCGCTCCAGCGTCTCCTGGACGAGGACGGTGAGTATGGCGGCCAGCTCGTCCAGCGCCAGGCTGCCGGCGCGGACCTTGCCCAGCAGCTCCTGCCTCTTTGCCTCGCAGACGTACTGGGAGAAGAGGAGCTCCCAGAGGGAGACCTTCCTGCCGCGGAAGGCGCCTGCCGAGACCTCGACGGTGCGGGCCTTGAGGGAGCGCTCCAGCTGGCGCTCCCGCTCCTGCTCCTGCTCCTGCTCCTGCCGGGAGCCCGCAGCCTGGCCGTTCTCAGCCGGCGCCGGGGCCTCGCGGTGCGTGGGCTTGTGGGCCTGGGCCTGGCCCTCGGCGGCGGTGACGATGCCGGTCAGCAGCGTGATCATCTCGGAGATGGTGAGCGTCCCCGCCTTGTACTGGCGCAGGAGGTCCTGGCGCCGGTGCTCGGGGACGTAGTGGGAGAAGAGGAGCTCCCAGAGGGTGACGCTCTGGCCCTGGAAGAGCCCCACGCTGAGGGTGGCGCGGGCGGCCTGGAGGGCTTTGCGGGCGTCCTGGCTCAGCTGGTAGAGCACGGAGCCCTTGTCCATCAGCTGGAGCATGAGCAGCCCCGTGTCCGGGTCGGGCACGCAGCGGCGCAGGAGCTGCATGTAGGTGAGGTTCTCGTGGGTGTTGGGGTCGAAGAAGCCCTTGGTGTCGTCGGAGGGGTCGGAGAGGATCTGGTTCATCTCCTGGTCGAAGTAGCCGCGCCGGTAGGCCACCTCCACGGGCAGGCGGTGGCTGTGCACGGGGTCGATGATGCCGCCGGTGGCGATCTGGGCCTCCAGCAGCCGGATGCCGTGCTCCTTGACGATCAGCTCCTTCTTCATGGCCTGGAAGAGGGAGATCTGCTCGCCGCTGTAGGGCTCGGTGTAGCCCGTCACGGCGCGCTCGGCCGACAGCAGCTTCTCGTGCAGCTCGCTGCCCACCAGCCCGCAGGAGACGGCCTCGTCCACGGAGAGCTTCTTGTTGCCGAGCGGGTCGACGACGAAGCCGGTGGCGGCCTGCGCCTCCAGCAGCACCAGGGCCGTGCCCTGCCTCAGGATGCCCTTCCGCATGGCCTGGTAGATGCTCATCTTCTCCACCTGGCCGGGGTCGGCCTTGGAGGGCACCAGCATGCCGGCGATGCAGCCCGTGCCGTCCAGGTAGCGCTTGACGGAGGCCATTTGCGTCACCTCCTGCACCGTCTTGGAGCCCCGCACCAGGTCGGCCAGCGTGTCCTTGTCGATGATGCCCGAGTCCGCCAGGTCCTCAGCGGTCACCTGCCTCCTGAGGCCCGTGAATTTCACCTTGCTGCTGCGCTCCAGCGTCTCCTGGACGAGGACGGTGAGTATGGCGGCCAGCTCGTCCAGCGCCAGGCTGCCGGCGCGGACCTTGCCCAGCAGCTCCTGCCTCTTTGCCTCGCAGACGTACTGGGAGAAGAGGAGCTCCCAGAGGGAGACCTTCCTGCCGCGGAAGGCGCCTGCCGAGACCTCGACGGTGCGGGCCTTGAGGGAGCGCTCCAGCTGGAGCTCCCGCTCCTGCTCCTGCCGGGAGCCCGCAGCCTGGCCGTTCTCAGCCGGCGCCGGGGCCTCGCGGTGCGTGGGCTTGTGGGCCTGGGCCTGGCCCTCGGCGGCGGTGACGATGCCGGTCAGCAGCGTGATCATCTCGGAGATGGTGAGCGTCCCCGCCTTGTACTGGCGCAGGAGGTCCTGGCGCCGGTGCTCGGGGACGTAGCGGGAGAAGAGGAGCTCCCAGAGGGTGACGCTCTGGCCCTGGAAGAGCCCCACGCTGAGGGTGGCGCGGGCGGCCTGGAGGGCTTTGCGGGCGTCCTGGCTCAGCTGGTAGAGCACGGAGCCCTTGTCCATCAGCTGGAGCATGAGCAGCCCCGTGTCCGGGTCGGGCACGCAGCGGCGCAGGAGCTGCATGTAGGTGAGGTTCTCGTGGGTGTTGGGGTCGAAGAAGCCCTTGGTGTCGTCGGAGGGGTCGGAGAGGATCTGGTTCATCTCCTGGTCGAAGTAGCCGCGCCGGTAGGCCACCTCCACGGGCAGGCGGTGGCTGTGCACGGGGTCGATGATGCCGCCGGTGGCGATCTGGGCCTCCAGCAGCCGGATGCCGTGCTCCTTGACGATCAGCTCCTTCTTCATGGCCTGGAAGAGGGAGATCTGCTCGCCGCTGTAGGGCTCGGTGTAGCCCGTCACGGCGCGCTCAGCCGACAGCAGCTTCTCGTGCAGCTCGCTGCCCACCAGCCCGCAGGAGACGGCCTCGTCCACGGAGAGCTTCTTGTTGCCGAGCGGGTCGACGACGAAGCCGGTGGCGGCCTGCGCCTCCAGCAGCACCAGGGCCGTGCCCTGCCTCAGGATGCCCTTCCGCATGGCCTGGTAGATGCTCATCTTCTCCACCTGGCCGGGGTCGGCCTTGGAGGGCACCAGCACGCCGGCGATGCAGCCCGTGCCGTCCAGGTAGCGCTTGACGGAGGCCATTTGCGTCACCTCCTGCACCGTCTTGGAGCCCCGCACCAGGTCGGCCAGCGTGTCCTTGTCGATGATGCCCGAGTCCGCCAGGTCCTCGGCGGTCACCTGCCTCCTGAGGCCCGTGAATTTCACCTTGCTGCTGCGCTCCAGCGTCTCCTGGACGAGGACGGTGAGTATGGCGGCCAGCTCGTCCAGCGCCAGGCTGCCGGCGCGGACCTTGCCCAGCAGCTCCTGCCTCTTTGCCTCGCAGACGTACTGGGAGAAGAGGAGCTCCCAGAGGGAGACCTTCCTGCCGCGGAAGGCGCCTGCCGAGACCTCGACGGTGCGGGCCTTGAGGGAGCGCTCCAGCTGGCGCTCCCGCTCCTGCTCCTGCCGGGAGCCCGCAGCCTGGCCGTTCTCAGCCGGCGCCGGGGCCTCGCGGTGCGTGGGCTTGTGGGCCTGGGCCTGGCCCTCGGCGGCGGTGACGATGCCGGTCAGCAGCGTGATCATCTCGGAGATGGTGAGCGTCCCCGCCTTGTACTGGCGCAGGAGGTCCTGGCGCCGGTGCTCGGGGACGTAGCGGGAGAAGAGGAGCTCCCAGAGGGTGACGCTCTGGCCCTGGAAGAGCCCCACGCTGAGGGTGGCGTGGGAGGCCTGGAGGGCTTTGCGGGCGTCCTGGCTCAGCTGGTAGAGCACGGAGCCCTTGTCCATCAGCTGGAGCATGAGCAGCCCCGTGTCCGGGTCGGGCACGCAGCGGCGCAGGAGCTGCATGTAGGTGAGGTTCTCGTGGGTGTTGGGGTCGAAGAAGCCCTTGGTGTCGTCGGAGGGGTCGGAGAGGATCTGGTTCATCTCCTGGTCGAAGTAGCCGCGCCGGTAGGCCACCTCCACGGGCAGGCGGTGGCTGTGCACGGGGTCGATGATGCCGCCGGTGGCGATCTGGGCCTCCAGCAGCCGGATGCCGTGCTCCTTGACGATCAGCTCCTTCTTCATGGCCTGGAAGAGGGAGATCTGCTCGCCGCTGTAGGGCTCGGTGTAGCCCGTCACGGCGCGCTCGGCCGACAGCAGCTTCTCGTGCAGCTCGCTGCCCACCAACCCGCAGGAGACGGCCTCGTCCACGGAGAGCTTCTTGTTGCCGAGCGGGTCGACGACGAAGCCGGTGGCGGCCTGCGCCTCCAGCAGCACCAGGGCCGTGCCCTGCCTCAGGATGCCCTTCCGCATGGCCTGGTAGATGCTCATCTTCTCCACCTGGCCGGGGTCGGCCTTGGAGGGCACCAGCACGCCGGCGATGCAGCCCGTGCCGTCCAGGTAGCGCTTGACGGAGGCCATTTGCGTCACCTCCTGCACCGTCTTGGAGCCCCGCACCAGGTCGGCCAGCGTGTCCTTGTCGATGATGCCCGAGTCCGCCAGGTCCTCGGCGGTCACCTGCCTCCTGAGGCCCGTGAATTTCACCTTGCTGCTGCGCTCCAGCGTCTCCTGGACGAGGACGGTGAGTATGGCGGCCAGCTCGTCCAGCGCCAGGCTGCCGGCGCGGACCTTGCCCAGCAGCTCCTGCCTCTTTGCCTCGCAGACGTACTGGGAGAAGAGGAGCTCCCAGAGGGAGACCTTCCTGCCGCGGAAGGCGCCTGCCGAGACCTCGACGGTGCGGGCCTTGAGGGAGCGCTCCAGCTGGCGCTCCCGCTCCTGCTCCTGCTCCTGCTCCTGCCGGGAGCCCGCAGCCTGGCCGTTCTCAGCCGGCGCCGGGGCCTCGCGGTGCGTGGGCTTGTGGGCCTGGGCCTGGCCCTCGGCGGCGGTGACGATGCCGGTCAGCAGCGTGATCATCTCGGAGATGGTGAGCGTCCCCGCCTTGTACTGGCGCAGGAGGTCCTGGCGCCGGTGCTCGGGGACGTAGCGGGAGAAGAGGAGCTCCCAGAGGGTGACGCTCTGGCCCTGGAAGAGCCCCACGCTGAGGGTGGCGCGGGCGGCCTGGAGGGCTTTGCGGGCGTCCTGGCTCAGCTGGTAGAGCACGGAGCCCTTGTCCATCAGCTGGAGCATGAGCAGCCCCGTGTCCGGGTCGGGCACGCAGCGGCGCAGGAGCTGCATGTAGGTGAGGTTCTCGTGGGTGTTGGGGTCGAAGAAGCCCTTGGTGTCGTCGGAGGGGTCGGAGAGGATCTGGTTCATCTCCTGGTCGAAGTAGCCGCGCCGGTAGGCCACCTCCACGGGCAGGCGGTGGCTGTGCACGGGGTCGATGATGCCGCCGGTGGCGATCTGGGCCTCCAGCAGCCGGATGCCGTGCTCCTTGACGATCAGCTCCTTCTTCATGGCCTGGAAGAGGGAGATCTGCTCACCGCTGTAGGGCTCGGTGTAGCCCGTCACGGCGCGCTCGGCCGACAGCAGCTTCTCGTGCAGCTCGCTGCCCACCAGCCCGCAGGAGACGGCCTCGTCCACGGAGAGCTTCTTGTTGCCGAGCGGGTCGACGACGAAGCCGGTGGCGGCCTGCGCCTCCAGCAGCACCAGGGCCGTGCCCTGCCTCAGGATGCCCTTCCGCATGGCCTGGTAGATGCTCATCTTCTCCACCTGGCCGGGGTCGGCCTTGGAGGGCACCAGCACGCCGGCGATGCAGCCCGTGCCGTCCAGGTAGCGCTTGACGGAGGCCATTTGCGTCACCTCCTGCACCGTCTTGGAGCCCCGCACCAGGTCGGCCAGCGTGTCCTTGTCGATGATGCCCGAGTCCGCCAGGTCCTCGGCGGTCACCTGCCTCCTGAGGCCCGTGAATTTCACCTTGCTGCTGCGCTCCAGCGTCTCCTGGACGAGGACGGTGAGTATGGCGGCCAGCTCGTCCAGCGCCAGGCTGCCGGCGCGGACCTTGCCCAGCAGCTCCTGCCTCTTTGCCTCGCAGACGTACTGGGAGAAGAGGAGCTCCCAGAGGGAGACCTTCCTGCCGCGGAAGGCGCCTGCCGAGACCTCGACGGTGCGGGCCTTGAGGGAGCGCTCCAGCTGGCGCTCCCGCTCCTGCTCCTGCTCCTGCTCCTGCCGGGAGCCCGCAGCCTGGCCGTTCTCAGCCGGCGCCGGGGCCTCGCGGTGCGTGGGCTTGTGGGCCTGGGCCTGGCCCTCGGCGGCGGTGACGATGCCGGTCAGCAGCGTGATCATCTCGGAGATGGTGAGCGTCCCCGCCTTGTACTGGCGCAGGAGGTCCTGGCGCCGGTGCTCGGGGACGTAGCGGGAGAAGAGGAGCTCCCAGAGGGTGACGCTCTGGCCCTGGAAGAGCCCCACGCTGAGGGTGGCGCGGGCGGCCTGGAGGGCTTTGCGGGCGTCCTGGCTCAGCTGGTAGAGCACGGAGCCCTTGTCCATCAGCTGGAGCATGAGCAGCCCCGTGTCCGGGTCGGGCACGCAGCGGCGCAGGAGCTGCATGTAGGTGAGGTTCTCGTGGGTGTTGGGGTCGAAGAAGCCCTTGGTGTCGTCGGAGGGGTCGGAGAGGATCTGGTTCATCTCCTGGTCGAAGTAGCCGCGCCGGTAGGCCACCTCCACGGGCAGGCGGTGGCTGTGCACGGGGTCGATGATGCCGCCGGTGGCGATCTGGGCCTCCAGCAGCCGGATGCCGTGCTCCTTGACGATCAGCTCCTTCTTCATGGCCTGGAAGAGGGACATTTTTTGGGCTGTGTAGGGGTCAGTGTAGCCCGTCACGGCTCTCTCTGCTGTTTGAAGTTTTTTCTGCAGCTCGCTGCCCACCAGCCCGCAGGAGACGGCCTCATCCACAGAGAGCTTCTTGTTGCCGATCGGGTCGATGATGAAGCCGGTGGCGGCCTGCGCCTCCAGCAGCACCAGGGCTGTCCCAGGTCTCAGAATTGCCTTCCACATGGCCTGGTAGATGCTCATCTTCTCCACCTTGCTGGGGTCGGCCTTGGAGGGCACCAGCACGCCGGCGATGCTTCCTGTTCCCTCAAGGTATCTTCTCACGTTTTCCATCTGTGCGATTCCTTGTGCTGTTTCTTTTCCCTCACTGAGCTTTTCCATCGTTTCTTCCGTAATTATCTGTGCGCTGAGCAGTTCTGATGCTGTTATTTGCTGTCTGATTCCTTGGAACCAGACATCACTTCTACCTTCCTCCTTCTCTTTGATTATTTTCAGGATCGTTTCAATGATTCCTTGCAGAATGTGGTTGGATTCATCTTTGTATTTTTTCACCAGTTCTTTTCTCTTCTCCTCCGTGATGTAGTCAGAACAGAGGAGTTCCCACAGCGACAACACCAGTCCTTTGTATTTCCCTACAGGCACTTTTACCTTTTGGGAGGAAAGGGCGGTTTTTGTTTGCTCATCTATATAGAAATAGTCATCGTCTTTTGCCGTCACCTGCAGCAGGTACGACCCAGTGTCTGCATCTTTGGAACATCTCCTGAGGAGCTGGCTGTAACTGATTTTCTCGTGAGTGTTTGGATCTATAAAACCTTTGCTGCCATGATCTGGATCGGAAATGAGGAGAAACATCTCCTCGTCCAAGTAGCCGCGCCGGTAGGCCACCTCCACGGGCAGGCGGTGGCTGTGCACGGGGTCGATGATGCCGCCGGTGGCCATCTGGGCCTCCAGCAGGCGGATGCCCTGCTCCTTGACTGTCACCTTCTGCTTTATGGCCTGGAAGAGGGACATTTTACTTCCTGTCTGGGGATCCGTGTAGCCCGTCACAGCTTTCTCTGCCCACAGGAGCTGCTTGTGCAAGTGGCTGCCCACCAGCCCAGAGGAGACGGCCTCGTCCACGGTGAGCTGCTTGTTTTTCAGTGGGTCGATGACAAAGCCAGTGGCAGCCTGTGCCTCCAGCAGCCCCAGAGCACACTGCTCCGTGAGCAGGCCCTTCTTCAGGGCCTGGTAGATGCTCATCTTCTCTTTCCTTGATGGGAGTATGACCCCGGTGATGCATCCAGTGCCCTCCAAGTACCTCTTGATGGTCTCCCTCTTTGTGAGGCTGGCGAGCGTGAGGCTCCCATCTTGCAGCTGATCCAGAGTTTTCTTGTCAATTATCTCAGCGCTGAACAATTCAGATACGGACACGTCCCCCCGCAGCCCTTTGACTTTGATGGCTTCTGCCCTTTGCTCTGTCTCCTCGATTATTTTGAAGATGAGGGCTGTGAGGTCTTCCATCGTGAGGGTTTTGTATTTGTACTGCATCACCAGTTCTCTCCTCCTCTGCTCGGTGACGTAATGAGAGCAGAGGATTTCCCAGATGGAAACACTTTGGTCCTTAAACTTCCCAACCTTCACTTGAAGGGGCTTCGAGCGCAGGGCCTGCTTTGTACACTCGTCGATGTAAAAGTACCTCCCTCCTTCCTGAATGACCTGCAGCATGTACAACCCAGTCTCTGCATCTTGGACGCATCTCTCCAGGAGCTGCATGTAGGTGAGGTTCTCGTGGGTGTTGGGGTCGAAGAAGCCCTTGGTGTCGTCGGAGGGGTCGGAGAGGATTTGGTTCATCTCCTCGTTGAAGTAGCCGCGCCGGTAGGCCACCTCCACGGGCAGGCGGTGGCTGTGCACGGGGTCGATGATGCCGCCGGTGGCGATCTGGGCCTCCAGCAGCCGGATGCCGTGGCTCTTCACAATCAGTCCTTGGTTCATGGCTTCAAACAGGGACATTGGGGCTTTAGTGTAGGGGTCAGTGTAGCCTGTCACAGCGCGCTCTGCGCAGAGCAGCTTCTCAAAAACCTCCCCTCCGATTAGACCCGCAGCAAACGCTTCCTCCACAGAGAACTTCTTGTTTTTCTCTGGGTCAATAATGTAGCCGGTGGCAGCCTGTGCCTCCAGCAGCACCAGGGCCGTCCCTGGCCTCAGGATGCCCTTCCTCATGGCTTGGTAGATGCTCATCTTCTCATTGCTGGGCTGCATGAGGACCCCAGCTATGAAATTGCTGCCCTCCAGGTACCTGCGGACAGAATCCATTTCAGTGACTTCTTTGACCGTTTTCTTCCCCTGGTTGAGCTCGTCGAGGGTCTTTTTGTCTATCAGCTGAGACTGGAAGAGGTCGCTGGCAGATACTCTTTTCCTCAGGCCTTTGAACGCAAACTTCTTGCCCTGGGTCTCAGTCTCCTTGATGATGGTGGTGATGACTGTTGTGATCTCGTGCAGCACTTCAGTGTTCTCCTCTTGGTACCTCTGCACTAGCTCCCTCCTCTTGCTGTCTGAGAGGTATTCGGAGTTAAGAAGGTCCCAGACAGACACTGTCTGTCCTTTGAACCGCCCTACGTGGACACAAACGGTCACAGACTTCAGCACCTCCATGGTTTGCTCATCCACACAGAACATCGCCTCTTCTGAGAGAGGAAGGAGCCAGAGGCCCGACTCGGCCTCGCGGATGCACCTGTCCTTCAACTGCTGGTAGGTCACATTCTCCTTCATGTTTGGATCAAAAAAGACCTTGGTGCTGTCGTTCAGCTGAGAGAGGGCTTGGTTCAGGTCCTCGTCGTAGAAGCCGTACCTGCATGCCGCCTGGAGCGGAAGGTGGTGGTGGTGGATGGGATCGATCACCCCTCCCGTTGCCAGCTGGGCCTCTAGTAAGGGAACAGCATCTCCCAGGGGAACCAGCTCCTTCCGGAGCGCTTGGCAGAGTGAGATGGAGGTCCCCGTGTAGGGGTCTGTGTAGCCAGTCACTGCCCGCTCAGCTAGCAGGAGCTTCTCGCTGAGCTCCTCACCGACCACAGCAGCTTTCACCGCATCCCTCACGCTGAACCTCTGGTTTGTTGAGGGGTCAGTCAGGTATCCCGTGGCTGCCTGAGCTTCTAGCAGCCTCACAGCAGCCCCGGGGGGGAGGAGGTTGTTTTTCATGGCATCATACAAGCTCATCTTCTTTTTGGAGGCCTCTACAAGTACTCCAGCGATGCTGCCTGTGCCCTGCAAGTACCTCTTCACGCTGTCCATCGCAGCCACTTCCTCGGGGGTTCTTACACCAGAAGCCAGCTCCTCAAACGTCTTCTCAGTAATGATGCCAGTGTCCAGGAGCCAAACAGCTGGCACGCTGCCCCGCAAGCCCACCAAGGTGACGTGGGTGCGGGCCTTCATCTCCATCTCCCCGACCAGCCTGAGCACCAGAGCCACCAGCTGCGGCAGCGACACGCTGCCAGACCGGAACCGCTCCACAAAGTCACTCCTCTGCTCCTCGGTGAAGTACCCGGAGTGGATCAGCTCCCAGAGGGAGACCCCTTTCTCCTTCACCATGGTTTCCTTAAAAATCCGCTGGATTTGCTCGTCGGTGTAGGCAGGAGCAGCTGCTTGTGGCAGGGGCAGCAAGTGGAAGCCGGAGGTCTCGTCCTTCTGGCAGCGCTCGATTAGCTCGGCGTAGGTCACGGCCTCTTTGCTGTCGGGGACGCAGAAGGCCCTGTTGCTGTCACTGGAGCTAGAAAGGGCCTTGCTCGTGTCCTCATCCAGGCACCCTCGCTTCTGGGCCGATTCTACGGGGATATGGTGGCCACACGTTGGGTCGATGATGCCTCCCGTCGCCACCTGCACCTCCATCAGCTGCATGGCCTGTTTGCTGTCGATCAGGCCCTTCTTCATCGCCTGGAAGAGGGGTATCTTCTTGCCCGTGAAAGGATCTTTGTAGCCGGTCACAGCCCCTTCTGCGTGCTGCAGCTTCTCATGGACTTCGGGCCCGATGACCCCCTCCCTGACGGCGTCATCCACACAGAGCTTCTGGTTGTGCACCGGGTCGATGATAAAGCCCGTGGCAGCCTGGGCCTCCAGGAGTGGGAGGGCTACTCCGGGCACCACAATGTTTTTCTTCATGGCTTCGTAGATGCTCATCCTCTGATTCGACGGCTGGAGAACGATCCCGCCGATGCTGCCGGAGCCATAGAGGTACTTCCTGACCGACTCCATGCGCAGGACTTCCTGGGGTGTGACAGACCCCTCCAAGACCTTCTCGAGCAGGGCCCTGTCAATGACACCCGTCTCCATCAGGTGGTAAGCGCTGACGCTGCCCCTCATGGCCGGGAACTTGATGGGGGCCCATTTCTTCATCTCCTCCTCCAGCATGGCTCGGATCTGCTCTAGCGTGAGCTTCCTCAGCTGGTAGTGGTTGAAGATCTCCCGGCGCCGGCCCTCGCTGAAGTACTCAGAGTTCAGCAGGTCCCACACAGACACCCTCTCCCCTCGTAAGCGCCCAAACCGGACTGGCAGCCAGGAGCTCCCGAACACCCGTCTGGTGGCATCGTCGATGAACTGGGGCTTCCTGCTGTTCAGGGGCAGGAGGCAGAGCCCCGTGTCTGGCTCCGTGATGCACTTCTCCTTCAGCTGCAGGTAGGTGAGGTTCTCGTGGGTGTTGGGGTCGAAGAAGCCCTTGGTGTCGTCGGAGGGGTCGGAGAGGATTAAGTTCATCTTCTTGTCGAAGTAGCCGCGCCGGTAGGCCACCTCCACGGGGATGCGGTGGCTGTGCACGGGGTCGATGATGCCGCCGGTGGCGATCTGGGCCTCCAGCAGCCGGATGCCGTGCTCCTTGACAATCAGCTCCTTCTTCATGGCCTGGAAGAGGGAGATCTTGTTCCCTGAGTAGGGATCTCTGTAGCCGGTGACCGATTTCTCTGCAGCCAGCAGCTTGTCGTAAACATCTGGGCCAATGACGTTGGCTCTTAATGCCTCATCCACAGAATACCTTTCGTTGGCAGCTGGGTCGATGATGAAGCCGGTGGCGGCCTGCGCCTCCAGGAGGATCAGTGACGTTCCTGGCCTTAGGAGCCCCTTCCGCTTCGCCTGGTAGATGCTGATCTTCTCCTGGGAGTCGGGAAGCAGGAGCCCACCGATGCTGCCCGTCCCCTGAAGGTACTTCTTGACAGTGTCCATGCTGACGACGTCCTTGGCTGATGTTTCTCCCTCCTTCAGCTTCTTAAACAAATCTTTGTTGATGATTTCGGAGCTCAGGAGCTGGTCGGCTGTCACCCGCTCCCTCAGTCCTTCGAAGGTGACGTTAGCGGTGGAAGCTGCTTCCTCAATGGCAGCGCCGACCGCCGTGCCCAGCTCTCGGGCAGAGAGGGCTCCCGACAGGTACTGCTGGGCGAGAGCAGCTCTTTGCTCGCTCTGGATGTACTCTGAGAAGAGTAGTTTCCAGACAGACACCGGCTTTCCCTTGAATTTGCCCAAAGCAACCGGTACCTGTGTGTCCTCCAGAGCTGCCTGGGTCTCACAGTCAAAGAAGAGGTGGGTTCCCTCAGATCCATCCCTGCTGTCCCCAAGTGGCAGCAGTAGGAGCCCTGTGGCGGGGTCGGTGACGCAGCGCTTGAGAAGGTCTGCGTAGGCCAGCTTCTCCTTGGAGCTGGGGTGGAAGAACCCTCTCAGGTCATCGGGAGGGCTGGAGAGGAGCTGTCTCGTGGCCTCGTCCAGGTAGCCCCACCGGCAGGCGGTCTCTGTGGGGACACGGAGGTGCCTGCCTGGAGCAATTATACCTCCTGTGGCCATCTGAGCCTCCAGAAGGCAGAGCCCGTGGTCCTTGGGGGTGAAGCCCTTCCCAATGGCTTGGAACAGGGAGAGCATTTCTCTGGTGGAGGGGTCCCTGTACCCAGTGAGAGTCCTCTCGGCTGACGACAGCTTCTCATGAAGCTCCGGGCCCACGAGCCCGACCCTGACAGCCTCATCAACAGAGTAGCTCTTGTTCTTCAGGGGGTCTGTCAGGGTGCCGATGGAGGCCTGGACTTGCAGGAGCATCAGCGCAGCGCCAGGCACGAGGAGATGCTCTCGCAGCGCCTGGTAGAGGCTCTTGCGCTCGCTGGACGGCAGGACAACCCCAGCCACGCTCCGCGTCCCACGCAGGAACCGCCGAACGGCATCATCCTCTGCTACCTCCTGGGCAGAAACCTTCCCCTCCTCCAGGGCTCTGAGCACCTCGGGGCTGAGGATGCCGGCGTCCAGCAGGTCCCTGCCGCTCACCCTCCCTCCCAGCCCTGGGAAGGTGATTTGCAGGGGCAGGAGGAGGAAGCCTGAGGCCGGGTCAACAACACACATCTTCATAAGCTCTGAGTAAGAGACCCTCTCCATAGTACTGGGGTCAAGGAAGCCTTTGCTGTCCTTGTTGCTGGGATCAGAGAGGAGCTGGCTCAACTCTTCATCCAGATACCCCCTCTCACAGGCAATGTCTGCAGGGAGCCGGTGGCCAGTGGCTGGGTCCATGACGCCTCCAGTCGCCATCTGGGCCTCCAGCAGCCGGGTTCCTTGCTCGGCGCCGATCAGCTCTTTCTGCATTGCTTGGTAGAGGGGGATTTTCTCCTCTGTGTAGGGGTCCACGAAGCCGGTGGCAGCTCGCTCTGCAATGAGCAGCCTTTCCTTCAGCTCCAGCCCCACCAGCCCCAGCCGCGCGGCGTCGGCTACGGACACCCGCCTCTTCTTCACCGGGTCGGTGATGGAGCCCGTGGCTGCCTGGGCTTCGAGAAGAGAGAGTGCTGGCTCCAAACCCAGGAGGTGCTCCCTGGTGGCATCGTAAAAGCTCAGTATCTTCTTGGAAGCCTCCACGTACACTCCAGCAATGCTGCCGGCCGCCTCCGAGGGCTCTCCTGGAGCATCCATCCCCACCATGGCCTCCACAGATGGCTTTTTCTCCTTGCCAGGCAACATGTCCTGGTTCGCTCCTGGCACGTCCTCCTGGTGAGAGGTGTGGGCAGCGTGGCCGTTCACCGCTGGCTTGCTCTCCATCCTCTCCTTATGCTCTTCTTAAGCTGTCACAGTTCTCTGCAGAGAGAAGAGAGGAAAGTCCAGTGAGATATCAACTCCTCTGGGGTTTGAGTGCTAAATATGTGGGGGGAAAGGAGATTAAATCCCTCTGAGGTGGGGGGAAGCATCAGCCAGAGGCTGAGTGTGTTCAGAGCCAGGTGCTTGTCCCAGACTGGGCCTGGGGAAAAGCACCCTCTGCTTCAGGAGCTGTGTGCTCGGACAGAGCAGTAACACCCCTGGGTGCTGTGGGGCATGGAGCTGGGCACACTGGCCCCCCTTTTGTGTGGGCACTGGCTTGGGCAGCGCTTCAGAGGCCCGGGGGCAGCAGGGCTTGAGGCAAAGCACAACCCCGAGGCGGTAACCCCTTGTCAGCACCAGGGCTCACTCAGGCTGCTGGTGCTGGCACCGGGCTGAGCAAGGGGTGAGCTCCCCCCACCCAGCTCCCTGGGGCGATGGGGCTGTGCAGGCTGCATGGAGCTCAGCAAGGGCACAGTCCTGCACGGGGTCAGGGCATGCCCAGCACTGCCACAGGCTGGGGAGGGAGGATGGATGGAGGAGTGGAGAGCAGCCCTGGGGAGAAGGACTTGGGGGTGTTGGGGGTCAGAAGCCCAACAGGACCCGGCTCTGTGTGCCACCAGCCCCAAAAGCTGCCCCTGTCCCAGGCTGCGTCCCCGGCAGCGGCACTGGCAGGGCTGGGAAAGGGGGATCCTGCCCCTGGGCTCCGATCGGGGACACAGACCCCCCAGCAGTGTCACCTCCAGCTCGGGGGGCCCCAGGACAAGGGGGACATGGAGCTGTGGGAGCCAGTCCCCAGGAGATGATGGGAGGGCTGGAGCCCCTCTGCTCTGGAGCCAGGCTGGGAGAGCTGGGCTGGCTCAGCGAAGGGAAGGGAGCAGTGCTTCTGGGGAGAGCTCTGAGCCCCTTCCCGGCCCTCAGGGGGCTCCAGGAGAGCTGGGGAGGGGCTGGTGCCCAGGGCAGGGAGGGCCAGGCCCAGGGGAACGGCCCTCAGCTGCAGGAGGGGGATGGAGATGGGCCGGGGGGCAGAAATCCTTCTGGGGGAGGGAGGAGGCCCTGGCACAGGGTGCCCAGAGGAGCTGGGGCTGCCCTGGGGTCCCTGGCAGGGCTCAAGGCTGGCTTAGAGGGGGCTGAGGAGCCGGGGGGGGAGGCAGCACTGGAGGGGCTGAGTCCCCTCCCCCCAGCAGAGCTGGCACAGGGGTTGGAACCCCCAGAGACCCCAGAATCAGCCCCCAGTCTCTGGCTGGTGCCCACGGCCACTCAGGGATGGGGTGTCAGCCCCCTGCACTGCACCCAAAGTTGGGGGGGGGGGGCAGCAGCCCAGGCCAGGGGCAGCCAGGCCCCCCTGCCCCTGTACAAGGGGTTTTTGGGAGCTGCATCAGCCGCAGCGCCCAGGCAGTGTCTGGCACACACCACTGCAGCCGAGCCGGCGGGGACGCGGCGGTAGCGGGGTTACCTTGCGGCACACACCGCTCTCCGTGCCAGGGTGCCGGCACAGCTGCCACAGGCCAGCCGGTGCCATGCCCACCCTCCTGTGGCCATGGCGTGGCCTTGGCCGAAGGTCTGTCCGTGGCTCGCTGACCGCGTCCTTCCCGGCACCGCCCATGTCAACACGGCGCCGAGCACAGGCCGGCGTGCGGGGCCCCTGCTCACCGCAGAGGGGACACCGCGCACCGGACCCCTGCCCGGCCACCCACTCCGCGTGTCCCCCACCCAACACCACGCCAGCACCTCTTCCTCCTCCTCCTCCTCCTCCCCCTCCTCCTCCTCCTCGTCCTCCTCGTCCCCGCTCGCTGCCCGTCCCGGGGGAAGGTCCCAAGAGGCGGAAAGGTCCCGGGAGGCGCCGGCTGCGTCCGCCCGTGATGTCAGCGGCAGCGTGGCCGCGCGGGCACGGACCTGCCCAGGCAATGCCGCTCGTGTTTGTTGGCAGGTCAGGATTGTCCCCGGTGCCGCTGCCAGGAGGTGGGACGACGGGCGGGACGGCCGTGGGGCACCGCTCCGGCACCGCGACGCACCGGGACAGGGGAGCGGGAGGGCAGGGATGGGACTTGGGGGTGTCTGGGGGGGGGGGGGAATGGAGGGGATGCTGTGGGTGAGGGGCTGAGAGTGGGGGGAGCTGGTCTGTGCTGCAGGCAAGGGGCTGTCCGGCTGTCCAGCTGCCTGCCTGGCTGTCTGTCCCACCATCTGGCTGTCCCGCAGCGCTGAGCCTGGCGCTGGGCACACCGAAGGGCACCGTGGTGCTGTTGGCGTTCACCACCACTCTGACCACCCCACTCCTGGCACCGGACACCTCGTTGGGCAGGGACAGCTGCTCAGGGCCCTTTGCTGGGCGCGATGCCGTGGGCACGGGGTGGGCAGCGCTGGTGCAGCCGTGGCACCCAGAGACCCCCAGGCAGACCCAAGCCAGCCACTGGCCTGAGCGTGGACACTGCCACCCGTAACGCTGTGCCAGCATGGAAGCCCAGGCAAGGGCTGGGGGTCCGGGAGCAGGTGAGGGGCTGCCGGAGCCCCCCCACCCCTCTCAGGGAGGGCAGTGGGTGTGCAGGTGGGGGAAGGACTCTTCCCCTTCCGTCAGCTGGCGTCAGCCCCGTGGAAACTTTGAGTAACCGGCTGCACCCACAAACCCGGGGAGACTCCTGGCAGCGGCTGCGGCGCTGGCACCTGCGTCGCTCCCCGGGGCCACGGCGGCTCCCGACGCTGCGCCGCACCGCTGGCTCCCGGGGATGGTGCTGGCGTTGGCGTGACCGTGGCCGGCGCGGCACGTGTTGGGCACACGGACCCTTGGCACCCACCGGCACCGTCCTGTGCCCGTGCCTCACCGCGGGCGGCTCTTCCTCCTACACCCCATGCACGTCCCGCAGTGAGACCCCCCCCACCTCATCCCCTCCCCCCCCCAAAACACGCACCCGGCCAGCGAGGGAGAGGCCGCTGGGGCCGTGGGAAGGGACTGGGAGAAGGGACCGGTTTTACTGGCAGGGTTGGGGGGCAGGGTCCCAGGGAGGGGCCGGGGAGGAGGCGCCGGCTGGGGAAGGGGCTGCAGAGCCCTGGGAAGGGGGCTGGGGCTGCAGTAGGGGGCTGGGGGAGGCTTGCAGGGGGGTCTCTGGTGGGATGGGGTTAAGCTGATGGTGTCTTGATAGGGCAGTGACTGGAGGGGGGGGCAGTGACTGGTGGGGGCAGCATTCGGGGGGTCCCTGATGCATGGGGCTGGGGCCAGCCCAGCTCCCCCCCCCCCGCCCCGTGACAGAGTCCTGGTGCCAGGTGGGCTCCTGCCCTGTGGGCACCTGGAGAGGGGCTGTGGGATGGGGTCACAGGTGATCACGAGGGGCTAATGCCAGCGCCACGTACCCCCCGTGCTGGGTACCAGGGACCGGTGCTGCCAGCCCCCCACCCACCCCCTCCCCGGCACCCACCGAGCCCATGGGAGCCCTATGGCAGCCACCCATCATCACCACCCCTGGCACCCTGGGGTCAGGGGTCAGCACCCTGCTCTGGTGGTGCCGGCATCCCGCGGCACCGTGTGGCATTGGCCCTGCGCCCACGCTCCCACACAGCACCTGGCTGCACCCCGGCTGGGCGGTGGGTGTGGGTGGCGCCGCAGTCCCCACCTACCTGGGAGCCACCTGCTGCTGTCCACCGCAGCCCCCGTGGTGGCCGCCTCGCCGACCCTCGCCCACCTGCCCGCCGCACGGTGCCCTGGCACTGCCGCAGCCCGGCCGCTCAACGCCGCTTCCTCCCAGAGCCCAGCGGGTTTAAACCTTGTCCTTCCCCGCCCCTGGGGATGACACAGCGGCCCAGCCCCGCCAGGAACGCGGGACAGCCCTCCCCCTCCTCCCCTCCTCCCTCCCGCGTCCCCCCACCAAGGGGGTCTGGCACCGGCACGGTGACCCTGCGGCGAGCGGGGCCGAGGGGCTGCAGCTGGGCTGGTGGTGGGGTCCCGGTGGGCTCAGGCAGTGCCCCCACAAAGGATGCAAGACGAAGGGGGGAGAGACCCCCACCCTGTGCCACCCTTGTCCCCCGCAGCCCCTCAGCCCTCGCCCCACACCAGCAGTGCCCCGGTGCCACCGTACCTCCCACCCAGCCCCCACCCGTGGTGCCACCGTGCCGGACCCCCAGGCTGCAGCTGCAGGGCTGGCAGACCCCAGGGTGGGCAGGCAGACCCCCCTCCCCATTCCCCCCACCCTCCCAGATCTCCCCACATCCCCGTGGGAGAACGTTGAGCCTGAATGGCCCAAAACATGCCCAAACCACCCCGTTACCAACTGAGTCACCCAAACGTCCCTGCCCCACCTGCAGCACTCACCCCACACCCTCTGCCTGGACCCCGCACCCAGCACCACACTCTGCACCCCCCCCAACACCCCCTCTCCCCTTCCCCAGCGCCAAGGGAGCTCGGTGGGCGCCGAAAGAGCAGCGGGCACATGGGGAGGGGACCCTGGGGGAAGTGGGGCACTGTGGGGTCCAGCTGGAGCCCCCCGCCCGGTGCCGGTGCAGGGTGGTGAGGGAGGATGCACACCGCTTAGGCAAGGTGTTTTGGTGCGTGGGAGTGTGTTGTCTGGAGAGCTGCCGGTATCCAGGCATGGGGCTGGCCCGTGGCGTGGCGCGGCCGGGTCCGGTGGGCACGTATCCCTGGTGCTGGGTGCGATGGACCCCGCGGTGCGGCTCGTGCGCCGGGGTGCTCACTGGGCTGGTGGTCCTGGGAGGACAGAGGGACCCTCGGGACGGTGTCACCACCGAGCTGCTGGCCCCAGCCATGCCCCAACCCCGGGGCGGTGGCTGAACAGGGGCAGCATCAGTGGGACCAACAAGGGGGGTGGACAGAGGCTGCATCCGCCCCGGCTGTCCCCGCTCTGGTGGGGGTTTCCAGAGGGTTGCTGCCGCGGTGTCGCTCCCAGGACGTGCCGGGACGCCCTAATCCCAAGGCAAACAGGGATGAGCCTTTGCTGTCGCCGCACTGGGCTGGGCACCGGCGTGCTGGAGCGGTGCTGGCACAGCATCGTGTCCTGTCTGCTGCCAGGACAGGCAGGAGGGGGGTCTCAGGCCCCGACCCCAGGCAGTGGCTGCTCAGGCAGGAACTGGTGCTCAGTGATGGGCTGCCCCAGGGGGTTGGGTGCCCTGCTGGGGTGTTGGGTGCCATGCTGGGGTGTTGGGTGCCATGCTGGGGTGTTGGGTGCCACGCCGGCTGTTGTTGGGTGCCGCGCCTGCCGGTGTTGTTTTGCTTTTGCTTTCCCAGGAACACCACCCAAAAGCAGCGGAAAGGGTCTGGCTTCAGTAATTGGCTTCACCAAAACAGCTTGGTGGGAGGGTCACCGAGGGGGCTGGCAGGGGGGGTGCCAGGGCACCTTTGCTGGGGAGGGGGTTGCTGGCCCCCTTGGCGACCCTCCCACTGCACTGGGAAGCCCAGAGGGGTCAGGATGCAGGTGCTCGTTGTGGCAATGCCGTAGCTTGCTGAGCCAGCGGTGCCAGCGCTGAGTGCGGTTGACACGGGGCTCACGGTTGTCACCAGCACTGGGTGGGACGCACCGTGCCAGGTGCCAAGCTCGGCACCAGGAGCTGCCCCACTGGGGGTCTGCTGCCCGGCACACAGACACACAGATGCTGGTGCACAGGTGAGGCGGGTCCTGGCACCCCGGCACGGCTGTGCACACTCACACACATGAGCTTGTCTTTGTGCCAGCCACAGGTAATGCCAACAACAAGCACCAGAGCCCCCAGCCCCACCAGCCCCCATGGCCACGGTGCCATTGCTGGGTGCCCAGCTGCTGTGCCAGGGTGGTGAGTGGGATAGGGAGCTCTGGGGGGCTCCAACCATTCCCTGGGCACTGGGCAAGGGCTTCGTGTGGTTCGTGGGTCAAACCACTGGCAGGAGAGCTGGCACGACCGGAGCGGCCTGGGGATGCCCCCGTGCTGGGAGCAGGGAGCTGGGGCTGCCCTGGCACAGGCCAGGGTGCTCAGCAGGCTGGGACCCTCGGGGTTCACATCCCCGGGGTGGGAACGGGAGGTGTTGGGGTGGGGGACACACATCCACGTGTGCTCCCCTTTGCCAGCCCCCAGGCCTGGGGCTCGGCCATGCAGCTCCCGCAGCACCGCCGGGCTCTGGGGTGGGATGAAGGAACCGCCGCCGGCACACCGGGGCGGCTGCGTGGGGCGCAGGGGGTGGGCGGTCAGGTGGGGCAGGCCCCGCTCCCGGGGTTCCCACAGCCGGGGCCAGTGCCGGGCCGGTTGGGCAACAGGGCGGCACCCGCCTCCCCCTCGCTGCAGCGTGGCCAGCTGGCTCCGGCGGCCGCTCCGGCAGAGCCCCTCGTGTGCCGGTGGCACTGGTGGCACAGCTCGGGCGCCTGGGTCCGTTTGGTGCTGAGCCTTCGCTCCCAGCACCTTGGGAGCCGGCAGAGTGCGGCGCTCATACAGTCTGGCTCTTGTCCCCATGGCGCTTATTCCTATGGCTCTCATGTCCATGGCTCTTGTCCCCATGGCTCTCGTCCCTGGCACCGGCTGCGAGCCACCAAGGCTGGCCCAGGGCATCCCCCTCTGAGGGTCCGGCCCCGATGACGCCGCGGTGCCGGTGTCCATGTGCTGGTCACGCTGTTGCGCGTGTGCCCGGCCGCCTCCTGCCCTGGGCTCCACTTCCCGGCCAGAGCTGCTGCCGGGGGCTCCGGCTGCAGCCGCCACGGGCCGGTGCCGGGCGTGTTCCGCGCTGGGAGGGGTGGATGACATCTCCCTCGGCACAGGAATGTGCCACGCAAGTCGTGTCGGCGGGTCCCGGCCCACGCCGGCAGCGCTGCAGGGACCCTCCCGGGATGTGTTGGCGGATGCTCCGTGGGGCGCGGTGGGGGGTTCGGCGCTGCTTTGGGGTGGGGGCTCCCTGCAGTGCCAGCGCCCCGACCCACGTGTTTGCGGGGCTCCCCCGTGCCGGGATGTGCCCCGGCACAGCCCCTCTGGCTCGTTCCCAGGCCTGGCCCCTTTGGCTGCCAGCCGGTGCCGAATGAGCAGGGAAGAGCTGGAGGGAACCGGGATGGAATTCCACACCGGCACGGCCAGCTGCCAACAGCACCGGGACACAGGAGCCAAGCAGAGCCCCAGCCTGGGTGAGGATCAGAGGGGAACCACGGCAGCCCCAGCACGGGGGTCTTGGTCCTGTCTGGCTGTGCTGGCAAGCGCCACGCTGCTGGGACCCTGGGGGACAGTCCCTGTGTGTGTGTGGGGGGGGGGGGGCGCACGCAGCTGGGGTCTCCTGACACTGTGTGCCCCCTCCCTGCAGCCATCCCCCATCCCCATGTCCCCAGTGCCCACCACAGCCCGGTGTGGGGTGGGGACGGAGGCACAGCCGCAGGGACGGCAGGGACACCCCGGCGTCCCGTGGGGTGTCAGGAGGGCAGCCAGGGACGGGGACGCGGCCTCTCCCCGTGGGGGTGTGGGGCCCAGCGGGCGTCCCAGCGATGGGTTCTTCGGAAAGGAGGTGGCATGGCGCCCGCTGGCACCCACCACCGCAGCGCCCCGGGCTCCCCAGCCGCGGCTCCGGCGCCAGTTGTCTCTGCCAGCAGCGTGCCCAGCCATGCCTGGGCACCATGTGCCACCACGCCGGGCTGGGCACCAGGAGCTGCCTGGCTGGGGGTCTGCTGCCCGGCACACGGAGACACAGACGCTGGTGCACAGGTGAAGCGGGTGCTGGCACCCCGGCACGGCTGTGCACACACAGCCAGCTTGGCACACTCACACGCCTGAGCCAGCCACAGGCAATGCCAACACCCGGCACCAGAGCCCCTGGCCCCGCCAGGGGATGGACAGAGGGACATGGACAGACAGACGGACAGCCGTGGGCGCTCATAGAAAAAGAACCCTACTCTTTATTGTGGCTGGCGGGGCCGGGCCCGGCCAGGGTTACATTCAGCTCTACTGCTGTCCGGTTAGCGGGGTGACGTGAGCATGCGTCGGCAGGGCAGGGGTCCGGCCGCGGGGGGCTGCAGGACCCCCCCGAGCCCTGCCGGGGCGAGGGGCCACTGCAGCCAGGGCCCAGGAGGGGGTGGGGGTTAGCACCAGAAACGGGGCTCCACACCCGGTGAGGGGCCCCGGCGCCCACGGACCGAGAGGCAGGATGGGGAGAGGAGGGGGGGACACTTCCCCCCCCCCTCCATGTTGGCAGTGCCAAATCCCCCGGGGACACCCGAGGGTGCGGGAGCTGGGGGGGGGGGGAAGAGGGCAGAGCCCATCCTGGTGGCGTCGGGGCTGCGGCAGTCCCAGGCAGCCTTACACCAGCCTGGTGCTGCCGCGGGGATCTCGGAGCCGGACACTGGGGCGCAGCCCCCCAGGTGCTGCAGCAGGGTGGGGGGGGAGAGCAGCCCACGCTGGGGGTCAGGGGTGGCAGGGGGTGTTTGCATATATGCCAGGGCCAGGCCCAGTGGGACGGGGACGGACAGACAGCTCAGCCCTCACTGTGGGCGCCCATGGTGTGAGGCTGGAGACCCCTGGGGCACGAGACCAGAGACCCCCGGGGTGTGAGGCCAGAGACCCCTGGGGTGCGAGGCCAGAGACGCCCTGGGGCACGAGGCCAGAGACCCCCAGGGTGTGAGGCCAGAGACCCCTGGGGTGTGAGGCCAGAGACCCCCTGGGTCACGAGGCCAGAGACCCCCGGGGTGTGAGGCTGGAGACTCCTGGGTCACGAGGCCAGAGACCCCCAGGGTGCCTGGCTGCGGCTTCGCCATCCTCCAGCTTCATGGTGGGTGGCCAGCGGGGAGGAGGGTCCTGAGTGGGGCCAGCCGAGGGTGCTGGGTGCAGGTGGGTGGCCGGGGGGGGGCTCAGCGGCAGGGGCTGCAGCGCTCCGGGGGGGACCCTTCGTCCGGCTCCGGGAGGCTGCTGGGGGGCTGGGGTGCCGTCCCCTCCTGTTCCCCCTCTCCGGCGCTCCCCGGGCCGGGATCCGGCCCCGCTGCCCTGTCCCATGCCGCCTCACTGGCAGCCCTGTGCTCTCCCAGCCCTGCCGGGGCGGGCAGGGGACCCCCGGCAGCGGCACGACCCTCACCTGGGGGTGCCCCGGCCAGGGACCCCTCGGCCGCGCAGAACTGTAGCTCGGCTCCGTCGGGAAGCAGGGACCCCCGGGAGCGCGGGCACCGGTCACCGGAGCGCGTCCTCCGCAGCACCGACTGGGGGGCAGAGGGTCAGCGGGGGGGCTGGGGATGGGGGGGACGCTGCTGGGGAGGGGTCTGGGGGGGGGTCCTGGCACTCACCTTCCTGGCCAGGGGGCTGCTGGGGGCCGAGGCGCTGCTGTAGAGGCTGAGGCTGGAGTTGGAGCGGCTGGGGGACAGCACTTTGGAGGGGGGGGCTGACTGGTTCCCTGCACACTTGGCGGCGGCGCCGAAGGCCTCAGGGGACAGGTACTTCTCGTTGATCTTCAGGTTGGTCCGTCCCTTCACTGGGGTGGCCGCAGCGGTGAGAGGGGACGGCGCTGGGCACCACCACCCGGCATGGGGATGCGACGGTGCCAGGGCTCCCCGGGAATGGGGACAGGCTGGTGCCAGGGCTCCCCGGGTACGGGGACACCCGCCGTGCTGGCATCAGGGTCCTCAGGAATGGGGACATGCCAGCGTTGGGGCTCCCGGAGAATGGGGACAGGCTGGCATCAGGGCTCCCTGGGAATGGGGACACCTGCCATGCTGGCATTGGGGCTCCCCGGGCACAGGGATGCACCAGCATCAGGGCTCCCCCAGATTGGGGATGTGCCAGCATCTGGGCTCCCCAGGCACAGGGACACCTGCCATGCTGGTGTTGGGGCTCCCTGGGAATGGGGACAGGCTGGCATCAGGGCTCCCCAGGAATGGGGACATGCTGGCATTGGGGCTCCCCGGGAATGGGGACAGGCTGGCATCAGGGCTCCCCAGGCACAGGAACACCTGCTGTGCTGGCACTGGGGTCCCCAAGAATGGGGACATGCTGGCGTCGGGGCTCCCTGGGTACAGGGACACCTGCCATGACAGCATCAGGGCTCCCTGGGAATGGGGCTGTGCCAGCATTGGGGCTCCCCAGGAATGGGGACACCTGCTGTGCCAGCCCTGGGGCTCCCCGGCAGCAGGAGCCGGTCACCCACCTCTGCAGGGGTCGTTCTTGACCAGGAACTCGTCCAGCGCGATCCAGCCGCCGCCGACCCGAACCATCAGGGTGCTGCGCAGGATGCGCACCATCCGCAGCTGCTGCGACGCTCTCCCCGAACTGCGGGGCGGGGGGCGTCACGGGGGGCGTCACGGGGGCTGGGGGCACGGGGTCCGGGCAGGAGCCGGCACCCCGAGCTGCCTGTCACCCACGCCCTCGGGTCCCTCTGTCCCCACCCTGCCTGCCGTGGCACCGCACGCAGCGGGGAGGTGCCCCCCCCCCCCACTGCCCAGGGTCTGGCAGGGACCCGAGCTCGGGGTGGGGGGTGGGGGCGGCACAGGGGGCTGCCGGGGGCCCGGCTGTGGGACGGGCACTCACCCGGTACCGGTTGGCGCTGATCTGCTCCACCTGGAAGCGCTTGGCACAGTTGCACTGGGCCACTTGCCGGTTCACCTGGGGAGGGCATGGGGGGCTCAGAGCCGCGGTGTGGGACCCCCACCCACCATCCCGCCCCGGCCGCCCCCCTCCTGGCGCCGCACCTCGTCCTGGTATCTGGTCGGCGTCGGCGGGGGCGGCGCAGCGGGTCCCGGTTTGGGGTGCAGAGCACTGACAAACTCGTAGTAGTCGATGAAGCCGTCACCGTTGGTGTCGAAGATGCTGGCGACAGCGGCCATCTCCAGGGCGTTGGTGGGGAACTCTGGGGGGGGCACAGGGACCCTCAGCCCCCACATCCAGGCTGGCAGACCCTGACCCCTCCAAGGGGGGTCTCGGATGCAGACCCCAGCCCCAACTCCTCTGTCCCAGGCTCAGGGAGATGAAACGCCGGGGGGGTGTCCCAGTCCCAGAGTTACCCAGTCCCAGAGCTGCCCCAGTCCCAGAGCCACCAGTCCCAGCCCCAGAGCTGCCCCAGAACCATCCCAGCCTGTCCCAGTCCCAGCACCACACTGCCCTTAGCCCCACTCCCAGTGCATCCCAGTCCCAGACCCTGCCCCAGTCCCAGACTGTCCCAGTCCCAGTCCCAGCACCATCCCAGATCCAGTGTGATCCTGGTCCTAGCCCCAGAACTGCTCCAGAGCCAGCCCAGGCTGTCCCAGTCCCAGTTCCAGTGCCGCCCCAGCCCCAGCCCCAACTCCCCCCAGTCCCAGTCCCATCCTATCCCCATCCCATCCCCATCCCCATCCCAGTCCCATCCCATCCCAATCCCATCCCCATCCATCCCATCCCATCCCATCCCCATCCCATCCCATTCCCCATCCCCATCCCCCCATCCATCCCCCTCCGAATCCTCATCCCATCCCAGTCCCATCCCATCCCCATCCCCATCCCCACCCCAGCCCAGCCCAGCCCAGCCCAGCCCAGCCCAGGGCTCTCACTGGAGGCCAGCACGCCCTCGATGAACTCCCTCTGGCTGATGCGCCCGTCCTGGTCGCGGTCGATGCCCCGGAAGACGTCGAGGACGCGGGACTTCATCTGCCCGATCCAGCTCACGTAGCGCCGCCGCCACACCCCGAAGTCGAAGTGGGCGAACTCCTCCAGCTGGGGGGCAGGGGGGCTCTCAGGGCTGCCCCGGGGGCTCTGCCTGCCTGGGACCCCCACACTGGGCTGCGAAGGGGGCTCCCCCCTCCCTTCCCCTTTCCCCCTTCTCCTCTTCCCTTTACCCTTCCCCTTCCCCTTCCCTGTCCCTTTCCCTTCCCCTTCCCTGTCCCTTTCCCCTTCCCCTTCCCTGTCCCTTTCCCCTTCCCTTTCCCTTCCCTTTCCGCTTCCCTTTCCCCTTCCCCCTTCCCCTTCCCTTCCCTTTCCCCTTCCCTTTCTCCTTCCCCTTCCCCTTCCCCTCCCCTTCCCCTTCCCCTTCCCCTTCTCCTTCCCCTTCCCTCTTCCCCTTCCCCTTCCCTCTTCCCCTTCCCTTCCCCCGGCCGTACCTCGCGCAGGCGCCGCAGGGCCGTCTCCAGCCGGTACTGCCGGTCCAGCGCCAGGAGCCAGAGCTGCTGCCAGCGCTGCAGGAGCTGGGCCATGACGGGGGTCTGGGGCTCCAGCCCCCCCAGCGGCGCCGCGGGCGAGCCCTGCGCCTTCCCCGTGCTGCGGCGCCCTGCGGACACGGGGGTGAGGGCCCGGCCTGGGGCCTGGGGCAGTGCAGGGGGTGAGGGGGGCCCAGCCTGGGGTCCTGGGGCAGTGAGGGCTCAGCCAGGGGTCCCAGGGTAGGGCAGGGGGCCAAGGGGGCCCGGACAGGGTTCCCAGGGCAGCACAAGGCAAGGGGCTCGGCCAGGGGTCCGAGGGCCTGGGGTAGTGCAGGGGGCAAAGGCGGCCGAGCCAGGGGTCCCGAGGCCTGGGGCAGTGTGTGGGGTGAGGGGGGCCTGGACAGGGGTCCCAGGGCCTGGGGCAGTGCAGGGGGCAGTGAGGGCCCAGCCTGGGGTCCCAGAGCAGCATGGGGGGAGGGAGGGGCCTGGCTGGGGTCCTGACGCAGCACAGGGGGTCAGAGGGGCCCAGCCTGGGGTCCCAGGGCAGTGCAGGGGACAAGGGGGCCTGGCCAAGGGTCCGAGCGCCTGGGGCAGCACAGGGGGGGAGGGGGGCCTGGCCAGGGGTCCCAGGGCAGGGGCTGAGGGGGCCCGGCCAGGGGTCCCAGGCAGGGGCTGAGGGGGGCCAGCCAGGGGTCCCAGGGCAGGGGCTGAGGGGGGCCGGCCAGGGGTCCCAGGGCAGGGGGCGAGGGGTCCCTTACGCCGTGGCCAGCCGCCGGGCAGCCGGGGGTCCCAGCTCAGTGCCCAGCTTCCGCTTGCAGCTCCTGGTGACCTTCTCCACGTCGGGCTGCTTGCGGTTCAGCTCCTCCATGAACACCTGCGGCACAGCGCCGGCGCTGAGCGCCCAGCCAGCCCGGCACGGCCCCCCGAGAGCCCAGCACAGCGGGGCTGGGGGCTGGGCACGGACCGGCCCCTGTGCCCCCTCCCCTCCCCGGGACCCTCCTGTCAGTCCCGGCGGGCTCAGCTGTGCCCCTGGGCACGTGCAAAAGGTGCTGCGGTGTCGCTGCTGCACCCATGGGCTTGGCTGGGGCCCATGGTGAGACTGAAGGGTCCCTCAGTGGGTTTGAGGGGGTCCTCAGTGGGGCTGAGGGGTCCTTTGGTTGAGTTGAGTGGTCCTGGGTGGGGCTGAGGGGTCCCTGGTGGGTCCCTGGGTGTGTTTGAGGGGTCCCTGGGTGGGTTTGAGGGGTCCCTGGGTGGGGCTGAGGGGTCCTTGGTGGGTCCCTGGGAGGGGCTGAGGGGTCCCTGGGTGGGACTGAGGGTCCCTGGTGGGTCCCTGGGTGGGTTTGAGGGTCCCTGGGTGGGTTTGAGGGTTCCCTGGTGGGTCCCTGGGTGGGTTTGAGGGGTCCCTGGGTGGGTTTGAGGGTTCCCTGGTGGGTCCCTGGGTGGGTTTGTGGGGTCCCTGGGTGGGTTTGAGGGGTCCCTGGTGGGTCCCTGGCTGGGTCTGAGGGGTCCCTGGGTGGGCCTGAGGGGTCCTTGGTGGGCCCCTGGGTGGTCTGAGGGGTCCCTGGGTGGGTTTGAGGGGTCCTTGGTGGGTCCCTGGGTGGGTCTGAGGGGTCCTTGGTGGGCCCCTGGGTGGGTCTGAGGGGTCCCTGGGTGGGTTTGAGGGGTCCCTGGGTGGGTCTGAGGGGTCCTGGGTGGGTCCCTGGGTGGGTCTGAGGGGTCCTGGGTGGGTCCGCGGGCCAGGGGTGGGTGTGAGCGCGGTGCCCGTACCGCGTGCTGGGCGCTGAGCTCCTCCAGCGCCTCGGCCTCCTCGGCAGCGGCTCGCGGTCGCGCAGCCCCAGCGCCTCCTCGGCCGCCGTGATCCAGTCGCCGACGCGCGCCAGCTCCTCGCGCTCGGCCGCCAACCCGGCCGCCTGCGCCCGCAGCCGCTCGCCCTGCTGCTGCGCCCAGCCACGCACCTGCGGCACCCACGGCAGCTGCGGCACCGCGGCCATGGCACCGCAGTGGCACCGGGATGGCACCACGGCCATGCACCACAGTGGCACCGAGATGGCACCACGGCCATGGCACCGCAGTGGCACCGGGATGGCACCACGGCCATGGCACCACGGTGCACTGGGATGGCACTGTGGCCATGGCACCACAGTGGCACCGGGATGGCACCACGGCCATGGCACCGCAGTGGCACCGGGATGGCACTGTGGCCATGGCACCACGGTGGCACTGGGATGGCACTGTGGCCATGGCACCACGGTGGCACTGGGATGGCACCACAGCCACGGCACCACGGTGGGCACTGGGATGGCACTGTGGCCATGGCACCACAGTGGCACCAAGATGGCACTGTGGCCATGGCACTGCAGTGGCACCGGGATGGCACCACGGCCATGGCATCATGGTGGCACCGGGATGACACCATGGATATGGCACCACAGTGGCACTGGGATGGCACCGCAGCCATGGCACTGCGGTGGCACCACAGCAGCACCAGGATGGCACTGCGACCATGGCACTGTGGCAGCACCAGGATAACACCACAGCCATGGCACCATGGTTGCACCACAGCGGCACTGGGGCCATAGCACCGTGGGGAGCCCCAACCCTGCCACCGTGGCACCCCAAGGGCCGTGGGACAGGCACGGCCATCGGCACCGGGCCTCAAGCACCGGTCCTGGTGCCGGTGCCGGGTCTGTGCCGCCGAGGGGGCTGAGAGGGGCCGGGCCGGGCGGCTGCGAGGGCGGCAGGAGCCTGGAGCAGATCCAGGTCGGATACAGGGGGGTTTGGGAGGGACACAGGGATCAAGGGATACAGGGATCAAGGGACACAGGGATCAAGGGATACAGGGATCAAGGGATACAGGGATCAAGGGACACGGGGATGGAGGGATGGGAGGGATCGAGGGACCAGGGAATGGATGGATTAAGGGATCAAGGGCGAGGGGGGGGACGTGATCAAGGGATCAAGGGATCAAGGGATGGAGGGGATCCAGGGCGAGGGGGCAGGGGATTGAGGGATCAAGGGCGAAGGATTGAGGAGGCAGGATTGGGGACGTGGGATGGAGGGATCAAGGGCGAAGGATCCAGGGGCTGAGGGTGCAGGACTGGGGACGTGGCACTGAGGGGCCACAGGATGCAGGGTGCAGGTTTGGGGTCTGGGACGGGGATCCCGGGGATGCCTCTGCCCAGGGATGGTGCCCGGGCCGTGAGGCACCTGTCATTGCTGGGCAGAGCCACCACCAAGCACCCCAAAGACCCCCCCCCAAGTGACCCCAGAAACGCCCCCCCCAAGGACCCCAGAGACCCCCGGCGTCACCCTGAGCAGCCCCAGGCTGGGGCCCAGGGTCTGTGGGTGCCGGACAGGGATGTGGCCAGGCAGCCCTGTCCCAGCAGCCCCCACCTCACCAGCAGCCCCCACCTCACCATCAGCCCCCACCTCACCCGCAGCCCCCACCTCACCCGCAGCCCCCACCTCACCATCAGCCCCCACCTCATCCACAGCCCCCACCTCACCATCAGCCCCCACCTCACCCGCAGCCCCCACCTCACCATCAGCCCCCACCTCACCCACAGCCCCCACCTCACCATCAGACCCACCTCACCCGCAGCCCCCACCTCACCCGCAGCCCCCACCTCACCCGCAGCCCCCACCTCACCTCCTGGAAGCGGCTCTTGGCCACGGTGACCCAGGACTTGATGGTGATGACGGAGTCGGGGTGGCAGGAGGAGAGGATCTCCTCCCCCAGCGAGGTGATGCACTCCAGCTCCAGCTCCTGGCACTGCAGGGACTGCAGCAGCTCCTGGGGACGGCACGCACCGCGCTGCCGCCACCGGCCCCGCGGGGGGCTTGGGGGGTCCCACCCCCCGTGTCCCGGTGCGGCGGGACCCACAGCAAAGGGCTGGCTGGGGGGGAAGGGAACTGCCTGGAAGTGGGGGCTGTGGGAGGGCCATAGGGGACTGTGGGAGGCTGTGGGGGACAAAGGGGGCTATGAGGGGCCTCTGCAGGGCCATGGGGGGTCATGGGGCTGTGGGCAGCCATGGGGGACTGTGGGGGGCCATGGGGCCTGTGAGGGGCCATGGGGAGGACACAGGGGGCTGTGGGCAGCTGTGGGGGGCTGTGGGGGCCATGGGGGGACACAGGGGGCTGTGGGCAGCTGTGGGGGGCTGTGGGGGCCATGGGGAGGACACAGGGGGCTGTGGGCAGCTGTGGGGGGCTGTGGGGGGGCCGTGGGGCCTATGAGGGGCCAGGGGGAGGAAACAGGGGGCTGTGGGCAGCTGTGGAGGGCTGTGGGGGGGCCATGGGGGGACACAGGGGGCTGTGGGGGGCCATTGGGAGGACACAGGGGGCTGTGGGCAGCTGTGGGGGGCTGGGGGGGGCCATGGGGGGACACAGGGGGCTGTGGGGGCCATTGGGAGGACACAGGGGGCTGTGGGGGCCATGGGGAGGACACAGGGGGCTGTGGGCAGCTGTGGGGTGCTGGGGGGGCATGGGGGGACACAGGGGGCTGTGGGGGCCATTGGGGGCTGTGGGGGCCATGAGGAGGACACAGGGGACTGTGGGTGGCCATGGGAGGCTGTGGGAGGCTGTGGAGGGACATAGGGGGCTGTGAGGGGCTTTTGGGGGGCTCCGGGGGCCGTGGAGGGCCGGCACCCACCTGCAGCTGGCTCTGGCACTCCTGCACCGCCTGCTCCTCCTCGGGGGAAGACGCCGTAGCGCAGGGTCTTCTCCGACTCGGAGAGGCGGCCCAGGAAGGAGTGCACCAGGGCGTGGAACTCCTCTGCCTGCGCGGGAGACGGGGCTGCTCAGCACCGGCACCGGCATCGGCATCAGCATCGGCACCGGCACCAGCACTGGCATCGGCACTGGCACCAGCACTGGCACCAGCACCAGCACCAGCACCAGCACCAGCACTGACACTGGCATTGGCATCAGCACCAGCAGCCCCCTGCAGCTGCAGCCCCTGGCCCCCAGCCCTGCTGCTCCCAGGGACAGGGAACTCACTGCGCAGTGTTGGACCCCCGGTGCAGCCCCCAGACCCCGGCACAGCCCCCAGACCCCAGCGCAGCCCCCAGACCCCGGCACAGCCCCCAGACCCCAGACCCTGGCACAGCCCCCAGACCCCAGACCCTGGCACAGCCCCCAGACCCCGGCGCAGCCCCCAGCCCAGCTCAAAGCCGGCAGCAGGACAGAGGACGGGTCCCCCGGCCCCACCAGCACCTCCCCAGGGAGCAGGGGGCACACCCCGCCCCGGGCACCCGGCACACCCATGGCAGGTACCTGTGGCACCCAGCCTGGCTCCCGGCCACCAAACCTTGTGACATGGGCACACCCAGCCCCACGATGCAGCCACCCACCAACCCTGGCACCCCACAAGGCTCCCTGCAACGCAGCCACCCACCAAACCCTGGCACCCCACGATGCGCCCCACAACAAAGCCACCCACCAAACCCCAGCACCCCACGATGCACCCCACAACAAAGCCACCCACCAAACCCTGGCACCCCACGATGCACCCCACAACAAAGCCACCCACCAAACCCCGGCACCCCACAACAAAGCCACCCACCAAACCCTGGCACCCATGATGCACCCTGCGACACGGAACCCCACGATGTGCCCCATGATGCAGCCACACAGCGATACTGGCACCCCATGATGTGCCCCACAACACAGCCACCCACTGTCCCTGGCACCACAGGATGCGCCCCACGACATGGTCACCCGCTGAGCCCCATGCAGCACCCTGTGATGCAGCCACCCACCGGTACCAGCACCCCATGATGCACCCCACAACATGGTCACCCACCAACCCTGGCATCCCATGATGCACCCTGTGACACAGCCACCCACTGAGCCCCACACAGCACCCCACAATGCAGCCACCCCCCATCCCTGGCACCCCATGATGTGCCCCATGACACAGCCACCCACCATCCCTGGCACCCCACACAGCACCCCACAATGCAGCCACCCCCCATCTCTGGCACCCCACACAGCCCCCCACAATGCAGCCACCCCCCATCCCTGGCACCCCACGATGCAGCTAACCCCCATCTCTGGCACCCCACGATGCGCCCCATGATGCAGCCACCCCCCCATCCCTGGCACCCCACGATGTGCCCCACGACACAGCCACCCCCCATCCCTGGCACCCCACGATGTGCCAGGTGGTGCAGCCGCCCACTGACCCCATCACCCCCTGACGTGCCCCATGACACAGACACCCACTGGTACCAGCACCCCACAACACAGTCACCCACCATCCCTGACACCCCACAACGTGCCGGGTGACACAGCCACCCATCCTGACACGCCCCACGCCGCAGCCGCCCCCCAGCCAGCAACCCCCCTCCCAGCCCCAGGTCCCCAGGCAGGACCCCCCAGCACTGGCCTGGCGCAGCGCAGCCTCGAGCCGGGCCTGCCTGCAGACAGACAGGGTGCAGACCAGGTCCCAGCGGGCGCCCAGCTCCTCCATCTGCTGCTGCAGCCACTGCGAGTCGACGCTGCTGCTGCCGCGCGTCAGGTCCCGCACCGAGCGCCGCAGCATCCGCACGCAGCTGGCGCGCTTCCCCAGCTCCTTCTGGAACACCTGGGGGGAGAGGAGGGGGGTGGGAGGGGTGGGGGTGACGGGGAGGGGTCCCGGGCACTTTGGGGAGGGGGCCAGGCCCCCCACCTTGTGCTTGTCCACCAGCTCAGCCACCAGGTCGCGGTCGCCGGCGACGGGCGCGTCGTCGCTGAGCTGCGGCTCGGCGCGGTACAGCCAGTCCAGCAGCGCCTGCAGCGCGTCCGTGAACTTCCCGGAGAAGAGCAGCGTCTCCTCCAGCTTGTGCTGCCTGGGGAAGGGGGTGGGAATGATGGGGGTCAGCCCGAGGGGTGAGAGGGGCTGCTGGGTGGGGACCCTGGACATGCGAACACAGGCATCACACCCACCCCACCCCATCCCCACCCCACCCCATCCCAATTCCATCCCCATCCCATCCCCATCCTCATCCCCATCCTCATCCCCATCCCACCCCATCACTATCCCAATATCATCTCAATCCCATCCCCATCCCATCCCCATCCCATCCCAATTCCATCCCCATCCCATCCCCATCCCCATCCGCATCCCATCCCAATTACATCCCCATTCCACCCCATCACCATCTCAATACCATCCCCATCCTCACCCCACCCCATCCCCATCCCAATTCCATCCCATCCCATCCCCATCCACATCCCAATTCCATCCCATCCCCATCCCATCCCCATCCCCACCCCATCCAGATCCCATCTCCATCCCCATCCCCTTCCCATCCCCATCCCATCCCCGTTCCCATCCCCATCCCAATTCCATCCCATCCCATCCTCATCCCCATCCCATCCCATCCCTATCCCCACCTCATCCACATCCCATCCCCATCCCCATCCCCTTCCCATCCCCATCCCAATTCCATCCCCATCCCCATCCCATCCCCATCCCCACCCCACCTCTCCACAGCCCGGCTGCACAGCCCATCCCATCCCCATCCCCATCCCCATCCCATCCCCATCCCCATCCCCATCCCCATCCCATCCCCATCCCCATCCCATCCCCATCCCCATCCCCATCCCATCCCCATCCCCATCCCCATCCCCATCCCCATCCCCATCCCCATCCCATCCCATCCCATCCCCATCCCCATCCCCATCCCATCCCATCCCCATCCCATCCCCATCCCCATCCCATCCCATCCCATCCCCATCCCATCCCATCCCATCCCATCCCCCCCCACCTCTCCACAGCCCGGCTGCACAGCCCATCCCATCGCTCCTTCAGCTCCCCCAGCAGCTCCTCCAGCGGCTGCAGGTCCTCGGGGAGCCGGGCGCCCTCCCGCAGCGCCCGCCCGCTCCGCAGCGTCGCCTCGTACACCGGACGCTTCAGCCGCAGAACCTTCTGGAACGCCTGCGGGCAGCGGGGGGTCAGGGGGCTGCTGGCCCCGGGTGGGCAGCAGGGGGGGGTGTCAGGGGGGGCTGGCCCCAGGTGGGCAGTGGGGGGGTCAGGGGGGGCTGGCCCTGGGTGGGCAGTGGGGGGCCAGGGGGGGCTGGCCCTGGGTGGGCAGTGGGTGGGTCAGGGGAGGCTGGCCCTGGGTGGGCAGCAGGGGGCGGTCAGGAGGGTCAGGGGGGTGCCAACCCCAAGTGGGCAGCAGGGGGGTCGGGGGGGTGATGGCCTCTGGGGGTCAGCAGAGGGGTTAAGGGGGGTACTGGCCCTGGGTGGGCAGTGGGGCAGTTGGGGAGGGCTGGCCCTGGGTGGGTAGTGAAGGGTCGGGGGGGGTGGCCCTGGGTGGGCAGTGGGGGGGGTGAGGGGGGTGCTGGCTCTGGGTGGGTAGCAGGGGGGTCGGGGGGAGATGCTGGCCCCGGGTGGGCAGCAGGGAGGTTGGGGGGGTGGCCCTGGGTGGGCAGTGGGGGGGGTGAGGGGGGTGCTGGCCCTGAGTGGGCTGCAGGGGGGTGAGGGGGAGGATGCTGGCCCTGGGGGGGGCAGTGGAGGGGTTAAGGGGGTGCTAGCCCTGGACGGGCAGCGGGGGGTCGGGGGGGTGCTGGCCCCGGGTGGGCAGTGGCAGAGGGTCCCATCTCCCCACCCACAGATGGAGAGGTGACCCCCCCTCAGCCTGGGCTCCGCTCCCCACCATGGCACTGGGACGCACCGCTTCCCCGCTGCCCCCCACAGCTGGGGGCTGCTCCCCCACCCCGGCACCCCCCTTCCCAGGGCCCCCCCACCTTGTGCTGCGCCAGCTGGCACTTGATCTCCTCCTGGCTTTGGGCAGCGTCCTGCGGCACCTCCACGCTCTGCTCCACCTCGTCCATCCAGTCCAGGAGCAGCCGGCGGGACTCGCTGAACTGGAACGGAGGGGAGGGCTGTGGGGGGCTGTGGGGGGCTGTGGGGGGCTGTGGGGGGCTGTGGGGTCTGCGGGGGGCTGCAGGGGGCTGTGGGAGGCTGGCAGGGGGGGCTGTGGGGGCCGTGGGAGGATGGAAGGGGCTATGGGGGCTGTGAGGGGATGGAGTGGGCTGTGGGGGCTGGAGGGGGCTTGGGGGACTGGGGGGGCTGGAGGAGGCTGTGGGGGACTTGGGGGGCTGCAGGGGCTGTGGGGGGCTGGCGGGGGGGCTTGGGGGGCTGTGCAACCAGGGGCCTGGCCGGCCTGTGTGGCAGCCACGCCACAGAGCTGCTGCAGAGAGAACCATGTGCCAGCACCACACGGTCCCAGTGCAGCATTGCCCCGTGCCAGAGCCTCGTGGTCCCCATGGTGGAGCAGCATCACCCCCTGCCCCAGCCGTATGGCACCCACGGCACAGCCGTAAGGCCCCCATGCCAGAGCAACACGACCCTGTGCCATAGCCATATGGTCCCCACGGCACAGCTGTATGGCCCCCGTGCCGGAGCAGCATCATGCCTTGCTGGAGCCACAGAGTGCCTGTGCTGGAGCTGCACGGTTCCCATGGCACAGACCCTCATGCCAGAGCAGCATTGCCCCGTCCCGCAGCCATATGGCCCCCATGGTGGAGCAGCATGGCACCCACGGCACAGCCATATGGCCCCCGTGCTGGAGTCACATAGTCCCTCTGCTGGAGCCACACGGTGCCCGTGCCGGAGCAGCATCAACCCGTGCCAGAGCAGCGCGGGTCCCTCTGCCACAGCCACATGATGCCCATGCCAGAACCGTGTGGTGCCCACGGCACAGCTCTATGGCCCCCGTGCCGGAGCAGCATCACCCACTGCTGGAGCCATGTGGTCCCTCTGCCACAGCCACGTGGTGCCCATGGCGCAGCCGCGTCCCCGTGCGCGGCGGGCAGGTACCTGCTTGGTGCGCTTGCGTGCCTCCTCCAGCGCGGCGCCGCGCTCCGCCAGCTGCTGCAGCACCTTGCCCAGCCGCTCCCGCGCCGTCAGCACCAGGTTCTGGATGACGGCGCCGTCCTGCTTGCGGCTGAAGTCCTTCAGGCGCGAGGCCACGGCTTCCAGCCCGCCCAGCTTCTCGCCGTGGGCGCTCGCCTCCTTTGCCAGCGCCTGCACCAGAGCGGCGCAGCTGGGGGTCCCCGGCGCAGGACCGCAGCCCCGCGCCGGCACCGGGGACGATGCCCAGGGGCTCCAGCTGGCAGCACGTAGGGAGGATTCCAGTGCTGGTGCCGGTGCTGCATGGGACCCTCGTGGGCAGAGCCCCGGCACACGTGGTCGGCTCTGGCTTCAGAGCACGCTGCCGGCTGGCACAGGGACACAGGGATGGGGACGGCGCCGGCTCAGCCGGCACTTGCCTTGTGCTCCTGGATCTGCGCGGTGACGGTGTCGAGGATGAAGCTGGGCGGCGCGGGGGACCCCAGGAGCTGCTCAGCCTGAGCCACCCAGCGCAGCAGCTCCTGCACCGTCCCATGGAATTCGGTGGCGACCGTCAGCCCCTCGGCCAGGCGCTCCTGGGGGCAGGGCATGGGCTGAGCGGGATGGGGATGGGATGGGGATGGGGATTGGATAGGGATGGGGATGGGATGGGGACGGGATGAGATGGGGACGGGGATGGGATGGGGACGGGGATGGGGATGGGGACAGGGACAGGGACAGGGATGGGGATGGGGATGGGGATGGGGACGGGGATGGGGACGGGGACGGGGACGGGATGAGATGGGGATGGGGACGGGGATTGGATAGGGATGCGGACGGGGATGGGGATGGGGACGGGGATGGGGATGGGGATGGGATGGGGATTGGGACGGGGATGGGATGGGGATGGGGATGGGGATGGGGATGGGATGGGATGGGGATGGGGATGGGATGGGGATGGGGATGGGGATGGGGACGGGGACGGGGACGGGGATGGGGATGGGATGGGGATGGGGATGGGGATGGGGACGGGGATGGGGACGGGGATGGGGACGGGACTGGCCAGCACCACTCCCCACACACCTTCCTCTCCTGCGCCTCGGCCTGCACGCTCTCCCACTTCTGCTCCAGGATCCGCAGGCTGTGCTCCGTGCTGCAGGGCCGGCCGGCGCGGCACGAGCCCAGCAGCCGCTGCAGCCGCTCCCGCACCGCGCTGTAGGCATCCTGCTTGGCCTCCAGCTCCCGGCACAGCTCCTGCGCCGGGGGTCACCGGGTGGGATGGGATGGGATGGGGACAGATGATGAGGATGGGCGACAGGGATGGGGAAAGGGGGATGGAGCATGGGATAGGGATGGGGGATGGGGGATGGGGATATGGGATGGAGGAAGGGCGATGGAGGATGGGATGGGATGGGAAGGGGGAAGGGGGATGGAGGATGGGATGGGGATAAGGTGAGGGATGGGATGAGGGATGTTCCCTGCACTATCCCAGGAGCTGGGGCTGCCAGAAAGCTCTGCCTGGCCCGGAATGGGACATGGCAGAGGAGGGACCTGAAGGGCAGAGAAGGGTCCCAGGGGACACCCCCGTCCCAGTGCCACCCCAGTGCTCACCAGGTGGGCAGCCAGCTTCTCCCTGGTGCTGTCGGGGTGTCCCCAGGCCGGCGTGGAGAAGCAGAGCTGCAGCTCCACCTGCTCCAGCCACTGCAGCAGCTCCGTGATCTCCAGCGTGATGTCCTGAACCTGGGGACACGGGGACAGGGACGGGGTGTTGGTGCCATCATGGGGATGGGGTGCCGGTTCCATCACAGGGACAGGGGGACAGGGACGGGGTGTTGGTGCCATCACAGGGACAGGGGGACAGGGACGGGGTGTTGGTGCCATCATGGGGACATGGTGTCAGTGCCATCACAGGGACAGGGGGACAGGGATGGGGTGTTGGTGCCATCATGGGGATGGGGTGCCAGTGCCATCACAGGGACAGGCACAGGGTGTTGGTGCCATCATGGGGACATGGGGACAGGGTGTTGGTGCCATCCCAGGGACGGGGCTGGTGTGTGTGCCGTGGCGGTGCCATCCCGGGGACAGGGGCTGGTGTGGGTGCCGTGGCGGTGCCATCGCAGGGACAGGGGCTGGCGTGGGTGCCGTGGCGGTGCCATCCCGGGGACAGGGGCTGGCGTGGGTGCTGTGGCGGTGCCATCCCGGGGACAGGGGCTGGTGTGGGTGCCGTGGCGGTGCGGTACCTGGCTGAGGTTGTTCTCCAGCTCGAGCTGGCGGCGCTCGGTCTGGCTGCGCACCAGGTCCCAGCGCTGGCTGAGCTGGCGCAGGCCGAGCTGCAGCCCCTCCTGGCTCTCGCCCAGGCTGCCGAGCAGCAGCCCCTGCGCCGCCTCCTGCACCGACTGCACCGTGCGCGCGTGCGACATCACGTCGTTCCGCAGCACCTGCGCCACGCCACCGCGGTCACCGGCCACGCCGGCACGGGACAGGGGGGTCCCGGTGCCCACGAGAGGCTGTGCCACACCCCCAGCCCCAAATCATCCCCACTGCCCAGGACAGGACAGGACGGGGGGGTCCCGGTGCCCACGGGAGACTGTGCCACACCCCCAGCCCCAAATCATCCCCAAATCATCCCCACTGCCCAGGACAGGACAGGATGGGGTGGTCCCAGTGCCCACGGGAGGCTGTGCCACCCCCCCAGCCCCAAATCATCCCCAAATCATCCCCACTGCCCAGGACAGGACAGGACTGGGGGGTCCCAGTGCTTACAGGAGGCCGTATTGTGCCCCCAGCCCCAAATCATCCCCACCACCCCTGCTGGGATGGAATGGGACTGGGGGGTCCCAATTCCCCACAGGAGGCTGTGCCATGCCCCCAGCCCCAAATCATCCCCAAATCACCCCTGCCACCCACGCCAGTAGGGGGGTCCCAGCGCCCATGGCCGCCCATGCCACAGCCCGAGCCCCAAATCATCCCACCACCCACACCGGGACAGGGGGTCCCAGCGCCCATGGGAGGTCATGCCTCACCCCCAGCCCCAAATCATCCCTGCTGCCCATGCCAGGAGGGGGGTCCCAGTGCCCGTTGACCTGCTGCGCTGCGCCCCCAACCCCAAATCATCCCCGCTGCCCACACCAAGGCTGCCACAGCCCCACGCAGCGCCCTGGGGAGCGCCGTGCCGGGGGATGATGGCACCCAAGGACACCCCAAGCTGGGGCAGAGGTGAGGCACCAGATCTGCTGGGAGCCCCCCAACATCCCAGCAGATCTGGTGTCGGACACGGGGCCAGCTGCAGCCTCGTCCGCGTCCCGGCAGGCGCGGAGCCTCCTCGCGCCTTCGGTGCCGTCACCAGGCTGAGGGACACGTCCCGGCCCCGCGTCCCCACCGGCCTCACCTTGTGCTTGGCCAGCTCGATCTCGCAGCTCTGCAGGTCGAGGCGCAGCAGCGTCGGGCCCTGGAGCTGCTCGGCGGCGCGGCACAGCCACTGCAGCAGCTCGTCCAGCTGGTGCCGGAACTGCCCCAGCCCCAGCAGCGCCGCCTCCAGCTGGTGCTGCCCGGTGGGGATGGCACGTCACCGGCGGCACCGGTGGCACCACAAGGCACTGAGCGGCACCAATGGCCACCCCATGCCACCTTGGCACCCACCCTGCTGTGGCTCTCGCCCCTCACCAGCACCAGGCAGCCGTGGTGCCGGCGGCACCCCCCATCCCCGCGGCGCCACTCGGTACCTGGCGGCTGACGATCTCCTCCTCCAGCCGGTCCCAGCGCTGGCGGAAGTCGCTGAGGGGGGCTGGGGGGTCCCCCTGCGCCGGGCCGGCCTGGTGCCGCAGGCTCTCCACGTCCACCTTGCACTGGTAGAGCTCCCGCTTGAACTCCTGCGGGGCAGCGGCAAGTGGGTGACCCCCAGAGCCACACACCAGGACAGGGGTCTGCTGCGGCACGGCACAGCCCGGCACGGCACAGCTCGGCACAGCACGGCTTGGCTCAGCATGGCACAGTGCACGGCTTGGCACAAGTTTGGCACGGCATGGCACAGCTCAGCTTGGCACAGCACAGTGTGGCACGGCACAGTGCATGGCTTGGCACAGCTCAGCATGGCACAGCATGGCAGGGATGGGTCAGGTTTAGCACACCATGGTACAGCTTAGCTCGGCACTGCTTGGCATGGCATGGCATGGCACAGTGCACAGCTTGGCACAGCACAGTGCATGGCTTGGCTCGGCTCAGCTCAGCATGGCACGGCAGGGATGGGTCAGGTTTGTCACGGCACAGTGCATGGCTCAACATGGCACAGCGTGGCATGGCACAACGCATGGCTTGGCTCGGCTCAGCTCAGCATGGCAAGGCAGGGATGGGTCAGGTTTGGCACGGGCTCCAGGCCCTGATCTCCTCACGGAGCATGGGTTGCCCAGCCAGCTCAGGGCACCTCACCAGGGTGGGATCTGCCCCTCCACGGGCAGAATTTGGCCATGAGCCATGGAGCACCGGCACTGCCCACCGTGCCACATCCCCCCAGTGCTGCCTGGAGCCCCCATCCCCCAGCACAACCCACTGTGCCACATCCCCCCCGCTGCTGCCCAAAGCCCCCTGCCCACCCGTCCCACCGCCCCAGCCCACCTTCAGCTCCGCCAGCTGCCGCTGCACCACATCCAGGTCCCCCCCGACCAGGAACTCCTCGGCGATGCGCAGCTCAGCCGCGTCCAGCCACTCCAACAGCCGCTGGGGAGGGAGCGGGGCCGTGGGGTGCCACGGGGTCCCCACCCTGCCCCCGGCGCACCGGGAACCTCGCCACCCCCTGGTACGGGTCCCAGCCCCACCTGCATGGCCTCCTGGTAGCTGAGGGTGGCCTGGAGCTGCTCCTCCAGCCGCGCGTGCCGCTCCGTCCACGCCTTGCTCAGGCTGTGCCAGGAGGAGTAGAGCTGCGGCGGGCGCAGGGTCAGCGGCACCGCGGGGGGGGGGGGGGTCAGGGGGCACCAACTGGCACTGCGTGGGGCTTGGGGGGCACGTGGCTGCTTGCGCAGGGATGCTGGCGCAGGGAGCACGTGGCCCCCGGCACCGCATCCCAGCCCCCATCACCGCATCCCAAGCCCCGGCATGACCCCACATCCCGGCCCCTGGCACTGCATCCCAGCCCCACATCCCGGCCCCTGGCACAGCCCTGCATCCCAGCCTCTGGCACTGCATCCCATCACCGTATCCCGGCCCCTGGCGTGGCCCCACATCCCAGTCTCCATCGCCACATCCCGGCCCCTGGCACAGCCCTGCATCCCAGCCTCTGGCACTGCATCCCATCACCACATCCCGGCCCCTGGCGTGGCCCCACATCCCAGTCTCCATCACCACATCCCGGCCCCTGGCACAGCCCCCCATCCCGGTCCGCACCACTGCATCCCAGCCCCCATCACCGTATCCTGGCCCCTGGTGCAGCCCTGCATCCTGGTCCCCATCACTGCATCCCAGGCCCTGTCATGGCCCTGCATCCCAGCACCACATCCCAGCTCCCTCCACTGCATCCCAGTACCTGACACCACATCCAGTCCTCGCCACCACATCCTGGCCCCTGGCACAGCCCCTCATCCCAGGCCTCGCCACCACATCCCAGCCCCCATCGCCGCATCCCAATCCCCAGCACGGCCTTGCATCCCGGTCCCCACCACTGCATCCCAGCTCCCATCACTGCATCCCGGTCCCTGGCACGGCCCTGCATCCCAGCACCACATCCCAGCTCCCATCACTGCATCCCGGTCCCTGGCACGGCCCTGCATCCCAGCACCACATCCCAGCTCCCATCACTGGATCCCAGCACCACATCCCAGCTCCCATCACTGCATCCCGGTCCCTGGCACGGCCCTGCCACCACATCCCAGCACTCACATCATCCAGGCTCTTGGTGACATCGGGCTTGTCGGGGTCACCACAGGCTGACATCAGCTCCACACCCAGACTGCCCAGCGCATCCAGCTCTCCCTGCAGCGCATCGATCTCCTCCCGCAGCGCCTGGGATGGGAGGGGATAGGGGAGGGGATGGGGATGGGGAGGGGAAGGTGATGGGGAAGGGGCTCAGCGCTGCCCGTGCCGGGGATGCCGCCCACACCATCCCCGTACCTGCATGGTGCGGAGCTGGGCGCGCACGGCCTCGGGCTCCCCACCAGCCTCCTCCAGCCCCAGCACCAGCTGCTGGGTGTCGCTCAGGGTCAGCGCCAGCTCCGACAGCCCGTGCCAGAAGCGCTCGGCCAGCGCCAGCAGCTCCCGCAGCCACCGCTCCTGCTCCTGACACCGGCCCCGCAGGCAGCGCCACTGCTCCAGGAGCTGCGCCGCCCGCTCCTGGATCCCTGGGGAGCAGGGGAGGCACCGGCGTCGGCCTGGGGACCCGCGGCGAGCCGGTACAGCCAACTGCGGCGCCCGCACCGGTACCTCTGGCTGCAGCATCGGAGTTGGCGGCCCGCATGCTGGCCAGCAGCTCGCCGCCCTGCGCCTGCACCGTCTCCAGCGCCGCGCCCAGCTTCTCCAGCTCGGCCAGGGCCAGGCCGTTCTCCCGCAGCCGCTCCCGGAGGTGCCCCGCGTCGCCGCGCACGCCGGGCTGGCTCTGCAGCCGGCCCCGCAGCCGCTCCAGGCACTCCCGCAGCAGGTCCATGCGCTCCGTCAGCTGCGGAAGGTGCCGGAGCACCGGGTCACTGCCAGGGAAGCCGGCGAGCCACCGCGCCCCGCCGGTGCCGGTGCCGTTACCTGGCTGTAGCGTGGCAAGGCGTCGTCCAGCAGCGCGGCGGCCTGGCGCACGCGCTCGCGGAGGCGGTGGTACTGCTCCTCTGCCTCCTGCCAGCGCCGCTGGAACGGGGCGCCCTGCTCCGGGCTCAGCTCCGCCAGCTCCGCCGAGACCCGCTGCAGCTTCCCCATCAGCGGCCGGTGCTCGGCGATGGCTTCCCGCAGGCTCTGCCGGAGGGGGAACCCAGGATGTGAGGTGGAGGGGATGGGACATGACACTGCCGGGGTGACCCCATGCCTGTGGCACACGGTGGTCACCCATGTTGGGTCCCCACCGCAGTGCCACCACCTCCCCAGTGCCAACAGAGCGCATCCCCCCCCATCACCGTCACCGCGCCGGCCTCACCTGCAGCAGCGCCTGCTGCTCCTTCAGGGCCTCGTAGGTGCCGGCGCCGGGGGCGAGCTGCGCCCCGACGTCCCGCGTCTCCTCCAGCCAGGGCGAGAGCTCCTCCTGCGCCTCGGCAAACTGCGCCAGCAGCGACTGCGCCCGCTCCAGCCGCACGGCACAGGCGCCGCTGCGCTGCACCAGCTGCTCCGTGCGCTCCCCCAGCGCCTGCACTGAGGGCTGTGGGAGACGGGCGGCTCAGTGTGGCGTGCCACGGAGGGACACCGGAGTGCCCTGCGGCACTGCAGCGCCGGCTCACCTGGAGACGCTGCCGCAGGGGCTCGGGGCAGGAGCGGAGCAGCGGCTCTGAGACGCCCAGCAGCCGCTCCACCAGGCCCCGGAGCTGCAGGATCTCAGCCGACAGCAGCTGGAAGGAAAGGGCTGTGGTGAGCAGCCGCAGTGACCGGCTCTGGTGACCAGCTCTGGTGACCGGCCATGGTGACTGACTGTGGTGACCAGCCCTGGTGACCAGCTGCGGTGACCGGCCATGGTGACTGACTGTGGTGACCAGCCCCGGTGACCAGCTGCGGTGACCGCCTCCAGTGACTGGTTCTGGTGATTTGCCATAGTGACCAGCTCCGGTGACTGGCCATGGTGACTGGACACAGTGACCGGCTGTGGTGACACCAGGGCGCGGAGCCAGCATCCCCCTGAACATCAGCACAGACCCACCTTGTGCTCAGCGAGCTGGGAGCGCAGCGCCTCGGCGTCCAGCTGCACGTGGCCGATCTCCTCCAGCCGCTCACCCAGCCCGGCGCAGCGACAGAGCTGGGAGCCCAGGACCTGCTCCAGCTGCGGCGAGGGGAGGGCAGGGCTGTTGGCTGGGAGGCAGTGGGGGACATCCCGCTGCCGTCCCCACCGCGGCGATGCCGGGGCCAGGAGGGGAGCAGGCAGAGGGTCCCCATCACTGCGTGTCCCCCACCTTCTCGCCGTCGCCGGTGCTGAGCTGGGTCTCATGGGGGGACGCCAGCTCCTTCTCCATGCGGCCCAGCCAGAGCGCCAGGTCCTCCTGCGCCGTGCCCAGGCGTGCCGAGGCCTCCAGCGTCTGGCCCAGCCGGTGCGCGGTGTCGGCGCTGCTCTGGCCCACGATCAGGTACCGCATCCGCAGCGACTCCAGCTTCTCCTGCGCCAGCTGCGCCTCCTCCCCTGCGGCACCACCGCGGACAGCGTCAGCGGACGGAGCCCCCGGCGCCGGGACCCTCCACCCGGCACTGGGCTGGACGCCGCATCACACCACACCGGGGTCCCGCAGCCACCGGCAGCGCCCGGCACAGAGCGGAGCACCCAGTGCCCAGAGTCCCCTGGTGCCAGCACAGCTGGGATGGCACCATGTGTAGCCCGTGTCCCCACCACCGTGCACACTCACCTGTCACCATCTCCAGCACCCGCTGGCCGCTCTCCAGGGCCCTGTCCAGCTCTCCCAGCCGCCCGCGGATCTCCTCACACAGGGCCTGGAGGGAGGCTCCCGTGGCAGCGGCTGCCAGTGCCCCATCCCTACAGGCATCCCTAATTCCCATCCCCATCCCATCCCCACCCCCAACCCACCCCCATCCCCATCCCATCCCCACCCCCAATCCCATTCCCAACCCAATCCCATTCCCAAACCAATCCCCATCCCATCCCCACCCCCATCCCCATCCCCACCCCCAATCCCATTCCCATCCCCACCCCCATCCCCAACCTGGGTTTGCCGGTGGGCATCCTGCACGCGGCTGACGCAGCCGTCGGCACGCCAGAGCTGGGCCAGCTGCCGCTCCGTGGCACCCAGCCACTCCTGGAAGGAATCCACGGCCTCCTGGAAGGCCTGTGCCGCCGGCAGGATCTGCTCCAGGTGGCTGTACCTGCGCCGGGACAAGCAGCTGAGCCAGGAGGGCAACGGCCATGGCCCTGGCCAAAAACCCCCTCACCACCACCATCTCTGGGGGCAGCCCCCAGATCCAGGGCCCTGAATATGAGGGGCGAGTTGAGGGCAGCATCCCCCACCCAGCCCTGGCAACACCATAAGCAGCCTGGGGCCGCCAGGCTTCATCCCGCGGGACAAGGCAGCCCCGGCACTGCTGCGGCTCCGGACACCGGTGTGGCCGGGCAGAGCTGGTCACTGCACAGGCAGGGAGGGGGCTGCCAACATCGCTGCCACGGCCCCAGCCCGGACCCACCTGGCCTCAGCCTCCTGCACCAGCTTCTCCCACCTCTCGCCGAGACCGCCACTCCCCTCGGCTGCTGCCACCGCGCCGGCGTCGTGTGCCGGAGCCGGGGCTCTGTCGTGCAGGACGAGCTCCACGCGCGGCCGACGCTCCTCCAGCAGCCGCTTCAGGAGCTGCAAGGACATGGGACACGGCGCTACGGCACAGCCTGGCACTGCCTGGCACACTCCCCCAGCACAGCCTGGCACACTCCCCCAGCACGGCCCGATGCAGCCCCCCGGCACGGCCCCCCCCTGGCACGGCCCCCTAATCCCCACGGGCAGGATGCTCCGGCTGCCGGGGCTCCGCTGACCTTCTGCTCCTCCAGCTGTGCCTTGGCCACCTTCACCTCCGCCGACGGCGGCTTCTGGTTGCTCACCAGCTCCTCCATGTCGGACACCCAGGCCAGCAGGCTCTCCGGCGTGTCCTGCGCCCGCTCCGTGCCCAACGCCTCCTCCGGCACCGGGAACGCCTGGGGAGAGACACGGCTGAGCCGTGGGGCGCAGGGCAGGCAGCCGTGGGGCGGCCATGGGGTGGGTGTGGGGCAGCCCACCCCACCGCGTCCCAGCAGGGTGGTGAAGCCAGGCACGGGGGACGCGGCCCAGCCGGGTCCTGCCACGCTCGCCCCATCACCGGGCGCCTGGCCTCGGGGCCAGCGCAGCCCCCCCAGCCACAGCCACACACCACGGTGCTGTGCGGATGCCATCTGGACACGTGACCCCGCCGGCAGCCCCCCCAGCAGTGGGGGGGTGCCCAGCAGCGCCCCAAATCACCAGGTCTGGTGGTGCCACTGGCCGTGCCCACGCAGCCTCACCGCAGGCTCGCCGTGGCACAGGAGGGCGGTGGGAGCGCACGGCCCCACCGGCAGCGACACAAAGGTCAGAGGTCAAAGGTCAAGGCCCACTCATGGAGACCACCGAGCCGTGCCGCCAGGCCCGGCACCGCGCCTTCTGTGGCGAGGGTCCCCACCCCGCAGTCACCTCTGTGGCATCGGCGTGTGCGGCGGGGCCGCCGGCTGCCAGCATCCCGGCACGCTCCGTCAGCACCGCGACCGTGCGGGTGAGCAGGTGCTCGGCGCCCCTCTCGCCGGCCGGGTACTCCGTCACCTCCACGATCTCCGTCACGATGGTCTCCGTCACCTCCGTCACCTCCGTCACCTCCCGGGCTGACACCGGCTTCCAGGACCAGGTACCGCGGGGGCCACCGGCGCGGGGGGGGGTCCAGGTTGCGCCGCCCCCTTGCCCCTTGAGCGAGGCACCGGCCGCGCTCCCGTTCTGCACCGTGACCTCCGACTGGCTGCGCTTCAGCGCCGGGCTGCTGCCACGGCTCCGCCGGGCAACGGGCACTGGGCTCCAGCCATTCTCCACCGGCACTTTGCCTGGCCAGGCCGCCACCGCGCTCCTGCCAGGCGGCTGCCCTGTGTCTGGCACCACGTCCCGGAGCGGCGGCTCCTGGAGCAGCTCCTCCGGCCGCCGGCTCTTCTCGCCCAGGCAGCTGGGCCGGCTCACTGAGTTCCCCATGGCGCGGGCGTCGCGCCCCCGCCTCAGATCCCGGCCTGAAACGAGCCAGGACGATGCGCGTCACCGGAGCCGTCGCGGTGCCGTGGTCCCCCTGGTCCTGCGTCTCTGCCCAAAGTCCGCCACAGGCTTGGGGAGGGGGCTCAGCCGCCCCCAGACCAGGGCCAAGCGTGGTGAGGGCACCCCAGGGTCGGCGGCATGGGACGCCCAGCCGGCGGGCAGATGCTGCGGGCGCCGCCGCTTTGTGCCGGCAGATTAACCGGGGCGCCGGCGGGAAGGAGCCATCTGTCCGCGGGGCCGCACAAAGGCGGCGCGGGGCTGGGGGCTGCTGCGGCCGCCGTCCCACCCTGCCGCAGCCATAAATCCCCCGCGACGCCCGGCAGGACCCTCCCCTGCCGCCCACGCTGCCGCCGCCGCTGCAGCGCCGCCCGCGCCCCGCGCACGCCCCTGTCCCTGCGTGCACCCTCGCGCTCACCCCCAGACCCCTCCCCAGGGACCCCTCCCCAGGCGGGGTGGCAGGGCGCACGCACCCGCATGAGCACACACGTGCACACACGTGCACACACGTGCACACGCGGCGGCGGGACCGTGTGTGTGTGCAGACACACCCGGCACACACGGTGCACCTGTTGCACCCCCACCGCACATGGAGCAACCGGCACCGGGACCCCTGCCCGCACCCACAGCCCGCATCCTGTGCCCTGTACCAGCATTCTGTACCCTGTACCAGCATCCTGTGCCCTGTACCAGCATCCTGCATCCCGTACCTGCATCCCACACCCTGCACCCCGTACCCCACACCCTGTACCAGCATCCTGCATCCCGTACCCACATCCCGCATCCTGCACCCCGTACCCTGTACCAGCATCCTGCATCCGTATCCACATCCTGCATCCCGCATCCTGCATCCCGCACCCTGTACCCAAACCCTGCACCCCACCCCCGCACCCTGTACCCCACACCCCCTACCTGCATCCCGCATCCTATATCCGCATCCTGCACCTGCACCCCCCATCCTGCACCCCCCAATCCTGCACCCCCCCATCCTGCACCCCCCAATCCTGCACCCCGTACCCGCATCCCGCTCCTGCACCCCACGTCCTGCGCCCCGCCCCGCATCCGAACCCCGCACCGGCCCCCCCGTACCCGCACCCCGACCCCCCGCGGGTGCCTCGGCACTCACCCCTCGGGTGTCCATGGGGCCGGGGCCGGGCCGGGGGGGCTCCTCCTCCTCCTCCGCCGCCGCCGCTACCGGCCCGGCCCGGCCCGTGCGGGGCTCGGCGCGGGGCTCAGTGCGGGGCTCGGCGCCTCGTTACCACCGCCCGGGCATCGCCAGCCCCGGCCCCGCCGCCGCCTTTGTGCGCTGCGCCCGGGCCGGGCGGGGCGGGGGGCGCGGGGGGGAATGGGGGCGGCCCCGGGCAGCACCGGCACGGACCCTCCGGGGCGGTGCGGGGCGGTGCGGGGCGGGAATGCTCGGTACGGCTCGGTTCGGTCCCGCTCGGCTCGGTTCGGCTAAGTTCGGCTCGGTTCGGCTAAGTTCGGCTCGATTCGGTACCGTTCGGCTCGGTTCAGCCCCGCTCGGCTCGATTCGGCCCCGTTCGGCCCCGTTCGGCCCCGCTCGGCCCCGCTGCCCCCCGTACAAAGCGTCGCCCGCGTTAACCCCTCGCGCGCTGCGGCGCCGTTACCGGGGAAACCCCCGGGGGACTCGCAGCCATCCCGGCGGGGGAGGGGCCGGGCCGGCCCCGGAGCGGGGCGGGGGTGGGGGGGGTAAAGGGGGGAGCGGGAGCGGCGGCTCCTCCTCGCCGCCCGGCACCGGCACCGGCATCCCGGCGCGATGCCCCTGCGGGCACGGCCCCACGGGGACACGGTCACCCAGCCCCACGGCAGCCCGGCCCCACGGGGACACGGCCCCATGGCCCCACAGTGACCCAGTCCCACGGCAGCCCAGCCCCACAGCAGCCCAGCCCCACGGTCACCTGGCCCCACGGGGATCCAGCCCCATGGTGACCCAGCTGCATGGTGACACGACCTCATGGTCGCACAGCCCCATGGCCCCACGGTCACCCAGCCCCATGGCAGCCTGGCCCCCACGGGGATCCAGCCCCACGGTGACCCCACTGCATGGTGACACGACCTCATGGTCACACAGCCCCACGGGGACATGGCCCCATGGTGACCCAGCCCCATGGTGACCCAGCCCCACAGCAACTCAGCCCGACGGTGACACGACCCCATGGTAGTCCGGCCCCACGGCCCAACAGTCATCCAGCCCCACAGCAACCCAGCCCCACGGTTACCCAGCCCCATGGCAGCCCTGCCCCATGGGGACCCAGCTGCACAGGGATGTGGCCCCACAGTGACCCAGCCCCATGGTCACCCAGCCCCATAGGGACCCAGCCCCATGGCCCATGGTCACCCAGCCCTCTGGCAGCCTGGCCCCATAGTCACCCAGCTCCACGGGGACACGACCCCATGGTCACACAGTCACCCAGCCCCACAGTCACCCAGCCCCACTGGGACATGGCCCTGTGGTCACCCTGCCCCACAGCGACACAGGCCCACCGTCACCCAGCCCCACAGTGTCCCAGCCCCACGGATGCAGCACCCACCACTCCCCAATCCACAGCACTGTGTCCCCCAGGCCTGGGGCTCAGGCCCCGCTCCTGGCCCAGCCCGGGTGCTGGAGGGGTTGGCATGGGGGTGCTGGGGTGGGGGTCAGCTCCCAAACCCCATCCTTGGCCTGCCTGAGCCCCACTCCGGCCCCACAGCCAGGAGCAGGTGCCCCTCACTGGAGCCTGGGGGAGCTGCTGCCAGGAGCATCGCACGGTGATGGTTGGGAGTGCCCTGGGCTCTGCTGAGGGGGTGGGCGTGGGGCTGGGGGCTTTGTCTGCCCGGCCACGGGGAATGAGGATCATCCTTGTCCCTGGTGGCACCACCACGTCGGCCTCGCTGGGCTCCGGCACCTTCCTGTGCCAGCAGTGATGGGGTGGCACCCAGCACCACACTGGGGTGCCCAGCTGAGGCGCGGGGTCCCCCGGGGCACTATAGGCGTCCCCAGCCCGACTGGGACAACTGGGACAACTAGGAGAGCTGCTGCCCCACGGGGACCATGTGTGAGCGCGGCACCCCGAGGCTGCCCGCTGTGCTGGCACAGCACCCCATGCCAATCTGTGCCAACCTGTGCCACTCAACGGCACCCCACAGCACCCCATGGCACCCCATGCCAATCTGTGCCAACCTGTGCCTCCCTGTAACACCCAATGGAACCCCACGGCACCCCACAGCACCCCATGCCAGTCCATACCAACCCGTGGCACCCTGTGACACCCCGTGGCATCCCACAGCATCCCACGGCACCCCATGGTGCCCCACAGCACCCCACGGCCCTTGGCCAGATCCACACAGGGCAGCAGCCAGGGTGGGGGGCAACAACCTGTCCCACTCGCCGTGTCCCGCACCCTGTGCCCATGGGACAGGCCCGCACAGGCCGCAGCCCTTGGTACCGGCCCAGCACAGGCATCGGGAGGCCCCAGGCACAGCAAGGGGCACTGGGCTCAGCTCCTGGGGACCAGGGGGCTCGGCTCAGGAGGCCAGGGGGCACCAGGCTTGGCTCAGGGGGCCGGGGGGCCGGGCTCGGCTCCCGGGGGCCGGGGCGCTCAGCTCAGGAGGCTGGGGGGCACCGGGCTCGGCTCCCGGGGGCCGGGGGGCTCGGCTCAGGAGGCCGGGGGGCACCGGGCTCGGCTCCCGGGGGCCGGGGGGCTCGGCTCAGGAGGCCGGGGGGCACCGGGCCTGGCTCCCGGGGGCCGGGGGGCTGAGCTCGGGCCCGGCTTTGTCTGCGCGGCGCATGAGCGGCCCTTTCAGTTTGTGCCGCCATCTGTGCGGCCCAACAAAAGGAGCCGGCGTGGGGCAGCGAGGGGGGGCCGGGCCCAGCCCCAGCCCCCAGCCCCCAGGCCCCAGGTCCCAGTGCCAGACCACAGCCCCCAGCCCCAGTCCATAGCCTACAGCCCCAGGCCCCAGACCACACCCCACACCCCACAGCCCCATCCCCAGCCCCAGCCCTTAGCCCCAAGCCCACAGCCACAGCCTCCAGCCCACAGCCACAGCCCACAGCCCCCAGCCTACAGTCACCAGCCTCTAGCCCCAGCCCCAGCCTCATCCCCCAGCCCTCAGCCCCAGCCCACAGCCACAGCCCACAGCCCTCAGCCTACAGCCCTCAGCCTACAGCCCTCTGCCTACAGCCCCAGCCCCCCATTGCTGCTGCTGCTGTGCAGGAGCTGGACCTGCGCTGGACAGATGGACGCTGGCAGAAGGACAGACGGACATGCTACCCACTCCAGGGCTGGATGGGGGTCAGTGTGGACACCCCTGCACCGGCCTGGCAGGGGGTCACCTCGTGCCTGGGAGAGGGCATGGTGGCACGTGCCTTGCACGGCTGAGCACCCCCTGTGCACTGCACACCCCTTGCACAGCTGAACAACCCCCTTGCACGGCTGAGCACCCCCTGTGCACTGCACACCTCTTGCACGGCTGAGCACCCCCCCTTGCACGGCTGAGCACCCCCTGTGCACTGCACACCCCTTGCACAGCTGAACACCCCCCCTTGCACGGCTGAGCACCCCCTGTGCAATGCACACCCCTTGCACGGCTGAACACCCCCCCTTGCACGGCTGAGCACCCCCTGTGCAATGCACACCCCTTGCACGGCTGCACACTCCCCCTTGCACAGCTGTGCTCCTCGTGCTCGGCTACACACACTCTGCACAGCCGCACACACCTTCAGACTCCCCTTGCACGGCTGAACACATCTTGTGCACAACTGTGCACACCCTGCACGGCCGCACCCTCTGTGCACACCCCTCCTGTGTGGTGCACACCCCTTGCACACCCCTTGCACGGCTTCAGGCTCCCTGTGCACAGCTGCACACCCCTTGTGTGTGGTGCACACCCCTTGTGTGTGGTGCACACCCCTTGCACGGCTACACACACACCTTGCACAGCCGCACAGCCCCTGTGTATGGTGCACACACCTTGCACAGCTGCACACCCACCTTGCACGGCCGCCCTCCCCGTGCTCACCAGCACCGGCACCAGCATGGCCTGGCATTGCCTGGCACCGGCACTGGCATGGCCTGGCTCCGGCATGGGGCCATCCTGGCACCGCCTGGGTCTGGCACCGCCTGGCTCCGGCACCGGCACAGCCTGGCTCCAGCACAGCCTGGCTCCGTCGTGGGCCGGTCCTGGCACCGCACCCCCCCGGTGAGCCCGTTACCTGTGGCACGTCACCGGGCTCCGGCAGCACCGGCAGCGCCGGCAGCCTCTTCTCCACGGCGTCCAGCCAGTGCCGCAGCGCCTGCAGCTGCTCCTGCGCCTCCAGCCGCCGCCGCCGCCGCCGCGCCCTGCGGAGACACCGGCACACGCCGGATGCAGGGCTGCGACGGAGCCACGGCTGCTCTGGCACCACGCGGCACCACATGGCACGAGGGAGCGATGTCAGGACAACGGCCGCAGCCAGGACCCCACCACTGCCATCCCCACCCTGGCGATGGAGCCTCGGCTGCTCTGGCACCACCTGGCACAAGGAAGCAGCGCCGGGATGACGGCCTCAGCCACCCTCCCCATCCCGGCACACGGGGACCCCCAGCCCGGTCCCGCCATGCCCGGTGCTGCCGGTACCTCTCCATCTCCTCCCCGTCCAGCGCCGCTGCCTCGGCGCTGGTCCCGGTGACCCCGGTGTCGCTGGCAACGCCGCGCTCCTGCAAGGAGAGCAGAGGGACGGGCGCGTGGGGATCGGCCATGAGGGCACGAGGACGCGGCTCTGCCATCCCCCGGCACGCCGGCACAGACCCCGGGGGTGCCGCGGTGTGTCCCCCTCCCCGGTAACACCATCCCGGCAGAGGGGCCCATCCTGCCCAGCCGGACACGCCGTCTGTCTGTCCGTCCATCCCTGGCTCCCAGGGCCCTTGATGTGCCACATCAGCCCCTCACCGCAGCCAGAACCGAGCCGTGGCAAACAGGCGTGGCACAGCGTGGTGGGGGGGCTCTGCCGCTGCCCCCCCCCTCACTCCTCCCGGTCCCCGCAGCCCCCGGTGCCCCCCCAGCCCCGCACAGGACCCGGTCACACGGCTGGGGACACGGAGGTGGACTTGGTGTGATGCCGAGATGCCGACACGATGCCGCGGTGCCGCCCTGGCCAGCTGTGGTGCCGCTGGGCAAGGTGCCCGTGCCGGGGCTGCTCCGGAGCGGCACCGTGCCTGGCGTGTGGCTGGATGCGCCAGGAGACACCGCGGCTGATGCAGCCGGGACGAAGGAGCCACGGGCGGGTGTCTGGTCCCACCCCACGCCGGAGGACGCGGCAAAGGGCCAAGGAGAGGGGCCATGGAGCCAGGATGGTGCCCGAGCTGGGGGGCGGCAGCTCCAAAAACCCTCCCCACGGGCACAGGGTCAGGGGTGGGGGTGGCTCTGCACCCACACGGCTCCTCAGGGCCACCGGCACACGTGGCATCGTGGCAGCTCTGGCACAGACCAGCACCCACACAGCCGTCCTGCTGCCGGCCCCGTGTGCCGGCACCGGCACAGCCCGGGGGTCCCTGTGTGTGTGGGGACACAGAGCCGGGGGCCGTGTCTCCCCATGGAGCTGCCTGGGCACGGCCCGGCTCGGCCATGGCACGCCAGCACAGCACACCTGCCCCACCAGCATCCCGAGGGTCCCACTGGCACCAGTGCCGGGCCGTTTGCCAATGCCCACTCTGGCACTCACCGATGCCACGGCCAGCACAGCGTCCAGCACTCGCATCCCACCGCCCCACGGTGCCATGGCCGCAGGGCTGAGCTCTGCCCCACGTGCCGGCGGTGCCGGCTGCAATCAGGACCCGGTGCCAGGAACAGACCGGAGCTCTTGGTCGTAACGAGCCGGGTGCCGGGCCGGTCCCGGTGCAGCTCTGCGGCCGCTGACCACATCGCTCCCTCGGCCAAGGCCGGCAGAGCAGCCGGCACCGGGCTGGAGCCACGGCTCTGTGCCGGACCCGCTGCGCGCCCACCGCTCCGGCACAGCAGGGGTGGAGCTGTGGGACACTGCTGGATTTTGGGGCTCAGCCATGTCCCACCCCACCAACCCCGGCACCCACCGCACCGTGAGGCTCCCCATGCTGATGGGGCGTGGGGGGCCCCCGGGGCCGGGGCGCTGGTTGGGGGGGGTCTCACCCGGGAAGGGGGCTGGCCCCATGGATGGTGGGGGGATCTGGGGGTCCTCGCCTGTGGAGCGGGGCTGGGTCAGGGGCTCAGCCGTGGTTACGGGGGTCTCGGGGGTCTCATGGGCTGGTGGGAGGTGTTTGGCCTTGGGGGGAACCGGAGGGGGCAGGTGGAATATTCGAGGGGCTGTGAGGTAGAGCACGGCCCTGGGGGTCCCGTGACATCCTGGGGGTCTGTGCTATCCTGGGGGTCTGTGCTATCCTGGGGGTCCCGTGCCATCCCGGGGGGGGTCCATACTATCCTGGGGGTCCCAGCTATCCTGGGGGTCCCGTGCCATCCCAGGGGGGTCCATGCTATCCTGGGGGTCTGAGCTATTCTGGGGGCCTGTGCCATTGTGGGGGTCTGTGCCATCCCAGGCTTCCTGTGCCATCCCAGGGGGTTCATGGTATCCCAGGGGGTCCCAGCTATTCTGGGGGTCCCAGCTATCCCGGGGGGTCCATGCTATCCTGGGGGTCCCAGCTATCCTGGGGGTCCTGTGCCATCCCAGGGGGTTCCATGCTATTCTGGGGGCCCGTGCCGTTGTGGGGGTTTGTGCCATCCCAGGCTTCCTGTGCCATCCCAGGGGGTTCATGGTATCCCAGGGGGTCCCAGCTATTCTGGGGGTCCCAGCTATCCTGTTGATCCTGTGTCATCCCAGGAGTCCAAGTTATACTGGGGGGTCTGAGCTATACTGGGGGTCTGTGCCACCCTGGACATCCCGTGCCATCCCAGGGGTCCATGCTATCCCAAGGGGTGTCAGCTATGCTGGGGGTCTGTGATATCCTGGGGGTCCCATACCATCCTGGGGGCCCTGTACCATCCTGGGGGTCCATGCTAATCCTGGGAGGTCACAGCTATTCTGGGGGTCCATTCCATCCCAGGGTCCTGTGCCATTCTGGGGGGTCCCAGATTTCCTGCGCATCCCCTGCCATCCTGGGGGGGTCTCTGCCATCCTGGGGTCCCGTGCCATCCCAGGGGTCCATGCTATCCTGGGGGATCCAAGCTATCCTGGGGGGTCTGTGCCATCCCAGGGTCCTGTGCCATCCTGGAAGGTCTGAGCTATCCTGTGCCATCCCAGGGGTCAGCACTATCCTGGGGGGTCCCAGCTATTCTGGGGGTCTGTGCCATCCCAGGGGTCCCGTGCCATCCTTGGGGGGCTGAGCTATCCTGTGCATCCTGTGCCATGCCAGGGGTCCATGCTATCCTGGGGGGGTCTGTGCCATGCCGGGGGTCCCATGCCATCCCAGGGGTCCATGCTATCCTGGGGGTCCCGTGCCATCCCAGGGGTCCATGGTATCCTGTGTGGTCCAAGCTACTCTGGGGGTCTGTGCCATGCCAGAGGGTCCTGTGCCATCCCAAGGGTCCATCCCCCCCTCCCTGGACCCACCCTGACCCCCCAAGGGCCCAGCATCCTGCCAGCGCCCGCAGCACCGGGGTGCTCCCCCCACACTCCCCCTGCCCCGGCTGCATCCCGCGGTCACAGCTAATTGCAATTAACGTGCTCCAGTCACGCAGCCCCGGTGCCCCCGGCACAGCGCAGGGGGTGTGGCACTGCCACGGGACACGCTTCCCCTGCCCCATGACGGGCGGCACGTGGCTCACAGGGCCGGTAACACCCCTGGTGCCACCATGACATGGCCCGAGCCAGGGTCTGTGCTGGCATCACCCAGGTTGGCCCCCGGCCAAGCCCGCTGTGCCGCTGCGGCGTGCCGTGTGTCTGACCAGGGCTCCCAGCCCGCTGCCATTGCAGCCACGGCAGCTCCTGCACCGTGGGGCTAAGGGAGCGCCCATGGCACAGCCCATGGCACAAAGCCACCGGCACCGGGCATGAGCACCTCAGGGGACAGCGGGTGCCACCTGCCCGGATCCACAGCGCCGGCGTGATGTGGCACTGCCCGTGGGAAGGACGTGGACATGGAAGCTTCTGTGCTACCATCCATCCCCTGTGGCACCAGCACTCACCAGAGCAAACACCAGGGCTGGGGTGCTGCTACCCCCATCACTGTGGGGATGCCCAGCTGCACCCGCTGCCCGGCACACTGCCGCGGTGCTCACACCGGGAGCCACTCAACCTCATGGCACCCTGGCACGCTCCGTGGCAGCACGTGGCCTGGCTGGCGTGGCACAAGGGCGCAGGGCTCGGCCGCCCTCGGCGAGGGGGGAACAGAGGACGCGGAGCTGGCGGCTGGTTCCATGGGATCTTTTACTGAGCGCCGGTGGCGCGGGCCGCCCTGGGCGCCACCGTACAGACACTGCGCCGTCTGGACGCGCCGGGGGTAGTGTTTGTGCCCCCCCCCACCCCCCAAATAAAGAGAGATGCTTTTGGAGCACTGACGGGGCCCCGGTGCCCCGAGGGGAGAGGATGCGGGGGGTGCGGGGCGCCGAGGGGGCCGCCGGGGTGACGGTGTGATGCGGAAGCAGCGTGGCTGGGTAATGAGAGGACAACGACAACGACGACGGTGACGATGGTGATGGGTGCTGAGGACTGCGGTGACTCGGTTCATGGGTGGCGGATGAGAGCGGGCAGGAAGGAGGAGAGATGCCGCGGTGATGGGCGGGTGGCACCGTGCCGCCAGGCCGTCCCTGGGCAGGGGGTGCGCCATGGGCACAGGGACAGCCGGGGCGGGGACCCGGCGCCCCGCTGCCGGCCGGGGTTTGGGGAGAGGCTGCGGTGCCGCACCCAGGCCGGGCATGGCGGCCCCCCCAGGAAGGGGAAGGGTGTCCCAGTGTCCTCAGGCGCGGTCCCACCGGCCCCGGGGAGGGGGGCGCGGGCTCCGTGGCAGCGGTGATGGGAGTTGGGATGAACATCCAGCACCACTAAAACAGAGCGAACAGAGAGATGGGATGAGACAGGGATGGGACGGGACGCTCCATGGGGCAGGGGAAGCCATGGGGCCCAGCCGGCAGCGCCGCACGCCCGCCCCCCAGTGCCAGCCTGCCTGTCCCGGTGCTGCCTCCGCAGTGCGGCACAACCGCGTCCGGAAAGCCTTTCACCACGAGCAACTGCACCCCGAACTGTCCCTGGGGGAAAACACGACCCCCACCCCTTACACCCCTCTCACCCTGACATCTCAGCCTCAGCGCCCCGAGAACGCAGCACCCAGCTGAAGCCCCAGCACCCAGCCCAGGAGCCGCGGCACGGCCGGGAACGCCGGCTCCGGAGCGAGCGGGAAGCTTGGCCTTACCTGCGCCGGCGAGCGCGGCCGAGGAGCCGCCGCGTCCCGGGCTGCCCGCCAGCCCATCCACGGCCTGCTGACCTCAGAGACCCAGCTCAGGAGCTCGCCCAGGGGCAAGGGGGGCACCTCCTCCTCGGTGGGGCTGGAAAGAGACGTCTGCCAGAGAGAGAGCGCGTTACCGGGGTGAGGGGGAGGCAGCCGGGGCGGGGGGCACGGCCACAGCGCAGGAGAAGAGAAGAGAAGAGAAGAGAAGAGAGGAGAGGAGGAATCCAGCTCGGGTCTCCAACCAGAGCGCATCCCACAGCCCACCCTGCGCACAGAGGGTCCTGCAGCCCCCCGAGCGGGTCCGGAGAACCCCCCCCCAAAGCGGGGCTGGGGGTAGCAGCCGGGGTCTGGGTGCAGGAGCCGCGGGCGGGGCTGGGCTGGCGTTGGGACGCCTGTTCAGATTCATCAGGCCACATTAATGAATGAACCTCGTGGACCACTTCCCAGATACACGCAGAGACAGACGGACGGACAGATGGACAGGCGGCAGCAGCCATGGCTGCCGGGAGCCGCCAGCCGCACGGGGAGGGAGAGCCAAGCGCGGTGAGCGCGTCCGGGCGGGCTGGCGGAGGCGGCGGCGGGAGAAGCGGCAGAGCGGAGGCACCGGCAGCGCCAGCGTGCACTTACGGTGGGGACACCGGCTCCGTGGCACGGCGGCGGCGGGGATGTGCCGGGAGGCCAACCCAAGGAGCTGGGGGCAGCTCGGGAGCCGGGACGCCGAGCCCCCTCCTCTCCTCGCCGTGCCGAGGGCGGGTGGAAGGGGTCCAGGGAACAGCTCCGGTGCCGGTGGGGAAGGTCTGGCTGTGCGTTGGGGAGACTGGTGTGGTGTCTTCCTCACTCCCACCGGCACAGCCGGCTGCGGTGTGCAGTGCAGGGCTGTGGTGGATGGCTTGGGGCTGTGGTGGATGGCGTGGGGCTGCGGCGTAGGGTGGTGGGATCGTCTCCTCCTTCGGGGCGCAGGAAGGGGGGGGTGAAGCCGTCAGGGTTAATTACAAAACAGTCGCTGAGTGGTTAGATCAGAACCCAGAGGGGGGGGGAACGGTTCCCCCGGCGCGGCCTCGGCGGGAGGGCAAGGAACGGCGTCAGGCTGCCGGGGCGGCCGGGCTGGGCGGGTAGTGTGTCTTCTCTCTCAATATACAAATACTGTCAGAGCAATCGCATATATTAATTCATCTCTCAGTCTGTTTTTTGGTTAAACTTCAGGCACTGCTTTGGAAGAGGTTTAAACTGAGCTTAAAGAGTTAAAAAACAAGAGGAAAACATCCTATGGGCTAAACTAGTGCTGGGAGCGCGGCCAGGCCACATGCGGGGCGGGCGAGGCGGCGGATTGCCTGGGCAGGGGGCTCAGGCCACGCAGAGCGGGACCCCGGGCAGCCCCGGCCGGTCCCCACTCCCCTCCTGCCCGCAGCTCCCGGCGGTGGGAAGGGCCCAGGCGAGGGCGAGGGCGTCCGCCGGCGCGGCGCTCCAGGGACCCGCGGCGTATCTGCGGCCGAAGCTGGAGGATGAGTAGGATGAGGAGGAGAAGGTCATGGAGAAGCCGGAGCCGGTGGCGTCAAAGCTCCCTCGCCGGGAGCCCGAGCGGGAGCCGGTGCGGGAGCCCGAGCGGGAGCCGGAGGTGGAGCCGGCGCTGCTGACGTTGTAGGGGCTGTAGTAGCCCTTGCTGGACTGGGAGGAAGCTTCCAGCAGGCGCAGGCCGGTCCCGTCCTCGATCATGCTGCGGTCCATGGCGTCCTTGTAGGAGATCTTGAGCTTGGTCTTGGGGCAGGTGAGATACTTGGAGTAGGTGTTGACGTCGCGCAGCTTCTGGGCCGTGCGGGTGTCGATGGTGCCCTTCTGCAGGGCCTCGTCCAGGGAGACGCGGCCCTGGGCGTCGGGCTCGATCAGGCCCCCCGTCAGGTACTGCACCTCCAGGAAGCGCTGCCCGGCCTCGTAGTACAGCCAGCCTTTCTTCAGGGCCTGCGCCGCCGACATCTTGGTCTTGGTCCGCGGGTCCTCAAAGCCGTAGAAGGCCTTCTGCGCCAGGTTGATGCGGTCCACCATGATCTTGTCCACCAGGCCCTTGTTGACGGCGTCGGCCACGGTGCACTTGTCGCCGGTGTTGGGGTCGATGATGCCGCCGGTGCAGGCCTGGGCCTCCAGCAGCCTCTGTCCAGTGATGTTATCCACGAGGTTGCGGCGCATGGCCTCGGTGATGGACACCTTCTCCAGGGTGTCCGTGTCCAGGATGCCCGCCACCGGCCCGGTCTCCTCGGTGGGGTCGCTCCACATGGAGATCTGGGTTCGCGTGGGGGCCGGGCTGACGGTGTAGGAGGAGGAGGAGCCCACGGAGGACGAGCGCGACCGGAAGCCACTCATGTTGCCAGAGAGCATGTCGGCGAACTCGGTGATGGAGAGGGTGCCCGAGCGGTACTGGTCCAGGGCAGACTGGTCGATCAGGCCCTTGCCGATGGCGTCGTCGATGTCGTACTGGCGGCCCGAGCGCCGGTCGATGATCATGGACTTCACCACGCCGTCGGAGGAGGAGGTGGTGATCTCCTCCCACTCGCACTCCTGCTCCGACAGCTCCAGGTAGGTCTGGTGGTCGATGAGGCCCTTGCGATAGGCCTCGTAGACCGACATCTCCTTGCCCGTCTCCGGGTCGACGATCACCACCCTGCGCTTGCGGACGGAGGACTTGGAGGAGGTCTTCCTCTCCCGCTTCTTCTCCTTCAGGGGCAGGAGGCAGAGGCCGGTCTCCGGGTCGGTGATGCAGCGCTCCATCAGCTGCAGGTAGGTGAGGTTCTCCTCGGTGTTGGGGTCGAAGAAGCCCTTGGTGTCGTCGCTGGGGTCCAGCAGGATCTCGTTCATCTCCTCATCGAAGAGGCCCCTCTTGTAGGCGATCTCCACGGGCAGGCGGTGGCTCTCCTCGGGGTCGATGATGCCTCCCGTGGCGATCTGGGCCTCCAGCAAGCGGATCCCGTGGTCCTTCAGGATCAGCCCTTTCTTCATGGCTTGGAAGAGGGAGATGAGCTTGCCGGTGTAGGGGTCCCGGTAGCCGGTGACCGCCCGCTCGGCGGAGAGCAGCTTGTCCTTGAACTCGAGGCCCACGATGCCCATCCGCACCGCTTCCTCCACCGTCAGCTTCAGGCCCTTGATGGGGTCGATCACGTAGCCCGTGGCCGCCTGCGCCTCCAGGAGCTCGAAGGCGGTGCCCGGCCTGATGATGCCCTTCTTCATGGCCTGGTAGACGGAGAGCCGCTCCTTGGTGGAGTCCACGAAGACGCCGGCGATGCAGCTGGTGCCCTCCAGGAACTTCTTCAGGTTCTTGGAGACCTCCTCGACGGAGGTGAGGCCTTCCTGGAGGCGCTGGGCCGTGGCTTCGTCCATCACCTGCGACAGGACCAGCTCCTCCACGGTGATCTGCTTCCGCAGCCCCCGGAAGGTGAGCTTCCTCGTGTCGCAGAGCGGGAGCAGGAGCAGCCCGGTGCCCTCGTCCTTGCGGCAGCGCTTCAGGAGCTGCGTGTAGCTCAGCTTCTCCTCCGTGGACGGGTCCACGTAGCTCCTCACCTCGCTGGGCTCGGACAGCATGTCGTGGGTCTCCTTGTTGATGAAGCCGCGCTGGTAGGCCACCTCCAGCGGCAGGTGGAAGCCCAGGTGGGGGTCGATGATGCCACCGGTGGCGATCTGGGCATCCAGGAGCTTGAGGGCCTCCTCGCTGGGGATGAGGTCCTTCTTCATGGCCTGGAAGATGGAGATCTTCTGCTCGCTGTAGGGGTCTCTGTAGCCGGTGACGGCCCTCTCGGCAGACAGGAGGCGGTCGTGGATTTCGGGCCCCACCAGGCCCTTCCTGACCGCTTCATCGACGGTCAACATCTCGTTCTTCACGGGGTCGATCATGAAGCCGGTGGCAGCCTGGGCCTCCAGGAGGGAGCGGGCCACCTCGGCGTTGATCAGCCCCTTCTTCAGCGCCTGGTAGATGCTGAGCGTCTGCTTGGAGGCGGGGATGTAGATGCCGGCCACGCAGCCCGACCCGTAGAGGTACTTCCAGACAGCCTCCACGTCCAAGAGCTCCCGGAAGGTCTTGGAGCCCTGCTTCAGCAGGTTGTAGATGTCCAGAGAGATGATCTTGGCCTCGTAGAGGTCCTCGGCCGTGATGCGGCGCCGGACGTAGTCGTAGGACGTGAGGTTCTGCTGCCGGATGATCTCGGTCTTCTCGATGATCTCGATGATGATGATGATCATGCGCTCCTTGGACACCCGGCCCGACTGGAACTCCTCCATGAGATGCTTCCGCTGCTCCTCGGGCAGCAGGTCTGAGTGCATGATCTCCCAGAGGGACATGGAGGAGCCGGCCCTGCTGCCCACGGGGATCTCCACCTGCGTCTCCTCGAAGACCTTCCGCGTCTCGGCCTCGGTGTACACCTGGGTGGTCTCCACCACCGTCGGCTTCTCAGGCTCCCGCAGGGGCAGCAGGTACAGGCCGGTCTCAGGATCCTCGATGCAGCGCTCCTTCAGCTGCAGGTAGGTGAGGTTCTCTTGGGTGTTGGGGTCGAAGAAGCCCTTGGTGTCGTCGGAGGGGTCGGAGAGGGTGCGGTTCATCTCCTGGTCGAAGTAGCCGCGCCGGTAGGCCACCTCCACGGGCAGGCGGTGGCTGTGCACGGGGTCGATGATGCCGCCGGTGGCGATCTGGGCCTCCAGCAGCCGGATGCCGTGCTCCTTGACGATCAGCCCCTTTTTCATGGCCTGGAAGAGGGAGATGGTGTCGCCTGAGTAGGGGTCCTTGTAGCCGGTGACGGCCTTCTCGGCGGAGAGCAGCTTCTCGTGCAGCTCGGGCCCCACCACGCCGGCCTTCACGGCCTCGTTGACGTACAGCTTCCGGTTCTTCACGGGGTCCACCAAGAACCCGGTGGCGGCCTGTGCCTCCAGCAGCACCACGGCGGTGCTGGGCCTCAGCAGGTTCCTCTTCATGGCCTCGTAGATGTTCAGCTTCTCCTTGGTGGCCTCCACGTAGACGCCGGCGATGCAGTCGCTGCCCTGCAGGAACCTCCTCACCGCCTCGGTCTCGGCAAGGTCCTTCACCGATTTCTTGCCGTCCTTCAGCTGCTCGTACTGGGCTTTGGTGATGATGCGGGACTCCACCAGCTCGCTGGCGGGTACCGGTGCCCGCAGCCCGCTGAACGTCAGCTTCTCCTGCTTCTTGGTCTCTGCCTCCTCGATGATGGTGATGACGATCTTGATGATCTTCTCGATGGTCACCTTGCCGGTCTTGTACTGCCGGAGGAGCTCCCGCCGGTGCTCCTCGGTGAAGTACTCGGAGTGGATCAGCTCCCAGATGGTCATCGTCCGGCCCTTCATGCTGCCCACGGGCACCTCCACGGTGGCCTTGTCGAAGCACTCCTTGGCCTGGCTGTCCGTGTAGACTTCCTCCTGCTGCGACTGGATGGCAGCGTCCGACAGGGGCAGCAGGCGCAGCCCGGTCTGCTTGTCGCGGTGGCAGGTCTCCTGCAGCTGGGTGTAGGTGAGGTGCTCCTGGGTGTTGGGGCAGTAGAAGGCCTTGGCGTCGTCTCGGAGCTCGGACAGGGCCTCGTTGATCTCCGGGTCGAAGTAGCCCCGCTTGTAGGCCACCTCGAGCGGGAGCCGGTGGCTGTTCACGGGGTCGACGATGCCGCCGGTGGCGAGCTGGACGTCCAGCAGACGGAGCCCAGTGTCGCTGGGGATCAGGCCCTTCTTGAGCGCCTGGTAGAGGGAAACCGTCTGGCCCGTGTAGGGATCCTTGTAGCCCGTCACCGCCTTCTCTGCGGACAGCAGCTTCTCGTGGAACTCCGGCCCCACCACCTCAGCCTTCACCGCCTCGTCGACGGAGAACAGCTTGTTCCTCACAGGGTCCACGATGTAGCCAGCGGCGGCCTGGGCTTCCAGCAGGGACAGGGCCACAGCTGGCTTCAGCAGGTTCCTCTTCTGGGCCTCGTAGAAGGTGAATTTCTGCCCGGTCGACTCCACTAGGACGCCGGCGATGGTGTCCGTGCCCTTCAGGTACTGCCGCACAGAGTCCATCTCCGCCACGTCCCGCACCGTCTTCTTGCCCTGGTGCAGCTGGTTGTAGAGGTCCTTGTTGATCACCTTGCTTTCCAGCAGCTCGGCGGCCGGCACGGGGGCCCGCAGGCCCTCGAAGCACATCTGGCTCTTCTTCTCGCTCTCCTCCACAACCGTGATGATGATCTTAATGATCTTCTCCACCGTGATCTTGCCGGTCCGGTACTGCTGGATCAGGTCCCGCCTTTGGTCCTCAGTGAAGTACTCGGAGTTGATGATCTCCCAGATGGTCACCGTCTTCCCTTGGAACTTGCCGAACGGCGCCGTCACCGTGGCCTTCTTGAAGACGTCCTTCGCTTCTTTGTCGGTGTAGACCAGCTCCCTGGCTTTGGCCGCCTGGTCGGTGAGTGGCAGGAGGCACAGCCCCGTGTCCGGGTCAGTCACGCAGCGCTCCTTCAGCTGCAGGTAGGTGAGGTTCTCCTGGGTGTTGGGGTCGAAGAAGCCCTTGGTGTCGTCGGAGGGGTCGGAGAGGATCTGGTTCATCTCCTGGTCGAAGTAGCCGCGCCGGTAGGCCACCTCCACGGGCAGGCGGTGGCTGTGCACGGGGTCGATGATGCCGCCGGTGGCGATTTGGGCCTCCAGCAGCCGGATGCCGTGCTCCTTGACGATCAGCTCCTTCTTCATGGCCTGGAAGAGGGAGATCTTGTCCCCGGTGTAGGGGTCCTTGTAGCCGGTGACGGCCCGTTCGGCAGAGAGCATCTTGTTGTGCAGCTCGGGCCCGATCACTCCCTCTCTCACCGCCTCGTTGACCGAGAGCCTGGTGTTCCGCACGGGGTCGATGATGAAGCCAGAGGCAGCCTGTGCTTCCAGGAGGACCAGTGCGGTGCCCGGGCTGAGCAGCTGCTTCTTCATGGCCTCGTAGATGCTCATCTTCTGGTTGCTGGGCTTGATCAACAGGCCGGCGATGCTGCTGTCGCCCTGCAGGTACTTCCTGACCTCCTCCCTCTGGGAGAGCTCGCCGACGCTCACAATGCCCTTGGCCAGCTCGCTCAAGCTCTCCTCGCTCAGAATGCCGGCGGCCACCAGCTTCTCCGCCGGGACCTTCTGGCGGATGCCGTCGAAGGCGAACTCGGGCTCACCGTTCTGCGCCAGCCCGTCCACCCCGTCTCTGCCGTTGGGCACCGCTTTGACGTCCGGCAGCTGCATCACGGTGACCGCGGCCCCCTCGGCCAGGTCGTCCGTCTGGATCATCATCTCCCGCGTCTGGGCCAGGGCGACCTTGTACTCTTCCTCCATCTGCTCCAGCCTCTCCCTCAGCTTCTTGTTCTCCTCCTCCAACAGCTTCTCCTGCTGCTGCCGCTGCCTCTCCAGCTGCTGCAGCTCCTCCTGCTTGTGTCGGACGTTCTCCTCCGCTTCCTTCTGATGCTTCTTGGCTTCATCCAGCATGGCTTTTAGCTGCTGCTTCTCCTGCTCCATCTCCCTCTGCTGCCTCTCCTGCTCCGCCTTCAGGTTCTGGGCTTTGTCTACCTCGTCCTTGAAGAGCTTCTCCAGCTTCGCCTTCTCCTCCTCGATGAACTTCTCCTTCTGCAGCAGTGCGTCCTTCTCCGTCAGGAAGCTCTGCTGGAGGAGCTGCGTCTCCTGCCGGAGCTGCGCCTCCTGGGCCACCTGCATCTGGGGTGGGAGAGAGGACAGGGTGGTCAGCTGGCACCATTTGCACGGGAGGGCGGCACCAGCGCGGCAGAGGGGATGAGCCCGGGGCAGGAGGACAGGCAGCGGGGAGGGCACGGGGCTGTTAGGGGCGCAGAGGCTCCCGGCCGCTCTGCGGCGTGGGTTAGGAGTTATGGAAGCAGAGCTGGGGGTTAGGGAGCCGCGGCAAACGACACGGGTGGGGAGGATGAGGGGGAGAAGGAAGCACGAGCTCTCCCACAGGGGTCAGGGACCACCCGCCCGGCATCACAGCTGGGGGCTGGGAGCTGGGGCTGGAATGAGGCTGCGTGGGGCCGGAACGCCGGTGCAGGTGGTGGGCATCGCCCGTCCGCAGCGGGAGCTGGGGGTGGCGGGTCCTGCTCCGACACCTCCATGGATGGCTCTGCCTCGCCGCACCTGGCACTGGCTCCGTGTGCGCCCTTGGCCCCACGTGTGGGGGTCCTGCTCCACCAGGCAAGGGATGAGAGGAAGGGATGGGGATGGGGATGGGTGCTGGGGTGGGAGGCTCGGTGACGCCTCTGGGATGGTGCCAGCTGCCAGCCCTGAGCCTGAGCTCCTCGGGGAACGGACACGGCGGTGGCCGTCCGTCCATCCGCCCTCACACCTGCTGTCACGCCACACGGCCAGGGAGAGGGACGTCCTCCCTGCGTACCACCACCGCTAAGGGGGACCCGGAATGCCCAGTACCTCCTCCGCCTTCTGCTGCAGCAACACCGCCTCCCGCTTCAGCTTCTCCTTCTCCTGCTCCAGGTCGGCGATGGCCCTCCGCAGCTTCTCCGCGTCCTGGTCGCTCTGGTGCCGCTGGATCTCCAGGGTGTGCACCAGCGTCATCTTCTCCTGGGTGGACAGCTCGGTCTCGTGCAGCCTCTCGCTGATCTCCTCGGCCTGCCGCTTGAACCGCTTGGCCTCCTCCTCCGCCTTGGCCTGGGCCACGCTCATCTCCGCCACGTGCAGCTTGAGGCGCTCGGCCTCGGCCGTGATCTCCAGCTGCCGCCGGCGCTCGGCCTCCAAGGTCTTCTGGAAGCCCTCGGTCTCCTCGGCCAGGCGCTGCTGCATCTGCTCCTTGTCCTCCTGCAGCCGCTTGGCGTGCTCCTGCGCCAGGTCCTTCTGCTTCTGCAGCATCTCCGCCTCGGCCTTCAGCCGCGTGGCCTCCTGCACCGCCTGCATCTTCTCCTTCAGCATCTTCTCCGCCAGCGCCCGCTGCTGCGCCAGGTCGTCCTCAGCCAGCTTCCGCAGGCGGGCGGCCTCCTGGGCCTCCACGCTGAGCCGGGCGACCTCCTCGGCCACCTGCTTCATCTTCTCGGCCTCCTCGGCCAGGAACTTCTGCGTGTTGTCCTTGTCCTTGAGGATCAGCACCTTGTTCTCCTCCTCGATCCGGCTCTTGAGCTTCGCCAGCTCCTCCATCTGCACGCGGACCTTGAAGAGCTCCTCCTCCACCTGGGCCTTCTGCCGGATGGCGTCGCCCACCTCCTCCTTCAGCCGCCCCAGCTCCTCGTCTAGGATGCCCTTCTGGTGGTCGGTCTCCTCCAGCTGCAGCTTCACCTTGGTCAGCTCCTGCTCCACCTGCGCCTTCTGCCGCAGCGTCTGCTCGGCGAACTTCTTGTGCTTCTCCATCTCGGCGTCCGCCAGCTGCTTCTGGCGCAGGGCCGCCTGCTCCGCCTGCGCCCGCTTGGCCGCCTCCAGCTCGGCCTCCTTCCGCAGCTTCTCCGCGTCGGCCTGCGCCTGGGCCTTGGCCTGCGCCTCCTCCTCCGCCCGCTGCTTCAGCCGCTCGGCCTCCTCCACCCGCTGCCGGGAGAGGCTGGCGTCCTGCTCGGCCTTGCTGCGGGCAAACTCGGCCTCCTCTGCCGCCCGCCGGGCGCGCTCGGCCTCGTCCCGCAGCTTGTCCAGGAGGTTCTGCTCCTGCTGCCGCGTCTGCAGCAGCTCCTGCTCCTTCTGCTGCACGGCGGCCAGGTGGGCCTTCTCCTCCGCCGCGATCCGCTTCTGCGCCGCCTCCCGCGCCAGCTGGATCTGCCGCTCCGACTCCCTCTCGGCCAGCTCCTTCTGCCGCCGGGCCTCCTCCACCATGGCCTTCAGCCGCTCCACCTCCTCCAGGGCCAGCCGCCGCTGCCGCCCAGCCTCCTCCTCGGCCGCCAGGATGGCCTGCACCTTCTCCTCGGCCTCCCGCCGGCGGCCCTCCTCCTCCAGCGCCAGCGCCCGCTGCCGCTCGGCCTCCTGCTCGGCTTGCTCGCGGCTGCGCTGCACCTCCTCCGCCTCCCCGCGGATGCGGCTCAGCTCCCGCTCCAGGTCGGTCTTGCCGGCCGAGGCCTTCTCGAAGTTGGCCTTGAGGGCGCGGATCTCCTCCTCCACCTGGCGCCGCTGCCGCAGCGTGTCCTCCACCAGCCCCTTCTGCCGCTCCAGCTCGCTCTCCGAGGAGCGCTTCAGCAGGGCGATCTTCTCCTCGATGTCCTGCTTGTGCTGGGCGGCCTGCTCCTCCAGCAGCTTGCGCTGGTAGGCCTCGTCCTCCGCCAGCCGCCGCAGCCGCTCGTTCTCCGCCTCCTTCTCCTTCAGGGCGATCTCCGCCTCCGCCTTCAGCCGAGAGGCCTCGTTGATGGCAGCCAGCTTCTCCTTCAGGATGCGCTCGGCCTCGGCCCGCTGCCGGCCAGCCTCGTCCTCCGCCAGCTGCCGCTGGCGCTTGGCCTCCTCGGAGAGGGCGCGGAGCCGGGCGGCCTCCTCAGCCAGCTCCCGCAGCTTGCTGGCCTCGGCCTCCAGCCGCTGCTTGGACTTCTCGCTGGTGGAGCGCGACTCCTCCTCGGTCTTGGCCTTGCTCTCCAGCAGGACTTCCATCTCCGCCCGCAGCTTGGCCAGCTCCTCCTCCACCTCTTTCCTCTTCTGGATGGCCTCGCTCACCTCCGTCTTCAGCCGGAAGAGCTCCTCCTCCAGGAGCAGGCGCTGCTGCTCCCCATTCTCCATCTCGGCCTTCAGCCGGATCAGCTCCTGCTCGGCCACCAGCTTCTGCTGGGCCGTGCCCTCCGCCAGCTCCCGCTGCTTCTCCAGCTCCTCCTCCGCCAGCTCCTTCTGCCGCAGGGCCGACTCCTCGGCCTTGGCGCGCTTGCGGGCCTCCCGCTCCGCGTCCTCCTTCTGCTTCTCGGCCTCCTCCTGCGCCAGGGTCTTCTTGTGGGCCACCTCCTCTGCCTGCAGCCGCAGCCGCAGCGCCTCGTTGGCCTTCTGCCGCCAGTGCTCCAGCTCCTTCTCGGCCTCCTCCCGTGACTGCTCGGCCTCCAGCTGCTGCTTCTTCAGCCGCTCGGCCTCCTCCTGGAGGTGGGCGACGGCGATGTGCTCCTGCTGCAGCGACAGCTCCAGCTGCGCCGTCTTCTCGGCGAAGGAGAGCCGCTTGCTCTGCAGCTCGGCCTCGGCGCTGCGCTGGGCCACCTCCTGGGCCACCTGGATCTGCCGTTCCTTCTCGGCCTCCGCCTGCCGCATCCGCCGCTCGGCCTCCTCCGCCTGCAGCCGCAGCTTCTCCAGGTCCGCCACCGCCTTCTGCTTCTCCCGCGCCGCGTCCCGCTCGGCCTGCACCTTGCGCTTCAGCTCCTCCTCCGCCTCCCGCTTCTTCTGGCTCTCCTCCTTCACCTGCCGCCGCAGGCGCTCGGCCTCCTCCTGCGCCTGCCTCTTCTGCCGCTCGGCTTCCTCGGCGCGGGCCCGCAGCTCCCGCAGCTCGGTCTCGGCGCCCGCCCGCTGCTTCTCGGTGTTCTCCAGCTGCAGGCGGATGAGGCGGATCTCCTCCTCCACCTTCTTGCGGTTGTACTCGGCCTCCTCGATCAGCTTCACCTTGGACTTGATCTGGTGGTCGGAGTTCTGCCGGAGCTGCAGCAGCTCCTGCTGGATGTTCTGCTTCTGCTGCTCGGCGTCCACGGCCACCACCTCCCGCCGGGTGACCTCCTCCTGCATGCGGAGCTGCAGCTCCCGCGCCTCCGCCTCCGCCTGCGCCTTGGCTTTGGCGTGGGCCTCGGCCAGCTGCCGCTGCTTCTCCAGCTGGGCCTCCACCTCCGCCAGCCGCTTCCTCTCCTCCTCCTTCAGCTTCTCGGCGGCTTTCTGGAGCGGGAAAGAGGGTGCGGAGAGAAAACAAAGAGAGGGGGGAAGAAGAGAGACAAATCACAAGGGATGCGACCGAGCCGCGGCGCTGGACACAACCACGCACCATCAAGAGATGGGACGGTCCGGGGTGGAGGATGCAAGTGGGATGGCTCGGGGTGGGGGGTCCCCGGGGCTCCCCGCGAGCTGGAGGCGGTGGCGCCGGCTTCCAGAAGACGTATGGCAGACAAGGTGGGAGGGGGGGGGGCACGTGCGGCTACGGCGTCTCGCGCAGCGCAGCGCAGGCGGGCGACGGTGCAGACAGCAGCGCCAGAAGCGGGACAGCCCATGGGGAAGGAGGGATGGAGCGAAGCCCCAGGTGATGGAGACAGATGCGAGCAGCAGCTGGCCAACCAACACCATGCCCGAGCCCCGCTGCCGTGCTCACCGGGGATCCCTGTGCCAGAGGGGCCGGCGCAGGATGCCGGCACCGCGGGGAGAGACCCGGATGGAGAGGAGGAGAGCAGAGGAGAGCGGGTGGCCAGGAAAGCCGCAACGATGAGGAAGAGCAACCCAGTGTCTGGCCCATGCTGCCCCAAGCCCCCCGCACCGGTCGCGTGCCGAAGAGGGGACACGGCTCAGGGCCATACCATGGGGCGCCGCATGCACCACGAGCAAGGAGCGTACGCGGAGGGGAGCCAGACCCCCCCCCATGCCATGGGGCTGGGACCCCTCAGGTCACCCCAGGGATTGCAGCGAGGGCTGAAGGGAGCAGAGGCAAAGGAGGGCGAGAGTCTCTCCGGAGAGCAGGAGCTGGGGGGGTGGGGGGAGCGCAGGCTGGGGTGGGGGGGTGATGCAGAGAGGTGCCGTGGGGAGGGGGGGACATGCAGGGGGTGAGTACCTGGTGCGGGGAGGCCAGAATCCTCCTGGTTTTATTTACCCTCCATTAGATCCCCACCAACACAAACATCCCCCAAGACAAAGCACCGGCAAAGCAGCTCGACTCCAGGGGGGTGGGGGGCAGAAACCAAGAGTTAGAGAGGTTACACCGAGACCCCGGGCCCGGGGGCTCTGGCCCGCGGCGCCCGCGCTCAGCGGCCATGCGAGAGGCAGGTGCCGGCTGCGCTGCGTGTATCTGGGAAGTGCCTCCTACCGCCAGCCCCGCCGCAGCCCCGCGCTGCCCACAGCCGGCTCCGTGTGCCGCCCGCCCCGGCTCGCTGACCCGCTGCACCCAGAGCCAGCGGCTTCGGTGCTGGGGGGCCCAGCCCGGAGCGGGGTGAGGGGCTGCAGGCCCGTGTTAGTGATGGGGGTGCCGGTGGCCGTCATGGACCCGGTGTTACGCGGTGGAGAGAAGGCAGCCGGTGCTGTGCCGGCCCCGCGCCCGCGCGCCGCTCCCCTACCTCCTCCTCCTCCAGCCGCCGCAGCGTCTCGGTGATGAACTTGATGTACTGGCTGGTCAGCGTGGTCAGCTCGCTGTACCGCGTCCGCAGGTCCACGTACTACGGCAGAGCGCGGCGCTCAGCATGGTGGGGGGGAAAGGGGTGCTAACCGCGGCGCCCCCCGGCCCAGACCAGCTGCCTGGCATCCCCCCGGCAGCGAGGCGAGCTCTGGAGCAGCCCCCCTGCACCCACCCCTTCAGCCAAGGGCTGCAGCCCCCCGCTCCCCTGCCCGGTCCAGGCACAGGTTGGGACCTGTGGGGCGGCCCAGGGACCTTTGGGGCGGCCCAGGGACCTGTGGGGCGGCCCAGGGACCTTTGGGGTGGCCCAGGGACCTGTGGGGCGGCCCAGGGACCCGTGGGGCGGCCCAGGGACCCCCACACAAGGTGCCCACCCCTCTCACCTCCTGGATGATGCTGTCAGATGCAGATTGCACTTTGGGTTTCTTGGCCGGCGAGGCCACCGGCTCCACCTGAGCCTTGAAGGTGACGAGCTGTAGCTCATAATCCTGCCAGGGAGAGGGGTCCTCAGGGCCAGACAGCATCCTCTGCACACCCCCCAGCATCCTCTGCACACCCCCCAGCATCCTCGGTGCACCCCCCCAGCATCCTCTGCACACCCCCCAGCATCCTCTGCACACCCCCCAGCAACCTCGGTGCACCCCCCCAGCATCTTTGGGGCACCCCCCCAGCATCCTCAGCACTGGCCAGCATCTTTGGCACCCCTCAGCATCCTTGGTGCACCCCCAAGTATCCTCAGCACCCCTCAGCATCCTCAGGACTGGCCAGCACCCTTAGTGCACCCCCCAGCATCCTCAGCACCCCCAGCCCCCTCGTCGCGCCCCACACCCCTCCCCAGCCCCACACCTGACCCAATGCTCCCCAGAGGGGAACGTCCTGGCATGGTGGGTGCATCCTTGATGCATTCCCTGGCATCCTTGGCACTGGCTGGTGTCCTCAGCACCAGCCAGCATCCCTGGCACCCCCCAGCATCCTTGGTGCACCCCCCCCAGTATCCTCGTCACTAGCCAGCATCTTCAGTACATCCCCCAGCATCCTGGGCACTTCCCAGCATCCCTGGTGCCAGGGAACATCCTCCACATGTCCCCCACATGTTTGGCAGCCCCCAGCATCCTCAGCATCCCCTCAGCATCCTCAGCTGCCCCCAGCATCCTCAGCTCCCCCCAGCATCCTCAGCAACCCCCAGCATCCTTGGTACCCCTCAGCATCCTCGGCACTGGTCAGCATCTTTGGTACCCCCCAGCATCTTCAGCGCCAGTGAGCAACCTCTGCACCCCCCAGCATCCTCAGGATCCCCTCAGCATCCTCAGCACTGGTGAGCATCTTTGGCACCCCCAGCTTCCTTGGTGCCATCCAGCATCCTTGGCACCCCTCACCACCCTGATCGCACCCCACACCCCTCCCCAGCCCCACGCCTGACCCAGTGCTCCCCGAAGGGGAACGTCCCAGCATGGTGGGTGCATCCTACTTGATGCATCCCCAGGTATCCTTGGCACTGGCCAGCATCTTTGGCACCCCTCAGCATCCTTGGTGCACCCACAAGTATCCTCAGCACCCCCCAGCATCCTCAGTGCCATCCAGCATCCTCAGCATCCCCCAGTATCCTCAGCACCCCCCAGCATCCTCTGTGCCATCCAGCATCCTTGGCACCAGCGAGCATCCTCAGCATCCCCCAGTATCCTTGGCACTGGCGAGCATCTTTGACACCTCCCAGCATCCTTGGCACCTCCCCAGCCCCTTGGTGCATCCCTCAGAATCCCTGGCACTGGCCAGCATCTTTGGCACCCCCCAGCATCCTCAGAATCAGCCGACATCCTCGTCACTAGCCAGCACCCTCAGTGCACCCCCAGCATCCTTGGCACCCTCCAGCATCCCTGGTGCCAGTGAACATCCTCTGCATGTCCCCCACATGCTTGGCACCCCCCAGCATCCTCAGCATCCCCTCAGCATCCGTGGCACCAGTGAGCATCCTCAGCAGCCCCCAGCATCCTTGGCACTGGTGAGCATCTTTGGCACCTTCCAGCATCCTCAGCACCGCTCAGCACCCCCCAGCATCCTCAGCACCCCTAAGCATCCTCAGCACCACTCAGCACCCCCCAGCATCCTCAGCACCCCCCAGCATCCTCAGCACCCCCAAGCATCCTTGGCACTGGTGAGCATCTTTGGCACCCTCCAGCACCCTCAGCACCCCCCACACCCCCTCCCCATCCTCACGCCTGACCCATTGCTCCCCAAAGGAGAAAGTCGTGGCACAGTGGGTGCATCCTTGACACATCCCCCAGCATCCTTGGCACCAGCCAATATCCTCAGCACCAGCCAGCATCCTCGGTGCACCCCCAGCATCCTCAGCATCCCCTGAGCATCCTCAGCGCCCCCAGCATCCTTGGCACCAGTGAGCATCCTCAGCAGCCCCCAGCATCCTTGGCACTGGTGAGCATCTTTGGCACCCTCCAGCATCTGCAGTGCACCCCCCAGCATCCTTGGCACTGGTGAGCATCCTCAGCACCCCCCAGCATCCTCGGCACCAGCAAGCATCCTCGGCACCCCCCAGCATCCTTGGCACTGGTGAGCATCTTTGGCACTTCTCAGCATCCTCAGCACCCCCAGCCCCTTCGGCACCCCCACACCCCCCTCCCATCCCCACGCCTGACCCATTGCTCCCCGGAGGGGAACCCCGGCGGCGGCGCCGCACCTTGATGGCGTCGATGTACTGCTTGGCGTAGCGCTGGCACTCCTCCACCTTCTCCTTGTTGCGGTCACACTCCTCCAGGAGTTTCTGGGGACACACGTTGGGGAGGGGGTGAGCTCAGGAGCCCCGCGGCCGCCCCGCCGCAGCCGGGCACCGCCGAGCGCCCCGGCGCCACCGAGCGCCCACGCCGCCGGCCGCGCCGCACCTTCTCCTGCAGCAGCTGCTCCCGCACGGTCTTGCTGTCGGTGATGGGCACGGCCTGGAGCTGCTCCTGGCGCTGCTTGGCGTCCTGGATCCAGCGCCGCAGCCCGTCGCAGCTCTCGCGGTAGTAGCGCAGCTGGCGGCCCAGCTGGTCCAGCTCGCGCTGGCGCAGGTCGCTCTGGGCCAGCACGGCCTGCCAGCGCTCCAGCAGCTGCTGCACCCGCTCGCGGTAGCGGTCCAGGTCCACGTCGCGCTCGCTGTGGCCTCTCACCATCCGCTCGTTGACGTCCTTGGCCTTGCTCAGGTCGGTCTCCAGCGTCTCGAAGAAGGGCTGGTGCCCCTCTGCCTGCGCCCGCAGCCGCTGCGCCGGGGAGCGTGGCGGGTCAGCGACGGACCCTCACCAGCATCCCACCCCTCTCTGCCTGGTGCCGGCATCCCACTCTCTCCAGCCCTCACCAGCATCCCACCCCTCTCTGCCTGGTGCCGGCATCCCACTCTCTTCAGCCCTCACCAGCATCCCACCCCTTCAGCCCTCACCAGCATCCCACCCCCTCCAACCCTCACCAGCATCCCACCCCCTCCTTCAGCCCTCACCAGCATCCCACCCCCTCCTTCAGCCCTCACCAGCATCCCACCCCTTCAGCCCTCACCAGCATCCCACCCCCTCCGGCCCTCACCAGCATCCCACCCCCTCCAGCCCTCACCAGCATCCCACCCCCTCCGGCCCTCACCAGCATCCCACCCCCTCCGGCCCTCACTAGCATCCCACCCCCTATGGCCCTCACCAGCATCCCACCCTCCTCCTTCAGCCCTCACCAGCATCCCACTCCCTATGGCCCTCACCAGCATCCCACCCCCCTCCAGCCCTCACCAGCATCCCACCCCCCCCTTCAGCCCTCACCAGCATCCCACTCCTCCAGCCCTCACCAGCATCCCACCCCTCTCCGCCCTGGTACCGGCATCCCACCCGCTCTGCCCTGGTACCGGCACGGCGTCGGCACAGCCGTTACCTTCAGCTCGGCCTTGCTGGCCTCCAGCTCCTGCAGGTCGGCCGGCACGGTCTGCACGTCCTTCAGCTGCTCCTCGTACTTCCTGACCAGCTCCTCGGCTCCCTGCGTGCTGCGGATCACCAGGTTGATGGTCTTCAGCCTGCGGAGAGACGGAGGGAGGGAGAGCACGGGATCAGCTGGAGAGCCAGGCCCAAGGAGCAGGGGATGGGATGGGATGGGATTGGGGATGGGATGGGGATGGGATGGGGATGGGGATGGGATGGGATTGGGGATGGGATGGGGATGGGGATGGGATGGGGTGGGATGGGATGGGGATGGGAATGGGATGGGGATGGAATGGAACGGGATGGGGATGGAATGGGAATGAGAATGGGATGGGATGGGGATGGGAATGGGATGGGGATGGGATTGGGATGGAGTTGGGGATGGGGATGGGATGGGAATGGGATGGGGATGGAGTTGGGGATGGAGTTGGGGATTGGGATGGGATGGGGAGGGGATGGGATGGGATGGGGATGGCGATGGGATGGGGATGGGACGGGGATGGGTTGGGGATGGGATGGGGAGGGGATGGGGATGGGATGGAATGGGGAGGGGACGGGGATGGGGGGATGGGATGGGGAGGGGATGGGGATGGGATGGGGATGGGGATGGGGATGGGGATGGGATGGGGAGGGGATGGGGATGGAGTTGGGGATGGGGATGGGGATGGGGAGGGGATGGGGATGGAGTTGGGGATGGGGATGGAGTTGGGGATGGGATGGGGATGGGGATGGGGATGGGATGGGGATGCAATGGGGATGGGATGGGGATGGAGTTGGGGATGGGGATGAGATGGGGAGGGGATGGGTATGCAATGGGGATGGGGATGGTATGGGAATAGGGATGGGGATGGGATGGGGATGGGGATGCAATGGGGATGGGATGGGGGTGGGGTTGGGGATGGGATGGGGTTGAGGATGGGATGTCCCAGCTCCCGATCCTGCCCAGGGCCCCACGCCGGGCGCTGGCGCGGTGGGAGCGGTGGGGGGGGCCGCGGCTGGGGCGCAGCGCTCACTTCTCCAGGTAGATGCTGGAGAGGCTGTAGACCTGCTCCATCTTCTGCAGGGTGACCTCCAGCTCGGAGCGCAGCACCGGCACCGAGCCCGCCGGCTCCGGCTGCGCCAGCACCTCCCCGCTCTGCTCGCTGACCGTGTCCAGGCTCCTCCGGATGCCCTCCAGCTCCAGGTGCGTTTGCTGGGGGGAGAGGGGGGGTCCCTCACTCCCTGACCATCCCCGGCACCGCCCCGTGCCCCACGCCAGCACCACGCTGTGCCCAATGGTGGCACCACCCCATGCCAAACACCAGCACCACGCTGTACCCAACGCTGGCACCATGCTGTGCCCAATGCTGGCACCACCTCAAGCCCATCCCTGGCACCACGCTGTGCCCATCCCCGGCATCACCCCCGTGCCCAATACTGGCACCATGCTGCACCCAACACCAGCACCACACCGTGCCCATCCCTGGCACCACGCTGTGCCCAACACCAGCTCCTGCCAAGCCCCAGAGATGAAGGAGGGAACCCCACCAGCAGGCGTGTCCTGGCACGTCACACACACACATGTCAGCTCACACACACACACACACATGTCAGCTCACACACACACACACACAGTCACAGTCACACTCACAGTCACACACACAGTCACACTGACCTGTTGGTCGGCCAGGCGCTGTGCGCACTCCTGCAGCGGGTCGGTGTCACTGCACACACACACACACACACACTCACACACACAGTCAGTCTCACCTGTTGGTCGGCCAGGCGCTGTGCGCACTCCCGCAGCGGGTCGGTGTCACTGCACACACACTCAGTCACACTCACAGTCACACACACAGTCACACTGACCTGTTGGTCGGCCAGGCGCTGTGCGCACTCCTGCAGCGGGTCGGTGTCACTGCACACACACACACACACACTCACACACACACACACACAGTCACACACACAGTCAGTCTCACCTGTTGGTCGGCCAGGCGCTGTGCGCACTCCCGCAGCGGGTCGGTGTCACTGCACGCACACACACACACACTCACAGTCACACTCACAGTCACACACACAGTCAGTCTCACCTGTTGGTCGGCCAGGCGCTGTGCGCACTCCCGCAGCGGGTCGGTGTCACTGCACACACACACACACACACACACACACACACACACTCACAGTCACACACACAGTCACACACACAGTCACTCTCACCTGTTGGTCGGCCAGGCGCTGTGCGCACTCCCGCAGCGGGTCGGTGTCACTGCACACACACACACACACACACACACACACACACACACACAGTCACACACACAGTCACACTGACCTGTTGGTCGGCCAGGCGCTGTGCGCACTCCCGCAGCGGGTCGGTGTCACCGCACACACACACACACACACACACACAGTCACACTCACAGTCACACTCACCTGTAGGTCAGCCAGGCGCTGTGCGCACTCCCGCAGCGGGTCGGTGTCACTGCACGCACACACACACACACACACACACACTCACAGTCACACTCACAGTCACACTCACAGTCAGTCTCACCTGTTGGTCGGCCAGGCGCTGTGCGCACTCCCGCAGCGGGTCGGTGTCACTGCACACACACACACACAGTCACACTCACAGTCACACACACAGTCACACTGACCTGTTGGTCGGCCAGGCGCTGTGCGCACTCCCGCAGCGGGTCGGTGTCACTGCACACACACACACACACACACACACACACACTCACAGTCACACACACAGTCACTCTCACCTGTAGGTCAGCCAGGCGCTGTGCGCACTCCCGCAGCGGGTCGGTGTCACTGCACACACACACACACACACACACAGTCACACTCACAGTCACTCTCACCTGTTGGTCGGCCAGGCGCTGTGCGCACTCCCGCAGCGGGTCGGTGTCACTGCACACACACACACACACACACACACACACACTCACAGTCACACTCACAGTCACTCTCACCTGTTGGTCGGCCAGGCGCTGTGCGCACTCCCGCAGCGGGTCGGTGTCACTGCACACACACACACACACACACACACACACACACACACTCACAGTCACTCTCACCTGTTGGTCGGCCAGGCGCTGTGCGCACTCCCGCAGCGGGTCGGTGTCACTGCACACACACACACACAGTCACACTCACAGTCACACACACAGTCACACTGACCTGTTGGTCGGCCAGGCGCTGTGCGCACTCCCGCAGCGGGTCGGTGTCACTGCACACACACTCACAGTCACACTCACAGTCACACTGACCTGTTGGTCGGCCAGGCGCTGTGCGCACTCCCGCAGCGGGTCGGTGTCACTGCACACACACACACACACACACACTCACAGTCACACACACAGTCACTCTCACCTGTAGGTCAGCCAGGCGCTGTGCGCACTCCCGCAGCGGGTCGGTGTCACTGCACACACACACACACACACACACACACACACTCACAGTCACACTCACAGTCACTCTCACCTGTTGGTCGGCCAGGCGCTGTGCGCACTCCCGCAGCGGGTCGGTGTCACTGCACACACACACACACACACACACACAGTCACACTCACAGTCACTCTCACCTGTTGGTCGGCCAGGCGCTGTGCGCACTCCCCGCAGCGGGTCGGTGTCACTGCACACACACACACACACTCACAGTCACACTCACAGTCACTCTCACCTGTTGGTCGGCCAGGCGCTGTGCGCACTCCCGCAGCGGGTCGGTGTCACTGCACACACACTCACAGTCACACTCACAGTCACACACACAGTCACACTGACCTGTTGGTCGGCCAGGCGCTGTGCGCACTCCCGCAGCGGGTCGGTGTCACTGCACACACACTCACAGTCACACTCACAGTCACACTGACCTGTTGGTCGGCCAGGCGCTGTGCGCACTCCCGCAGCGGCTCGGTGTCCAGCGGCAGCCGCAGCCGATGCACCGTGCGGCTCTCGCACCCCCTCCAGCTGCAGCCGGATGTCCTGCAGCTGCGAGATGAAGCTGCGGCACAGGGACTCATCCTGCTCGCCTGCGGGCGGGGGGGACACGGCTCAGCACCCTCCAGCCACCCGGGGAGCACGGCACGGGGGGGACACGGCTCAGCACCCCCTGGCCACCCCGGGGAGCTCGGCATGGGGAGGGGCTGGCTTAGCATCCCCTGTCCGGCATGGGGAGCATGGCACGGTTTGGGATGGCTCAGCACCCTCTGTCCGTGGCTCAGCACCCTCTGGCTACCCTGGGGAGTACGGCAGAGGGAGGGGCTGGCTCAGCACCCTCCAGCCGTGGCTTAGCACCCTCCGGCCACAGCTCAGCACCCTCTGGCTGCCCCAGGGAGCACAGCACGGGGAGGGGATGGCTCAGCACCCTCCAGCCACAGCTCAGCACCCTCCAGCCGTGGCTCAGCACCCTCTGGCTGCCCCAGGGATCACGGCACAGGGAGGGGCTGGCTCAGCACCCTCTGACCGTGGCTCAGCACCCTCCGGCCGCCCCGGGGCGCGTGCCGCAGGCCTCACCTTGCTGGTGTGAGCGCAGCAGCAGCTCGTACTTGCGGGGCGCAGGCGGCGTGGTCGCGCTCGGCCTGCAGCCGGTCGTCGGGCTGGAAGCGCTGCGAGTCCTGGCTCTCCCGCAGGAACTCCTGGTAGTGCGTGTCCAGGCTGCGCAGCGCCTGCCGGCACTCCTCCGCCGGCACCGACCGCAGCTGGGGGGGCGAGGGGGGCCGTCAGACCCCCGCCCGGGCAGCGGGGACCCCCCCAGGGGGAGGTGGGGAAGGGACAGACGGACACTCACGGTGAGGGGGGGTCCAGGACTGGATGTGCTGGATGTCGCGGGTGAGGAGCTGCCAGGCCAGGAGGCTCCGCAGGTCCTGGTGCAGCTGCTGCCACAGCCCCATGAGCTGCTGGTGGGTGTCCTCCAGCCTGGGACAGGGGGGTGTGGGGTGAGTGGGGGGGCGGTGGGGAACCCCAGGGATGGGGGGGTGGGAAGAAGAGGGTGCCACAGAGACCCCGGGATGGGGATGGGAGGGGATGGGGATGGGGATTAGGGATGGGGATTAGGGGATGGGGATGGGATGGGGATGGGGGATGGGGATTAGGGATGGGGATTAGGGATGGGATGGGGATTAGGGATGGGGGATGGGATGGGGTGGGGATGGGGATTAGGGATGGGGATGGGGGATTAGGGATGGGGATTAGGGATGGGGAAGGGGAAGGCATGTGATGGGGATGAGATGGGGTGGGGATGGGGATTAGGGATGGGGATGGGATGGGGTGGGGATGGGGATTAGGGATGGGGATGGGGATTAGGGATGGGGAAGGGGAAGGCATGTGATGGGGATGAGAGGGGGATGGGATGGGGTGGGGATGGGGATTAGGGATGGGGATTAGGGATGGGGATGGAGATTAGGGATGGGGAAAGGGGAAGGCATGTGATGGGGATGAGAGGGGGATGGGGAGGGGGATGGGGATGGAATTGGGATGGGAGGGGGATGGGATGGGATGGAGATGGGGAAGGGGATTAGGGATGGGGAATTAGGGATGGGTAAGGGGAAGGCATGTGATGGCGATGGGAGGGGGCTGGGGAGGGGGGATCAGGGCTGGGGAGGGGGGCCGGCCTGTCTCACCGCTGCACGGTGTCCAGCGCCTCCGGGTTGGGGGGGGGGCACGAGGAAGCAGACCGAGGGCACGACGGCCTCGCTGCCCCCCGCGCTCAGCACCCGCCACTTGTGGGGCTGGGGGCTGCTCAGCAGGGTGGCCTCATCTGCTTGTGCACCGTCACCTGGGGCGGGGGGGCGTCAGCGTGGGGAGGGGGCCGGGGGGTGTCATCCATCCCCCTCCTCCCCAGCCCCCCCCGAGCCACACAGCTCCCCACCAGCCCCCCCAAACCCCTCCTCCCCGGTCCCCCCCCAGCCCCCTGCACCCCCCAGCTCCCCCCCAGCTCCTCTAGCCCCCCAGCTTCCCCCCCCCAGACCCCTGGCAGCCCCCCCAAGCACCTCACCTTCCCCCCCAGCCCCCCACGCCCCCCAGCTTCCCCCCAGCTCCCCAAGACCCCCACCTTACCCCCCAGCCCCCTGCCAGTCCCCCCACCCCCAGCTCCCTGAGCCCCCCAGCTTCCCCCCCCCCAGCCCCCCATCTCCACCCCCAGCCCCCCACACAACCCTCCCTGCTCCCTGCCAGCCCCCTGAGCCCCCCGCCCCAGCTCCATGCCAGCCCCCCGGCCTCCCAGCTCCTCCCCAGCCCCCCGCCCCCCCGAGCCCCCCAGCTCCCCCCTGACCCCCCAGCTCCCTGCAAGCCCTCTGAGCCCCCCCAGCCCCCTGCCAGCCCCCTGTGCCCCCCCCAGCCCCCCACCTCCATCTGCTTGTAGTCACAGACGGCCTGGAGGGGGATCGGCCCTGGGGGGGGGGTCCCGGGGTCGCGCGGCTTCAGCTGGACGATGGTGCTGGCGCGGCGCCGCAGCCCCCCCAGCTGCTCCCCCAGCTCCAGCAGCTGCTCCTGCTGCTCCTGTGGCACCGGGGGGGGGGGGGGTTCGGGGGGGTCCAGGGGGCTGGGGGGGGACCCCGCTGCCCATGGGGGGGGGGCTCGGGGGGGGTTGGGGCAGGGGGTCAGGGGGGCTGGAAGGGACCCCACTGCCACGGGGTGGAGGGGACATGGGGGGGGTCCCACTGCCATGGGGAGGGGTCGAGGGGGGCCCTGCTGCCATTGAGGAGGGGGGGTCGAGGGGGGCTGGGGGTGGGGTCGAGGGGGGACCCCCGCTGCCACTGGTGGGGACCCAGTGAGGTCCCGGTGGGATTTGGGGGGGTCCCAGTGGGATCCCAGTGGGGGATCTGGGGGGTCCTGGTGGGGATTCAGGGTGGGGGGCCCCGGGGGGATCCTGGTGGGGCTTTGGGGATGTCCCGGGGGGTCCCGGTGGGATTGGGGGGTCCCGGGGGGTGCTGGGGGGTTCCAGTGGGGTTGGGGGGTCCCGGTGGGGATTTGGGGAGTCCCGAGGGGTCCCGGTGGGATTGGGGGGGTCCCGGTGGGACTGGGGGGTCCGGGGGTCCCGGTGGGATTGGGGGGTCCTGGGGGTGTCCCGGGGGGTCCCGGTGGGACTGGGGGGTCCCGGGGGGGTCCTGGTGGGATTGGGGGGTCCTGGGGGGTCCAGTGGGACTGGGGTGGTCCCAGTGGGACTGGGGGGGTCCTGGGGGGGTCCCAGTGGGATTGGGGGGGTCCAAGTGGGACTGGGGGGTCCCGGGGGTGTCCCGGGGGTTCCCAGTGGGACTGGGGGGTCCTGGGGGGGTCCCGGTGGGACTGGGTGGTCCTGGGGGTGCTGGGGGGTCCCGGTGGGGTTGGGGGGTCCCGGTGGGATTTGGGGGGGTCCCGGGGGGTCCCGGTGGGATTGGGGGGTCTCGGTGGGACTGGGGGGGTCCTGGGGGGTGCCGGTGGGATTGGGGGTCCCAGTGGGATTGGGGTGGTCCCAGTGGGACTGGGGGGTCCTGGGGGGGTCCTGGGGGGATTGGGAGGGTCCCAATGGGACTGGGGGGTCCCGGTGGGGGGGGGGGGGGTGGGGGGGGGGGGTGGGGGGGGGGGGGGGGGGGGGGGGGGTCCCGCCGGTGGGTC